>JAWNOF010000021.1:28882500-29507500 GCA_035046165.1 Drosophila rubida
TTAATGGATCTTGCGTAGTCTTAATATAGCATCTAGTCGTAACTTTTCATTCATATCGAACTTAGCACACGCGATACTCCACATAGCATTTTATATAGACACATCTGAGCATGCATCCGCATATGCATAGTTAGTATGCATGAACACTGTGCTTCGACAGAGATCCTCCTACAGACCGCATACGTACTCAACACACTACTCAGCTGGAGCAGCAGCAGACGACACAGTTAACGAGACGAACGAACTAGAACAACAATCAAGGTGCAAAGCTCGAATCATAATCATTATTAGATCGTGGGGAACACTGACGCATTTGAGAGCGAACTCGGTTAGTCCCAGAAGTTAATGTACTTAAGAAGTAAGCGCTGTATGAAATGCTTCCAAAATTGATAAATTTGCTAAACATGAAATACGTACTCGATAGAACTCAAGAACAAACAATTAACACACAAACACACTCACACTTTTGATAACTACAGGCGAATAGTTAGATGGGAAAAAGTTATATCTACATACGTATAGAAGGTATATAGTACAGATATAGACATGTATTTGCAATGCTGGCCCTAGTCATAGGCTTGATATAGTTAAAGTTACATGTACTCTCAAACTCAACTCTTTCATATCTACGATCACAATCGAGCGTTTTATCCTATGTTCCCTGAATTTGCATTTATCTACTATATATACTATATAGAACGAGTCGACGGTGGAAACGACGACCGACGACGTACGGCAGTTGCAATGTTTAATGGTTAGTGCTTTTCTATAACAAAGAAAATGAAAACTACAGTAATACTTCATAAATAACGACTTGACCTAGTGAATAGCGAAACGTACACTTACACTATATTATTATTACTTAAAAAACAAACACATTATATACAAAACATACTTAGCTAAAGCCAACCACACTTCGGTGCCATCGAAGCCAACTTCATGCCACACACACAAGGGCCACTTGTCCGCTCTTCTTCCCAGAACCACCTCCTGCTCCTCTCGCTCCCTCAGTCCCATAGTATTCCCCCTCCGTCTGAGCCCCTGTGTGTGGAGCTATTCACATAACGAACATTACATTTTTACAAGCTTACATTTGAAAAAAGTCTAAAATGTACCTGTGATATATAACCCCATTAAAGTATTTTAATATTATTATTACTATTATGATTTTGTTTTATGTTTATTATATTGCTTTTAACGATTTTGCTTTTCATTTTTCATTTTGTTTGTTGCAACGAAAGCGAAGCAGAAAATGGAAAATACACAGACATTTTTGGGTGTTTTTTTGAGAACAAACATAGCATAATTTAGAACTTAGGCACGTACGACATTAGAAATGCAAAACAAAAAATATATATACAAATATATCAAATAAAAATCCAGTGAAACAGTGAAGCCCACACCCCAAACTACCCAACTTCGGCCAGCCGAAGACGCCGCACGCTTCTCGGCCACCAACTTCACTATTTGGATTCCGTGATCGGATTCCAAAAGTACCCGAAACGGGTGAAGCGAGTGAGTTGAGCAAGTGATTCGGCGGCGCGATTCGATTAACAACTAAATGTATTATCCATTTGGACTAAATTCAACGAAAATGAATCAAATACTACGCATACATAATGCAATACATATGCAAAACGAATAAATCAACAAAATTAATAAATAATAACAATAATGATATAGCATATAGCACATAGAAATCAAAAGAATGCTTTAGCATACAACATGAACAATACCAATTCCTTGTGTGCACCCATCCCAGTCTGCCCTCCCCCGAACACAATACTAATCCTTAAACTACGATGAGGTGCTCATGCATGTACATATACACTACCCCACACAACACAACACTACACTACACTATACTGCATTACATATACAACATACATATTTATGCCCCTGCCATATATAAATACTATTATTGAAGCCAACTTTGCTTTGAGTTCAACTGCCCTTCCGTAGTTTAATGAAGCATAGTTGGATTTTGGGTTTTTAATATGAATAATTAGCATCTAGTTATTAACTACGTACATACGAGAGTATTTTAAAGTCATAGCGTAAACGAATTTTAAGATCTAAAAGTAAACTAAACTAAAAAAAAAACAAAAACAGAAAATGATAACAAAATCAACACTAATTTCTAGTGCGTATGCCATATGTAAACGAAATTTTTGAGAAAACAAACGGAAAACTGACATGAAATCTACTTACCATACATAATATATACATACTATATATACATATAGCATTTAAATTACATAAACAATAAAGGAACATTTTACATATATATGTGGAAAACTCGTGACTAATTACTGTCGGGGCGAAAAGGGAGTGTGTTTCTGAATTGAATTTAAAACCTGTTCGACAAGAGTTATAGGATTGTCGTTAATGTTATTTCAATGGTATATTTCGTTTTTCATTATGTTTTCTTTGTTTGGCAAGTTTTTACAGCGTCAAGTTCAGCAGCCAATGTTATTTCCAAATCATTTTCTAAAAGGCTTGCTTTCATTATTGAGCAAACAGCCTTAAAAATGACAGATCTTTCTTGTACTACAGAGTTGAATTTTCCGTATGTAAGCCATATTTCCACATAATCCGAGGCTGCATCATTTTGCTACTTTTTGTGCTTAAGCAATTTCATGAGTATTCTTTGTATTTTGTGATCTATGGTTTCTTCCTTTTTAAACTCTAACTGCAATTATATTTAGCAGCGGGATACTTTCCAGCAACAGCTCTCTCTCTAAGTGAACGCCCTTTTTCGCCAGAAATGTTTGAGAGCTGCGGAACTTGGTACTCGAGCTGAGAGTGCAGTGTCAGTTTTCCGTTTTTCCAAGTGCCCAGACAAGTGTCTGGGCCCAAAACTGATCCCTCTTCTTATAGCTTATCTCCTGGGCATCTTCTTCGGCATTTGCAGTTCGAAACGCACAGGACAATAGAGCACTGGTGTCCTATTGTTCTGTGTGCAAGCAACGAACCGTATTCGAATATAAAGTTCGATTAGCAATTGGTCATTTGCAACTCATGTTCATGCAGGTTCAGTGCCTCGAACTAGCCAAGACACAATCTATCGTCAACATCTCCAATCTCGCTGCGATCCGTCACAGTTCGCGGCAATTGTTATCAAACTTGCTTAACCCTTAGAGCAGGGGCAGGGGCTGCTCTCCGTTGCTAGAGATGCGTGATGCGGGCAACTACAAATATGAATACAAATTGAAACCCGATTGCGATCAGCGTCAATTGGGCTGAGTAGCGGGATCTCTGTTTGAGGATCCCACAGTTCAACGATCCCGTCACAATCATTTGATAATGTGCATGTTTGAAACTGTAACAACTTGTGTAACAATTGATTAATTGCTCTATACAGATTAAAGATATGTAGTTGGTAAGTTATGAGTATTTATGCACTATCTGAAATAACAATTCAAAGGGCAGTGAGGGTTCTGCTTTCATAAACTCAACTACAGACTTCTTTCGAACGAACTCAAGCAAAAAAAGTCTATATCAATAAACGTCAACAATAATATAAGACTTACATAAAGAGCATTGGAAAAATAGTGCTACGAAGCTAAAGAAAGTTTTAGCCGAAAAAATGATGTATATAAATTGTAATATATATAAAAGATAGCTCATATTTCTCTTGTTTTTCAATCCCAGTTCTGTCAGATATTTGTGCTATAAGTGGATAAAATGTGTACAGTGATTTTGTTCTTATAGAAGCATTAGAAAGACATATTCCCCTATGATTGTAGGACTTGCAATAATGATAATGTTGTATTGAAAGATACCGGCTTAATCAATATTCGTATTGATAGCAAATTGATGGGGTGTCTTCTTAGTAGACTCCTGCATTTGAAGCACAATCTTAAAAGTGCAGTTGCCAAATTGGTGGCTATTCAAATTAACCCAATGGCTAATAAAGTTAAGAGTTATTGAGTAGACAACAAAACACCTTCGTCGAGATAAACACAGTGTTTGGGCCCAATAAAGTAATTATTAAGTGAGACAGTGTGTGTGTGTGTAATCACTCAGTTCCTCTGCTTAATGCGCTGCACAGCACGATATAATGATACAGCGAACTGCGGAGACGTGTCAACCACATATGCAAAAGTATCTGCAAGTGAGCGCAGATACAGTATCTGCATCTGGTAGTCACCAGTTTTTTGGGCTGGCTGAAGCTGCAGAGAGTCTGGCAATGGGCTCGTGGTCGCCAAAGATTTGCACTTGCTGCGTGGGCTCCCCCTGGGCACCGCCTGCCCACAGATTTTCGTGTATCGTCTCTATTGCGTCGCGGCTGCGTGCTGTTACGCCTCTTCCGCAGCCTACCTGTGCAGCAGCAGTGGCAGCGGCAGCGGCAGCGGCAGCTAATGATGATCATAGTGTGCAAAACGCACAAAGAGGCAGCCAAAAACCAATCGATTATTATCTGCCGCACTATATTTCTTGTCCGAGAGAGCTCGAGAGAGAGGCCAGCAAATTCCGACGAACAGATTATTTTTCGTTGCCAGCGACGCCTTGACACGTCCACGTCCACGTCCATGTCCAAGTCCAGAGATCGGCCCTGGCCCTGGCCCTTTTGGCCCAACCGGTTTGACAGGTAGACTGCGCTAGAGAGAGCTGCCAGATACACAGCCAGAGGGGGAGAGCGAGACACACACAGCGAGCCAGACAAGTGAGCTCGGGAGAGCGAAAGAAATTCCGGGACGCACGCCTCGCTTTCGGCAAGGATAATGATAATAATGCCAGTGACTGTACGAGAGTTCCTCTCGACTCTCGCCTCTGCCTCTGCTTTCGCCCTTGCCCCTGCCCCTGCCCTTGCCTTAGACAGGGGCATGAGAAATAAGCGTTCCCCCACCCCTCGTCTGGCTGGCATTTCGAGGGTGCGGGTGTTCCCATTGCCGTCTCTAGCGTAGCAGGTAGCTGTCACACTGCAGATTTTCCCAATCTCATGTCCCTTTTACATTCCTTTTTTTTTTGTAGACGTCGTCGTCGTCGTCGTCGGCGTTTTCCTTTTTTAAGGGTCCCGCTGGATCGGAGCTAGCGTTTTACCCAACATGTGTGTGCATTGCTTTCCTAGTATCAATAACAATGCGTGGTCCGCTATTGTGGCACGGCTTTTGTGCATCCCAGCGGGTTTTCGGCTCTCTGCGAATGCAACTCGAGCTGCCTCTGCCTCAGCGTCAGCCTCAGCCTTTGGCTTCGCAGTCGAGTTTGTGTTTGTGTTTGTGTGCGGCAACATTTTGGGAGATATCGTTAATATTTTCTTGGAAACCGGGATTGCTGTGCGTCGCAGCCTCGCTACCTGCGACACAAACTCAAGATACTCTCAAACACACACACACGCAGAGACTGCGACGCAGATAAAGATACTGGGGACAGGTACCTGCTGCATAGATCGTGCTCGGAATGCAGCGTAGTGGCAAGAAACACGAATGCGTCGGAGTTTTTGGCATTAAGCCGTCTATAGAACATGCACACAATATAACCTTAACTATGAACTACAATATGCAGAAACAAATCTCAACGAAAAACTGGTTGAAAGCGATTACTTTAATATACAGTCCAACTGCGCTATAGAGAACGCCTCTACAAAGCTAATATAATTATTTTGATATTTATGAAAATAATTAATTCTCTATACCATATACAATACAGATAGTACATTGCATTCAACAACTGCAATTAACAACTATAGTTTTATTAAAATAAACTGCCTTTTAGTATTACTTTATTTTATTGCCATAGCAACTTTATGCAAAATGAATAGTTATATTGCTTACTATGTTCTGCAGATCTTATAAGTTGACTTTATGCAAAACGAAACCTTTCAAAATACGGCTAAAAGTTGAAGGGTTGTGTGCAGTAAACGCAGCCAGCAAATTGCTGAAGAGCACAGCAACAAATACGTAGCACTCTCTTGATGCTTTATGCGTATTTTATAAATTAATTGACTGCATTCAGTAAAAGTTTTGTTACTAGTTTCAGCTTCCTTGTGGAATATTTGAAAACCTTAGCATTCACTTGCAGCAGCCTTGCAAAGTCACGCTAAAATCTGACGGGAAACAAGCCAAAGTTGACTCAACGCCCCAGCCCCATTGAGAGAGCCCGCCATTGCCGACGCAAGAGAGCGAACCCAAGAGAGACAGACAGAGAGAGTGAGAGAGCGAGCGAGTGCCTGACTGCCATTGCTGAATTCGTTCGCTTACGCTCTCCGCTTCGTTATCTAAGCGTGTGTGTGTGAGTGAGTGCGGCTGGCTGTGTGCGTGCGTGTGCGGTGGTGTATGGCGCTCATTTAATTTGTCGCTTTGTCGCTCTGTGGCTCATTCTGTTACTCGCCATCGAACCGTTCGGACGTCGCTGCGGATCTCTCACGTCGTGGTCCGGTTTTTCTCGCCTCGCTGAAACTCGCTCGCCTAGTGCATTACTGTAGAGACAGACACATTGAACTCACTCAGTCGCAGTCGTGTGGGCCAAGCGCAGTCAAATTGCAGTGAATCCGCAAACGCATCCAAATTCGCAACCGTGTTGAGCGCGCGTAAGTGCTTCGAAGTGTGTAGTGTCCGAGTCTAGTCCTGTGCCAAGATCAATGCCAGCAATGCGACGCACATGAAGTGAAAAGAGCGAACAACAAACATACAAGTCAATAGCCACAACAAACCCAACACAACAAGCAAGATTGAGCAACTGCTGCCACACACAATGGCCACCAACACAGAGCTGCTGCCCTTCCACCACCAGACCACAATATCGCTGCAAACGGCCGCCGCACTCACCAACTATCACGGCGGCGGCGGCGGTGGCGGCGGAGGAGGCAACTCTGCAGGCGGCGGGGGCAGTGGAGGCGCCACAGCAGCTGGCCTGCCAGCGGGCTCGGCGGCCGCCTGGAACATGGACGAACTGTACCAACAGACTGAGCTGCCCGGCCTGACGCGCAACACCGCCCACCACCTGCTGCGCTTCACGCCCTACGCGCTGCACCACCGGCCCCAGCTGCAGACGCTGCCGCCCGCGCTCTACTTGCAGCACGCGGCCGCAGCAGCGGCGGCGGCAGCGGCAGCAGCGGCCGCGGCGCACGCCCAGCACCACCACCACCACCATCACCACCACCAGCACAGGGCCGCGTCGCCGGAGAGCCCGCCGCCCGTCGAGGGCACCCACATCAGCAATCTGTTCCCCGAGCTGCTCGAGCAGATCTTCGAGCACCTGCCGGTGCGCGACTTGGGGCGCGCCGCACAGGTGTGCAGCGCGTGGCGGGACGCGGCGTACGCGAAGAGCGTGTGGAAGGGCGTGGAGGCGAAGCTGCACCTGAAGCGCTCCAGCCCCAGCCTGTTCAACTGCCTGGTGCGGCGCGGCATCAAGAAGGTGCAGATACTCTCGCTGCGCCGCTCGCTCAAGGACCTGGTGCTGGGCGTGCCGGCGCTGACGTCGCTCAACCTGAGCGGCTGCTTCAACGTGGCCGACATGAATCTCGGGCACGCGTTCAGCGTGGACCTGCCCAACCTAAAGACGCTGGACCTGTCGCTCTGCAAGCAGATCACGGACACCAGTCTCGGCCGCATTGCGCAACACCTGAAGAACCTGGAGACGCTCGAGCTGGGCGGCTGCTGCAACATCACGAACACCGGCCTGCTGCTGATCGCGTGGGGCCTCAAGAAGCTGCGCCACCTCAACCTGCGCTCCTGCTGGCACATCAGCGACCAGGGCATCGGGCACCTGGCCGGCTTCAGTCGCGAGACCGCCGAGGGCAACCTGCAGCTGGAGTACCTCGGCCTGCAGGACTGCCAGCGGCTGAGCGACGAGGCGCTGGGCCACATTGCGCAGGGCCTCACCTCGCTCAAGTCCATCAACCTGAGCTTCTGCGTCTCGGTGACGGACAGCGGGCTGAAGCACCTGGCGGGCATGCCCAAGCTGGAACAGCTCAATCTGCGCTCCTGCGACAACATCAGCGACATCGGCATGGCCTACCTCACCGAGGGCGGCAGCGGCATCAACTCGCTGGACGTGAGTTTCTGCGACAAGATCAGCGACCAGGCGCTCACCCACATCGCCCAGGGGCTGTATCGGCTGCGCTCGCTGAGCCTCAACCAGTGCCAGATCACGGACCAGGGCATGCTGAAGATTGCCAAGTCGCTGCATGAGCTGGAGAACCTCAACATTGGCCAGTGCAGCCGGATAACGGACAAGGGCCTGCAGACGCTGGCCGAGGATCTCACGAACCTCAAGACCATCGATCTCTACGGCTGCACGCAGCTCAGCTCCAAGGGCATCGACATCATCATGAAGCTGCCCAAGCTGCAGAAGCTCAACCTGGGCCTGTGGCTGGTCAGATGATGCGTCCACCACGACTGCAATGCGTGCGCTGCCGCCGAGGCGCAGAAGAAGCAGCAGGATCGCAGCGCATTCGACTAGCCAGCGTTTGCTTGCATGCGTGTGCGTGTGCGTGTGTGTGTGCGTGTGACTTTAGTGACTTTGGCTGAGAGCGCCGCATCTTCTTTGACTTTGTCTTCCTCGTCGTCGTCGGCGTCGCCTTCTACCTGCGTGCCGTGTTGCATGTCTCAGATGTGAAGGCAAGGCACGTAATTACACACACCAGCAAACTCGCACACACACTAGCACACACACGCTCAGTCGCAGACTCGTGAACAACTAAGGAAAAAACAAGATACACTGAAAACTCATAGCTTTCGTTTGCCATACCACACGCTGTACTCAATTTTTATTTTATTTTTTTTTTCGTACGAATCGAGTAGAAACAGAAACAGAAACTGAAACGCCAGCGACAGCGAGACAGAGACAGAGAGGCGCAAGCACAGAGGGCAGGCAGGCAGGCAGTCAGACAGAGAGCGAGAGCGGGAGAGGCAGAAAACAACAAACGCCAACAACAAAAAGCAAACAATGAACAAAACACACACACACACACATACGCGCGCGCACACACTGAGACGCAGACACACACGTACGACAGCGACGGCTGCGTTGGCAGCGAAGTCGACGCCGTCATGGAGCTGAAGCTCGCTCTGCGTCTCGTCTGGCTTGTGTTTTGTTGCTGCCGCAGGTTCCTAAGGGGCTGGCAGCGGCGCACTCACTCTTGTGGGGGGGTTGCAGCGTACGGGGAAGGCGCGTCAGCTTACACGCACGCAGCGCAGCGACGGCGGCGATAAAACACAAAACACGAAAAAAAAGAAACGAGAAAAAAAACGTACACGGCTGCAGCTATGGCCGACGGCGGCAACAAAGTGCATGGCGATGGAGGCGCGCGATAAGCGTCAAGAGAGCGGGGAGCGCAAAGCACACACACGATGCTTACACACACACACACACACATGCACATGCTGCGTGCATGTGTGTGCACGAGTGTGTCGTGTGTGTGTGTATAATGCAGGCCGCAGTTAAACAGATGCAAATAAATTTAAATAGTTTATTTTAATTCACGCTTCGGCAACAACAGAAACACAAGCAACAACAAAAGCCAGCGTCCTCCATCGCTACAACAGCAACAACAACAACGACAGCAGCAGCAGCAAGAGAACGAGCGCAGTCGACTGTCGCAGCAGCAATGGCGGCAACTGCGACGCCGACAGCGACGTCGACAGCGCTTTAAGCTTGCCCGCAACGGCAACAACAACAACAACAGCAACAACGACAAAGTCGACTACAGAAAAAAAGTTTGCTCTTTGTTGGCGCTCTCTGTCTCTGCCTTTTGTTAGAAATACTTTATTTTTTACGTATTTGGCCCAACGAGATTCTTTGTGTTGAACTTTATTTTGTGTTTTTGTTTTTCGCTTGTTTCGAATTTGTTTAGTGCAGCGTCGTTAGTTATGCCGTTTAATTTAGTTGATGATTAAAATAAAACAAAAAAAAGAACATGTTAATAGTAGACACTTAACGAAAATTAATAAATCTACATTAAGTTTTAGTTTATAACTTGGTCAAACATCAATTAGTCAAATAACTCAAAACTCAAAAAAAGAAAACAAAAACAACTTTGTTTATTAGCAAAAGCAAAAACAAAAAGGAAACTCTTAAAAACACACACATAAAAAAACAACAAACGTTAATGAAAATTCTGTACATTTTTTATTGTTTAATTTATAAGTAAGAACTTAACAAAAGGAAAAAACAACAAAAAAGAAAACACACAAAAAAAAACTTAAACGATTGAAAAGAATATGCGAATTAATTCTTTTTTCTATTGTGATATAAAATATATGTATAAACAAGAAAAAATTAAATGATAAAAACAAGAATTACGTAATTTTATTTTTAACTAAGCAAAGACAAAAACAAAAAGAAAAATACGATATAAAACAATGGGCGACCCCCAAACTATGTTATACAATGTATATGTAAAGTAACTATAATTAAGTCTAGTTTCAGATCTGTTCCATTTAGCTAAAGACCCGATAACTGTCAGTTTTGTTAATTCTTATACTTATTCTTATTGATTTTTGGATCGCAATATTTATATGCCTTATTTGATGACAGCAAGATGCAAAACTACAAATAAAATAAAATGTCATACGACTCTCTTTATACACTGGGATGCGTTTATATGAATACGACGAGTATCTGCAAGCTTAGGATTAAGTTGATATCATTTGGTTATTGATATTTCTGTTGTAGATTCAGGCGAATAAACAAAACAAGCAGAGAAGCGAACACACACACACACACACATTCGAAACATGAGAAATAAAATTCAATATGTAAAAATTAAAATGCCAAAACTTGTTCTATGTATCTCAAGGGGGTGCTAGAGGGGGATGACGCTACACACGCACACGCACACACGCACAAGCAAACGCACGCACTTGCGGATGTGCAGGATGCATCTTTCTCTCTCCCTCGCCCGCTCTCTGTCGCTCACGCACACACAATTAGCAGCAGGAGGTGCAAAGGAATGCGAAGGCACACAGCAGGAACAAGGTGGCCATAGGTTGAGTGGCTCTCCCCTTCCCACTTGCACTCGCACTCGCACTCCCACTCACACTGCATCTGCTGTGCTTCTTCTTCCCGCACGCATCGCTGCTTGTCTCATTTAACAAATGCATTCGAGTATTTTGCTGTAAATTTATTTTATGCAAGCATTGTGCGTGTAATGAACAAAAGGGCGCCACACTAATGCAATTGCAGTGGCAGCGGCGGTTGCGGAGGCTGAGCGGCAGCGGCAGCGGCTGCAGCAGGCATCGATGCAGTTATTTACTACATAAGCATGCATATGTGTATGTACGTATATACGCAGCATATGTAAACGGCAAATGCGGTTATGCAACGAAAGCGCACACACAAACACACACGCACTAGGCTGCAATTTATATATATGTATTGCAATTATTTATATTGCCCTGCATTATGTATCACGCACACGCACACTTGTATATACTCATCTACATATTACATACGAGCGCACACATAGACACACATAACGGTTTTACTTGCTTGCTAACTGCTTAAATTTGCATTAAATGTGCGTATACGTGCTTAAGCGGCTCTCTGCGTGTGCGTGTGTGTGTGTAAGTGTGTGTGTGTGGGCTCCACATGGTTATACGCAAATACATTCTCATGCATGCACACAATACATAAATGTATGTATGTATGTCTGTGTGTGTTTGTGTGTGTAAAAGCCACCCAATTGGAAATTTTGCCTTAATGCTGTGCAATCAATTGCAGGCCTGGCCACCGCTTGAATGCCAAGTAGCTTTAAGCAGCTTTCCAAGTCAAGCTTTAAAGCGAACTAAAGCTCAAGCTGACATCCAACAAACTAACGAAGTACACAACTAAGCATTGGAATCAAAAAATCTATATGGCCAAGAAACTTTAGGTTTACTGCCAACGCTTTGAATTTGAGTATCAACAACTGGCTACTTGGCTATACAGCTCCAGTTAATTAGTTACTGCAGCTACTTAGTTTTATCTGCAGTTAACGCTTTTTATTTACTTTCCAAGCCGTTAAAATTATTCGCTCAACAATAATATGGGTGAGTAAATATAAATAAAATTAAGTTGTTTCAGCATTAATATATTTGTAATAAATTAAACTACTACGCTTATTGTTTGCTGTAGTGCGCAATAAACAGTGAGTTCTTTTATTGTTGATTTATGCGCTCAAATTAGAAGATTTATATTGTGCGAAGAAAAACGATAAATTGCAAAGCATATTCGTGCTCAAATAAAACTTGTCGCAACAACCCTTTTTGCTTAGAGAAAACCCCGCAGTCACATAAAGTGGCAGAGTTTACGATTTGCCCGATCTAGTTTCAGTTTCAGTTGCAAGTCGAGTCAACAGCAGCGGCTCAACCTGAGCTACGACTATCAACAATAGCAAGCCCGACTCAGAGCCATGGAAACCCCCTCGCAGCAACAAAAGCAACAACTCCGGCTGCGACTGTGTGGTCTGGCGGCGTTTAGCTACATGCTGCTTGCAACATTCGCATGGTGCATGGCCAAAATGTTGTTCGGCCAACATTTGCATTCTATGCATTTTGAATGCAACGAAAACCCGCTCGAAAAAGGAGAAGTATTGCGCTGAGTGCCCAGTCACGAGCTGCCCGCCTGCCTGGCTGCCTGCCTGCCCCATGGACATGAAAGCGGCTTGCGTTATCTTATCAGAGCGTCAAAGTGGGTAAACATAGAGCCACCAATCACACGACACACTATACTATACTAGGCAAAGAATCCAATAAACGGCCCCTCCCCCTCTGGCCTTCTATGGCGAGCTGCCTTATCGGTCAATAGGTGTTGCACTTCGAAGCTGCAGCTTGCAGCCAGCAGGCGAGTCTCATTAGCATGGCAATGGCAATGGAGTGCAACGCAAAGTCCTGCCTGGTCCTGGTCCCGGTAACGGTCCCGGTCGTGGCTGGTGCTGCTGGGCCCTGTCCAGGCTGTGCCTCCATTTATCAGCATTTTCCACACATTCGCATGAGACGAATTCCAAAATCGATTCGCTGCTTACACTTTGCGGCGTTGCGACGCTGCTGCCGGCGCATAATGTCACACAGGGAGTCGCAACTGAGACGCAGTCTGGCATCCAAATGTGTTTCTTGCCACACACACAAACACTTACTCGTACTTCGCTCACACAGATACACACACAAAGAACGAACAACCCTTCGCACGTACGGCTTGCGTTCGGTCTAGCGCTTTGAATTTGAACCCCCGTTTTCAAAGGACCAACTTCAAATGCCGAAAATAAATGCCTCTGTCCCTTGTGCCCCGTTCTCGTTGTTCTCCTTCTCGTTCTCTTTCCCTGAGTGTGTGCCCCCCTCCCTGCTGCCCGATTGCCTGCCTGCCTGCCTGCCAGCCAGCTAGCCTGTACCTTTCTCCTTGTCCACCGTCAGTCCCGTTCCCGTTCCCATTGCCATTCCTATTCTCATTCTCATTTCCCTGTCGCAGGCGCAGAGAAATGCATTCAACGTAAAAAAGCAACGAAAGAAGAAATTTTAATCCAAAGCGGTCCCCTATATGCCTTTTCAAAATTTCTATGTGCTCTCTGTGTGTGTGCGAGTGTGTGTGTGTGCGAGTGTGTGCGTGCCGTGGATACACATTTTGTAAATGCCGCCCAAGGTGACCAGAATTTGATAAAGCACCACCGCGGCAAGATTATCACAGCAGCAGCAGCAGCAGCAGCAGTCGAAGCAGTGCTCGGCATCCTCATCCTTGTCAGTGTCAGAGAAGGAAGCGCTCCTGTTACCTGCCCCTGCGACCGGATGTTGCACACACAATGCAAAACTTTGTGCCCCTTGCCACGAACGAGGAGCGCACAAGGATCAGCGACAACGAACTGTCAAGATTTCTTAGCTGCAATATTGAAACAGGTGTCCAAATTGCTCACAGATTACAAATAGTTTCCGCTGTCGGAGCACGCATACTTACTATCTCCTCCATATATGCACCTACTCTGAGCCAACCAACAAAAAAACATAAAAGGAAAAAAACAATCGGAGAAATGCAGTCAAATGTTGACAAAGCCTGCAGAGGAAATTGACAACAATGGAGCACAATTCAATTCCAACATGATGCATTTTCCCAATAAAAATAAAGTTTGCTTACCGAATTAATAGCAAAAGGAAACCTGTTATCTAAAGTAAGTTAATTTGCCATAAAATTGCTATGGATTTAGTTGAAGAATAAGCCTTGAAAAATATATATCATCATGACAACTGTCTCAATTATTTACTAAGTGAAATGTTGCTATTGCAGAAGTGACAAAACAAAACAACTAAATGCGACTTCTTTTTGTGCAACTAATTTATGTTTAAATATTTTTTTATCATTACCATTCTTAAATTGCATTGAAGTGCTTCGCTCTTTCTTTTTATTGCAATTATGTATTTATATTTATTAAACTCTATTCAAATTTAGAGTATAGCTTTCTAAATAAATTTGCAGCGACTCAAGTTTAAATTGCACTAATTTGTTTCGAAGTGCTTCACATTTATATATATTTATTTTGATTACAATTCTTTTCATTTCAGGTTTTAGATGCATTAAGAATATATTAAATGAGGCGTGCTGCGTTTAAGTAAATCATTATCTTTAAAATCAATTAAATATTACTCGCCTAGTTTCCAAGAACGAGCTTGAAAAGCATCTCAAGTTGAGCTGACTGTTTGGATTATTATCAAAATAGTTCCCAAGCTTAGACGCAGAATTCTCGTGCTTGTTTCCGGCAATATTTGTAAGACAAACTCAAGATGAACTGATTATTCGGATTCTTATGTAAATATTGCTTGCCACTTAATGTAGTGTTGAAATTCTTTGTTTTCAACGAGTTGAAGTAATACTTTCCGTTGTGTTCTAATTGATGGGAAACCCTTGAATTTAAGATTGTCGGAATTTGCAGCTCGGGAAATGTGATAGAGTACGTTTTCCTGGAAGTACGAGTAATGATTGTGTTTTTTGTTGATTAAACAGTTTAATCAGTTGCAGAAATGCCGCCAAATAGTTTCAGCGAAGACAGCGAGTGTCGCTCCATCTCTCTCTCACTCTCTGTCTCTGTCTCTGTCGCTTCAGGGTCACAGCGTCGCTTCTAATGCGAGTACGTCGCTGTCGTGTCGAGTCGAGTGGAGCTCAGGAAATGCGAGCATTCTAACTAAAGTCAAGTAAAGTAAGCAACAACAACAATAACAACAGCACCAGCAGCAGCAGCGAGTGTGATGAGAACAATGCGAAACGAGCGCTGCTGAGATACAGATACAATACTTATTTTTAATTTCGATGAATCACCGTTGCTTGAATTCAATTCAGCGACAACAACAACAGCAACAACAAGCGATGACTGCATGGCTCGTTGGAGACCGGAGACCGGAGACGACCGCGCCGTCCTCTTCTCTCCACTGCCTGCCCTCGCTCTCACTGTCTCTCGCTCACTCTCGTCGCAGGTCGCAGTGCCGCCAAGCGAATGCGAGCGCAAAGCAGACTGAAAGAATGCACAAAGAGCAGACGACGATCGGCCAAAGCAGAGGAGCCGACAACAACAACAACAACAACAAATTGCTGGTGGAATATGAGAAGTTGCCGGAGGCAGCAACAACAGCAACAGCAACAACAACAACGGCAATTCACATTCCAAAAGCCCAGCCATAGATAAGGGTTTATCGTGAAGCTCCCTCTACATTACGCCACTATACCTGAGCTTGCTCGCGCGCGTGTGTGTGTGTGTGTGTGCGTGTGTGTGTGAGTGAGTGCTTTAAAGCTTTGTCAGTTGTCAGCTTCCTTGGGGCCGCATCTGGCTTTGAATTCTACACGTTTCCATTGTCGACCCCTCGCAGGGGGGCAACAACACAGCGCAGCACAGCACAGCACAGCAAACGCCACAGCACTCACGGGGTCTCGACATGTGACGTTGTTCTTGTTGCTGGCTGGGAACGTGCGCTGTTTGATTAGAACTTCAATTCTCGCCTTGCCGCTTTTCAGCTTTCTTTCTTTTTTTTTGTTGTATTTTGGCAAAATCGAGAGTTTTCGAAGGACTGCGTGCTGGGCGGAAGTGCTTATTGTCACCATTCGATGCGTCAACGACTTCCGCTTGCCCCAGCAGCTGTCTTGGCCCTTGGACATTAGCTGCACAGTTGACAGCTTGGCTTGAAAACGGTGCGAGACGAGCAGCAACTCAAACTTCAACTCCGACTTCGACTTCAACTTCAACGTCAACAATATCGATTATTTTTAGCCGTTGCGTGCCAGCCGAGCATATGCTGGACTATAGCGGGTGGCATTGCGCTGCGGTGCACATCAAAGGCTTCGTGAAAAGTTCTCTTTCAGCTCGTCATTTGCATTTTGGCGGGTTCCCAAGCCGAAGGTCTCGCGCAGCGGAGTCAAAGCGAATTACTTGTTAGCCACAACAGCAACCTGGGAAAGACCTTTGCAATATGCATGTCAAGTGCCACATCTTGTTGTTGTCGTTGTTGTTGCCGCCGTTGCTGCCACACCGCTGCTGCCTGTTGCTGTTGCTGTTGTCGTTCGTCTGGTTTTCTGTGTCAGCCTCAACGTCAGCCACCTGCCCGATCAACAACATGGCCTTAGGATCTCGTGTCGGCCAGACTTGTTTTTCGGCGTTTCGAACACAAAGTTTGAGCGCAGCAAAGCGGCAACCTAATTGCAATGCTGGATACTCCCCACGCCGACGCCACGCCCCGCGGCCAGCAGCACAATATTTGCGCAATAAATGCGAAAAATGCATAAATAAATAAATAAATTATGTAAAATGCTCGCAGCCTGCAGCCAGCACTTCCTGCGTTGCAACATGCTGCCGCACTGATAAACTCAGATGGGCACAGCTAATCAGGCAGCCAGATCCGAAGGCTTAACTACTCTAGATACGAAATTATAGATATTTCGTTGCATTCGCATTTATTTCGTTTTATTGCAAAGCAATTCCCACAGTTCAGTTTCACTTCATTGCAGTTAGTTGCATAAATTTATATTTCAGAGAATTTGTATTGCAAAGTATTTGCATTTATAAAAGTCACAAATACGCGTCAAGAATAGACAATTTATTTTGATAATTTCACTTTAAAATGCAGCCATAAAACTGAAATGTATTCGATATTTTCTAGTGCTAAAAACAATTTCAAAACTTGCTTGCGAATGTTTATTAAACTCTGGTGCGACAACAGAATATGGCAGCAGTTTAATAATCCACTATAAATAATAATAACCCGGCAATTTATATTCAAAAATAAACTCAAAACGCAGAACATGTTTCTGTAGCAACAAAATAAAATTCTTCGAAATTCTTTTATACGATCCAGATCCAGTTGTGCATAAATTAGTTAAATTCTACGATCGCAGCATAAACAAACAATCGACTTGCAGTAGAGTATTGAACAAACAAAACAAAAGGAAGAAGAAGGAGGAGGAGGAGGAGGAGGAGCAGGAAAGGCATTGCAACAAAATCGAAAATAATCACAAAAATTATGTGCGTGCTGCAAAAATGCAGAATCATGTCATATATTGCACATTGGGCCAAATGGGAAATATATTATTGTATATGCTTAATGCTGTTGCTGTTGTTGTTGTTGTTGTTGGTCGGCGCGTGAGGCGCTGCAGTGGTTGATGGGCGTGCGGTCAGCTGGGCGTGGCACGGGGCAGCGGCTGGGGATGCGGGTTGCCGGACAGGAAGCTTGATAAGTTGGCAGCACAAAGGAAATGCATGAAATGTGCAACATGAAAGGCGGCGCGGCGCTGCTCGGGGGGAGGTCAAGGGAAATGCTGCTGTTTCTGGTTATGCATGCAAATGCAAGCTGCATGCGTCTCTCTCTGTGTATGTGTGTGTGTGCTTTATGTGCGAATAAATGGCATACGCAATACAGCGCATAGATAATTGCTGCGTTTTGATTATCGCAGCAGCTTTAAGCGCTACAAAGTAGGCAATACTTTTTTGCTTATCAGACAATGCCGCAGCAAATTACGCGAGTGTGCGACTCGCTGTCTGTCTCTGTGTGTGTGTTTGAATGTTGTTGATTTTTGCAGCTTTTTTTTGTTAGCTGGCACACAGTTGTAATTGTTGCTGCAGCTCGCACACGTTGCGCCCCAGTTGGAAATTGGCTGCGCCAAGAAACGTCCGTTGTATTTGAAACTGCGGCAGCGAGCAGCGCATTCAGCGCTCTCAGCCACATTCAGCGCACTCACACACACGCTGAGCGCGAGAGCGTACGCAAGAGAGAGAGAGAGAGAGAGAGAGCGAGAGAGGGAGAGTGAGTGAGAGAGCGCAGCAGGCTAGGCCGAATTGCTGGGCCCCCGTCGCACTCCGCCACACCGCTGGCGACGCCAACAACTACCCACCACTGGCAAGCGACGACTACGACTACGACGGCGACGACGACGACGACGCACGGGTGGGGGGCACAGCCAGCGTCGCGCCATCAAGTCGACAGTTGGCCAGCACGTCGCACAGCGCACCCACAAATCCAACAACTGCTGGGACGCCGCGCGCCAGCAAGTTTGCAGTTCGTCGACGTTGCCGGGCTTGCGAGGCCGAACCTGAAACATTTTGGTGGCGAGCGCGCCATAAAGTAACCGAATCTTTTATCTTGCTCGGGGCCGACTCGTTTCTGCGCACTTGCTGGCGCGCCGCCCCAGCAAGTATCGGGAAATGTCAAACGCTGTGCGCTGTGCCAACGAATGCGCTGCCTGATGGCTCCCTCAAATGGGCGCTGCCAGCCCCGCAACGCTGCCCGCCAAGCTGCCCGAGCTCCAGCTCGTCGTCGCCGTCGCCGTCGTCGTCGTCGTCGTCGTAGCCATTGCTGTGTTGCTGTAGCTGGAGCTGGCTGGCTGGCTGCCTGGTCGCCTTGCCTTGCCTTGCCTTTGCCTTTGCCTTGCCTGGGTTGCCAGGGCTGCGTCATGGCAACTGGCAACTGGCGACAGCTTAGAAGCGAGTCGCTCGCAACTGCGACCTGCAGCCCATATGGTTTGCTTTTCGCTATTCCGTCTTGCGGTTTTCCCTACAACTAGGTAATACCCATAAAACTACGATGTTATCTTGAGCCCTACACTCGCCAAAAAGCAGCAGCAATTCTTCACAAACATCAGAGTCACGGCTAAATTACTTCAAAATCCTTTTTATTTAAAGTTCTCCACATTCAACTTGCACCTTAAAAAATGCTTAAATTAAGAATTTATTTATATAATAAGTAATAATTTATGTTTCTCAGAGATTAACAACAATTCTTCACTTGTTTCTCGACTAACAGAGACATGTTTAAAGCATTATAAAATCACTTCAATTTTGTCAAAAACTAATAGCAATTTTATGTTTTCCACATTCAAATTGCACCCTAAAAAGGCTCAAATAAACAATTTATTTATTTATATTTTAAGTAATATCTTATCTTGTACTCTTCGAAAGCGTCAGCAATTGTTCACTCTTTTGCCAAATATCAGAATCATGGCTGAAGTATTTTAAAATTATTGTAGTTTGATTTAAAACTATTTGAAATTTTAAACTTTCCACATGAAACTTGTACACCAAAAAATGGGTTAAAATAAAGAATTTAATCATTTATTTCTAACTAATTTTATACATACATACACCGAAAGCTTCAGCAATTCTTAACACGCTTACATTTTTTGACATCATTTTAATATTGTCAAAATCTACAGCAACTAAAGGTTTTCTATATGTAATGTGTACCTTAAAAGAAGGCTAAATTAAGACATTTATTTCTATATTATATTTTTGTTGCTCATACCCAGCAATTCTATACGCTTTTTACAATTATCAGAGACGATCTTAATTTTCTTATTTAAATCTATAGCAACTTTAGTACTAAAATGTATAGAAAATTGAGCTATAATTTATGATGTTCGCAAATGATGTATTTAGCTTTTAACTAAAGTACTAAAAATGCTCTTTTTGTGCTTAAGCTTTTGCATATTTTTGCAGAACTGAATAGTTATTACTTCACTTCTAAATGCTAGCAGCTTAAACTGAGTTTTCAAGTGCAGTCTGGTGTAGGTAAATGTGAATAAATGTTTTCTATAACTGAAGTTTCGCTTTCAAATTGCTCGTATATAGCTAAATGTTTCCTTGTTGCCAGCAGTAGGCCAATGAATTCGCATCGCTCGATATTTTCAGTGCATTGGCACTTCTTATCAGCTTGTCAGCTGAACAAACTAAAATATCGTTTAAGTTTTGTAGTCACGATAAGAAAGTTGACGTATGCTATGTCGTCTACAGCAGCATACTAGCAGGCAGCATGTCGTGTGCTCGTCGCAACTCGAAACTGTGCCAGCGTCTCAAAAGTCCGGCTATATTTAGCGGCGACTGTTGCGATAACTGTATAACTGTGTGCGCGTCCCGTATCGCCGATCTAATAATAATTGATGCAACAGCTCCAAGCTGGACAAGCATGCGCTTGATTTCGATCAGAAGCTTCGCACTGCGCCCAAAAAACACGATGCGAATAGTTTCCGACGAGACCTTTGGGCGCAGCTTGTGCAGCCCTGGTCGCTGGGCGCTGTTGTCGCATGGCAAGTATTTTTCTTTCTTGGACTTGGACATATAGCGTTCGTCCGTGAATTTTCCCGTGTACAGGGCGCTCCAGTCGGCCCAGCTGCCGCAGAAGAATTCTACAGCGCAGTTCTTCGACGCGCTCTGCTCTGCTCTAGCAAGGCCTCGACGCGACAGCGACGGCAACTAGAAGTCTCTGCTCAGTTAGCCGACTGTGACCCTGTATTTTAAAATATACGCTCGACGTAAGTGCGCCTGTGTGTGTGTGTGTGTGCAACTTTGTGTCGCTGTCTGTCGCTGTGTGTGTGTGCGAGAGTTTAAGCTTAAAGCTATTGTACACTTGGTGTCGTGTTCGCCCCGCTGCCTGCGTTGCTGCTCGTCCTTACTGGCGGCAGGCTCTAGCTGTGGCAGCAACAAAAATGACGTTGCTTTTGCTGTCGTCGACGCCAGCTGCCTTTGCCTCCGTCTCCCCAGCTTCCCTCGCCGCTTTGCCAACGCATTTTGTTTTGTTTAGAGCGCAAGTTGTGCTCGTCTCTGTGTGTGTGTGTGTGTGTGGGCGTTCGTGCAAGGAGATAGAGCGGAGCGGCGCGCACTGGCAGCATGCCTCATGCGGCATGTTTCTTGGTACCTGTCGGCATCGCCAACGCCAACGCCATCGACTGCCTGGCAATGTTGCGAGTGCAGCTCTTTAAAGCCGCTTGGCAGCTCGCTTTAAAGACTCCCCGACTTCGCAGACATTACCTGGGACCTCATGTCAGCGCAAGGACAGCACGCCGGAAGCACTGGCAGCAGCAGCGGCAGCCTTGCAACCCCCAGAAACACACACACACACACACACACACACACACACACTGGCAGTGAGAGAGTCTCGCACGCACCTTAACACATTTTTCCACTTCCTTTTCATTTTCAGGCCAAATGAAAAATTGCACACGCGGGAATTTGATTTTAACATGAGAAATAAATACAATGACGTCGACAGCGACGGCGACGGCGACTGCGACGCCAGCAGCGACAGCGACAGCGACGAGGAGTGTTGGGGCAACGGGTCGGATTGATTGGCGACAACACTTCTTGGCGCTGCGCTGCAGCATAGTGCTCGCATCGATAATGATTTAATTAGCGCACGCTATTCATGACGTCGCCCCGTCCCCCGCCCCCCGAAAAGCGCGCCGAGTGCAGCCCACTTGCATAATTGATTTATGGTGCGTGAGTGGCGCTGACTGATTGCGAAATTGTTGCTCACTTTGTTGCAAGCAGCGAGCGCGGCGCGGCGCGGCGAACGCTAGATAAGCAGCATCTTTGCAATGCTCAACCCTTCTTTTGGAATTGGAAACGCAACCCCCAAACTGGAGTCCCGGCATTCCTAGTCTCTAATGCCGGAATTTCAATTTAAAGCCTTAAACACTAAACTTGATTACACGCGACTCACTGAGCAGCAACTGTCTGCCCAGTTGGGGGTTGGGGGCCACCAGAGTGGGGGATAGCTACGCAACTGCGCACCCCCCGCCCGCCCCGCTCTGCGTGTCCTGGTGGCTGGCTGGGCATTGTCTCTGGCACGAAGAGCAAAAGTTACTCGCTGTAACTGGGATCAAAGTGACATAAGTTCAGTCGGCATTCGGCTTCAATTTATTTAATGCCGAAAACTTTTAATGCAATTAAAACGGATAATGCCGAAAACGCGCAAAACTTTAAAACTCGCTCGCTGGCGAGCTTAAAGTGCGAAGCGCCGAGCTTTAAATGACTGTTGCTGCCACACACCCGCACACAGAGAGTGCCACATACGCGTATCGTTTGCCTTCGTGCACGTGCCATAAAGCGCTCAAGTTACTTGCTGGGATTACACAAGCCACCCAGGCGCCCTTCTCACTGCTTGGCAGGTCGGCAGAAAACGAAGGCGATGCTAAAGGCTGCCAGGACTTGTCCAGTGACCGGTTTGACGATCGCACTGGGCTCACAACGGTGTCGTGGTCAGTGCAAATGAGCAGTGGACAACGCGGCGTATGCGTCATGCTCAAGCAGAAAGAAGTCGCTCTACCATTTTCCAAATGCTGCACATTTTTGTTGCTGACTACGACGCAAACACACGGCACATGGGGAGCGGCAAGTGTAACAAAGGCAGCCAAGCAGGGGGACGCAGGCGGTGGCAGTTGGGGTGGAGCAGGATGTGCGGACGGTCGCACAGACGAGTCGGAAGCACGGACAAACAAACGGATAAGAAGGCAAAAGGAGCATTGGCAGCAGGCAGCAGGCAGCAGGCGAAGGACGCACAAATGAACGAACGAGCGACGAAGCAACGAATAGAACGTACAACGTACAGCGTACATGAAAAAGATAAGCGCACCGAGCGTCGCTGATAACGCAAGTTGTGCTGCTAGCCGGCACCAGGACTCGGGGCGAGCACACAACACACAACCCCCCAAACACACACACACACACACACTGCCACTACACGTCCCATCCCCTGGTGTGCGCCCCGAGGCAGTCAGGGATAGACAGACAGACGGACGGACGGACGGACGGACGGGCGGCAGAGCGAGAGGCAGGCATGGAGGACTTGTGAATTTTAACATTTTAGAGAAAAGCGAACGAAATTTTCGAATGTCAGCGTCGACTGAAACGAATTGTTGGGGCAAGCAGGCAGCAAGGCAGCCAGGCTCTTGCTGTGGGGTGTGGCACGAGCACAGTGTGTAAGTAGTAGCAGTGCAGCAGTGGCAGCAACGACGGCGACGCTGGAACGAAACAATTTGTAATTTATTTGCGAAGCGTGCGAAAGTTGAGGCAGCTGCCAAAGGCGTAGCTAGAGATGGCGATGGCGTTGGCGCTGGCGCTGGCGATGTGGCACAACTGTGCCAGGCTAGAAGCCAGCCATGCCACACGCAGCAGATACAGATGATGCTTCCACACACACACACACAAACTTGGGGGGAGCTCTTTCTTTTGGGGCGATGTGGATGGCGAGCTGCAGAATGGAATGGCAGATTGGGGCTGCCACGCTTTAAAGACACACGCTTCTTTTTTGTTGCAAGTTTTCTTTTTGTAGTTTTCGAAATTTATTTAAAACTTTATGCTTTACACAATTTGAAATGTTTAGTTTGTTACGTTTTTTGCTGTTGTTGTAAAGTGTGGTGTGTGTGTGTGTGCTTTTAATTAATCTTGTTACTTTTGTTTTGTTTGTTTGCTATAATTGATTTATTTGCTTTGTATATTGTTTGCTAAGTATATAAACTATGAACTTTGAATACGTATTACAAAATTGTAAGCTGCCACTTGCTGTCCTTCTTCCTGTTGTTGCATCGTTATTATTTTACTATTTTGTTGAAAGTTCTTTTGTTGCTCGCCTGCTCGCTTTGCTGTTTGTATTTATTTATTGTTTTTGGTTTGACTATCTTTCTCAGTCCGGCAGTTTTCAATGAGCTTTCCTAAGTGTGTGTGTGAGTGTGTGTATGTGCAAAAGCTTTTAGCAACTTAAGGACTGCAGGGCTTAAGTATGTGAGTGTGAATGTGTGTGTGTGTGTGTGAAAAGGAATTCTTTGTAAAATACATGCATATCTACTTAATTCGTTTAAGTTCGTTACTAAAAACTGTATCAAAACCTTTTGATTCGTCTAATCATTTACGCTATTAATTGTAGTGTAAACGTCGGTTGCAAAGTACAAAAATTGTTGCTGTTGCTATTGTTGTTATTGTTTTGCTATTCCCTCCTGCGGCAGAAAACAGAAACCAACTGAGTAGGCGTGGGCTATCGTTACAGATAAATGTATGTCGTCTATATAGGTTCTTGTGGTATTTTTGCTTAATCAGTCTTTGTATACAAAATTAATTAAATTAGCAAATTTTCTATGTTTATTATTCACATGCGTACGCCATACTCCGATTCATTCGTTGTCATGCAGCAATTAACTAGGCAAACCAAGTTAGTAAATTATAATACATCGATTAACAAGTACAATAAAACAAAAAAAAAAAACATAATTTAGAAAATTAAAAATAGTACTAAAGAAACACAAACCATTAAATGGAGGGGGTGGGGGGTTGGCTAGAGGGAGGGGGGGATGTACATTCTTGAACTTGGTTATTTGATCGTTTCGTAATGGATCGCAAGTTGCATAAACAGTGGGAACAGAGAGAGAGAGAGAATTGTTTTGCTAAAGCGGCGTCCATTCGACTGCCCATTCGATGGGCGTGATGTGAACATTGAACATTTTGCTTGTACTAACTCAAATTATACTTTAATTTGACACTTATAAACAATAGACTTGTATAACATTAAAGTTGATATGCGTACGAATACGCTGCGCTTACAATTCAATAAATTAGGAATCAAATATTACAATACGAGACAGTTTTCATTTCTTATCATCATCAGCTTATTTTTCCATGCTTTTGTTTTGCTTAGTTTGTTTTTGTTTTTGAAAATATAATATGTACAAAGTAGCCGACTTCACATTCGAAATTCTATTTGTTTCTTCTAGTGGTTTTTGTGTGTTGAGAGTTTGTTGAGCAGCCGCGGCCACAGCGTCTTTTAAATGCAGTTATCAGCTACAAAAGCGGTGCAATCTTCTGTTTTGCTGTACAATTTTGGAAGAATTCAATGTTTTCATTTTGCTATTTGTGGCAAGGCGGCGATGCCTCATCGTTGCTGTGGCAGCTGCTGTTGTGTGCTCGGCATTTGTTTTTTTCTTATTGGGTTGGAACATGAAGATCGCTTAATACTTGCTAACTTAAGAACAGGCTATAGATTTACAATTGTACTTAGGCCTATTATTAGAATTTACAATTTTTAGTTGTACACTTAAACGACATTGGATTTCGTGTATAGGGGGTAGGGGGACAAAGGGAAAATGGGGGCTTGGGCAATGTTGTGAAAAAGACAAGGAATAGAAAGTGTAGTCAAAGAGTAGAAACTAATCTATACCGAGAATATAGAGAACAAACAAAAAAAAACGTTTGACATTTGAGAACACAAATTGCCCTTGCTTATTAAATAGTGTGTGTGAGAGAGAGAGGGGGGGGGGGGGTGGGGGTTTAAGCCTAACTCCTGCTGTCGTTGCTCTCGCTGAAGCTCTGTTCGCTGGACTCGCGTCGACTGCTCACCGGCTTGGCCTTGTATTCTGTGATGAAGACCGTCACCGAATTGACGGTCACCTCACGCGTCTGTGCCGTGGAGCGATCCACGTTCTTCAAGCGGGCTGGATAACGTTTGTGTCGCTGTCTGTCGTGGCCGCCGCCATGCCGCGAACTGGACGCCGGCTTGCCGTTGGGCATGTTGCCGCTGGCGCCCGGCAATGTGGCCGCCTGCTGAGCGACTAGCGCCGAGTTGAGGCGTGGCTTGCGCGTCGATGTGCCTGTTACCAAAAGCAATATGAGCAAAACACAAATGAGCACAATATAAAAGTGTGTGTGTGTGTGAATGTGAATACATCATATGAGCAATTGAGTATTGCAAATTACTCAGCGCCGTCCCATTTGCGTCTGTCCTTCATCGCAATTCAAATGTGACGCTGACGTTGACGTTCGCAGTTTACCTCACATCGAAATCGAGGTCACTCACCTTTTCTCACGTCACACATGCGACACTTGAACGCCTCCGCCGAGTTCCTGTACGTGCAGACACTGCAGTCCCAGAAGTTCTCCTCGATTACTTTCGCTTGGCGCTTTTGTCGTCGCACGGGCGATGATTTCTTGTCCATAATAAATAGCGCTGCGCTAAATGATGTCAAATGCAGCTGGCCGACTTTTATTTGGTTGTATTTGCAATTGCCTGTTGTGGTTGTTGTTGTTTTTGCAGCTGCTGCTGCTGTTGTTGTTGCTGTTACTGCTAGTGCTGCTGCTACTGTTGTTGTGCCTGCTCTTGTTGGATGTAGCTTACATGGAGATATATGCTCGCAAACGGTCACTGCTGCGCTCTCTCACACTTAATGTTCACTCTGGCACCTTTAGCACTCCATCAATCTATTATTGGCAATATATAACTGCGATTTTCGTGTGAAAAACCTCTGCAATTTCTTCTGACCAAATAGAAAATTGTTGCGGAGTTGCCGTATGTGACGCGAGAATAATCACAAAATGTTGCTGAACTACCGAACGACTATCGATATATCGGTAGATGCAAGTATCGATAAGATAATCATCGTACTTTTAAGATAAATCGCATCAATGAGCTGGTATAATAAATGCATCATTGGTATATTTCATGTTTGGGCAAGTGATGTTTGTAATAGCACGACAGACGTTTCAGATAAAGTGAGAAGGAAGTTCTGAGTTGTCTAATACTACAATTTATTCAATTATAAAATGTGATTAGTGATTTTGCGCTAAATGTTAAATTGTAATATTTGTATACATTTTGTGCTTAACCAATTACATACAAAACATCAATTCTTCAATTAACAACTATTTTTAAATGTGAATCAATTTAAAAAAAATCCTGATTTCATATGAAAGTAATATTTAATATATAATGTGTATATGCGGCTTATAGTCTTGAACTTAATTATTAAACTGTTTTTACTTTAAGCTTAATTAATCATCCTCCAATTTACAAACTTCACTGCTCAAGCATTGTCTCAAAGTCCTTCAGCTCCAGTTCGCGTTCTATCACCTGTGTATACAGATTATCTAGCGTCTCCTGCATTCGTTGCTTCAATGTGTTATTCTGTATGGACGCAATCTCGGTAGACTTCTGTGATTGCTGAGCCTTCAGGTCGGCAATTTGGCGCGTCAGCTGATTGATCTTTTCGTGTATCTGTTGCTGTGTGTACTGCGGTTGTGGTTCGTCCATGAAATCCAGGTTCTCAAACTCTTCCCGCTTGCTCATCTGATTGTCGTAGAAGCCGCTGGGCGCAGCTAGATTCGAACTGGAACCCGCAGCACTCAGCTTGGGGCTGCTTCCTTCACGACCGAACATGGACTTGTTGAACTCGTTGTCGTCATTCTTTATGCTGCTGCTGGCACCGGCGCCTCCACTGCCGCTGGCCCCAAAGAAATCGGACATGCGCGAATCGTCCGCAGAAAGGCGAGAAGACTCCTCCAGTTCGTGACCCTGCTGTCGCGACTCGTTGCCCGGCATCGTGGGCTCATCCTCATCATCCGTGGTGGACACCTCTTCGCCGAAAATGTCATGAGCAGCCACGCCCATATTGGGAGCACGATGGGTGTCGAAGTTAATGGTCTCATCATCATCCGATTCGACGTTGATGTCACGCTGCGAGGCGCTCTCATTGATGGTCTTGTCGCTGGCATGCATGGTCTCATCCTGCAGATCTTCGTCGGGTTCATTGTACACCTTAATATCGGACTGATCCATCTCATCGCTTGGCTTGTCCTCCTCATTGATGATCTCGTAATCGACGCGCACAGCTTCGTTGTCAATGCGCAGCAGATGCTTCACTTCCTTCTCAATTTCCGGCGTCTCCACGTTCTTCTTTTTTAATGTCTTGCGGAAGCGTCGCTTCCTCACGTTTTTGCAAGGCGGCGTTATGCCGTGCGGCCACAAGTACTTTTTGTCTACCTTATTGGGATCCTTCTTCTTGTTCTTGTTAGGCGACTCCTTCTCTGTCTCGTCCTCGGGCTCCTCCTTGCAGATGAGCAGCTGGCAAATGTCCGCCGACTTGTAGAAACTCTTGTTGTCTATGGTTTTATAGCTCTCCATCACTGTGGGCAAGTCCACAATTTTGGCGTAGAGCAACTGGTCGTCCAAGCGCACTTCTCCATATCGCAAGTCCTGATCCAGCTGTATGTTCAAGCGATCCTTAACATTTCCCGCTTGTATGGATTCATGTACAACATTTGCAAGGTGCTAATAAAAACAATTGGAAAAATTGAAACAAGTTGGGAATGTAAACAAAGCGTGTTGGCTTACCTTCGGAAACCGCATAATAAACTGATTCTCCAACTCGACGCCATCGTCCCTGGGCTTGTACTCAGCCTGCTTCTTCTTTTCAAACATACTGCTCTAATTTAAATAAATTATTTATTTACAAAACATTAAAATAAATATAAGTTAAAACATGTAGCCGAAATTTCACCACTAACTTGCAGTGTGCCCACACGTTACAATGTAAGAAACACCAAAACACACGCAAACAATATTAGCATAAATATCGCGGTGCTGCAACTGGTGTGCAGACAACAGTGGTGCCATATGTCAATATTGCACATGTGGCAACGCCAGTTATCGAATTAAAAAGCGCGCTTAAAACCAAGGGAAGTGAATTTGTTAAGCTCTTTTCAAATAGATTTTTTTGCATATTTAATCTGCTTGTGTGTTTGTTATGTTGTGAAGAGCTTAATCACACTTCTAGCGAGAATGCTTTTGGTTAATGGCCCCACAATAAAGCTGCCGCATTGCGCCTACGCAATACACTTAAAATGGAGAGCGCCAAGCACAACTTGTTTGTTACTTCACTTGGAAGCGTTTATAGTATGTACTGTATGTGTGTGTATATATACATTTTTAATTATAATAGTTAAAATAATAATCAGCTGATGTGGCTTGCGGCTGCTGATGACCACAGTTTAAATATAGCTTATCTTATCTTAATTTTATCGTGCGCATCTCGCAATCGCATCACTTTACGCCCTTTGGATTGTAGACTCCCAGAAAAGTGTTGCATTTGCGGCAGTAATGGTTGCCTGTGCGGCAGCTGTTCATGCAGTAGGGAACAAAGCAGGCACAGACACACCAGCTGGGGATAAAAAAAGAAAGTTGCCAAAAGTTACCAATAGAGTTATTTTTACAATGCTGTGAGTGTTTACTTGCCCCACTAGGCAGATTAGTGCAGCAGCCAGGTGAGTGCGTGCGTTGGCTGTGTGCGTCATACGTGTAGTCTTCTGGGCGCCACAAGCGGGGCACAATACTCGACAGGGATTGGGCCCCAAATTGGATGGAGCTGTTTCCTCACGGCAAAATAAAAGAAGTCAGCTCAAGCTTTTGCAATTTGCACGTATAGCGGAGTTACCTGCTGGCACAATTGTGGGCTCCAGGTGGTGTATTTCTTGTTGCTGTTGGGGCAGTGGCTGAGCATTCACAACAATCACTGGAGCGGGCGGTTCGGGTGCATGCTGAGCTGCGATTGCCACATCGTAGGATGGCGGTGCCTCAATGGGGCCAGCACTTTGTCCAACTGCTGGCGTCGGCAAAGGTGCGCTCGGTGGCGTGTTGAAATCCACTTGTGGATAGAGCATGGCACGCTTTTGATCCATGTCGGACTTAAGTGCGAAGTTCAGCAACAACTTCAAAAGTGAATCACAGCCAGCAACAAAAACTAAAAGAGCTTTGTTTGCTTTGCTAATTTGCAGGTACGTCAAGCTGCAGCAATGGCTTAATAGTCCCGGTCTCTCGCTCTCCCTCTCTAGACTGTTCGCTCTCTCTTGACGCTAGCTTCGGCGTCGTCGTCTGACTCGTTTGGCTTTCTACGCGCAACTAAAGTCAGCGTCTGTTGCCAATAAGCAAATGAGCTCTGTGATCTGCGAGAGAGCGAGAGCGGGAGAGCGAGCTTAAAAGCTGACTGCAAAAGTTTGGCAATCTTCGGTTGAGTTGGTCGGCGGAAAACACGAATTTTAGATAATACTAACTACAATGTATTTGAACAATTTATCTAAGCTATACAAACAAACTGACTTCATATATATATGTATGTGTTTGTGTGTAATTAGCAGCACTTGTGTATCTATTGTCATGCAGCATTCTTCGTCTTAGGCACTTCCGTCTCTCGCTCGCTCGCTCACTGATTTCGCCTCGATTTACTTGCGCAAGTAGGTGCCCAGGTAATGGTCACACATGCCACAGTAGTGATTGGTGTTCATGCAGCTGGAAATGCAGTAGGGCAGGCAGACGCAGCAATAAAGCCTAAAGAAGTTATCGAAACAGTTGTTGTAGTGGTTGTTGGAGTGACACCTTTCTTATCAGCGAGCCCAGCCGATTGATTACTCACTGAAACAGGCACAGCAGCAGCGCAATCAGATGTGTGCGTGAATTGGGCCTGTACGACACCCTGGTGCGTGTGTAGTTGTGACAGTACGGACACTGCACATCCTGCGGCTCCGGTCCGTACGGCGATCCAGGCACCACAATCACCGTGTGCTGAGCGCCTGTGGTCACCGCTGGCGTCACAGTTGTAGTTACAGTTGCAGTTGCGCCTCCGGTGGTCTGCGCCGGCGTTGCAGTTGCCTGATCGTAGCTGGGCGGCGCAGGTGGTGCGTGCAGCAGACGCTGCTGCTCGGCCTCCTGCACTTGGCCGGTCAGCGCCTTGGGCTCCTCGAGCGGTGCTTTCGGATAGACGGGTTCCATTATCGGGCTATGACTGAAGCAATATGACGAGTTCGACACCTCGAAATAGCCATGGAAAAAGCTGCACGCAGCGAACGCACCCAATTAGCGCGCTTATCAATAAAAAGCCGTTGGCGCAGTCAGCTTTGTGGTAGGTTTCTGGCCTGCTTCTTCTTCTTCTTGCTGGCCAGCGAAAGCTTTCTCCGCACAGTGTGAGCTTTATTTGTTTACCTTGCTACGTGTGCGTGTGTGTGAGTGTGAGTGTTTTAAGAATTACACGTGAAGAAGTGTTCAAGTATTTGGGGGATTTGTTTATGTTTATTGTTCGCACCAATCGTTATTGCACCTAATCGCGATTATAGACGCCCACAAATTTGTTGCAATTGCCGCAGAAATGATGCGCGTTCATGCAGCTGGTGGCGCAGTACGGCAAACAGGCGAAACACCAGAGCCTGATGACGGCCACGATTCCAGATTGCAGCATCAACAAAGATAAGATACATTATCACAGCCAGCCGAGATTAGCGATCAGTGCGAGAGATAACAGCACTACTTACCCCACAAGACACAAGACGCCGGCCATGCAGTGAGTGCGCACACCGGGCGAATACTCGATGCGCGTCAGCTTCCGCACATGACAATGGGGGCACGTGACGAAGCAGGCATCCGGTCCAACGGTTGGCGGCGCCTCCTCTGCAAATATGTTAGTTGACTGGCTGACTGACTGCTTGCCACAAGGCAAACTGCGCCACACTTACGCTGTATGACAATCACCTGTGTGGCTGTGGCCGGTTGCAGCACTTGCACATGCGTCGCCTGCTCGTAGCTGGGCGGCTGCGGCGGCAGCATGTGCGTCGCTGCCTGCATGTATGCCCCGGCCTCGGGCTGGTACTGCGTGTTGATGCTGGCATTGTGTTGCAACTTCGACTGCATGCTGAATTTATCCGCTTTGAGTGCTGTTGATAACTAACATTCGCTATCTGCTCGCTGGGTGTCGATTGCGCCTGTATCTCAGCAACATTGTTGCCAACTATCGTGTTGCGGCCACACGAAAAAGCTCTGCCAATGTTGCCAGCTGTCGTCCAACTTACTTCCCAAACACACTGCTGCGGGCGACGCCAGAGCTTTGATCACACGAGCTTTTGCAGTTAGACTTTCGCAAAATACTTGCAAGTCCTAGCTTGACTTCGCTTAATACAATTTTTTTTGAATCACTATCACTAATCACTAATTGAAGGAGAAGTTAACTTGTATATTAAATTATACATTTCTTGTCTTATTCGTATTTAAATTTCTAGCATATTTTATTTGCAGTTGTGCAAATAAAATAAGACAGCACGTTTTACTCTATTATTACGAAGTAAAAGCTTTAAAATACCCTATATATAAGTTTTAAATCAATAATCGGCAACAGAAAACTGAGTTGCATTTGCGCCGCTGAAAAATGGTATAATAATAATGTCGTGCCACAATGGGGTGTGTGCGTTTTAGTGACCACATTAGAAATGATTGCAGCGCGTTGTGAAACTAAAACTCAAATCACATACATAAATATATCAGATTGAGGTTGGAATAGAATTCCCCTATTGCATTATTAAATGAGTCACTAATCGCTCTGCAAATTTTTTGAGAGTTTGCGACGAGAAGCAACGAAATTTTATTTAAACGGCAAACATAGAAATCACAACTAATTGGAATACTGTGTCACAAAGTCAGCAGGCACGCAGCATGAAGTCTTGGCGGTCATTAATCTCTGGATTAAAGTCGAAAAACAATTGGTGTCTTAGCGTTCGTAGGTGCCAATGTAGTTGTTGCACGAGGGGCACGAATGGTCGATGTTGCGGGCGCAATCCGTGCAGTACAACAATGGCGCGCAGATCCAGCAACTGCAACACAACTCCATAATGATGTGGCATGATGTGTATGCGAAGTGTTTGCTTACCAAAATGTGCACATAAGGATCGCAATCACATGTGTCCTTGTGGAGGCCTTTGCTTCTGTTGTCGTCATCACCTCCAAGTGGCAGTTGGGGCACACCACTCTAGTCGACTCGGGACCAACGTTCATCTTGCAATTGTTTCCAAAGTAATCGACTTTAAATCCATCTGAGCTACTTGAACTACTGCCTTATATACGATCCCAAGCCGCCCGCATTCAATATTTTTTCGTTGTGGTGGATTTCTTAAAAATAGCTGTGATATTTCTACTTACTATAATAGTTATTGATAACTAATCTCGCATGTTGTACAAACATGCATCATTTCATTTAGTATTAAATTTAGCTGCAATAAATATGAACCGCAGCTAAAAGTGGTCAACTTAATGATCAGAAACATGAAGGACTTCAATGAAAGTCGCTGACGTTTGTATTGGCTTGATTTTAAGTAGTAGTATTTATGTTACTAAGCGTTTAGCATTTAAAACGGTTCAAGGTCTCTCATAATATAGTTTATTCTGTGGTTCATTTCTTTGTTTTATAAATTTAGTATTTGAGCATATTATTTGCGAGCATGAATCAAGCTGCATTGCAATAAATATATCAACTCAAGTTTCCTGTTGAGATTTCTAAGTCGTATGTGTTTCGGGTTTTCTTATATCGCAAATATATGTTATTAATGTGTGTATGTACTATTCAAGCGCATGAATCAAGCGGAATTGCATAACTATTGATAGTGCATTTTGATTATTATACAATTCATTTTTGTAGCTCTAATTTGATTTGAAGATTTCAAAGCAATCGCCTTAGTTGCAACTACAATGAAATGAATTTTTAGTTTATTTATGTATAGCATTTTAATTATTTATTTCAGTAAATATAGAAATTAATTTATAGCAATGTGAATATAGTACTCTTTAGATCTGGTTACACATTCCTTGCTTAATGATTCATGTGAATCCATTACTGAAGTTGATCTTATTTGTGCTTAATCTCAGCACCTCAAAGAAGTCTTATATTCGTAATAGTCACTCACTGTTCAAGTACTTCTCCTGTAAACTATAATTGATATGTGGTTGGGGGCGGGGCACAGGTGGCACGTCCTCAGCACTCTGCGAATAAACAACCATCGATTGGTGCCAACATTGTTTACTTTTGGGGCAGCTAGCCCATCAGTCTTGCGGCAGGGCAAACAGTATTCCACTTGTTGCCTCGCCTCGCCTAGCGCGAAGCAAACAGTTCGAGTTTCGATTAGCATACAAATAGACGTAGGTGTATTAATGTGTGCTTCCCTTTATTGAATACTTATAAGCAGTGTGTAAGATAGAGTATGTAAAATTCGATGTGCTCGATTTAGGTTGATGTTTATCTTGTGGTCGGTTGGTATTCGAATGGTTCAAGGCCGCGCGGCAAAGAAGGCATATTAAACATTGCTACTTTAATGTACATTTGCCGCAACGACTTGCCACACTAGCTTGCCGCACCAACTTCACTCACTCATGTGTGTGTGGCAAGCACAGTTGAACTTTAGTGTTTGATCATGTGTCGAAGTGTCAATTAAAAGCACATTAAATTATTGTGGTGGTTGTGTGTCGCCGCTAATTCTGGTAGGTGCCAATGTAGGCGCCGCAGCTGGGGCAATGATGTGTGGCATTCTGGCAGGAGTCCACGCAATAGGGAATGCAACAGCAGCACACGCCACTGCAAAACACAGACAGTTGATTACACGGCCAAATTGCGTCACGACAGCGCCAACTTACCCCAAAATGCAGATGAGCATCGCCAGCAAGTGCGTCTTGGTGCTGGCTTCGTGCTTCACCACGCTGAACTGTCGCGTGTTGCACGCGGGACAGGTGACCACGGCGGGCATGCTGCCCAAGATGGGCTGCGTCGGTGCTGTGGAGAACAATACGCATTTTCATTAGCCATTAGCCTCATTTCTTGTCGGCTGCGCCCAGAAACTAACGGTTCATGTAGACAGCCGGCTGTTGCACGGCAATAACGGCTGGTTGCGGCGTCATTGGCATTTGCTCCGCAGGTATCATCATCGGGGCGCCCAAGTCTCCATATTTTGGCGGCTCCCCCTGCATGTTGGGATACATATTGGCCTTCGAGTCCATTGCTCAACTGTTGCTGCTGCTGCTACTGTTCGCGAAACTGAATTTAGCTGCTCGCCGTCTGCGAGGTTGGTCTTCTCCGTTTGCGGCCCGACACGAAACTGCTGAGCGAGCGCGAAACAAACGCTGCCGCCGCCTGTCGCAATATAGTTCTCGATATACATTTCTCTATCCATTCGAGCATGTACGCAACAGACGAACAAGCGAGAGAGTGTGTGAGAGGGTGAATGTGTGTGTGTGGGTGTTCATCCGATGGCCATTTTGCTAGCTTAACTGCTCGCGACGTCATCAACTAGTTGGCAGAGCAGCGAGCAGGTTTTAGGCACAGCGCGTCTTTGGAGAGTCGCGCTTTATGACCACGCCTGGGCGAGTTCGGCAAAAAGTCGAATTAGAATTCGTTGATCTCGCAGAGCAGATGACGTCAAAGCCAAAGCATAAATGACTTTCAATTAAGTGTTCCGCGATTGCTTCGCTATAAGTAATGTTTATGTTTCAAGACGACGCAATTTGAATTCGCATTGTGTCTGTCTGAATTGGACACGCAGTCGCTATTCCGTGTGTATCTATTCAGCTGAACGTCTCTATGTATTGGGTCCAAAATCTAAAACAATGAAGTGTTTATTTTGCGCCCATAAAAGCTGTGACAGCACTTCAGGGCGAGCAGCAGTGGAATGTGGCAAACCACGCTCCAAGAGAGAGCGAGCGAGAGACGAGATCTAGGTCAGAATTGGCAGAGCTGAAGTTAGCGCTATTTCCATGCTGCAGTAAGTTAGATTGAAGTAAAGAACATTAAGTATACGCACGTTGAACCAAAACTGCAGTTGCTGTGTGGATTATTCTTTATTGTTGCATCGCATGGTAATTTCTTTAGAGACATTAAAGTAAATGCATGCGAATGACAAAGTAAACATGATTAGTTGCTGTGAGGAATGTATGAAAGATCGACTGTGGCCAGTGAGGTGCAGTGAAGCCTCTGCCTCTGGAATCGCGTCGCCCCAGGAACGTGTTGCACTTCAGCGTGCTCAGCGCTCGTAGCTGCCGATGAAGGCCTTGCACGAGGGACAGTAGTGCTCGGTGTTGCGAGCACAGTCCGTGCAGTACACGCACGGAGCGCACGGCCAGCAGCTGCAAACAGAGAAGTAGATAGAGAGAGAGAGAGAGCATTAAGAAGCGAGCGAGAAGCGAGATGCTTACCAGAAGCAGCACATCAGCAGCGCTATCAAATGCGTTTTGGTCGTGGCCTTCGCCTCAGTGCGAGTCGTCACCTGTTGCCGGCAGTTGGGGCACACGACATTGGCTGGAACGGGGCCGACGGGAGTGGACATGTTGCGAGCTGCAGTGAGACAGTGTGTGACAGTTTATTTGGTTGCAGCTATCGATCGATCGCCCTTGCACGACTCTCGCCGCTCGCGTGTCGCTTGGGCCTGCAATCAGTGCAGTTCAATCGACAGCAGAACGGCAAAACAAGCCGCTGTTGTGCAAGTGTTTGCCATGTCAGCTGCGCTAATTGCATACTGGACAAATCCATTTGGAGCCCAAATGCGCGAAGTACAGTACGCTGCTTGCTAATTGGCTGGCATGTGGCAAGCGAATTAAATTCAATAATTTCAGTAGTTCTCCCACTTCGGTGGCGCCTCTGACATCATCCCATCCATCCAGCTATCCAACCCTGTCTTGTTGTCTCTCTGCTCTTGTGCGTGTGCGAGTGCGAGTGAAAGTGTTTGCCACATGGCTACCACCCTGAGTCTTCATCACTCGATGTCGTCATTCTTGTTGGCCTACACAGTCCGTTCGCACACCCAAAATATTATACAGACAAACGCGCATAGGAATGCGCAGCTAGCACTACTTATAACGCAATGTGACCTACATATTGGGCTGCCCAGCAAGGGAGTGTTCATGGTAATCTATGAGGAGCTCAGCTCACATCTTCTAGGACAATGCTAATGTGCTGAGGTAACGCGCCAACTGGGCGTTGTCCTTTGCTCGGCTACATAAATTCGGATGATAAACAAACGCTGCTCTATCGAAGAACTGGCTGAGCTGAGCTTTTGGCGCCACTTTCCAGTTTTAATTGATTCCGTAGGAACAACATAGTTATTATGTCTGATCTTAAGCCTTCACTTGGAGTCAGCACCCAGCACCTGATTGTACCTTATTTCCTTCAGTACCATATGCACGGCATACACAAAGCTGTATTCTTAATTTAAATTGATGTTGCGACTTTTTATATGTTATGCGTTATGTTTATATTTAGCACTTCTTCGACTACATATGAAAAAAAGAGCAATTTGTAAATATGTTTTCTCTCTCCAAAATGCTGAACAAGAAATATGCAAAAACAACAATTCGTATAAGTTTTTTTCTTTTATCAGTTTGCCCAAATATCACAGCACGCAGTTTTTTGTTCGTCAATTCAACATAGATATTTATCTACGAGTTTATTTATAAAATCACTTTGGGACTCACAATTTATGGAATGCTTGAATTGCTAATATCAAAGGATTGCGACACGACTAGTTGCGCGCTCTGGAAACGAAATCGTTGTGAAGCGTTGTCCTCGGATACGAATCAAGGAAACCGCTGCCTACTTGCGCACCCAGCGCGCACTGTGGCACAGCGGCGCAGTGTCTATTTGCGAGGGTGGATTCAAGTGCCGTGCAGATTACCAGCATTGAGTTCGTAACTCGCACAGTGATGGCACAACAGATGTGATAGTCGTTAGCCCCACCACACGCATGAAGAGTATCGAGAATAATGTGTGGATCACTGTGCGTCGCCCAGCAAAAACGAATTCTCAGCGGAAAGTGGCGCAACATGTAGCGAACGGTTAGCAACAATGTTGCTAAACTGTTGCTGCAACATAACTCAAATACTTAGCAACACACTTATCGAGGTATTTAAAGTGTCAAGCATTACAGCTCACGTTTTTGTTTTATTACTCGAAAAATACTTGCATATACGACTGTGCAAAAACAATAGATTTTGGTCCTGATATCACTACGAATGGGAATATTAGCTTAAGATACCTCTAAAGTAAAAGTTTTAGTACATTTTGTGTATCTAAAAATGTAAATGGCAGCACGTGTTGTGATACATTAGAAAAGCGATATACTTGATCAGCAAATGAAGGGTAGCGAGACTCTCCTCATCTTCGTTAAGCAGAAATCGAATATGTGTACAGAAGTATGTATGCATGAACAGCTGACTTTCTATGTAAGTGCATGTGTTTTGTCAACAAATATAACACTAAAATGCTTATTGCGCATGACGTCAGTTGAAGGAGATCGGCGATAGCGCTTTAAAATCCCCATCAATTTAAGCGCATTGCACACTATCTTAATTTGATAAGGATACACGCATTGCACACTACCATACTAACAAATTGCAGTGCTCTGAAGTTGTGCAATAAAAATCGTATACAGTGAACATGGAAGTGCTTTAATAAAAGGAAATGATAGTTGAGTGATTATTTTTATATTTCGGCATGCAGCTACATGGCTTGGTTGTCGTATACAGTTTGTGATTGGTTATTTTCTTTGGGTTCATGCTAAGTCCAGTTGACGATTGCGAAATTCTATGTGAAGCTTGAATCTTGGTTTCCGTTTTCAGATTTGTTTATCGCTTCAACGTCGCAATTGCCTCGGCGATGTGCGATCTCTATGTGGTGTGTTTATGTGTGGCTGTCGGTGTGTGTGTTGCAGAGAACAATATGTGGACATACATATTTGCGATGTACGTGATTTTGGAGTGTATATTTGTTTGGTTCCACAAAAAACGCCGTCTAGAAACTGCCGAGGCAAGCATTGCAATTGGGACAGAACTGGCTGGTCTTGTAGCAGCAGTTGCAGCAGCAGGGTAGGCAGACGCAGGGCCAGCAGCTATATGTAAGCATAAGGAACGACATTAGCGAAACTTGCAACATATGATTTAATATTGGCAGTTACAAGAAGAGGCAAAGCAGTCCCGCCAGGCAATAGGTTTTTCCTGTTGCATGGTACTCGACACGCATCTTCACGCGAGCGCGACACTGTGGACAGGTCATACCTGGTCCACCTTGGCCGCCATCAATGACGATCGTGTTCTGATGTATCACATTCACTGGCTGTGGCACCGGCTGAGGCACCGGATGTGGTGCCGGAGCGAAGTGACTCATCTCGTTTGGCGGCGCACTTGCTGTGGGATACAAGTTATTCTGTTCCTGTGGTGTGTACGCTGGCGGATTTACAGGAATTTTGGAGTAATCCATGTCCAATAACGAAGTTCGCGTGTCTGAAATGTCCAATGGCAAATGAAAATCTATACAAATTTTGTGAATCACGCAAATGCAAGCACGCATTGTTTAACTCGGGTAAATCCCATTTTAAGTCATGCCCTCAACAATACCTTTTTTTTATACTTTTAGAGCTACTTTTTTTTTGCAATCCCCACTAAAAACTTCAGTAGATCGAGGCAACCGGCGTCTTCAGTCAATAGCACAAAGTGAACTGGAAGTTCCCGGAAAAAACGAAGGAAAAAAGAACAAGATAACTTCGCACTTTGGCGCACTTTGTTTGTGTCTGTGCAAGCGAGATGACTATATGTATGTGTATGCACTTATATCGTGTGTATAAAGCAGACAAGCGAAAAGTAATGCAGCTTGTTGTTTTTCCTTGTGTGAAAAGTGGAAGAAGTAAACTTGGTATTTTGAGAATTTATTTTTACAGTAATAAATACAAAAATAAAGACCTTGAAAGCTGGTAAAAGATACAAAAATTTAATTATTTATTAAATGCGTCGTGGGAATAAGCAAGATTTTTAAAACATAAAGCACGCTTGATAATTTTCGCCGCCGTACTCTTTATTTAACGTTCTCGTGTATTTCAAAAAGCCCGCCACTTTTTAATTCGCGCTTTTTTCAAAAATATAAACGCTCAACACATTCATATTGCATGCATAATCATTTTTTAGTCAACAATTTTCGGATAACCGCAAAACAGAAAATCGAGTAAAGGAATTTTTATTGGCATAGAGGTGATCGGTAGATGGCAGCAGCTTGAAGCTCGAAAAATACCACGAAGGCACATGCGGTACATTTCAGTATGTTTATATCAACAAATTGCTTACGGTGCTTACTGTGATGAGTTATATAAAATTTTAATTGAGATTAATGTTCAAAACCATCGATGAGGTCGAGCTATCTATATATATGTATATATAACAAGCAAGCAATTGCTGTTTATGTGAAGCAGCAAGATGAATGGCAATGCCAAATTAAAGCAATGTGGTTTGTGTCTTGGAAAGTCTACAAACAATTGCTGTACGCAGACCCAAACCTCTCGTTAACACAGCTAAAGTCCGTTAAATTTCAAAACACATCGCCCCCTTCTTATTTAGGTCGCCAGTTTTGATAACATATTTAAGCAGTTTGCTGTTAATATTTTCTGGTTCCTAAAAGTATGCATATAAAGAAATAATATTTCAAAGCAATGAATTAGTTCGTTTTCTAGTAGTTATTGGTTTATTAGAATTATAAGTGGACAGAACATTAGCTATATACATATTGCACATTTTGTATAATTGGGGCTGCGCACTATTATTTTATATAAACAACTGATGCGCAGTTAATCTCTTCGACTGCCCACAAATGCGTTGCACACTGGACAATAATGGTTAGACGATTTGCAGGAGTCCATGAAGTAGGGAATACAACAGCAAAGCCAGCAGCTAAAAGCGAAGAGATAAATTCATGAAATTGATAAGATTATTGGTACTACTGATAAACTAAGTTCAAGAGTGAGCGCGTCAAATTGCCAACTTAAACACCATTGGTTATCACAGTCGAATAAACGTATACAAACAGCGATATCTGTGATTGACGAGTTCTTCGATAGCGCAGCCCAACGCACTGACTCAATGCCATTTCCAGTTAGGCTAGGATACCTACCCAATGAAGCACAGACCCAGGGCGAATGCGTGCGTTCGCGTGTTGGGCGTCGACTGAATGGTGGTCACCACGTCGCTCTGGCACGACGGACAGCGCACGAATGTCGGATCCCTGCCAACTGGCACCTGGTTCTTGGTCGTTGTGTGTATGACCACACAGGCATTGGCCGCTCGCTGTGGCTGCGGCGGCAGATGCTGCTGCACGAATGGCGGATACAGCGGCGGCTGCGTGGGTCCTCCCGGATACGGCTGGTAGGTCTGCGCCGGAATGTAGGCGGTCGTCACCTGAGCCGGCCCAGGCAACTGGCTGTTCACCTGCTCGCGCAGTTGGGCGCTGGTCGTCTGCGCTGGCAGCTGATGGCTGGTTAACTGCGCGGTTACTCCTGCTGCGGGTAGTTGGCTGCTGGGCAACGGCTGCTCGGTGTACGCTGGCGGATTATCCTTCGTTTCCATGGTAGACGACGACGACGAGCTGGCGCGTGAACCGATTAGCCCACTGCTTGTGGTTCAAGTGAGCTCGGCGGGGCAACTGGTCTGCGATAACGCCACTGGCCAATTATAAACCGTGCAGAACCGTCGCTTATCGCTTATCGCTTGAGCTGCCGCACCTGGTGTCGATAAGCCGGGAGTTGCATCTGGTAAATGGGGGGTTTTTGTGTGTTCCACTCTAAGGTCAATTTTTCCTAACCCCGTGCTATGAATGTGTGGGAAGTTTGAATCGGTTCATACTCATGGTCTATATCAGTACAATTGCCTCATGTTCTTAGAAACCAAAGATTAGATTATGTGGGTGTTACAACTAGGAAATATTGTAGTTCAGGCTGCTTGTTCCACGAACTCCAAGCATCAATAATCATCAAAAGATTAGCCCAGCAAGTCGACAATAAAAGTATTATTTATGTTTTATTGCTCTTTTTATTGTATTATATTTTACTCATTAATTAATCACTTTGTAATCGGGAGTTGCTAATGCACTTTGAAACTATTGCTCAAAACAAAACTATGAATAGGCAAAGAGTTTCATTGAATGAATTTGACTTCAAATATAGCAAACGCGTGTAAATGAGGTTAGGTAACGTTTATAGATTGGCTTGAAAACGAAACGAAATAAAAGAAAATGTGTTTGTTTAAAGTATCGTCGTTGGATTGTTTATTATTAGGTTGTCGTTAAGTTAAACATTAAAAAATACGATTCGAACTTAGAGCTAGTTGGCTGAGATGATTTAGTTCTCGTAGGTGCCAATGTAGGCGCCGCAGTTGGGGCACGAGTGCTCGGCGTTCTGGCACGAGTCCATGCAGTAGGGCACACACACACAGGGCCAGCAGCTGTTCGAGAGATTGCAGAAAAAGCAAGTTACAAAATGTGTTCTCATTTGTGGCGTTAATTGCGACAATTGTGACTGCGCATTGTGAATCACGAGTGACTAAACGAGTCGCCTCGCCACTCCCTCGTGAATCACGCCAGAACGTCGCTCAACTTACAGGAACAGGCACAGGATCAGAGCCCAGCAGTGAGTGCGACCCGTCGGGGTGCGCTTCACGCTGGTCAGGATATCCGCATGGCAGGAGGGGCACTGCACTCGCGATGGATCGCTGCCAATGGGCACCACGTTCGTGGTCGTCGTGGTCTGTATGATCACCTGGGGTCCACCGGGCTGGTACGTCTGTGCGGGCGTGTATCCTTGGCTCATGGTTGTGAGGAGATCGTTGTTCGTTCGACTAGTTCAACTGTTGTTTGTCACTTTTGTCTTTATACTGAGCTGTCAGTGCAACTAGCGCTGCGATATAGTATCGTGTTATCTTGCAAGGTGTGGCCATAAATGATAACGCCAACATACACTGCGAGAACCCGGGGGGGATTTTTGTTTGACGACTTCTTGTAAATGTTTACTACACCTGATTGCATTGCGCTTGAATGGCCTATCAGGAATTTAATTTTATCAATAAGATTACAGTTTATTCTCGAGAAACTAAATTGCTTACCAATTCAAAGTAACAATTTATTCATGTTTGACGAAAGCAGTTGATAGACTTATCAGCAGTCGCACTTAGTTCCATCAGTTCTCTCTAACACATTTTCTCTCTTGCTGTCTATATAAGCAACCAGCTGTCAGAGAGCACATAATACAATTCTCACAAATTTTGGAGACTACTTTTATAGTAAGTATTCTAATCAAGCTGGTTTTACATTTCAATTTCATTCGCAGTGTTGATCTTTGCCTTTTGAAATTTGATGAAAAATTCGCACGTTTTAGTAAATAAAAACAAGTTTTAGAATTCGCAAAAATAATTTCACTTGAAGACGAATAGAGGCACAAAGAGAATTAATAATTGATTATGAAGCGAGATCACAAATGGCGACATTAATTTCTTCAAGGCACTTGATGTGTACTATCATATCTACTACACTCCTGATAAAACTTATGAATGAGTTCCTGGTGAGCTCTGAAATCAGATCTCAAGCTATTATAACTATATGAGCAGGCTTACACAAAAGATAATGTACCCGTATGATTCATAATTGTATTGTACTCGTAGAGCGATTGAGACATAGTTCAGTTCAAGTGCTTGAGCACATTTTCACACTTAGCTGGATGCTCTTGTTTATGAGTTGTATATTTAGAAATTGTTAAGGGCTATCAGTGCTGATGAGTCACTCGCAGAATTGGTCTATAAAAATGTTGTGGTGATGTTGCTATTTACGACTTGCATTGACAGAAAGCTGACTCATTTGATTCGCACATTGAAGATAAGCCTCGGAAAAGTTAGGGAAAACACACGCTCAAGTGGCTTATCAATCAGTTTGGCAAAAGTGCGCCCGGAGAATCATCAAGATTCCAATGTTTATCTACACTTTGTGTACGAGTATTCGTAATCTGAAGAAACAAAGAATAACAGTAAAGCGATTGACAGACGATAGTAAATACGAGTACAATTGCTTTCTGTTGATTTCAGTCGCATACTTGAGGCAAGCATTAGGAAATGCCACAGTTAAACATTATTGTTGCTTAAGCAATATTATTTTGTTTGCTTTCCCATGGAGTAGCCCTTGTACGCTGAATATACGATTTTATCTGTTATCTTTTATCTGTGCTCTAGAATCTCAGCAAATATGGAATGCAGAGATTACAAAAAAAATAAGAACAATAATTAAAAGTGCAAATAAATTGCATGAGTTTAAACGGAAATTGAATTATGAGAGAGCTATGAATTCGAATGCTAAATAAGTCGGTCACTCCATATAGTACATACAGATGCGAATACCCTTATAATCGTGCTACCCATATAAAAATAACAGCGACGTATACGTAATAATTTATTGTTTATATACACAGTTCGTTTTTAGCGGGCTTAATCAACGATCGCAGTGGCTGAATACAAGTTTTAGGTGCCGCTCCAGAGGCTATAACCAAATGTTCGCTCACACGCATATATATATATATATATATCGAAGTATATACGATCCATGCAGCTAGCTTAGTTCTCGTAGGTGCCAATGAAGGAGCCGCAGTTGGGACACGAGTGATTCGCGTTCTGGCAAGAGTCCATGCAGTAGGGCAAGCAGACGCAGGGCCAACAGCTGTGGAAGGTAAAAAAAAATAAATAATTATAAGTATTGGCGAAACGGCTGCTCTATAAGCCATAGGGCATTATGTGCTTCCACCGAAAAGTTTGACATTGTAAGAGTTGAGCGCAGTTGTTTTCCTCTTATCTCGCTCAACTGCCAGTTGAGATAACAATTCTCTACACACACACGGAGACACACAGAAATAATATTCTCGTTTATATAGATTCAGTCGCAGACAGCGCTAACGATAACTGATTGTTATGTACAGCAGGCACTTTGAGCAACTGTCACTGCGACTCTTTTTGCGTCGTGCATGTGATTCACCTGCGCCGACTCGACACAATACTCACACGAACAGACAAAGTATCAGGGCCCAGCAGTGTGTGCGCCCCGAAGGCGTAGTCCTCACGGTGGTCACCACGTCCGCGTGGCAGGAGGGGCAGCGCACGCGGGAGGGGCCGCTGCCAATGGGCGTCATACTGGATGTGGTTGTCGTCTGGATGATCACCGTGTGCTGTGGCTGCGGCTGTGGAGGCTGTGCCTGCGGCATCGGCGGGTATAGGGGCGGCTGTGTGGGTCCACCCGGGTACGGCTGATAGGTCTGTGCGGGCGTATAGCCGGGCTGTGGCTGCGCCTGCGGCTGCTGTATTGTGTTGTACGGTGGCGGCTGCTTGCTATCCATATTGCTGTGTGTTGTGTTTACTTCGCTGCGCTGCACTCAACTGCGCTGCTCGCTGGTTGACGACTAACTGAAGTCTGTGGAGAGAAATTCGCTAGTCGACACTATCTGCTTTGGCTCAGCGCGTTCGCGAGAGTGTGAGTTGCTGTAGCTTATCAGCGGGTTTATGGCCTGCGATTTAGCTTGCCACAATTCGTGGGCCATTCGGGGCTTAGTGGCTGCCAGCCAGTTTGTTGGCCTGCTTCCGTTCGTCACAAATATGCACGTATGCAAACAGCCACACTACGGGCAAAAAGTGTAAATAACGATCACTTGTGCCCCGATATGATTCACAGCCTATGACGTCTGAGAGTTCGGCTGGGGCGTCTTTGTTTACATTCGATGGGGGGTCAACAATGCTGGACTTGTCTCGCGCTGTTAATTTCATCATAGGCACACACAGCTGCAAAGCTACATCGGAATATTGTGCAGCTATTAGTGTTTGTCGTATTACGAGCACATCGTGCGACTATGATACGGTTTTCTAGTGGTTTCATGAAGCGACAAGCTGAACTGCCAGATATGGAGATAAGCTGCTGGTTGTACTCGAATAGATACGTAATTATTCAAGTCTAAGTACACATACGACAGCTGCTTGTGTGGCAGCATTTCCCCCACAGACAAACAGATTAAAGGCAAACTGTTGTGTTTATCTACCATTATAATGAATTTCCTAGAATGCCACATTTCGTTAATGAAATATTCAGGTGTCAAAAATCGGAAACATAATCTAACAAATGAGATGCGTATCTATCTTTTGTTTTATTGCCCAGTTTACAGTTTCATTGCATTGCCTAGTTTATTGCACTCTTACACTATTATGCGTATCACGTAATGATGTGTACAATGTATAAGTTGTTGACGTTTCGCTAAAAGCTCGCCGATAATTGTTGCTGGAACTCGGTAGTCTGTCTGTCTAGCCATTGGCGACGCAATTGCTGGAGAGCTTTCAGCGCTAACAGCGCGGCGGAGCTAACAATTTTAGCAGTGAGGAGTTAACAGCATTGGCCGTGGGCGTTTAACAGAGAAAAGAGCTGAGCGGCAGGCTAGTTTGCAGTGCATTGGAGAGTTGCGATCAACGACTGTAGTTACCATAACAGCGCAGCCATGAAAACAATGTTAAGCAAATATGTGTACGGATAACAGATCGCAAGTAACAAATGATTGACAATACAACAACAAATAAACTAACGACAACTGGTTTTCAAAATACACACATAGTAAGCCAGGCACTTGACAAACATTTGGATAATGTTTTGCTTTCAATTGTACAATAACCCAAATTAAGACTAAATAAAATTAAATGAGAAAAAGAGTTGCCACAGCCGCCGCACGCACAGTTGTTCAACATGAGCCGGCAACTAAGGTTCACCATCCAGCCGCCGCCGCCGCCGTCCTCGTCGTCGCTCACTGACAGCGATGATTGCCACTCCGACCTGGTGGAGATCAACCTGAACGGCGGCCTCGGCCTCGGCCAGGCCAAGCAGCAGTCGGCGCAGGCGCTGGACGAGCTGCTGCAAGCGAGAACGATGGCGACTCTGCCGCCGCATCGCGGATATCCGTACGGATATGCGGATGCGGACGTGGACAACGAGGCGGACTATTACTTCTGCAAGAAATCGAATTCGACGGGCCAGCTGGCCGAGAAGGTCTCCCCGCCACCGCCGTCGGCCACGAACATCAGCTGCCTGCGCCAGATGTACTGCCCCGAGTGCCACGAACGGCTGCACGAGCAGGGAGTGCGGCTCGAGCGTCTGCTGCAGCTGTGGTGAGTGCCAGGAGGCTGCGCTATTCCGTGTCCAACTCTTAACTGAAATGTGTTGCAGCTGCTTTGCCCTGCTGCCCATCTATCCCTGCTGCCTGCGACGCTCCAAGGACGACTGCAAGGTCATTTGCGGCAAGTGCGGCTACTTGCTTGGCGCCTGGAAGCGACAATGAGGCATCAGCCACTTGCGGCCACTTTTACGCATAAGTTTAGTACATTGTATATTTAATTGTGTTTTGTTTTTGTTTTTCTTTTGTTGTTGCTATTAGTTTTAAGCATCTATTGACCTTGCGTTGCGCGTGCAAGCCAAAACGATTGTTTATTTTTACTGAAGATGCGCTCACGCCATCTCGCTCTCTCGCTCTCGCAAGCTCGTTCGCTCTGCAGCTCTCTTAAGTGCGCTCTCTCCCACTCTCACTCGCGAAAGTGGTTTTGGCAATGCTGCGCGGTGTGCGATTTGCCGCCAACGCTGCTCAGTCGCTAGCGAACATGTTGAACGAAGTGGAGCTAGACAACAGCTCGGTCGCCACGGCCGTGCTTGAGTTGGAGCCGCAGCCGCAGGCGCAGTCGCAGTCGAAGACGCCGCTGAAGCCGCAGCTGCGCTTCTACAGCGTGGGTCCCAGCACCTATCGCGTCCAGTGTCCGCTCTGCCGGCAGAACGCGCGCACTGAGACCGTGCAGATGGCGGGCATCTTCGGCCAGCTCAGCTGCCTCATGTCCGTGCTGTCCTGGTGAGCGAATCAACATGTCTGCTTGCCATGCAGCCATGCACACTAATCTCTTCGTCTCGCTCTCTCTTAGCTGTTTTCCCATCTTTGCGCTGAGCTGCGTCTACTCCTGCCTGCAGAGTCGTCTGAAGAGCAAGCGCGTCTTCTGCAGCAGCTGCGGCGGACATCTGGGCTTCCACTGGCGTCCCACGTAGTAGTGTAGTTCTATGCTCCATGTCGCCGATCACAAAAATGTTTGGACAATTCGCAAATGACGCTATAAATAAAACGCAATTCGCAGCTGTTGCCAGTTTTCATAATTCGTTTTGTATAAGCACTCAAGTATCTATCGACGCCCCGAAAGTATTTCAAATCACCTCCCGCGCTCTCTCTCTCTCTCCCTCTCTTCGTTCTTCGTTGTCCACGCTCTCGCTGCTCGTTTCGCAAACTTGAGTTGCGATTTTTTTCGCGTCTCTTTGTTTAGTTACGCTGCGTCTGTCGCTGTCATCAAATGGCCAGCACTGAGAGCCTGGACGGCAGCGCCTGTGACGACGATGGCATCATCTCGGAGGTGCCACGAGTGGGTCACCTGCCCACGCTGCCGCTCGAGTTCGTCTGCCCCGCCTGCCAGCAGCTGCAAACGAGCCACGTGGAGCACGAGGCTGTCACCTGCCTGCAGAAGATCGCCTGCACCATAAACTGGCTGCTCTGCTGGTTGGTTGTACCCCACCTCGTATCTAGTTGCTCTTACTTATTCTCTACATCTCTGCAGCAATCCCATACGGTGGCGGGGGCGACACGACATCAATCATTACTGCAGCAAGTGCGGCTGCTTCATTGGACGCCACATCTCGCTGAGCTGGTATAAACGCGCTCTCTTCCGCATGCAGCGCTCCGAGGTGGAGGACAACGGACGTTGGCAGCGTTTCCGCAAGGTGGAGAAGGAGCAACTGGACGAGAAGAAGCTGGGCAAGCAGCGCTCTGTCATCGAGCAGAGCTAGTTCCACCTCGACAAGCATCACACAGTGTTCTAAAATTAAACATAATTAAAGCAACAATTTCAAAACAAAAGATGACTGAATCGCTTATATCATTTATGTGAATAACAAGCATTGTTTAAGCGTGCAACAGCCGTTACACAGCGTTTGCGAGAACTGCGTTTAAAGCATTTTGAATTGAATATTTTGTTATTCAGTTAAACTGAATTAATTATTTGATCTTGTTGCAGTGCCTTTAATCTCCATAAGCTGTTGAGGAAACTACGTTTGAGAATTAAAAAGTAAAAATGAGTGTTGAAAGTAGTTTGAATAATTTAGTGTTTTTTATATTGAAAATTGATTATATATAATACAATACCTCATTTCAGGCGAGTGCAATTAACTAATTTCACCATTTGCTTTGACAACTCTTGTAATTACTCTACAAATTATAGAAACAATACGTAAAGCTTACTTATGGCAGTTGAGAATTCAAACATTTCGAAAGCTTTAAATTGCAACTCGCAGAGCAGACAGTGCACGAGCACCTAACAGCTGCAGATAATGTAAAAGCTTTCATGGCAGTTAAGAAACCACCGTCTGATAAAAGAGCTTTTGCCGATGGAGTAGCCGTCCACTTGAAGAAGTCGCAATTTCGTTCTCTGGCACAATAGCGCGCAGTTGTGACGTAATTGGCAATGAAAAAGTGCTTACTCGCCATTCCTGATAACTTCCAGCTGTTTGGCAGAGCAGCAAAGTGTTATCTGAAACGGTTATTGAGTAGGCAAGGCGACACTGTAGCGGCATTTAAGCCTAAGCTAACACCAGTCGCTGCTCAGTTGGCAAATGAATTTCATAAGAGACGGTAACATTGACAAGAGAAGACAACTCGCTCGCTGTATAAGCAACTAAATTGCAAAGAATTTCACAAAATGATGTTGGTGTTGCTCTTCACCGTGTCCCTGCTGCTGATCGCGCAATACGTGCGCAGGCGTTACACCTACTGGCAGCGCGAGGGCGTGGCCGAGGAGAAGCCGCATTTTCCCTTCGGCATACTCGATGCCGTCGTGAAGCGGCAGCGCGGCTTCGGCCTGGCGCTGTACGACGTCTACAAGCGGCACAGCGCCAAGCTCGTGGGCGTCTACATGATGAACAAGCCGACGCTGCTGGTGCGCGATGCGCAGCTGGCCAGGCAGCTGATGACCAGCGATTTCGGCAGCTTCCACGATCGCGGCGTGTACGTGGACGAGAAGCACGATCCGCTGTCCTCGAACTTGTTCAATCTGCAGGGTGCCTCGTGGCGCAATCTGCGCAACAAGCTGACACCCTCGTTCTCGTCCGGCAAGATCAAGGGCATGTTCGGCACCGTGGACGATGTGGCCGAGAAACTGGTGCAACACCTGCAGGGCGTCCTTGCGCAGTCGCCGAATGATGAAATCGAAATCAAGAGCAAACTCACCACGTACGCCATCGATGTGATCGGTTCGGTGATCTTTGGCCTGGACATCGACAGCTTCTCCAACCCGAACAATGAGTTTAGCGCCGTCAGCGACACGCTGCGTGACGGCGGCAACATTCTGCTGAAGATCCACAACATCGCCACATTTGTGTTTCCACCGTAAGTAGCGCGTGCAATCGTAACTAGTAAGCGCCGATGCAATCCTCATACTTGCAGGCTGGCCAAGCTCATGAATCGCCTGGGCTTCGAGAACGAGGTGCTGACCAAGCTGCGCGACATCATGCGGCGCACCATCGAGTTCCGCGAGCAGCACAACGTGGTGAGGAAGGATCTGCTGCAGCTGCTCATTCGCCTGCGCAACACGGGCAAGATTGGCGAGGACGACGACGAGGTGTGGAACATTGAGACGGCCCAGCACGACCTCAAGGCCATGTCCATCGACAAGATCGCCGCCCAGGGCTTCCTCTTCTACATTGCCGGCTCGGAAACCACCGCAGCCACAGCCGCCTTCACGCTCTACGAGCTCTCCATGTACCCGCAGCTGCTGCGCGAGGCGTGCGACGAGCTGGACGCTGTCATGGCGCGCCACCAGCTCAAGCGTGGCGACAAGCTCACCTACGAGGCGGTGCAGGACCTCAAGTTCCTCGATCTCTGCATCATGGGTAGGTTTTCCTTTTGCACCCCTGGCAGCGCCTGCTTTAGCTTCTGCTTTCGCTCTGTTCCGCAGAAACCGTGCGCAAGTATCCGGGTCTGCCGTTCCTGAACCGCGAGTGCACCCAGGACTACCCGGTGCCGGACTGCGACTACACGATCAAGAAGGGCACGCCCATTCTGATCTCGCTGCACGGCATCCACCACGACGCCAGCTACTTCCCCAACCCCGCCGACTACGACCCGCATCGCTTCGATGCCGACAAGCTGGACTACGACCAGACGGCCTACATGCCCTTCGGCGAGGGACCCCGACACTGCATTGGTAACGTCTTGACTGCTAACTGACTTCACTTCGAGCTGTACTCAAGCGAGTTCTGTGCTTGTTTTTATTGCAGCAATGCGCATGGGCAAGGTCAACTCCAAGGTGGCCGTGGCCAAGATACTGGCCAACTTTGAGCTGCTCGCGGCACCGCGCAAGGAGGTCGAGTTCCGCTTCGATCCCTCTCCCGTGCTGATGCCTGTGGACGGCCTCAAGCTGCGTCTGAAGCAGCGCACGTGAAAAACGCTACAAATGTTTATTAATAAAGCGCATATGCCCCAAACTAAAAGCCTTTTCTGACAGCCCATTGTGAAATCGATTCCGAAATGCTGCCCATTTGTTGGGCAAATAAACAAAGCAGCCGCGAGCCGAAGCAAGGCAATTTGTTTGTTGCTCCGCCGTTGTTTCTGGTTCTGCTTGGGCAGCCACTACAAACAACAACAATAACAGCAACTCGCTCCAGTCGCAGTCGAGCATGATGACATCATAGCACAACACTCATACGCCGTGTTGCTCTCAGCGCTCAGCACTCAGCTCGCGGCACTCGCAAACCGGCTGCCCGCTGCCAGTTACAATGGAGACGCACACGCTGCAGATCAAGCTGCTGCCGCCGCAGACGGCCGAGGAGCGTGCTCGCAATATTGTGGCCAACATTGTGGTCGAGGATCACCACGCCACGCTGGTGCCCTACATCGACGAGCATGAGCCCGTTGAGCGGGCGACGCTGCTGAGCAAGCTGGAGGCAACTGCAGCGCCCAAGTCTGCGCCACGACTGCGCTACTACACGCCCGGGCCGTCCACCTACAAGCTGCTCTGCCCGCTGTGCCGCGAGCGCAGCGATGCGGCTGTGATGCGTGCCGCAGGCTGCAAGGACGCCAGCTGCTGCCTCAGCCTGCTCTCCTGGTGGGTTTTCGCTTGGCCAGCGGTTGTGGCGTGTGGCACTAATCGTTGAATCGTTGCAGCGTCTTTCCCATCTTCTGGATCTGCTGCGTGTCCACCTGGTGCGGCTGCAATCGCGAGTGGACCACCAAGGGCGTCTACTGCAGTCGCTGCGGCGGCAAAGTGGGCATCCAGAGCAAGTCCGATTAGGTCAATTAAACAGCTATGCGGCGGCGAGTGGCACACATTCTTTTGCTTCTAATTCTATTACGCATCTAACTCAATTAAAGACGCGCAACCCAACAACACTCTCTTTGTCTCTTTGTCTCTCTCTCAATGTGGCTCTCTGGCGTTTTGGCTTGCGCTCTGTAGAAACAGGTTGCGCTGCTGCTTGGGTCGCAGCTCGCTTTCAGTTTCAGTTTGGCCGCAGCAGCTATGGCGACGACCACGACGACGAGTGAGGAGCAGCAGCAGGCGGCGCTGGAGAAGCAGCAGGCGAAGAAGGAGCGCGACATCTACCAGAACTTTGCCACGCCGCTGGCCGGCACCTTTCTCAATCTGCCGCACGAGTCCGTGGTGCTCAAGTGCCCCGCGTGTGGCACCAAGGCGCAGAGCGTGGTGCAGAACGATCTCAAGTGGTGGGCGAGCGAGCTCAATCGCATTGTCGGCTGCCTCTTTGTGTGCGTTGCCTCTGACTTCACGTTGCAGGGCTCTGAATAACTTTGATTCTCTTTATTTTGCAGGAGCTTCTGCTGTTGCTGCTGCTTCAACTATTACGTGCCCTGCAAGCAGACGGACCGCAGCCACTACTGCGGCAACTGTGGCTGCTACTTCGGACGCGCCATGAAGCGACGCGCCCCACTCAAGATCAAATGATGCGCCATGCGCCGCACGCTCCCCGACTCTCTTGCTCTCACATTTTTTGCATATTTCACGCGCTGAAAATAAACAGCATTTGTCTGCCATACCAGTCGTCTCTTCTCGCTTTTTGGGCTCTCCAGTCGCGCGCTCGCTTTCAGTATCTATTCGACGGCAGACTGCGCAACATGGCTGAGGAACAGACGCCCGCGCCGCTCTACTTTGCAGTCGGCCCCAATGCCCGTGAGATCACCTGCCCCTACTGCAAGGTGCTGGCCAAGACCCGCATCCAGCGCTCCTGGCTGCGCTGCTGCACCAAGCGACACCATTGCGGCGCCTGCGGCGAGTACCTGGGTGTCTACAGACGCCCCCAGCTCTGAGCAGCACACCGAACTATCAATAAAGAGCAGTTAGAGTTGACTACTGAATTCTGTGTTTTAATTACTCGCGAGAGAGCGCCCTCTCTCTCTCTCTCTCTCGCTCTCCAGCTTTTAGTGCGATGAGCTGGGGCGTTGCTGGCTTCAGTTACGCGTCGTCTGCCGGAGTGCGCACAACATGGCCATCGACGAGCCGCAAGTGATCGCCATCAGCGTGACGAGCAAGCCCGAAGTGGGCTACCTGCACACCGAGCCCACCATGGTCAACTGTCCGGCCTGCGAGCGCTTCGAGCTGAGCGTGGTGCAGCTGGAGGCGGTTACCTGTCTGCAGCGACTGCTCGGCCTCACCAAGCTGTGGTAAGTTGTCTGCGCCAGCAGCTGATCGGCTAATACTGTTGCGGCATTGTTGCAGCAAGAGCTGGCGCGGCCGCACGGACATCAATCACTACTGCAGCCAGTGCGGCTGCTACATTGGCCGCCATGTGCCCGTCGGCTGCTACGAGCGGTGTCTGTCGAGGGCGGCGCGCAAGCAGGCGGCTGTGGACGACATGCGGCTGAAGACCAAGCCCAAGGACTGTGCTGTGCGTGCGCAAAAGTCCAGGGAGCGCGTGCTGGCGCAGCGTGCAGAGCAGCGCGCCAAGCGGGAGCAGCAGCAACAGAGCCAAACTCAGACCGTGCTGCTAACAGTGGCGACCAAGCAGCAGTGAGCGCCAGCAGGGTTGCTGTCTCGGCTAAGACCAAGCTTGCGAGCTTTGGCGTGAGCTTTTCGCTGGGGTCGCAGTTGAAATATATGTGTGAGTGTGTGTAACGTATACGTTGTTTATTCGAATGCACTGCGAGAAAAGTTTGGCAAGTTAGACGTCTATGGGTGCGGCACAAACTCGCGATTGGGGCGAATGCAGTTGTGCTCGCGATCATAGATGCCCAGGAAGGTCTTGCAGTTGGCGCAGTGCAGATACTCGCGATTGTCCGGCGAGCTCAAGCAGGGCAGAAAGCAGAAGGGCCAACAGTTGGCCACGCAGGAGGCGGGGCAGCCGGTGCTCGAGTAGAACTCGGAGCTGCTCTTCAGCAGCGGCCGACGACTGGCGCCACAGCTGGGACAATAGATGCAGCCGTCGGTGGGCACCCAGCGCTCAATGGAGCTGCGATAGTACTGCCGCTTATTGATGTCCTTGGAGTCGTTGCTCTTCGGCTGCTGCCACTGCTGACTGTCGCTCTTGGGGGACACCTGGCTGCCGCTTGGCTGCGGGTGCTTGGCCAGATCTAGCGTCGATATCAGCAAGTAGAGCTCGTCAAGTATCGCAGCTTTATACTTACAGCGCTCCGCCTCGTCAGCCATCTGCGCCTCGGACATGCCCGTCATCTTGCTGATCTGGGACAGACGCTCCTCGCTGATGCCGTGCTCGGCAGCCAGCTTGTGCAGATTCTGCACCTTCTCGTTGGCACTCTCAATGATCTCCGGGTGGTGCACCTGCACGTGGCGCACCAGGCTGCTGGTGTCGTAGCGCGAGCACTTGATCGTTTTCAGGCACTTGAGGCAGCGCAGATACTGCAGTTCGGCGGCTTTAGCGGACATGCTCGGCGATTGTTTGGTTGCTGGTATACCTCAGCTGGTTTCCGTTTCCGTTAATATAAACGCACAATTTAAGGATGTTTGCTGCGATAGCAGTTGCTCGTGTTGGAGTTGCCCGAATTTGAATAGTCACAAATGTTCAGAGAGCAAACGCTCGACTAACTACGTCGCAATATAACTACAATTTCTCTAAGCAACGTTCTCAATACATTTTAATTCAATTATTGATTAACATTGTGTAGAGTTGGTATGAGTAAAAGTACAAATTAAATGAAACTGACTGAATAAGAAAAAATAGGTTTGACAGATGCCGCCAAAACAAAATAGCCGCCACAGCTTATTAACATCGACCCACTTTATTTAAACGAGCCTTTAGTTTGGTTATATTTGTCTTAGAATCTGCGTTCAAAATTGAATTAAATACAATTAAAGGCACACAAAGCAATAAACTGTTGCCAAAGTTCGTCTAATTTGAGATATTTAAATCATAATAAAATAACAACTTAATATAAATAATGTATAACATACAAGTTAAGCATAATAAGTGAAGAAGTTTATGTCTATATCAACTGCGGAAAACGTCGCTTACCCTATGAATTATAGACTATGCTGACTTGACTTTTGCAGCGATTTCCGTAGAAGCATTTGCTAGATGTAAACATAATTGTAAACAAACAAACGACAAAATGTCGCTTACTTTATTATTGCAGGAAAGGTTTGTTATTTAAGCAACACTTTCAAGCGTAAAGAGTCACTTGATAAATCGACTGAATTGTTATGGGATTATTGAAGCAGTGTCGTAGAGAAAAGGACTGGGATAAGCGCCGAAATGAATCTGTTGATATGCAGCAACAAATTGTAATTATATCCGGATGGCGAAGGAAATTCAGAGCTATTTCCCAACAGCAAATCATCAGCGTCCTTAGGTGGAAAGTGCTTAAGTCACTCAATGATTGGGGGCGCATTTCAAGCGTGTATTTTAATTCTAATTTGTTGATTTATAAAAATGTTTCGTTTCTGGCGGATGCGGAAACGATGCGAGCGATGGCATGCAAGTCACCCTGTCACTGTTGTCGCATATGCTAAAGAGGCGACTTACACGCAGAAATCCTCATATGCGTACATAAATGTCCTTGTGCGTTTGTGTATCCATAATGCTATGGGAGCGTCTAAATTTTATTGTCTGTCATGTCCCCGAGCAGCTTCATTCACGTGTCCTGGCAACAAATAACGCCGCCCCCCATGAGGAGTGTAGGTGCTAGACGCTCGGCTATCGGGGAAGAGAGGAGGGAGGGGTGGCGGGGATTGGTGACGGAAACGCGCTGCGCGTATCCACTCCAAAAGCTGAGAGAGCGTTTTCTTTATACGAGTGTATTTCTTCATCTTCATTTCTTTTTCCGCATTCGCTGTTGTCGTTGCTGGTTTTTTTGCTTCTTTTTGCCTGTCGCATTTCGTCAAAATTGATTTTTTACTGCATTCACAGGATGAGGTTGGCATTTGGGTTTGCGTGGCTTTCACATTCACTTTCACTTTGACTTTGGCACGATTCCTTTGCCGCCACCGCCGTCGTCGTCGTCGTCACTTCCACTTGGTTGTTATTGTGTGCGTTACTCATACGCCGTGTGGCACGCAGGGGGCAAAGTGTCTGCATTACTCTACGTACTCCACGTAATTGCCGCCCTTTGTCTGCTCCCTTCGACTTGTCATTAGACTAGAGAGCAGCAGCAGCAGCAGCATTATCGGTTTACAATGCGCGCACGCACAGCGCTGGCCACCTAAATATGTGCAGATGCGGCTCGAGGTTCTCACAATTTATTAATAGATTCTGCTTACATTTACAATTCTCGTACATTTATCAGGCTAATATAAAAATACAGTTTTCAACATGTGTGTTGCTGAGTACGTGTCTGTCTGTGTGTGTGTTCGTGTGTCCATGTGTGTGTTACTTTGTGTGGTTTACAGTTACAATTTGTTCTTCAAGTTTGGCTTTGGAAGCGTTTTGCTCTTAACACTGGAATTACAATTACAATTCGCTGACTCGAAAAAATGTTAACATGGTTTCTCATTACTGTTGCTCCCCCCGGCCCCGCATGCACTCTGTATATATCTAGTACACTATACATATATGTCTGTGTGTATATATATATTTATCGTTACACTTAAGTAGAACTAAAAGGTAGACAGGTGAACTGCACTTTGCTGTTACTTCCTGCAGCCCCGAAGTCAAAGCGAATGCGTTCATGTGTGACGAATAGGAAATGCGTTTTTTGATTTTAGCTTTCAGTTTGATTTTCCATCTATTTCAGCAAATGTCTCTTGGTGGTTCTAGTAGTTGTCGTCGTGGTCGTTGTTACAGGTGCAATAAGTAGTAATTGTCGTTGGACCTCAACTTCAACTTGGCGTAGAAAAATAAAATGCGTTCAGCTTATAAAATTGGACTATTGCCGAGTGTCGCATTCAGAATGTTTCAGCTCGGCTTATACGTATTTACAGCGATTCAAATCCACTCAACTCCCCGTCTAATCGCTCGCTTACCTTTCGATCCGTCCGTCGAACCAGAGAGCTAATTTCATTTTGTTGCTTTTGCTTTTGCTTTTGCTCTTAACTAATCTACTTTTACACACTTTGAGGCACATTCAGTTTGAATCATTTTACAAATTTATAAAGTTGCGCTTACAAAAACAACACAAACACAAAAAGTTCGAACCGAAAACTCGCTGACAAACATCCCGCCCCGTTGCCGCCCCGCTCCCGCCCGCTGTCCCTAAACTAATTGTAAAAATTAAAAATTGATTTACACGCGCGTCACGCTGGCGCCCGGCCAGGCAGCCGTAGCTCATCCATCCGCTTCCGCGGCGGCCCCCAAACTCGGCGACTCGTTGGAAAAAGCAAACTTTGTAATCTGCAGCATCATTTTGCCGAGCTGCATGCATTTATCAGCAGCTGGAGCGCAATACTCGTATGCGGCACACACGCGACACTTGGAATGCCGCCATGTGGCAGCTTACAGCGTGTTCTGTTTGGCCGCCTCGCCGCATTTGGCGGCCGCCTCGAGGCGCGCACGTGGGCGCCGCTTGGTCTGCAGGGAATAGAGACGGCCGCTGCGTGCACGCATCTGCGGCTCGTCCTCGCCCCGGCCCGCGCCGCCAGCAGAGCCGCCGCCACTGTGTGATAGAAGTGGAGAGAGAGAGAGAGAGAGTGGGAGTGGCAAGTGGCAAACACGATTAGACACTCACTTGAGCTCCAGCTTGGCCAGACGCTGCTTGATTTTGGCCTGGCTGGCCGTGTACTCGGCCAGCAGGCGCGCCAGTCGCAGGTTGAGGTTCTCCACGGACAGCTCCAGCTTCTCGATGCCGCCCTCGATGCTGTCGTGCACGCGCTGCGAGTCTGCGAGAGAGAAATGGATGCGGAAGTGCGCGTTAGTGGGTCGCCGGAAGTGGCCTGAATCGAATTGACGACGTTGCTGGCGTCGCAGCAATTACCCGCAAATATCTGCTCGTCGAGCAGCCCGTCCTTGCGCAGCAGCTGACAGCCGCGCTGGGTGAGCGTGGAGCGCGCCTCCGGGTAGTCGGCCAGGGTCTCCCACAGGTCGCGCTTGGCCAGACAGAAGAGATCCGAGTAGCCCAGCGAGCGCACGTTGGCTGTGCGCCGGTTGCCCGTCCGATTGCCGGCGATCTCCAGCACGGACACCTCGCCGAAGACGGAGCCGGCGCCGAGCGTGGCCAGCACCGTGATGCCGTCGTCGCCCACCACCGACAGCTTGCCGCGCTTCACGATATACATCTCCTTGCCGACGTCGCCCTTGCGGCAGATGTAGTCGCCGGGACTGAACACCTGCAGCTTCAGCTTGAGCACGAGCGCCTCGAGCAGGCCCGGCTCCGTGTCGTGGAAGATGCGCACCTGCTTCAGCGTGTCCATGTGCACCTGAATGGCGATCTCGGCTTTGAGTTTGTCGGGCAGCGCGGCCAGCACGCGCTCCTCGTCGAGGGCGCCGCTCTGCGACCAGGTGTAGGCGAACCAGCGTATCACGCGCGCCTCCAGCTCGTGGCCGACGCGCCGGAAGGCCATGTACTGCTTGACGCCGTCCATGCGGTTCTGGAACTCCACGCGCGCCACATTCATGTTCGATATCATCGAGCCGATGTTACCTAAGTGCGGCAGAAGGGGTGAGATTGGCAGCGTTTTAATTTCGACAGCCATTTCCGAGCCACTCGTGGGTCGTAAATTGCTGAAGCGGGGAGAGGGGGGCGACGCGGCGTATGCGTAACGCATGGCACAAAGGGCGACTAATGGCGGCACTTCCGGTGCAGAGTCGTCGCTGTCGCGCTGACGAACTTTGCATTCATCATGGTAAGTAAATTTGTTTGCCCAGATGGCAGCTTCCCGCCGCCCCGCCGTCCCGCCGTCACGCCGTCCCGCTCGGCTCCCCGGTAATGGCGGCGATAAGAAGGACGACAAAAATGATAAAAAGGCACGTTTGCCAAAAAGCGAGGCGAATGTGAAGGCGTCGACAGCAACAAATCAACCCCACACAGCGAGGACGGGAAAGCGACACACAGAGAGCGGGAGAGACAGAGAGAGAGAGAGCGAGAGAGGGCGAGCGAATGGCAAAAAGAAATAAGAAAACAAAACAAAACAATGTAGAGCGCCATGAATAATGTGGGTCGACGTGGAGGACGTGCACATGCGGATGGACCAGAGACTCCGAGACAGATGGACTGGCAGTCAAACAGGGAGACAGGGGACGGGGAGACGGGGAGAGGGGGAGACGGGGCCCTGACGTGCGTGGGGCTGTAAATTAATACCCATTGATGTCACAGATGTCACTCGGCAACCAATTAAACGATCAGACGAAATATTTGCGTAAACAATGCGGCCCCGCAGAGCAAACAAACCAAACGCGACCCAAGCGGGGTCGGGAGGGACAACTCACCCACGATGGTGGCAAAGATGAGCACGCCGGCGAGGAAGTCGGCCACCACGAACAGATACTCGACGTCGTTCTCGGGCGTCGGCGTCTCCCCGATGGTCGTCAGCGTCAGCGTCGACCAGTAGAAGCTGTAGATGTACTGGCGCTGCAGCGTGTTGTTGCGCGTCCCGTTCAGGTTGTAGACCCACGAGTCCGAGCTGAACCCGATCTCGTAGCTGATGGCGAAGTACATGCAGGCGTTCCAGTGGATCAGCACCAGAATGGCCAGCACCACCTTGCAGATGCGAAACGCATTCGGATAGCCCGTTGCCGTCTCGGTGCGGTCGAACCACTCCCAGAGCCGCGGCAGGCGCAGCAGCCGATTGAGGCGCACTATCACCGGGCAGGGCAGGTACAGGCTGGAGCACGTCTCGGGCGGCCACCAGATGTAGGCCAGGTCCGTGGGCAGCATCGACAGCACGTCCAAGTACCAGCCCTTGGTGTGGAAGTAGTGGCGCCGCAGCCGGAACGCGTCGCGCACCAGCAGACCCTGGTCCAGGAAACCTGCCGGCGGGAGAGGGAACTAAATTAGTTGCCTGCCTCGCCTTGCCTCAGACTTGCCACAGGGCCAACTTTGTGTGTGCGTCCTTGTTTTCGCTTTGCTTATTGTTCTGCCCGTACATGCCACATGCAGCGAGACATTTCACAGTTCGCGGCGCTTTTGTTGTTGCTCGCCAGCAGCACGCGATGCCCGAATCAGAATGCACAACTAAAACTTTGATACCCTTCCCTCGCCATTCCCTCGACTCCGCTGCGAGGGATTTGTGCAACAAATTGTGTGTGCAGCGAGCGCGCGCTCAGCGCCCAACAGTTTATAACTTCGATTGGCTTCCAAAGCGATTGAGCTGGCAACTGTTCAGCAACGAATAGCTGCGCTTAAGAACTCAACTAACAACAAACAACATTCAATATGCGCAAATTTAAATGGTTGTTTAAAGTTGCAGCCAAAGTTGCAACTAGCTATTTGAACGCTTCCACAACCTTCGCTATTGACTCTCACAATTTATTATCCCATGCTGAAGCTTCAACAGGATATTCTACTTTGATTTTTGAGAAAGTCCAAGAGATTCGACAGACATTTTGACTACACAACATAGCAAATTATTCTAGACTTTACTATTTGGAATTTCCCTAATTTATTTTGCAGTTTATGTTAACCAGATTTCTTAATTAACCACAACCTACTGAGATTTTGAATTTTCGTATGTCCTGTTTTAAAGTCTATCTATCTGTGATAGGAATTTCCCTAATTTATTTTGCAGTTTATGTTTCTCTCATTTCTTAATTAATCACAACTTGCTGAGAACTTCAATTCACTGATTCTTCTCATGATTTTGCGTATGCTCTGCTTAAAAACCTATCTATCTGTGATTGGAAATCTTCAAATTTATGTTGCAGTTTGTATTTATCTGATTTCTTAATTAACCACAACTAACTGAGAATTTCAATTCACTGATTCTCTTCGTGATTTTTCAGATGCTCTGCTTAAAAACCTATCTATCTGTCTACCGTGTTCCTTTTTTCTTGGTATTCCTCAAAAAGGACTACAACTATGTTTGAAGCGAGTGAATTTTGCACAATTTGTGCTCTCGGCCAATTGCTGGCGAAAAGAGCAATGCTCGGGGCGAGTGTATGCTCCTGTTATGTGAAATGTCAAGGCTGGCTTATCCCTGCATTTGGCAACTGAGAAATACACACGCACACACACATGGTTACACCCACACACACATGTGCTTGCTGGGAGCGACTGGCTTTGGCATTGTCTGTGGCAGCTTAGTTAGACCAAAAGTCTCGGATCTCATTTGCATAAGCAGCATGCTCGCTGCTCCCGCAAAAACAATTGTGTCGCGCTGCTCTGCCGCCTGCAGTCGTCGGCGGTACAGTTGCGGCACAGTTGTGGCACCTACCTTCGTGCATGTGGACCAGCGTATCCAGCAGGTAGATTAAGTCGCATAGATAATCCAGCGTGTACCACACGGCGGGCGCGTTCTTGTTGATCTCCCAGAAGACGGAGCGACCCACCACGAATATGATGTTGTAGAGCACCGCCAACGAGACCACGGCGAGCCACTGTCATCAAATAAAGATTAGAAAAATGCCTCCGAAAACACACACACACATAGAAACACTCACCCTATAGTGGGATTGGAGAGTCGGGTCGACGGAGAGGCGATTGCAGAGGGCGCTGCTGCCGCGAATCTCGCTGGATAATGCTGCATCATCCATGGCGCCGCCCGGCGTCTTGCCAATCTTGTCCGTGTTCGTGGTGTTCGAAAACTTCTCGAGGAACCAGTCAGGTGGCTTGGCGCGATTCCGTCTCGTCAGACGCTGCCGCAACGCCTGCAGCGTTCTGCTCAGCGCCGACGGTTTGCTGCGTTTGTTTGGCTCCTGCGAACGAGCGAAATGCGAAATCAAGGGGAATGAACATCAAGTTTTCTCTCTTTTTTGGTTTTGTTTTTTGGAAATGTGCCACACAAATGGCGCGCGCGCTAATTGAATCGCTTTAATGGCCCCAGTGTCTGTTGGTCAGAGGGTAACCGCATTAAAACTTGGCCAGCATTCAGCGCCTCGGCGAGTTCTGCGATTAAACTTGTTCTGCTTGTAGTGGGTGTATGTGTGTGTGTGTGTGTGTGTCTGTGTGTGTGTGTGTGTGTGTGGGTGTGGACAACGCTGCGGGTCGGCGCAGGGCGAGCGAAACTCTTGTAATAGGTGCACATGACGCAGCCAATCTCACGGCACACTGCTTCCAATCGCATTGCTCTGACGCGAAGCGTTTCCACTAAATGTATAATCGCGGCAGCACTTTCTTGTTAAACATTCATTTCGCAATATCGCAATTTAAGCTGCTAGTCTAACTATCAGTCAACTCGAAGACTTTAAGAGGCAACTCTTTAAATCAGCTGTGTACATTTCTGTAGAAAGTAAGCAGTTAAAATTATGGCATTGTTTATGACTCTTGCTCAGTCAACTACAAAAGCTTTCTTCAGGCTAAAGATTGAATCACGCTTACATTTGCTAATTGAAACAGGAACAAAAATATGCATTTAAGTTGTGCAAATGGAAAATGTCAGTCGCTTTATCTGTATTCACAGTTCGTTCATTAAATATTAGTTACAGTTCAGCTCGAGTTTCCAGTGGCACTTGACACTGTGCTCTGTGGGGTTAAAGAGCAGCACGTTTAGTTCTAGACAAGTTAGTTACTGTGCTTGTTCAAGGGGTTCCAGTGCACAGCACGAGAGACAACACACATCCCAGCACATGCACAGACAATGTGTGTGTATGGGTGTGTGAGTGTGCATTAAGTTTATGGTTAACACTGGCGCCCACAATCGTCGCACACACACGTGATGCTTGAGCCGCGAGCTCGTTCTGCACATCCTGAGATTAGGGGCGTGTGCTTGACAGTCTAATAAACGCGTATCAGTCGCTGCCAGCGGTTAATCCATTAATCCGTATAGCTACGCAGTTAGTGTATCTGTCACTCCGCGTGTGCGTGTGTGTGTGTGAGTGAGATGGTTGATATGAACTTGGCTGGTAAGTATAGCACAGTCCTTTGGGGATAATGCAGTGCAACGCCTCCTACTGTGCCCAACTGTTGTCAAGGTCACGCACACACACAACCACATATTTGTCACATTATTTCATATTTGTTTATGTGCTTTACCGCTTCATTCTGCTGCTGCTGTTGTCCCGCTATGGCTGCGATATCCAAAGATTGCACCATGGCTTTGACTTTGAAATGTCGCATGCAAAAGCGACGTCGCTGGCGTGCTCTTCGTTTCCTCTTTCCCCTGCGCTTTCGCTTTCGTTTTCGCTTGCTACTTTAATTGCAGCTACAATGTTAATGACGACGTTTGCGGATGACCGTTAACCGTTAACCGACAACCGTTAGTTTTTGGCTACTACGCATGCGCATCGACGTCGAGCTGCCCGTTAACACTGAAAATGAGTTGCGCGCTTTGCAATTGCCATTGATGGTCTCGCTGGGGGGCAGCGACGCCGACGGCAACGGCGACAGCGACGCGTTGATGTTGGCGTCGAACGTCACGAACGTTCAACGCTGGCCACGGCAGGCATACACAATAACTGAATGTTGCTGCTGTTGTCAATTCAAAATGTTGTTTTAGTGGCATTGTGGTTGTTGCGGCCGCCGCTGCTTTTGTATTTTGCAATTTTCTTAATTTGCATGTGCCGACATCGGCACTGTCGTCGTCGTTTAATTAATTAACCCGCAAAGTCTCAAGTGACTTTAGTCCTTCAGTGCCGGCCAGCCAGCCAGCCAGCCAGCAACAGTGAGGACAACAAAAGGCATGTACACAACAGTTGTTGTTGCTGTCGAGTAGTGCGACGTGGTGGAGAGCAGTCTTTGGTCATTGATGGCAATTTGACAAGATTGATGACACTTTCAGCAGAACTGAGCGTCGTTTTGTAAACGCTCTTTTAATTGTTCTTTCGGCCATCATTTAATTAAGCTGAAAGCTATTTGTCGCCAGTTGCTGCTGTTCCGCACCGATTAGCCGACAGATACCCGATATCGATAACTAATCGCCTGTGCGATATGTTTTGGACAGTGTTTACACACATGTCAAAAGCCAAAAATAAAACGTGTGCGCCTATTAATGAAATGCATATTGGCAACGAGGAAACTAGTTAACTGGGGATTTTGCTATCGCTTTGTTGATGGATAACCAGCAGCGCAGTGCATAAACATGTTGATTAAATGATAATGTTGAAGTTGATGAGCTCATCAAGCCAGTTGCATATTGGTTGATTATTTTCGCACAAGGTTGCAGCCAAAAAAAAAAGTAGCAATATAAAAAACGGCACAACTGATTCAGATTCTCGCAGCAGTAGCGGCTCTTGTACTTGAAATCGAAAACGCCCCACGCTGGCTAGCGTCCCCCCGCGCGTCGGCCCCTATGCCGCCATGCCACTGACACTCGCCGGCAGCCTGATTGGCATTCAGTGCGTCGCGGCGTGAGCTGCACAATAAATTTCCATAATTGCCCGGCGTCCGTTAGGTGTTGACACAGGTGGCGATCCGAGGGGCATCCGCAGGTGACCAAGGGGCCCGGTCGGCGGGCAAGTTGCTAACGCTATGCTAAGCAAATCAAGCGCTGCTTTTGATGGTTATTGCATGCGTGTGCTTTATGCTCAAATAAAATTACTTAAAGCGACTCTTAAGCTGCCCCTCAGGCCTTAGAAATGACCAATGGGTCTGAAATTGAAATGCCTCGCAAGCTGTGAGCTCCCCCTCAAAAAAAAAAAAAAAAATTAAATACATGAGAAGGCCAAAGAGGCAGCGCAGGCACGTGGCACTGATTGGTAAGAAGCGGGTCGTCTTCAACTTTTGAATGGAAATTGACTTGAGCCCAATGCCCTGAATGTTTACTACTCGTAATGGAAACTGTTCCCAATCGACTGTGTGCGTGTGTGTGGGTGTGTCTGCTATTTCCGTTTTTGACAACTGCGAACCCCAGAGATTGAATGCCGAGTACTAAACGGAAAGATTTACTATTTTATGTGCAGCTGAAAATGTGCTAAAGCGATCCCAATAGAAGTACAAATCCCCGACAATGACCATTAGCTTGAACTTTGGCAAGTAATTTCCCCTGGAATGGCATTGAGAGCGGCGAGTGCGAGCTTGAAATATATATGATTACAGTTAATGTGACTTTTGACTCTGAAAGCGCATTAAAGCTTTAAGCGAAAGTTACGCAATGCCAATTGGAATTTCCATTCTCTCGCTGCTTCTTGTCTCGCCCCATCTGCATGTCAGTCAGTATTATGAAGGCTTAACGAGAACACCAACAGTTAACCAGCTAAACAACTTCGGTTTGAAGCCCCGCAACAATGATGCTGTTTGCCGTTTGCTGTTTGCTATTTGCTGCTTGCAAACTTTTGTTTCACTTGCCCCCTCAAACCACATTCATTATAACGCTGGTTCGGCGGCGTTGTTGTTGGTGGTGGTGGTGGTGTTGGTGGTGGTCTAATTAGCACTCGAAAAACCACTCTGAATAACCCCCACAATTTTGATATGACTCGCAGCAGAAGTGCGCAGCTGTTTGAATGATAAGCACTTTCACCCGTTTGTGGCATTTGTGGCACTTGCACTTTGGTCAATTTCCCAGTTAAATGTTATTTATTTGTTATTGATATCTCAGCATGTTTATCTGCAATTTTTTGCTCTTTTCTGTTCTCGCTGTTTTGTACGACGAGTATTTTGTTTCTTGTTATTTTGTTATTTGTTGTGCTGAGTGTGGTTTAGATTTTTGTTTGGCTTATTGCTTCGCTGAACGACGTGGGAAATTATGCAAATGTGGCGCAGATTGGATGACCATAAACAACAGTGCTTATCGACAACGACGACTACAACGACGACGACGACGACAGCGGCAACAACCACAGCAACAACGATCGAAAAAGGGACTACCATCGGTGGGCTGTATTAATACCTTGTCTAATGCCAGCCAGCCCAAAAAACTGAACAGACCCAAACTAAAAAGCAGAAACTGAGAGACTGCAACTGTCCGCCGTGGACCCTCATCAACTGAAAATCCAGTGCTGCCTTTGTTGTTCTCGGTATTCCCGATTCTCGGTGTTGGCTTAATCTTTGGGCCTAGTTGGCATTGTTTACAGCACGCGTTACCCGACTTTTGATTTAGTACAACACGAGCACGGTACTTGCCAACTAACTAACTTATTATTTTCGAACCGAACTCCTTTCGAACGAGTCAATTTTGTGTTTTTTTTTGGTTTTCGGGTTTTCAGCTTTTGTGCTTTTTTTGCTGCCGTTGGCGGACGCGTTTTTTGCGCAACTGTCGATGGTGAAATTTGTAGAAAATTGACTAAGCGCTAAAAAAGGAGCCAGGTCAGCCGAAGAGTCCTGGAATCGTGGCGACATTGCGTTTTGTTTGCTCGAGTGTCCTGCTGGCAGCTCAAATTGCACAGAAACAATAAGCAAAACAGACGCAGAATAGCAAAATCGAAGAGGCGCTTGCCCATGAAGGCCAACAAATACTCCTCCCCCCCCCCCTGTCCAACTGGCCACCAAAGGTACGACAGGCAAATAGAGGGCTGGCTCATTAATCGGTTTAATGGCCGACAGACCCCCAAGGCGCTGACACTGACCAACTTGGCGACTGCTCAACTATCATCGTTCAACCCGCTGGAACTCCAACTTTCTCTGTCGCTTCACAAAATTTTGAAGCACTCCAGCAACTCGATGATGTATATACACATAAACTACACAATATATAGACCACATATATGCGAGTGTATACTGTTCTATTGTTGCCTTCGGTTTGGCTCTGTTGCGGTTTGCTGCCGCAGTTGATGGCCAAACAGACAACACACCTCAAAAGCATTACAACAACCAAGCCAATATTTGGACGTCGTTATGCGGGCGAAACGGCGACGGGGCGTCGCAGGCAAGTTGAGTGGCTGTTTGCCAGTGGGACAGGGGAGCGGAGGAACAGGGAACTCAACTGAACGGTTTCCATTTGTATTTATTTCATTGCGTTTTCGTCTCCCCGTCTGCCATCAGCCATCAGCCATTTATGAAATGGCATTGAAAACGTTGCCGTTGCTGTTGCTGCTGCTGTTTCGTTTTGGCCGTGTCAGTTTTCCTTTTCCTTTCACTCTGCTTGCGATCCGACCCGGCCAAAGAAACTGACTGACTCTGCGGCTCAATGCTCTTATCTATCAAATTGGTCGTCGGCCAAGATATACTCGCCTTCGTACTGGCATTCGGGCCATTCGACGGCCACCGCAGCACCCTCTAAGCCCGCACCACTTACGTGACCGAACATGAAGCAGCTGCCCAACTCTCCAGCTGTCCTGCTGTCCGGCCGCCCTGTGTCCTGTGCCCAGTGGCGAGCAGCGAGCAGCGAGCAGCGAGCGTCCTTCCCCCACTTTCTTATTTATAGCTCGAGGGTCAAATTAAGTTCTAAACAGACTTTTATATCTGCACTTTTTTTATTTTATTATCATAAAGAAGAAAAGGCCCAAAATAATGTAATTATTAGAAGGTTGCAACAGATATGAGCCCCCCTACACACACGTGGAGTTCGTTGCCAAACGAATCAATCTTCCTCGCACTAATTTATTATTTAAGCCGCTGTCTTGATTCATTGAAATGTATTCAATATAACTGCAATATATTGCCGTCTTCTTTGTACCATAAAGTTATCCCAAAGCAGGCTCCGTTTGTTTAAAATTCTAGTGAACTTTTGCAGAGAAATCTTTGCAGATTTAAGAAAACTAATTTGGTCATAATATGTGTGTAATTGTTATTAGTTTGTACAGCATTTCTAAACGTCAAATATGCTTAATAGCTTATTTAATTTTAAGAAGAAGGGTAGCAAGAATTCGACTTAGTAATTGTCAGCTCCTCTCAGCTTTCTTTTTTTGAAGCAATTCGACACGTGCTAATAAAAATTTCTGCGGGCACGAAAATGGCAGTCAGCTGGCTGGCATGGTGCATGGAACTTGGAACTTGAAGCTTGGAGCTGAGCATGGAACGCTGTCGGCCGACGCGTCGGCTACGTGACAATAGAGGAAGTAATTAAAACGCGATTTACGGCAAGGTCAAGTTTATGAAGGTCCGCAGTTCATTTGCATGGCGTCCATGCGGGGAATGCGGCACTGCGGAAGTGGGGAGAAGTGCGAAATGTACTCGTCGTGGTGTACGCGGCGTATACTTGACGCGAGTGTATGGGCCCGCAGCATAAACTGTGCTATTGTTTCACTGCTTTGGCCGCCGTGGATGTTCTCATTGTTGCCATTGTTGTCATTTCGCGTTGTCGATGGCGTCAATCAATTAGCGCAATTACTTAATTACGGCCCACATAATTGAATAGCTGCGGCGGCCTCGAATTATGGCCAAAACCAAATGAAATGAAATGAAATTAATGCAGCAAATAAGCAAAGTGTCCGTCTGTCTAGCTGTCTGTCAGTCTGCATTATGCGCTGTCCATCTTTCTCCCTCTCACTCTCTGGTATACAATTGCTATCTCTAGCTATTTATCTCTGCCGCATTTGAGATATAGTGCGTCGAGTGGGAACACTCGTTTGTGGCATATTAAATTACGCATACGCCGTGTGATTTATGGGTGATAAATGCGGCCAGTGTCGATACACTTGAGTTACCTACTTGTATCAGTTTCCTGCCATTCTCCATGTAGTTCGCATCCGAGGCGCGCGGCTGCGTCGACTGCTTCTGCTCGGCAATCGCTGGCGCAATCGCCTCCTCCGGCCTGCCGCGCTTGCCGCGCACATCAGCTGCAGCCTCATCATCAGCTGCCGCCGCTGCCACCACGCAGCCGTTGTGCGTCTCGCCCTCAACGTCGTCGTCGCTATCATCGTCATCATCCTCGTCATCGTCGTCGTCGTCGTTCCGCTCAATGCGATGCCGGCGCTGCCAGCTGCCGCGCGGATAATGTAGGCGACGCTCCTCGATATCGACGCTATCTGGACCCAGGGGCAACGGCAGCGCCGTCTTGTTGGCAATTAAATGCTTGCGCGGCAGACACACGCCATCGCTGCTGATGGCCGCCGTCGGCTGGAAGGGCGCATAGAGGCCGCCGCTGATCTCGAGCTCCTCGTGCGGCATGGGCAACTGTTGGGGCGCTGTGGTGCAGCTGGAACTGGAGCTGCTGCCGCCGCCGAACGGCAGCTGGGCGGGCGCCGAGGAGGCGGGGCCCACAAAGCGCGTGGTCCGATACATGGGACGGGAAAGGCTGACGACGAGTTCGATGAGTAAACAGAATGAGGAGCATCGATTAATGTTACTTACTTGTAACCGTATTTGGGGGACTCGGTTTCGGGGCGGCGTCTGGTGGACATCATTGAGTTGACCCGATCTCCGCGGGCGGCAGCCATCATATAAGTCCACATTGCGGCGCATCCAAAGCTGCTACGCTAAGCACATGACGCTGAAGCTGAAGTAGGAGCAGTAGCAGGCGTTGAGGGGGGGCAGCACAAGTCTGAAGCCTGTAAGTAGGTGAGAGGCGGAGAATGGCAAAAGGGTCGCATTAATGTCTCAACTTAAAGTTAAACCTCAAGCCACTTGAGGGCAATTGCGGCTTGCAGAGCCATCATAAACGCTCTCCACGCCTCCTTTTCTTGTTGCTTCCCCCATAAAACTGTTCAGCACAACACACTTGAGGGAGGGCGTGGCAAGTAGCGCGCCAGCGTGCCAGCGCGGCAGACGTAATTAAGCAATTAAACCGGCTCACGAGTCGAGCGCTCGCAGCGCGCGCCCGAAGGTATGCAACAGAAATTGCACAACGAGCAAGCTGCGTGTCCTTGGACCTCTTTCGGCAGCCGAGGCCCATAAAATCAGTGTAGAAGACAGCAGCTTACTTTTATGTCTTCAATTTGGTGCGCTTACTCGCTTTTTTGGTTTTGATTCAAACTGCAGTCTGAGAGCTGTAGCATTGCCATCTGAGCAGCCATAAACTAAACGAAAATCGAACTTCGGATTCGGTCACTGCGACAGTTGTTAAATTGTTGAAAATACGAAACGTCTTCAATGGATTCGTGTGATTACTAGTTGTCGCTTATGGCCATTAACTGCTCTGCCACACTCAATCCTGATTAAGAAGCGTTTTAACGTTCATAAAAATAGCTATTAAAAGCAGTGGAAACTTCTCCTCCACACTTCTGTAGATTCTCTCACTCTACGTATACTAAGTAAATAGTTTTACCGACTTTCTGTCTTTCTTTGTACAGCTATTAACACAACTAACACAGCAATTGCCGAGGAAGAAGATTCTTTGGATGCCATCGAGCATTTTGCAGTTGATGCGCCTGCATTTCTTAGACTGAATACTGCAATCTGTGAATCAAAACATTTTTTAGACGAGTACAGGCACTTTCCGCAAAGTAAATAGCTTTTGCAAGAAACACCTAAACATTCTATTGTAACTTTTTGGCTTATATTTTGTGCCTGCTTCGGCTTTCGTTGAATTATTAAGAATACAAAAAAGTTAAGTTTGTTTCAGGTTTAAAATTCAAGCTGGTTGCCGCTTCCTATTAGTTGTTTGTTAGTTAAGAGCTCCCAAAAGTGATTATTAATGCATTAGAAATTAAAGCGAGGAGCTGCTCACATGTGAAATTAAAGAGTCGAGAGCAGAGAGCAGAGTTCGTGACCCGCCAGGACTCGGTCCGTGTATAAATAATGCCCTTAAATATGCCACAGCAGCATAGACACAAACTAATGAGGCGCAAATGATAAATACAAGCTGCCAGCATCGCAAAAAATAAGAAAGGAAAGCAGCTATACACAGCAGATATATCTGGATAGCCAGACCAACATAAGTACTCGCAGCAACGAGGGGAGGAGGGAGGTGGGGGCGAACTGCGAAAGTGTCCAGCTGCAAATGTGAGTCAGAGAGTAAAAAGCGCAAAAATTTGTGCAGAAATTGTGGCGCAAATGCAAATTGTGAATTGCAGATAATCAAAATGTGCGCAAAAATTAAGCGCAATGCGAATTTTCTTTATGTAATTTCCACATGGAGTGGCACAGCTGAATGTAATGCAAACCAGCAGCCCAATGAAAATGAAAATCAGAATCCGAACGAACATGAAAATGAAAACGAAAACGAAAACGTAAACGAAATTGGAGAGCAGCAGGAGCTAGAGCATGACTGCAGTTAGCCAGTTACGAGTATCCTTTGTGCCTTTCTGCCTTTGTCTGGCATTTTTACTGTCGCGTGATTTTATGTCATAGATTATCCATGTTGCTTGCCACTTGCTTGTCTTAGCTTCGCTCAGCTCAGCGCTCAGCGCTCAGCATCCGCCGTGCCATTCAATTTAAAGTGCAATTTCGGTTTACCAAAAAGAAAAGAAAAACAGCAGATGAGCACAAATGGGAGCTGCTTTCTGCCGCAGCAATCGAATCTCTAGTATTTGTGCAGTTTGATGAGTCAGTGGCAGAGTCTTTGACCGCATCAACAAAAAAGTGCAAAAAAATAAGCGGGGGGCAGGGACGACTTGCGCTGCGGAGCGTGTGTGGGCGACTGGCTGCAGAAGAGGTGTAGTTGGCAGACGTAGTGAGGCACTCTGACATTCAAATACATGAAGGAGCAAGGACTATGGTGCGTAGTGAAGGGGCAGATGGGAGGGAGGGGGGTTACAGCTAGCAGCATAGCCACATCGATTTTTAGCTATAAAATCAAAGTAAATCCATTTATCAACTTCAGCTGCAAACATTTTCGTGCAGATAACAGCACAAACTTGACTTTGATAAAATGTGGCACGCTGCAACAGCCACAGTCGCAGCCGCAGCCGCAGCTCGAGCTGAAGTCAAAGCCGAGGCCGAAGCCGAAGCCGAGCTGGAGCCCAGCAAGAACAACAACACTTGAGCAACTTTTTAGGGACGAGTGGCCGGAGGCCATTAAGTACTCATATCACAGTTTTTGAGCAAACAAATTTGACTCGCATCCTTCTCGTATACTCGTATTTATGCTTTATGCCCATAACACCAATCAAAACGACCACAAAGCGCTGCCGGGCCAAAATCGTAGCAAATCGTAGCAATTAACGCCTGGGACAGCAGCCGCAAACACACACACGCACGCACACACACACATCGATATACACACACGCACACAGAAGAAGAAAACGACGCGTTGTGCAACTTCAAAAACGTTCGAAGGATACGCTCGGCTTTAGCGCTGGCTCTCGTCTCATTTCAGCTCCGGCCAAATCGTTTGACTCAACTTGGAATTGCTAACGAGCTATAAATGTGTTGCCTGTGCTATGCGTGTGTGTGTGTGTGTGTGCGGCTCATTTGTAATGATTAAGTGGCGCTGCGAGCGAGCTTGTGGTGTTTATGGCCCAAAGGAATCGTTTACACACACATTTCGCATTTCACTTGTACGGGATTATGATGGGCAGACAAAGCGAGTTCGAGCAGCAGCGGGAGATTGAGTTCTGTACGGCAGGCAGTTGATAAACTGTAAGATAAGCAAAAACCATTCGCATTTCTTTCCTTTTATTCCATCATTCATCTGCTCGCATTCGCATTCGCATTCAGCCTGTTTTCAATTGCAGCTTAAGTAAATAAACACATGCAAGGAAGAAAGTAAATAGATTTCGCTCAGCTGGACAACTCAATTGATTGAATCGTCGGCATCAAGAATTAAGTATTATTATCATCGCATTATGTGTATTGCTTATTTTTATTATTGTGCGGGCCGTAGATGGCTTTCAAAGTGACTGCGCCGCTTAAAAGGCAGTTGCTGACGCGCAACGCGAAACGCGTATACGTATCACGTATACGCCATGTGTGCCTGTGTGCGTGTGTGGCGCATGAAATTCTCAATCAAAACAAAGCGCCTGGCGCTGGCAATGGCTTTCAGCGAGGAGGACCTGGAGCAGCAGCAGCAGCAGCGCAGGACTGAAGCACAAAATATGCTAATGTCAATTATTTTGTGCGTAATTTGCTTTCATGCTCTCGAGCACACATCAAAATGCGTGTACTTATGCGCGTTACAATACCTCCGCTCCACCACGCCGCGTCTAAGCTGCCGCACCATACTTTGTCCATCGTCATGAATATGAATTTGAATATGAATATTCATTTCTCTCTGTTTTCTGTTGATTTTTTTTCTTTTCTCACTCTGTCTGTCTGTTGTTGTTCTGTGTTCGCAATGCGCTAATAATTTCATGAGCTGTTCGAATCGACATGGAAACCACTCGACGACGACTTATCTAATCTGTATTTATAGACTTTCTGTATTTTCCTGCAACATTCTCGGTGTGTGTCCCTCTCGACAGTCGCCAGCAGGCCACCGCTCCCGCCTCCGCCCTCGGCCCAACACTCTTCTGGTCGGGGCGAAAAGGTGAACTGGCTTCAATTAACATTCGTGCACGTAAACGCAATAACGCAAATGGATTCGGGGTTTTGCTTTAATAAAATGCGATATTTATGGAGTTTACGGCCCACACCGTTCCCCCCGCAGCCCTCCGATCGACTCCGGCACCTGCAACATCACCAGATAGCGGATGCCAATTAATATGGCAGCAAGTTAGATATTAATACTCGTATCGTATCGCTGCTTATAGTTAACAATTACGTCCACTGTCCACTGCTTTTGGGCGCTTGGAGATGGCATTCAAATCACGCGGTTAACGCCTCACTGCATGACTCTAAGGACACTTGAATACTTTAGCTGCGCTGACAGCGCCTGTTGCAGCCGCCTTGCCACTTCTGCTGGCGGGAGGAAGGGGGAGGAAGGAAGCGGAAGATTTACCTTTGCCGTTTCCTATTTGAGTTGTTGTATTAATCCGGCCACTGTCAGGCGCGTAATCCTATTAGATGTGGCTCCGTTGCCAGCTGCGTTCTGTGCGTAACGCCTGTTCTTTATTTTTCTTTTTCTTTTGCTTTTAATTTCTTTTAATTTTTTTTATCGTTGTTGCTGTATTATTCTTTATGTTCCCTCGTTGTTATTGTTGTTATCGTTGTTGTTGTGGTTGTTGTTTCTTCTTAGTATTTTTCACGTTTTCACACTTGTGCTGGCATCACACAATTATTTAAATGCGTGCAGTAATTTCAAATGAAATTTGAATATTTAACTGTATGCCGCGCATATTTCTACACACACACACGCGCGCGCACACTGAGACAAGGCGTAGGAGAAAGACCTACACACCAATACACTAACACTCGCATTAATGCTGATTATAAATGGCGACCATTAACAGTTGCTGCATGAAAACGACGTTGATTTTTGCACTTTTATTGTAGAAAAATTCAAATGTTGCCGCTGGATGCAGCTGCGAAACAATAACGAGCGAGCCGAAGGATAACCGATGAACGAAACAATGCAGACACTTTTATTTTGCGCGCCGTGTACGTTCGCATGCCTGGCCAACGGCGCAATGAGCGCCTGTGGGAGAACACAGCAGAACGAACGCCAAATGCAAATGCCAGGCAACCAAGCAGCCGCAGCAGCAGCAGCAACAGCAGCAGCAACGTCAACGCCAGCAGCAGCTGAAGCAGCAGCCGAGCCGACCCGATAACAGACGCTTCGAGAGAAGTTATTTTGTTTGTGTGTGCTTTTCATTCATGCCTTGAGCGCGAAGCTTTTTATGCGAAAGCTTTTTTGCACGCAAATGCCGCCACATAACCTGTTGCGTTCGCCTTTTTTGGGATGCTGCTGCTGCCGTCGAGTGTTGACGAGTGTTGCCAGTGTTGCCACACCGCGACACAGTTGTTGCCATGCGTCTGTGGAGAATACGAATTGGGAATTCGACTGCGCCAAATGACAACATAAATTAATTAAATTGCTGTTTAAATGTTTGTTTCGATTGAGGCTTCAGACTTGAGGCTGACGCTGGTTTATTAACCCGCCTCAGAGCGACAAAACGATTTGGCCTGCGTCTTCGCTCATGTGACACATTGACAAATTACTCAAATCAATGCGCGTAGCAGCGAAACACACACAACAAGGAGTTCGAACTTCGTATGTTGAACAGATACGCAGAGCAGCAAGCGACAATGGCGACATTGCCTGAAATTGATTAATGTCGGTCCACAAGCGACAGTCTACGTCCTGTCCGAGCCAGCCGATGCTCATGAACTTGTTCATTTAGTTTGATTTAAAACTGTCTGACTGCTATATAGTGTTTCAAGCTATCACCATTAAATATCACACCTCCTCGCTTAACGATTCCCATCGTTGTCCTCGAGTTCAAGTCTATCTATCTGCTCTCTGTTCCTCAAGCATTACTTTTAGTGATGCCGTTTGTGGTTATGGTCTTCAATTGGAATGTGCTGCTAGCTACGTGTGTGATTATATTTATGTTTCGAGTGTGAGTGTGTGTGTGTGTGTGTGTGTGCTGGCGTGTATGGCGATTATTGCTTTTGCTTCTTACAGTTTTTGGCATCATCACAAAGACACAGCGATAAGCCAACGTTCATATGTTCATTGTTCCAGAGTTCAATAGTTCACGTCAAGTTCAGTCACCAACCCAGAAGCCAGTGCCAACAAGTGGTTAGTTACACTCCGCCAGTCACGGACAGACGCACAGTCTGACATTCAGACGGAGAGCTGGAGAGACACACGGACAGGCATACAGACAGACGGTCGGACTGAAAGTCAGGCTGTTTCTTGTTTCGAAACGTACGTGCCGACGAAATCCGTAGCGGCAGCTGCAAGCTGTGCATAAATTTAATTTCTATGGCGCGCCTAAAAGCATGCAATATGAATGAGAAGTTCGCGAAGCAAGTGCTTGACGACGTGTGTGTGTGTGTATGAGATACAATGGCTTTCGCATTCACAATTTCAGTAATTTGTTATTCAAACACATTTCGAATCGATTATACGCTTGGCATGCTCCCTCCAATCGAGCAAATATGTTGATTGACTTTTGTCAAGGCTTACGCCTTTGTGTGCGTGCGCCTCTGTGTGCGTGTGTGAGTCTAAGCTTTTGTGCTGCGCCGTGAAAAAAGGCAAATTTGCTTGTGTGCGTGTACGCATGGGCAAAATGCCAAAGCAAATATAAATGAGGAAGCATGGGCTGCCCTTTCACTTTTAACCGCCCTCCCCCTCTCCCTCCCCCAGTGTAAGTGCGAATGTGATGCCTGACTGGCTTTATGAGCGTATGCCTCACTGTGTCTGCATGTGAAGTGCGTGTGCGTGTGCGTGTGCGTGTGTGTGTGATAACGCAGAACGAACCTTTGCTCATTGAAAAGCTCATTATCACACTCTAGCACACCCACACAACGACAGCCACACACAGTGTGTGCTTTAAGGCACTCCCCAAGGTTAAATATTTGTCATATGCTAAAAAAAGCAAATAAATAAATGCCTTCAAACTGGGTTAAGGTTCAGCTGATGGCTGCTGGCTGTCGGCTGCTGGCCACCATAAACCACTCAAACTTCGACTCGCACTTGCGTTAAGGTCTCAATGTCAAGCGAACGACCAGCAAACACACTTACGCACCTAGCCACCCATCCACCCAATCACCTGTCCAACTGTCCGGCGGGTCGGCAAGTCGGGGAACAACTTGTTGAATTGAATTGATTGCCGCATTGAAATTTAATTGCAATTGCACTGTTCTCAGCTGGAACGTTAAGCTGCAAGGACATTAATTAACAACTGGCTACAGGCAGCCTGCGAATCGGGCAGCTTGCGCTCCACTGAAGTGGTTCTGATTGCGATTGCCACGGAAGTCGTACTTCAACTGCGACTAAATGGCCTGCATATTAATTAGAAGCTGCAGCAATGGAGCGCTGAATGCAGCACGCAGAACGTTCTCGGATTGAATGCAATTGCGCCATTGCCCCATTGCGAATATGCAAATTTTTGGCGTATGGCAGATGCTTTATCTTCTCTATGAATATATACGGCTCTAGCTGCAACACAAACCCACGACAGTTATTCCATAAATACACACATAAAAGACTCGCTGTGTGAAATATGGTGTCGGATGTATGAGCTCCCACTCCCACTCCATCATTCGCTCGCACACACACACACACTCTCTCCCTCTCTCTCTCTCTCTCTCTTTCCTGGTTGTGCTCGTAGTGCGCCGACGAAAGGTTAAAGTTAAGCTTGACAAATGGGCGGCAATGGGGCGAATACTTGATATTGACAGCATTATACTCGTACATCCTTGGCAGTGCATTTGTCATGGCTGAGCTAACAACAAATGCGCAGAGTCGTAATTGCTGCTTTTGCCTCCCAATCAGCTGCAGCCACATTTGCCACCAATTATGGGCTTTTAATTAATTCCACATTTTTCGGGCAGATTCACATGAAAGGCAGCAGGATGCGGGTCCTAATTATTCATAAATTTGGCAATGGTAATCATTAAATTCCATTAGCATAAGCTTTGATATTTAATAATGCTTCCACTGAGAATTGTTGCTCTAAATAATATCTAATTATTCAGATTACTGATTACCCGATTACTGAACACGTATTTCTACTTCGAAGTGAATGTTAACTCCTAATTTTACTCTATAAAGAGCTTTTTAACAACATAGTTGTACATGTTGTTACTTAGTGAAAAAAAGTTAAGAAAAATGCTAAACAGGCTGCGCATAATGTAATTAGTTTATTGTTTATAAGCAGCAAACTTTGTCGCGTTAACAAATCGCCAGATTAGACAATATTTCGGCTTTAATTGAACTATGTCTGCCGTATGCTTGTATATAATGCCAAACAGAAATTGGCAGTAATTACAGTAAATATAAATAATATTAATAAAAAAGTAAGTGATAGCTGGAAGGAAACGAGCAATGCTCATAATTCGCTACGCATAATTAATAGTTTAATATTAGAGTATGTATTAACATTACAGCTATGGATTGTTTTTATTGTGGTTGCTTTTGAATTGACTTGAGATGCTGCTGCAGCTGCTCGCAACGTTGGCACTCCCGAGTAAGTTGCTTGATGGCGGCCGCATACTGTCGCTGTAATTCGAGCAGACCGAGCAATTCCTCGTTGAGCTCATCACGTCGCATGCGCTCCTCGTTGTATTTGTGTCGCACCTTGTCCTGAGCACTCTTGACGCCGTCGACAATCGTTTCAAACTGACGTATGAAGTCCTCCCGGCCGTGCGGACTGAGCATGCCCTCGTTGTATGCTTCGCAAATGGAGTTGAGCAGGGACAGCTCCTTCTCCAGATAGCGTTTCTTGTCATTCAATGTGTTGTAAAGTGTGTAATATTGCTTAGTTTCGAGATGCTTGGCACTCATCTCGTTGTGCAGTTCGTGGAAGCGTCGCTGATACTGAGCCAGCTCTGTACGGTCTGGTATGGCGTCCAGCTTGCGTTCGATTGCCACAATTCCCCGATTGCGCTTGGCCAAATGCAAACGCAGCTCCTGCAGTCGCTGCTGCTCTTTGGCTATGGCCGCAGCTTGTGCCTCAACGTCTTGTGCATTAAACGACTCCAATTCGCTGTAATAAATCAAGTCAGAATTTATTAATTGGCAAAAGACTATATTCTCACAACTCACTCAATTTGCTGCTGCAAGTTGGCCAAATCTGTGCGGCAGCTTTCCTTGAACTCTGCCTCGCTCTTCTTCATCTCGTCGTGCTGTTGCAGCAATTCGCGCACCTTATCCAACAAACTGCAAACCAAATTTAAATTACACCAAAATATATTTAATATTAATTGTTAAACTCACGCAGGATCAGCATTTGCCTCGGTTTGCTTGTAGGCTTCGAGTTCGGCTTTGAGCTTTTGCAATTTTTCCACTTCCTGAGCGGTTTGTTGCTTCTGTGCATCAACCGATGACTCCAGTTGCTCATTCTCCTTGGTGTATCGTTTAATCTTATGCTCCAGAGCGATTTTTGCCGCCTCCAAGCGTTTTTGTTGATTCTGCGATTTGAGTTCTTGTGCGTCCGTCTCCATTTCCAACTTGAATTCCGCATAGTGCTGTTGCAGAGCACTCTTGGCTTTGGGATCGAGGTCGATTCGCTTATGGGCAACTGGATCTGCTCCATTCGACACAGTCAATTGCCGCAATTGTTTCTCCAGCTCAAGATCCAAGGGTTCTATATTCGATGCTGACTTCATATCGTCGCTTTGTTTGGCCCCTGCTCCGATATCGCCGTACTCCATTAACGTTAGCCGAACTCGCAATGCGTCATCTTCGCTGGTGGCTTCCTTGCGCTCATATATCCTTTTTGGACTGTACAATTCCTGTAATGAGATTTCAGGAATCAGTTTTGTTTATTTCTGCGACGTGAGGTGTCTTACCTGTATGGCTTTTATGTTCACAGCGGCTAAACGAATCTTTGTCAGATTGTCCTTGTCACTTTTATACTGATAGTCATTATGAAATTGACCAATGGCAAATCGCTTCAAGCGCTGTCCGCGTTCCTCGCGATTAGCAACCTACGATATGAAAATAACAGTAGGTATGCAAGCAATGCATACTACACACACGCTACTTACCGAGGTCTTCACTAGCCACTGGATTACTGGGTGAATGGCAAGAAACTCCAGACCCTGCACCTGATGTGGCTCCAGATCATGCGGGCATTTCATGTCAATCAGCACCGCGACAATTTTCTCCACTAGCGAGCTATAGCATGATGAATTAGCCATTTGTAGAATAGGAATGCCAATTCGTAAACTTACATTTTCTGGCCTATAGTCAAGTTCTCATGGAAGAGCAAATCGACATCAACGTCGTAATCACAGCACTCGATGCACCAAGTCATGCCGCCCACAACCTTGTCGAAGGCGGATAGCCCCTTGATGCGTGCGCGGTAGTAACCGGCTGCGACGAGCATATCAAATGTGTCCAACTCCTTGGCGGCCGCATCCGAGTCCTCACGTCGTTCCACCTACAAAAAAATATCAAACACTTTGTTTACATCCGCAGCTACAATACTTTGTGTTCCAGAAATACCAACCTGTATTTCACGACCATCTGCATCGAGGCGTGTTGCCAACTTGACGTTTGGCAAGATTTTCGAGAATACATCGCGGTTAGCCATTTACACCAATTACATACTATTTAACAATAAATAATTGCCGCAAAGACAAGTTCTATTTATATTGTGATATTTACAAGAAGTGTGTACACACAAGACAGCAACTCACAATCGAGCTATCGTCTACACTCGATAGTATCGATTGCACATTTATTCATATCTCTTTCAATGTGTACACACTTTAGCCGGCACACGCATTTTTGTAATTTGCGATTAAAATGAATTACTACGTCTGCCTGCACCAGGAAGGCATTAGCGATATTGCCAAATTTATTCAAAAGGCGGAATCAAACAACTATAATGTGGTTGCGACAGCGATCAATGCCAATATGCTGCCAATGGATCCCCTCGAATCGGATCCCACATATCCGGCCACCTTGTTGAAAGCAGACGAGTGGAATTCCAAAGTGATATTTTGTTTATCCGACGTTGATGTGGATTCGCCAAATGCCAAGTTAAGTGAATATTCCAAAGCGATGCTACTACGTGACATAACTTGGGCTGAACACTTGCAAAATAATGGCAGCCTTATGATTCGCCTGCGAGGACCACAAAATGCGAATCTCGCCAAAATTATCGAAACAAGGACAAAGGGTTTGTAGTTGTGGAGTATAAAGAGTGCAATAACTAACTATAGTAGGTTCTAGGTTCGTGGTTTATTCAAGTGCCCATTACGAATCCTGAGATGGCGACTTTTGAGCATCGAAAGGATGCAACAGAGACGGAAATCGAAGAGGCACAAGAGGTGGATACATGGAGCTGGTGGAATGATTTACGCTTTGCAGTCAACCACAATTCCAAAGTAAAAGTTGTACTGGAGCTAAATGACTCGGACAGGCCCAGTCGGGAGACTGTGCGACGTTGGCTCGGTGAGCCCATCGAGGCCATAATAATTCCATCAAGTTTATTCATTCTGAACCGTTCCAACTACTATGTGCTCAACAAGGAGTGGCAGGCTATAATCGGCCACTTTATCTCAGTGCGTGCCAAGATTATAGTCTCTGCCAATGCCAATGACAATGCTGTTTCCCAGTATGCAGACTACGCGCGAAAGCTGATCAACGATAACTGCGACACGCACTCTTTAAATAGGTAACTAAAATAATTACGAGTCCTGTATCCAGGTGTAAACCTTACTTACTTCTTGCTTATAGCTATGAAAATATGCTAGAGATTCCACTGCAACCGCTCTTCGACAATCTTGATAGCTACACTTATGAAGTGTTTGAAATGGATCCAGTTAAATACAAACTCTACCAGGACGCCATAGAGCAGGCGCTCCTCGATCGTGTCAGCGATGAAGAAGCCAAGCGTAAACTGGTAATTTCGTAAGCAATTGATGTAAATAATTGGCTAATATATTTCGCTGTTGCAGACTGTGATCATGGTGCTGGGCGGAGGACGTGGTCCATTGGCGCGTGCTGCGTTTAATGCAGCAGAGAAAACTAAACGTAAAGTTCGAGTCTATATCATCGAGAAGAATCCCAGCGCCATTCGCACGCTTAGCAACATGGTTAAAACGCTGTGGTCTAAAAAGGGTAGATAATGGTATTCCAAAATAAATTTGATTTGACTAACCAAAGTTGTTTTGCAGATGTGCACATATTCTCCAAGGACATGCGTGACTTCGCGCCCCCTGAACTGGCTGATATCCTCGTCTCTGAACTGCTTGGCTCCTTTGGTGACAACGAGCTGTCGCCCGAGTGCCTGGACGGTGCTCTTAAATTGCTAAAAGAGGATGGCATCAGCATTCCTTGCAAATCCACGTCTTACATTAATCCATTGATGTCCGCCGTGCTGCACAATAATGTCTGTAATACGTCCATTGTGTCTGCCTTCAATAGCGGCTATGTGACACTGCTGAAGAACATTTATCATATTGACGAGCCACAGGCACTCTTTGAGTTCAAGCATCCCAATCGCGACAAGGTTGTTGATAATACCCGCTTCAAGGAGCTCTCGTTCGCCGTCGAAAAGGATTGCGTCTTGCATGGCATTGGCGGTTACTTTGATACGGTGCTTTACAAGGAGATTATCCTGAGCATCAATCCTCTGACGCACACGCCCGGCATGTTTTCATGGTTTCCCATGTTCTTCCCAACGGTATGTGGTAGATTTTGACTTGATTCGAGTGCATTTCGTGAATTATCCTGTATTTGCAGCAACCGCGAATTGTGAAGAAGGGTGACACAATAACAATCAAGTTCTGGCGTTGTGTTGATCCAGGCAAGGTTTGGTACGAATGGCAGCTAAGTGCTCCCGTCGAGAGCGAGCGACACAATGTGGATGGCTTTGGTTATAACATGCGCTTGTGAATATATTGATAGTCTGGAATAGTAGATACTACAACAATTGTCTTTATATATGGGGGTACAACATCTTTATTACACAATTGATAGTTCAAATGATAAATAAAAAAAAAGAAACACTACGAGTAAATTGTCTGCGACTTTTATTTAAGTTTATATTTGAAAAGTTTATAAATATGCTTAAACGTAGTTATGTGTCCTTAAATATCTGTGGGGTTTTGTTGTTGTTGTTGTAAAATTTAGTTAATTTCCTTTTTTCCTCTCATTTATTTAATTATTTATATTTATATATATAAGTATGTATATTTAAAGCGCTGCACATGATCGCAAAACGACATTCTTTAAGCGAAGGCATTTATTTTAGGTTAAGTAGGTTAAAGCGGAGCTGAACTGAAACTGTACTGTACTGAAACTGGGCGGCGATTTAGGAGTTAACAGCGCTGACCTGAGCCATTGTAGCACCACCGGCGGCACCGCCACCACCACCGCGAATTGCAATAGCGCCCTGGCCAGCCCTGATGGGCTTGGCGATTTGTGCCTGGGGTCCCCGTCGGCCCAGATGCTTCTGTCGCACCGCCTCCTTAATGCGATCCACCTCATACTGGTAACGCTTGCGATCCCGCATCGCGCCCTCCTTCGCCTCCTTCAGCGCCGTCTCCAGCGCCTTGACGCGCTCCATTGTTGTGCGCAGTCGCTTCTCCAGCTTAGGCAGCTCGCAGCGCAGATCGGCGTTGTCGCGCACCAGCTGCTTATGCACCTTGGTTAGCTGATCGAGATTGTTCTCCAGGAAGGAGATCTTTTGCTTTTGCGCCAGCGATCCGCCATCCTCTTCGCTCTCCTCGTTCACCACGTTCTTGCGAATGCGTTGCTGCGAAAAAATAACGTGAATTAATGCATAAGATCAAGCTGAGTTCAAGATATAGCGCATTCCTACCTGCAGATCCTGCACGAAGAGTTTGCGCAGATTGTGCAGTGTTTGCAGTTCCTTGGCGACGGTATCCTCGAGACCCTTGAGGTCCTTGCGCGCCTGTTCGCGTCTTTCGTTGGTTAGAATGATGTCCTGCAGTTTGTTCGATTTGTCAGCCTCCTCTTGCTTCAGCTTATCGTAGTCGACCGTCATCTGCTGATGCGCCAGCAACAGCTTCTGATGCACATCCTTCATCTCGTTCATCTCATGCTGCTTGGCCACGATCTCGTCGCGCAGCTCCGAGACCTGCTTAGTGTGCGCCTCGCGCAGCTCATCCATTTGCGAGTCGAACATGGAGCGCAGCTCTTCGGCGCGTTGCTTCTCCTCGGCATTGACGGCGGACACATGCTCGGCAGCCTTAAGTTTGGCGCACTCCTCGCGCAGCGAATCAATCTGTTCCTCCAGATTGCGTTTCTTATTCTCGGCCTCGCGCATCGACTCCTGCAGCGACTTCATGCGTGCTTCGTGCTGCGAGATGAGCAGACGATACTCGCCCAAATCCTTCTCGTACTCGGAGATCTTTTTGTTCGAGTCCACCTGCTGCGTCTCCATGTTCGCACAGCGCTGTGCAATGTTCTTCGCCTCCGTTTTCATCTTGCTGATGTACAGACGAGCCATGGTGAAGTCCTCCTCCACTTTGGCGGCATCGGTGCCAGCCAAGGCACTCATCTTGAGATCGATTGCGGAATCGCCGGGCGCTATGGCCTGGCCAACCTCACCCAGATCGCGCAGCAGATTGGTTAGCATTTCGGTGATGCGTTTCTTTTGGTGCGTCGACATGTCCTTAAGCTGTTGCAGCTCCGTGGAAGTGGAGTTGAACTGCGTTTTGTTCTGCTGCAACTCTTCGTTAAGGGCGTCGATGTCCTTGTTCTTGTTGTCAATCTCCTGGGACTTCTGATCGTAGTTGACGGCCAGTTCCTCGAGGGCCTGCAGCACCTCCTTGACCTCCTCCTTGGCCGACTCGTTCTCCTGTTGAATGCGTGCCATTTCGGATTGCAGCGCCTCGTACTCACGTCGTGCATTCGCAATCAACTCCTCCTGCTCCATGACCTGCTCCTTCAACTGCTCAGCATACTGGCTCTGCTGGTTGATTTCCTCATCCTTGTCGTCCAGTTGCTGGTAGAGACGCTCGCATTCTGTGGCCAGGCGAGCACGTTCATCGGCTGCCACCGAGGCGGACATGTTGGCAATGGCCGTTCGCTGAGCTGCCGCCGCTTGTGCGGCACCAGCGGCCTGGGCAGCTGCCTCCACTTCGAGATTCGGCGTGCTGGCCTCCATGAGATCCTCCATGTTGATTTGCTCCTCAGCCTTGACTGTTTCGCCCGCACGCCAACGCGCCAGCTCCAGCTCCAGCTTCTCCACCTTGCCCTTGAGTCGAGCGTTCTTCTCCTTCTCCTTTTCGTAGCGACGCTTCCATTCCTCAGCGGTGAGCTCCTCGTTGACGCACACCACATTCTTCACTGTCTTGGCGCGTCGACCAAAGTCGAGCGTTGACTTTGTCTCCGACTCGTTGAAACTGGCCGGCGAACAGCAGATGACAATCGTTGTGCGTGCATTACCACCAAGCGATTCCTGCAGGATGCGCGTCAGCTTGGAGTCACGGTACGGTATGTGCGTTTTGTTGCCATCGGCCAAGGCCGAGATGACATTGCCCAGCGCCGAGAGCGACTTGTTGATGTTCTTCGCCTCATCGAGCACTGTGCCCTCAGCACCTGTTTTGGAGACCTTCTCGGAACCGGCCAAATCCACCAGATATAGTTTACCTGACAGTTTCTTTTGATTCTCCAGATTCTCCTGCTTCACATTGATAAGGAACACCGAATGCGAACGCGACGAGTGCTCGTTCATGTCTGAAAGAAAGGTCGTATGTTCAGATTACAGATCTAGAATTAAAGACTAAGCCAATTATACTACTCACTTGTAACCGCAATATGGCGATTGGATTTGCCCTCTTCGATCACTTCAAAGACATCCTCGGGCGAGGAGACGAATCGTTCTGTGGCACCCTTCACATAGGGCACTCGATTCTTATCTTCATGCACGCTCAGATTCACTTTCGACACATCCAGCAAATCTCTGATCTTATCCATATAGATTTCATAGTACGAAACCTTAATGTGAAACTCCAGATTCTCTTCCATCGCGTAAATGTGATTGAAAATGTCGTTCACAATACGTGGAATGATACCCTGCTTCACCGAGTCACCAATGACGCCCTCCATTGTGTGCGTCTTGCCGGAGGATGTCTGACCATAGGCGAATATCGTTCCATTGTAGCCAGCCAGGACATCCGTGACAATGGACTTGGCTGCCTCATTGTACACCTTCTCCTGCGACGCATTCGGCTTGAAGACTTTGTCGAACAGATAGACCTTGCCCTAAAACACAACGTAGATACACAAAAATGTTAGCTTGCACATCGTTGGGTAAAGTGAAATTGTGTCTTCCCGTCAGCCAAAGCATTAATCTTGCCCCCCTTTCCCCCCGCCGATGTGCTTTCAAATAGTTTTTAACGCATGGCCGCGAAATGGATCGTAATTATGTATGACGAGCAAAGAGGCATCAAGAGGCAGTCGCACCAGAAATGAGTGGAACTTGAAACTAATGAATAACGTGTAGTAAAAGAAAGAGCCAAAGAGAGCAGCAGTACAAGTACAGATATGAAAGAAAAGAAATAATAAAATATTTTATTTACTGCGCGTCGACGTCTTTAATACCCTAACTAAAAGTAATGAGCTAATCATTTTGCTGACTGAAACTTATATTTCAATTATAGACAAGTAATCTTCAATTTCATTCAAATTATAAAAATAAAATATTAAAAAAACTAATTGATCAATTTTTAAAAATTTTGTTTTTCTATAATTTTAACAAAAGCAAAACTGCTTGAGTCTTCATGGGACCATAGCTGTTCACTGCAATTTCATTTTAAATTTCCCCTAACTGCCGTGTAATCCATATTTAAACAAATATTTTCCAGGAAATGGACCGCAGTGAAAATCAGTTTGATCACTTAAGAAGAGGATATCATGATGAATAACATTTAATTGTATTATATAAATAGAAGTGAGCAATAGTATGCTTGATGAATTTTCCGGCATTCTTGCTGACAAAACTGATTATGCTGTTTAGCTCAAGAGTATGCACACACACACACACCCAGGCACACATACGCTTGCATGCAGCACACCAACACGTTTGTAGTACAACTAACTTTATCATGGCGGCCGCAGTTTCAGACAGCTCGACTTGTGGGGCATTAATAACAATAAAAATAATACATATTCAGTCAAATCGAAATTCCACTAACAGTACGTTCATATTGTTGTGTGTATATTGCTGTCGACACTATTTACAGTTTTTGCGAGTTTGCGTGCATGACTCACTCGAGTGGCAGCAGCTGGTGGCAAGCAACATTTGAGGGCGATATTTTGTTTTGGGGCCAAAAGCTGATGACTGCTTACACACACACACACACAAACAGAAAGTACCTACCTAGTTTACAATGGTAAAGGTGAATCTGAGAAGTTGGGCGGACAGGTAGAGTATGCATATTGCTATATCAAGCCATAAGACTCGAGAATCTAGAAGGTTGCCCATGACTATGCAAATGAAAACATACTAAACTTGCCCGGCAATCGCTAGTGGGTGGCTTTGCTCACACACGCACACACATAATGACAAACACGAACCTTCACACACACACAGTTACATCGATAGACCTGGTTTCCGCGCTGAACGATGCGTGGAAAATCAATTCACCGTTGCTGTTTCTCAAGGTGTAGCGATTGAAACCATTTTGAAGTTTATTTGGCAACGAAATGAAAAATTGCACAAGACACGCGCACAATTCGAGCGATAATTAGTAATAATATATGCACACACATCTACGCCAATGCAATTGTGTGTGTGTGTGTCTGTAATTGCCTGCTCTCTTTCACTCGTTTAAACTACATGAATAATTTTTGTGTATGAATGTGCATGGGTGTGAGTGAGTTTGTTCGTGTGTGTGTGTTTGTGAGCGCTTCAATTGTGGCGGTAAGGAAAGGCTAATGTACTACGCTAAAATGTTAGACAATGTTAGGCATGACGTCACCGCCAAAGCACCGCAGCGGCACGCAGATATACATATGTATGTATTTATGTACATTTGGATATGTATGTGTCATTTAATCAAATTCAGTTGAGTTATTGTTTAATTACCGCTATGGATATGCAATTCTCCTCCACATTGTTTGGAAACTTGACAACAAACTTTGAGCCGGCCCTCTCCTCACTGTCGTTCAACGGCCGAAAACGACAGACAACTTTGATGCTGTCTTCAGCGGGTATTTCGCGTTCCGCGGACATTTTCTTCGAATGAAGTAATTTCTTCCTTCAACACTGCAACACACTTATGTCAACTGATTATTCAGCTTAATCGAGACGATTGAACTTAACAGCTTTACACACGCATACAGATGCGTTTTTGCAATGCTAATGCTAATGTTAGTGTTAGTGTGGAGGCACTTTAACTTCGATGTCCAGTGTTAAAATTCAATGCGATACAAATATGCAAAATTAAAACTGAACATACAAAGCAAATCAAACAATGATGACGCTGCCACCGAACACTTTTGCCACTTCGATGTACCGCAAGCCCCGCTCTCCGGTTGGCTTGCTCGCTATGTGAGTTCTCGTCGTTGTCGCGGAAAATTGGGGCTCAAAATGCAGAGAAAATTTTTGTGGTTATACCAGACGACGACGACACTAGTCACAATCTATCGGCTGCGAATGATGTATTATTGCTGCAGCTGCAATGGCCCGTATTCTAATAAGCTCGGTTGTTTATTGGCCCGGAATGATTTGCAGCCCGTTAAATGCACTCTCATGCGTTGTGGCTTTTAATTCGCTCCACTTAATTTTTATTTTTTAGTTTTATTTTCTTAGCTCAGTCAGTATCACGTCCAGGGTGACCGCAACTGGTATATCAAAATATGCTATTTAAAAGTATAAAACATACCAAAAATACCACTTGCTTCTTATGGGCTGGTAACACTATGATAGGTATGGGGCAATTTTCGAAAAACACATGTAAAACGGCGCAAGTTTTTAAACAGCGATTAGATTTCCGGTCTTACTTAAAAATAAAAGCAAAATGTTATAAATTTTATATAAGAATACCATTAATAGGCATATAACAGGTTAAATCCAAATTATCTTTATCGAAAGGTTCAATTGATTCGTGCGTCTAACCGATATGCATTCGATACATTTAATACCAAACATATTATTAAATTAGTTTAATAAAATTATCAGTATTCGCAACTCTACTTTTTTCTTTATAACTATTTTCATAAATAACTGCATTTACTTCTATTGTCAAAATATAAGTGTTTAATATGATAACTAATATTCATTGCAACAGCCCTACATTTTGTTTTATGAAATAAGTTTCGATAAATCCGTTAAGTCTCAGTATAGAAGAAAACACTTATTCATCATGAACAGTTGAATTCAATGTCAATGTTTTTTGAGTACTATAAATTGTTGAATTCTATTCAGTTGAATTCAATGTCAATGTTTTTTTAGTATTATTATAAATTGTTTTTTTTTTCAATTGTTAAACATTCTACATTTGGCACACAAACTAAATTTAAAAGTGTAAAATACGTAATAGACCGATGATCATAGCCTAAGAGAGAAACTATGCTGTGGTAGAGTGGTGGCCTAGGTTGATTGGCCCATTAGAGTTCTAATCCGGGATAAAAATGGTGGCGTCCAATTTATATGACTCGGCTTATCCAAATTGTTTATCCAATGCGTATTTCTTAGACAAGCTAGTACGGCTTTATCGTGCCAACGAATGCCTATGGAATCCAAAGTCTCCTGGATATTGTAATTCGGCATTGAAGACGAAGGCCTGGCATCGTATTTCGCAGCATTTCAACAACGAATTTAATATTGACGAATTGAAATCAATGATACTCTCGCTGCGGCAGTTCCAAAAAGGAACGTATTTAATGGAAGCACGTAACAGACAGAGGAACCAAATGTTGCCGCAGGAGATGTATAATAAGAAACTGCAATTTTTGAAAAACATAGAGATGGAGAATTTCAATCCGCAAACTGTTGAAGTACGTATACTGTAAACCTTAAAGAAACACTTAATAATTCTCGTGTTTTCTAGAGCCACCCAAGACGCTGCAATAGCCAAATCAACTTCATCGTTGAGGATACATTTCTGCTGAACGACCGTCAGAACGGTATCCGCAGCGAACAGGTTGATCGAGGATTGCACTATTCATTGGATGAGGATTACTCGAGAATTCAATCTCAGGAAATTTCAGAAAATAATAACCTATTACAATTGCCGATTCCGCCGATTGAATTTCAAGGCAAGAAACTGCAATTCCGTGCCGTTTCGGGCAACGATCGACCAAATTATAAAAGCGCTGAAGAATATGATGAATATCGGAGAAAAATAAATAGAGCATCGAGGACAGATAGGCTTAGTAGTAACTATAGCTTGGCTTGCCAAAGTGATATAAACGAAAATATTTGCGCATCTATTAACCGACTGTCAAGTGGTAGTGTAAGCAATAGAAATTTGTCCGGTAATTACTGTGATGACTTGAATCAGCAAAAAAAAAAGGTTCTCACTGGGAGATACGCGAAGCCAAGTTCAAAGAATAGACTTGTGGAGTTTGTGTACGTGTCTCAATTAAATGATTTGCAGCAGATTGGTAACCAATATAGCGTTGAGAATGACGAGATCCGCACAAAATCTGGTAATGACGACGATAGCAGTCGAATGCCTCCAGAAGAATGCCAGGATAATTGTGCCTACTGTATCAAGTACAATAAACAAAATCTAAAGCCAATACCAAATGACGAGTACTTCGAAGAGGATGATGTAGGCTATCAGAATGAAAATCGTGAAAGCAATCGAGAAAGCTACCGAGAAAACCAACGAGAAAACCAACGAGAAAACCAACGAGTAAGCAATCGAGGAAGCAGTCGAGTAAGCAATCGAGGAAGCAATCGAGACGGTGATCGAGATAACCATCGAGACAATAGGGATCGAATGGATTATCAGAATAGAAATGGCGATCGAGAAAATCAGTATCGTGAGGCAATGGAGCAACAAAATTATGAACAATTTCAATCACCAGAACCCACGTCCGAGGACCATCCTATACCAAATTGTCGGTCCGATACGTGCCCTTGGCTCGTAGGGAAATTGAACCAAGCAGGGCCACAGCGAAGTGATAAATATAGGGATTACGATAATGGCAATGTGAACGCGCAGCCACCGCAAAGAGAGCAAAATGATCACAAGAAGAGATACATTTCGGAACCGGAAGAGGAAGAATATATGGAAAGACCAGAACAGAGAGAGTCCAGTAGGCGTGAGTATAAACAGGATTCTAGATCAGCACCCACGAATGCCAATAGAACGGGATATGGTAGCAGATCAGGTCAGCAAGTAACGCAAGGTTCGAGGGGACAACCAGTTTATTGTGCGCAAAATAAAAATTCGGCGCCTGATGATGGAGAGTACATAGACTGTCCGAATTTTGTTAAAGACTCTAACAGATCGGGACAGTCTAGTCCGCGAAGAGAAAATAAGAATGCTTATATGAACGAGTATGACGAGAGTCGAAATAGATCTTCCAACAGATCTTCTAACAGACCTTCCAACAAATCTTCCAATAGTGCTGCAAAAAGACTGTCTAATGGATCGCCTAACAAAACTTCTAATAGACCTTCTAAAACTAAGAATGAACGTGAAGAGTATGAACGGTCGGCTTCGAGGGGACGACAGGAAAGTGTTCCAAACGATCAAAGACATTCAAAAAGTTCACGGGACGATGATCCACCACACACACTGATAAGGTCGAGCCAAGAGTCACGTAGCGGGAACCCTGAACTATATACTGCAAGAACTAGCACCTTGACAAATCAACGAAAATATATGCATGATGACGACTTTGAAGATCAGGATGTCGCTGACGATGATGATCAGAACGATGGCAGTCCGCGTAACTACAACCCAAGGGATCCAGTATATGGCGAATCGGAATACCAAAAGGAATATGAAAGTTGTACGTGCACGTCAGATGATGAGTATGCTCGTGCCTATGCAGATGGCAATGGGGCTAGGGTTCAACGTACAGATTATACTGAAGGAAATGAGAATCTGAATTATACTGAAGGAAATGGGAATCTGACGCGCGACTGCAGGCCAGGTGATTGTCCCTACGAGAAAGTCAGTGTAGTATGTCCAGCTTACCAGCAGGGCTATGACGAAAATAATACCCCCCATGACGAACCTTCCAAGCGAAACTTTAAAGAAAGTCGCAAAGTTCGAAAAGATGCTCCCGAATGCTTAAACAAACGTCCTGGCGTTTGTGAGGAGCGTTGCCCAGGTTATGCAGGCGATGAGGAGTATGATCAGTCGGAATTGAAGCAAGAGGATGAGCTATTGACCGATGGGTCCAAAAGCAGTTGGAGAGACTCTTATGAGAAGAAAAAAGCTGAGGACAGTCCAAGAAGATCAGGGGCAAACTCTACAAAACAGTTAGATGGGAGAGACAGAGTACAAGATGACGCTGACAATTCCACAAGACACTCACTTGAAAGCAATGAGAGACAACAAAGTCAATCGCCTGTAAGACTATCAGATGAAAAAGAGAGAACTTTAGTAGAAGACGTCACCTCTAAGAGAGAATCAGCCGACAGCAATCCAAAAGAACAAGCCAAACTCCCTCAAAGAGAGTCAGCTGAGAGAAGTAAAAGTCTAAGGGAAGGAAGCGCTGCCAATATAGCGCCCCGGTCTTCCGAACGACAATCCTTTCGCGATGCAGCTATGGAAACAGAAATTGACATGAGATTCAAGAACCGAGAGAATGGCGGAGAAGTCGATGCACTAAGTCGGGAACCATCCAAAGCTGCGAAGAGTTCTCCTCCAATCGATAATGACATAGCAAATGACGCAAATAGCGCCCAGACCAGAGTTGCTGGAAAAACACAAAAGAAACCAAAATGGGCCTGCAAGTGTATACCCGATAAAGCAGGGAAGCCGAGGGCTGTACCAACGAGACGATCCCCATCACCAGCGGGAAACAAGTGCTGTTGTACTTCGAAGCGTAATACAAAGACGGACGATATGGAAGAGGGTAAGTTTATGATTAAATTGTTTGTCTGAAATCTGATTGGTTAAATTACACAGAATTACAGAAAGAGGACGACAGACAGCCCAGAAGGCGGCCCCCCCATCAAGAAGGGCCAGACCCTAGACAGCAGCGACTTTATCGCCAGCCGTCAGGTTGTGAAGATCTGCAAAGTAGTGCACCTAATAGGCTGCGTGGCATGTCTATACTGGGAACCTTTCAGGTGCCACCAAAGCTCGCCGAGAAGACCATGAACATTGTGTCGAAGCACATTTCCAACATGATTCCGATTGTCAAGCACCACCGCACACACAACGATTTCAGCAAATCCTATTTGAATGAATCGCCACCAATATGTGTAGCGTGCGAGAAGAAATCTTGTAAACATTGCCCAAGTCTTGCACATAGTCATCGAACTCTTGGCCCAATACATTCGTCGAGGAATCCATTTCGTAATATCAATTTCAATGCTTCAAAGAGACAGATAATCATTTTGCACCCACCGAAGAAAGACTTTCGACCTTCAAAAAATTCCTTTGACCAAGATGAAAGCGCCGTGTGTGTTCAGAGAAAGCTGTGTGTCGAAAGACTTGTAAACGATGCCCCCTAAGTAGTCTTCCAAAGCCAACCAGATCTCTTACCATAGCTATAGACATCTTTCACACCAACCCCATAGCCGCATAAAATGACACCAACCAACTAACTGAAGAGTCAGCTGCATTTTCATTTCGCTTCTTGTTTATCTTTTTAGCCAGGGGTGTTACGCTTCAGTGCGGTATGAGTGCGATACTCGTAGGTCGTAAGTTTATTCCCTGGTTGCCAAAACTATCAATGAACCGTTTGTAATTAATTTATGAGCTGCTTCGGCGCCGTTGAAGCGCGACCAATGCCAGCGATATCTAATTGTTTTTAATGTCTCGTCAACGCAAATTTGATTAGCCGTCGAGTCGTAGGGGATCAGTTCTGGATGCAGTTTTATTTATTAGTATTAATGCAAATCACAAACCTTAAATCTTAGATTCAATGGATATCAAACAACGCTTAAATTATATTCATACTCGTATCGCAACTCTCCCAGCAATGATCCTCTGCTGATCCTCACTGTCCCAGCTCGAAGCTGCTCTCGCTGCCGCCAAAGATCGTGTAGGCGGCGGCGTCGTCATCGTCTCCATTGTTGTCCAGCAATTCGCAGAGCGCCAGTATGTAGGATTGAGCCATTTGCAGTGTCTCGAACTTGGATAGCTTCTGATCTATCGATGGGGCTGGCACTACTTCGCGCAGTCGATCGAATGCCTCGTTCAGTCCATTCATGCGCTTTCTCTCCCTAGCATTGGCCGCCTGTCGTCGCTTCTTCTGCACGGTGGGACTGAGTGTCACCTGGTTGCTGCTGTTGCTCTCGCTCAGATGGCGCACACTGATCTTGCGTTTCTTCTGTTGCTGCTGTTGCTCGGGCAGCGTAAGCTGCTCCACGTGATCTTCGTAGCTCACGCTGGGTAGCTCCAAATTGCAACCCGTCGTGGCATCCAGAAATTGCCAATCGGGCGATAAGTAGGCCACATTGTTGAACTGCTGCTCCGGCTGCTGTTGGGGCGTGGACATCAGCGTTAGATTGTAGTTGGGACTGCCCAAGTACTGCGAGCTATTGTCCTCCTCCGATGAGTAGTAGTGGCTCATAGCGACTGATAGTTCTGCACGGCTCGAAAGTTGCAATGCAACTGTAACTGCAACTGCAACCGACGGCAGACGGCGGACGTCAGACGTGCGAGTGCCACGAGCCACAGCGTTTGGCCACAAAGCCACCCTTCAATCGTCTTTTGGGCTAGCTTAACAAATATTTTCAGTGCCAGTGCTGACCAAGTTTGTATAAGTGGCCCGCAAATGACCCTTTGCCCCTGCGCTGCTCTGGCCCAAGGATCCTCGTCATTACCATATCAAGGATCGTCGACAGGGGCGGCTCTCCCGCTCTCGCTCTATGCTGTCTGTTAGGGGTTAGATGCGCTCGCTCCCTCTCTCGCACAGTTGCGCTCTGTCTCTCTCTCGCTCTCTCTCTCTCTCTCTCTCGTTTGCTCACGCCTACTACTTTGACCTTTTGTTCATGCTGCCCCGCTCTCGCCTTGGCCACGGCACGCGTCATAGCTTGCCAAATTGCCGCTATCATGGCATGTGATCTCTTTTTCTATAATTTGTGACTTTCACGCTCAACAGCACACGCAGAGGGTGCAAGCGAGATGGCTGCACACAGCGCGAAACGCAGGGAGAGGAAAGGGCAAGGGAATGGAAGAAGGAGAGGGAGAAGAAGAGCGAGGATGAGCTACTGGCTACTGACTGGCGCATCAATTAACTCCCGTCTAGCGACCATATGCCGCAGCAACCAACACCATATGGCCAGGCAAAACTCAGCTCTGACTCCGACTCTGACTGTGGCTCAGCCTGATAGTCGGGACTCCATCAAGTGTTGAGTGAATACCACTGACATTAAATGTCCTTTGTATTACCTTCTGTTGCACCTCTCCGACCAGCCCAAGGATGTTTCGGTTTGTTCAGCACGCGACAGTTGTTGCGGCAGCACATTCATGCTGTGCTTCAACTCGAGGGTTTCTCGAGCTGGGGGCAAATACTCTTTTTTAATGACTGCGATTAATTTCAAAATTTAAACTGAATCAACTAGCTACGGCGCAATCTGTAAATATAAGCAGCTAAAAATAGATTGATAGATTATTTTTATTTTGATATATTGTTAAAGTTATTATATCTGTTAACAATGCAAAAATATTATAACTTTGTGCGATTAGAAAATGTGACGATAATGAATAAATGATTAAAGTAAGGAAATAAACATAACAGTAATGCCAATTGAATATAAAATAAATATAAAATATCTAAAAGAAATTATGTTCAACTCGTCTTAACAAATTAGCCGAATTTAAAAAATTTTTAAAAATTGTATGTTATTTTAAATTTAAAATTTATCATTTTGCATTACCTAAAAATTGAAAATTATACAAATCAATTGCACTAGCCACGTTTATCAAGATTTAACTAATAAACTAGATTAACCTATATATTAATTAATATATCGAATATTATATACAGATGTACACAAAGATAAAATACAAATGCAATAAAATTAAAATGTATTTTGTAAAATATAAAATATTTATATTACTTCCTATCAGATTGAACAGTAATGAATATAAGTACGATAAATACGAATCGTAGTGTTGACCTTTGCTCGCTGAAGCTGTTTCCAAGCAAATTTAGGGGATAATCTGATTTATTAATAGCTTTTGATAACTTAATATGGTGAGCAGAGTCATTAGAAACCTTATCGCAGTGAGTACTTAGCTTCGCAAGGTGCAAGGTGTCCAGGAATGAGGGGGAACGCTGGGGTAGCAGGACGCTGTTAATGCAAAGAGAGAAGCGAGCTGAGAATGCGCATGCCCCGCCAGTGGGATGCCATGGGAGGGAAGCTGCGTTATCCTGTGGCTGCTCGGCAATGTTTTTGTAGAGAAATGTGAGCCGATTGGGACTTCGGGCAGCAACAGGACTGCAAACATGGCCAACAACTGAAGTGTTGTCATTTCCACAGCGCGAGAACATAAACATTGCCTGCGAAACAGTTCGAGCGATACAAACAACAATTATTACGAACGAAGCGCAAAGTGCAGTCGCAAAGTCCTAGAAGTGCAGCCAAGAAAAGGAGAAAAACCAGAAGGAGTTGTGCAAAATCAGTGCGAGTCAAATGTGTCTCTATTTGGGTGTCGTCGAGCACTTGGTGGACGTGGTCGCCTACTGTGTGTGCCGTGTCCTGGAGCTCTCCCTGGTCACCTTCATGATGATGTGCAACACGGCCAAAGCCAAGTTGCAGCTCACCTTCGCCAACAACAAGAACAACGAGCTGGCACTGGCCGAGCAATGACCACGCAAGGCTGCTGAAAATCTGGAAATCTTCAGTGGCGGCTGCAGCATTTAAGGCGACTTTCTGTGTGTGTGTGGCGAGCTGTAGTGTGATGAACGAACGAGAAGAGGAAGGCACGGGAGGGAGCTAGAAGCGTACATGCGAGAGGGGGATGCGTGACATTTTAATTTAAGTGACTTTTCTACGAAATAACACAATTCATATACATATATATATGTGTGTGGAATATGCTTGTATTTGTATGTCATTGTGTCTATGTTTTCGATTGTCATAGTATTAATAAATTTCTGAATGTATACACATAACTCTCACTGCGTCCCTGTGTACGTGTGTGTGTGTGTGTGGTGCGTCTGTGTGTGAGCCCGCTCTCTGCAATGGGATTATGTGGTCAGCAGCGCGAGCACTGGAGAAGCATTGCTTTTAACCAATGGAGCCATAATTTAGCATACCCCACGGCGAAGCTTTACTTGTTTACAAAGTTGTTGCTATTGTGGTTGTTGTCGCTGTTGCTGTTGTTTTTGCTGTTTGCTGCTGCTGCTGCTGCTGTTTGCTTAGCCGTTTATTGTACTTATTAGCATTGCCCGGCAGCAGAGCCATTTGCATGATGATAAAGTATCGACTGGGGCTTACACATGTAACAATTTATTTATTTTCTCTCCCGCTCCTGCCTTTATTGTCCTATCTTTGTTTTGGCGCCTGCAAATATGCTACACTTCTGGAGAACGTTTTATTGCTGCCACTCCGTCCGTTCCCCCGTCCGCCGCAGCCGAAGTACTTCTACGCTCAGCTCCAGAGTCTCGGCCGTAGTCTCATTTCCCATTTCCCATTTCCCACTGCTCGCTGCCCGCTTTCCATCTGCCATTCTCGCATTTTCAGCAGCCTTTGCCTTTGCTTTTTGTTTCTGGTTTTCGCATATTTATGTAGTTGTTTACAACCATTGCTGTTGCTCCTTGCCTCCGGCAGTGGCATCGCATAAATTTATTCAAATTGTACGTGCAAATTGGAGAAAAGTTTATTGCACTGCCAAAACACATAATTGCCTATTATTGTTATTATTATAAAACTCGAGCCGGTATGATAAGCAGCAATTGCAGAGATCCTTTCAGTCGTTTGGGTATCCACACGTATGTTTAAAAAGGTGGGTAGCCCAAAAATGGAAGTGAAATTTGAAATTTTTGGGTATTCACTCATTCCGGAGTCAATCGTATTTTTAGCTAGTGGAATTTATCGTTATTTATGTAGTTGTAGCCTTAAGTTTTGTGTCAAAAATTAATCAGATACGAGCTAACTATTTATCGATTTTGTGTAAACTTGATAATAGTAGTAAATTTCTTTTTTTTCCTAAATTCCCGGCAAAATGGATATAGTTGAGAAACCACTTATTTCGGAACTAAATAGCGCAAAAAAAATGAAAAAAGCTCAAACACCGCCACCGTCAGAGATCGATTTGACCGAGCCCATCTACGACTACATGAAGTACGGCAACAAGAAGAAGAGCAAAGCGCTACCCCAGTTGAAGGGCAAGAAACGAGTCTCCTTCAAGCGCATCGTCGAGCAGGTGACCTTCACTGACGACTGGAAAATGCTGACGAGCGAGAGCCATCTGCGCACCGAGGAGGAGCAGGTGGGAGCGCCAAGCAGACACACCATCATCATCAGTATTATAATATTAATAATTTTTGTTTATTTCTCACCCAAGCGCAAGAGCTCGAACTTGAGACGCAATTTCTAGCCTTAAGAGTTGAATTCATTGAACAGACGAATTGATTGTAAACGAATATTTTGTTGATTTGTATGTTGCCAAATTGGAAAAAAACGAAAATAAATTTCAATAGATTGTCATTTGAAGGATTTCATTCTTCTGGATTCGACGGCTCGCTAAACATATTGCAGCGCAACTTGTTCATAATGTTACATATGATATACTCGCCACGATCCGAGCCCTCGAAATCGCCAGTCTTCACTCCCTCCCTCATGGTGCGCAGCATCTCGTTCCACAGCGCCTTGGCGCACACTTTGTGCCCCAGGTAGTACATGAGATCCACACAGGTGGCCACAATGCCATAGGGGCTGAGCACTTTGTAGTTGGTCAGCGAGAGCTTCGTTTGCAGTGGCTTGAACACCGCGTGATTGTCGCCAATCTCAATGGCAGAGAACAGATTGGCACCACCACAAATCGAACTGCAAATGGTGGCCATGAAGGTGCCATAGAGATCGCTGGTGACGATCACATCGAATTGCTTTGGATCCAGTATCAAACGACTGACGCATTTATCCAGCTCCATCGGCTGCAGTTCAATAGTGGGGAATTCGATTTCCTGTAGCTTGTAGGCAACATCGAGCAGAACACCCTCGGTCTTGGGATACTCCGTGGACTTGTGCACCAGCGTGACTTTCTTGCGCTTCCGCGACATGACCACCTTGAACGCATAGCGCAAAAAACGCTCGATATCCTTGCTGGTGACGACGTGCAGGCCTTCCACGACACCCCTGACGGGTGAATACTCCAGCTCCGAGTAGTTGCCCATATTGTTTTGCGCTATCAGCATAATATTGACGTCGGGAAAGAGGCACTTGAAGCCCGGAAAGCTGCGTACGTTCGTCATGAACACATGCAGATCGAGATCATTGCAGATCTTGAGCGATTTCTTCTTGTGCTCCGCGTCGTGTACAATATCCACATGGACAGCAGCTCGATTACGTAGTACCGAATTGAAGTACTCCTCACCCATGTCCACCGAGATCTTTTGCACCGACACGGGCACGCGAGCGCTGCTCAGCAGCGACTCCACATACTTGGCGCCCATTTGGCCGATAATCGTCTCGCCGGTCAAGAGAGTGGCATGGGTGATGCCGCCGTACTTGGAGTGGGGCAAAACATTCACGGACCCGATGCGCAGATCGCCCTTCTCAACGAAGGCATTGTAGCCGGTTACATTGCTGCTGTTCATCGATCGCCGCGATTGCGCCACCTTGATGCGGTACAGTGTGCGCGACTGTCTCAGCCATCGCCACATTGTTTTCATTTGCAGGAATTTGAAAAATTTTGTGAAAACTATACTATTTGGAAAACCAAATTTACAAATTACTCTACCAATTTATGCCTGCCTTTCGAATGAAATCAAATACGAAGTGTGCTCCTTTGTTTATCATCTTTACTCTTTATTCCCCCAGCACGTTATAACACATGAAAAGCCATTAGCACTTTTGTTGTTTGCCGATTTACACTCCGCTATATATCCCAGCAAACGGTCTTGTCGGTACACGGACAGCCATCGATGCCATACCTGCCAATGGGTAAGTCCGTTTGGGTGCCCACTTCCTGGGGACCCGGTATTCTCCAAGCGTCCTTCACATAGTACTTGTCGGGCAGGTAGTAGATGGGATATTCCTCAATCAGACGCATGTGATCGTCGAGCAGCCATTTGGCCATTTGCGGAGATGTGCGTGTCGCCTCCAAGCGATACTGTTTGTGCTTCGCCTGGCGAATGCCCGGCACCAGCTTGAGACGACCATGCATAACGAATGCGTCCAGATTCCTGTCCATCTCGTCCTTCATATTCTGACGGATTAACCTACAGTTCTCGCATCGACACTTGCCGCCGTGATAACAATAGCGCTTCTTCCCATCCTCGTCAACCATCATCAGGGGCACACATTCTGGTGGTGGAGCCGGCTGTGGTACCGTCTGTGTGCTCTGCGTCTCTTGTCGGGGGTCCGAATACATCGTGTGGCTGCGCGAATGGGAGCACTAGGAGAATTTAGAGTAAAAGATATTGAAAAACAAACTGACAACTAAAGATGTAGGCTGCTACTGAACTGCTAGCTCAGCACTAGCCAAATTTGCTGACGATGATTTCCGGCTCGCCAGAATCGTAGCAAACATCGAACTTCTGGTCAACATGTTTGCAACATGACCTCGATTGACCTTCCAGTTAGAACATATTGCATCGCATCGCATTCTATCTATCAGAACAGAGAATATTAGAATTGCCTAATTGATTATTATGTCCAATAAATGCTATACTATTAAATGAAGCGAATGCCAATTGGGAAATCTTTACTCTTAAAGAAACTTTGGCCAAAAAAAACACTATCGCAAATGGGTTAAAAGATGCCATAAACGTAGCTATCTTCTGAGATAGCTACAAGATATAACGTAGCTATCTTTTGAGATAAGTCCCAGTTACCACTAGACATCGTCTCTGTTCAATTCACATCTTAAAACATGTCTCTAAATGTCAAGCAAGAGGTTCAATGGCTAACCACAGTTATCCTGCCCGATATCCTGCAAAATGGGCGACTCCTCGACAACTATGATGAATCGCTGGCGCAAACATTTAAAGTGAAGAGCATTGAGATCAATATAATCGGACCCGAGGAGGCTTACATGTTAACCCTCTGCTATCGAGCGACCATCAACTTTGATTACAACGGCGAAGAGCTGCAAAGGAAACTGATTGTTAAGGTAAATTTGAAATAATCGTCGTTTATAATTTTCAGTTATTTCACAATTAGAAACTACAGGAAAACACGATAAAATGATGGAGCGTGGCGTAGGCGAGATAATTTCATTTAATCATGACAATAAAATTAATATATGGTCATCTCGCGCATAAAAGATAATGTTAACATATCACATTTCCCCACCAGAAAACTCCGCAGATACCCGGGGAGCTTTATGATTCCCTGCAATTCGACGATCTTTTCAATAACGAAATTCGCTTCTACACGGAGATCCTGCCAATAATTCAAAGTTTAAGCAATGGTAACTTCGCCGTAGCGAAGTATTACTATAGCGAGATCAATCCCTATTCCGCCGTGCTGATTTTGGGAGACTTTGTCGCAGATGGCTGGAGAATCACTAAGGATAGAGTGGGTCTGAGTCTCGAGCACGCACAGATTGCGGGTAGACATTGTTTTTAATTTTATGTGGCAAGCGGTTAAACTACGTTCCATTTCTAGTCAAATATCTGGGCAACTTTCACGGATTTGGCTACGCTATGAAACACAACCAGAAGGAGTTGTTTGACAGCATAACAAGCAAGCTGAGGGAGGCACGCTTCTCCAAGACATCAGTGAATAAGGAGTGGGAGCTGAAGCAGAGAACGACAGTGAAGCGTGCGGCTAATGCAATGAGTATATATCAACCACAAGTGGACAAGGCGTTTCTTAAGAAGTTCCGACAGCTGACCTACAGCTATTTGGGCTATGGACGCCAGCTTGTGGCGCCTCGAGAGCCACTCGCCATCCTCTGTCACGGCGACTTTTTGCGCAACAACGTGGCCTACAAGTACGACACGGACAGCAGTGGGAATCCCTTGGACATCATGATGTTCGACTATCAGACAATGCGTCTATCATCGCCCATGATCGATCTCTCTTTGTTCTTGGCCCTCTCCCTCTTTGCAGATGTACGCCACAAGCATTTCGACAGTCTCTTTGATGATTACTGCAATGCGCTCTTCGACAGCTATGGCAAATATTCCAGTCAACCACTCCCTGACTATCTCAAGTACGTCTCATTAACAGCATATTACTAAGCCTTTTCTAATCGTTCTTCTCTTGCAGTCGAGAGCATCTGCTCAAGGAGTACATACGATTTTTACCGTATGCTATATTCACGGCATGCTACTTTTTAATGGATATGGTTGAACCTGTGATTTCATCTCTTAGTGTAGAAAAAACTGAAAAGGAGGTCATTGAGAATGCTTCGAAACAGGGAGGTGAAACTGTCAATCGTGAGATTACGCATCAGTTAATGGAATTATTTGAATTGAGTCGCCTACACAATGTACAAATAGATGAAGGAATAGACACTTCGGGTTGGATTGATAGTGTAGTGCTCTAATAATGGTGCGATTAAATCAAAAACCAATTAATTGAAGTTAAATATGTTAATATATATTTCGTTAACATTTATTAACTACATTTTAATGTAAAATTAGAAATATTAGACATTTCTGATGTGAAAAATAAAGCGTGTTCAATATTAAAAAATAATATGTATTGTATTGTTATTTAAAAAGAATGGGAACGCGATTCTAATTGTGCGACCTGCCCTGTATGCTTGTATACAATTTGATCAAGCTATATCTTATCAATAGCACAGCAAACGTGCTCAGAAGCGCACAGTTTTCAATGGAGAGAGCCGAAACAATAGGAGATTAACAACCCATGCATCAGCATTACAAAAATCAAATGCTCCGACAACGATCAAATATTTATGTGAGCGAAGTATTTACGCTCGTGAATCTACACAATAAGTATGTTTGTACACATGTATGTTCTCGTTCTATAAAGAAGAGCGCACAGCTGAAGTACAACCAGTTTAGTTCTATTCGCGATACTGAATAGTTCTGTAGCCTTATCGAGCCCCCACTCGTTTTACTACGATTCGAAAATGTCGCTTTCGGTGGATAATGAAATTCAGTGGCTGACCAAAACGATTCTGCCAGAGATTCTACAAAATGGGCGATTAGTGGACAACTATGAAGAATCACAATTGAACACATTTCGGGTTGGTGACATTACAATTAGTATAATCGGCATAGAAGAGGCTTTCATGTTGACGCAATGCTATCGAGCGACGGTTCATTTCGAATTCGCTGGTGAGCAGCTGATTAGGAAACTTGTAGTTAAGGTTTGTGAACACAATATCTATCTATATTATATGTAGCTATAATTATAAATAAATGTTATTTGTACACTTTGTGTGCAAAGCACGAACATTAATCGACTCCCTAAAAATCAACAACTGATAATTAACGCTTTACATAATTCTTTAGAAAACACCACAAATTCCACCAGAAGCTTACGTTGAGGCCCAATTCGAAGACCTGTTTCACAATGAAATTACTTTTTACACTGAAATTCTGCCAATGCTGCAAAAACTGAGCAATGGCAAATTTGCTGCACCCAAATATTACTACAGTGAGAATAAACCCATGTCGGCTACTCTAATTCTGGGAGACTTTGGTGCCGATGGCTGGAGTGTGGCTAAGGATAGATATGGTCTGAGCTTGGAGCATGCCCAGATCGCAGGTAAAAATCATGCAGATTGATAGCTAGTACGCTTATAACGATTCCTTTGATTCCCTTGAACAGTAAAGTTTTTGGGCAGATTCCATGGGTTTGGCTATGCCCTGAAGAACAACCAGAAGGAACGGTTCGAGAAGCTAACGCAACAGTTTAGAGAATCCCGCTATTCTAACGATACCGCAAATCCAGATTGGGTCTTGTCGGGAAAAGTATCACTAAAGCGTCTTGCTCTCGCCACAAAGAAATATCACCCTGAAGTCGACAGCGAATTCATCAGGAAGTTCCAGAAACTGACCAACAACTATCTCCTTTATGGCCGTCAGCGAGTGGCGCCCAGGGAACCATTGGCCACTTTCTGCCATGGTGACTACCTGCGAAATAACGTGGCCTACAAGTATGACACGGACAGCAGTGGAAAGCCCCTGGAAATCATGATGTTTGACTATCAGACCTTGCGTCTCTGCTCGCCCATGATCGACCTTAGCGTATTCCTGGCTGTTTCCGTCTTTGCGGATGTGCGCTACAAGCATTTCGACAGTCTTTTCGATGACTACAGTAATGCGGTCATTCAGAGCTTTACGGAACACTCGAAGCAGCCATTACCGGATTACCTAAAGTAATGTTGCACATAGTCAATTATTAATGTTTAAATTGGTAACGTTTGATTCTTTCTTTAAGCCGCGAGAACTTGCTGAAGGAGTATATTCGATTTTTACCTTACTCGCTGAGCATCTCGGCGATGTTCCTAATGCTGCTCGTCGAGCCCCCTCAGCTAACAATAGAGGAAATGTTTAATGCTGTCATTACCGAGGAAGAAACCATACAGAGAACTATGCACCAAGGCGGAGAAGTAGTTGACCGTGAAATTGCACACCAAATGAAGGAAATGTTTGATCTGAGTCGTTTACACAATGTTGAAATAGATGAAAATATTGATATTGCAGCGTGGGCTGATGAGGCGATTTATGAATAAACATTTGTCACAATGACACTGCCTTTTAGTTATGTAGTTATCACGATGAAGTGGTGAAATTTTTGTATTGGTATAAAGCGATTTCAAAAATAGAATTTTTAATACTATATCTTTAGTGTGTATGAATAGTTCTTAATAATGAAAACAAGCCCACTTGTGACTCTTAACTAATCATATATTATTTTTTATGGTCACAGCTGATTTAATTTATTGGCGCAAATTTTTACATCTGCAAAGCAACTTCGCTTCCCAGTGTTTTTGAACAACAGCTGTTTTGCTTTACGAGCAACTGTGTTAGCATTGTCTGGCAACGCTGTCAGTTCCCATATGCTTTGACATTTTATTGTTGACTTCTAAGATGTTGCAACCATCTCGCCAGCAGGTTCTTCGCCTTTATAAGCACCTCATAAAATACGGCAATCATTTAACGCTCACGGACAAGAATTACTTCTTAGGCCGGGTGCGTCACGAGTTTCGCGAGAATCGAGAACTAACAAATCCTCTACAGATTGAGTTTAATTTCAAGGCATGTCATATTGTTATATCATAGTATAAATATTCGTAATATCTATTTATTCTCTGTTGACACAGCGTGGCGAGACGTTGCTTAAGAAAGGACGCATACTATAGTAATGCTTGCACTGAGGTCCTTGGTTCGCCCGCTCTCCACCAATCTTTGCCGGCTGGCGTCCACCGCTCACTTGGACTACTCACGTTATCCAACACTACAAGAGTCGGACATCGAGGAAAACTTAATGCGCGGTAGTGGACCGGGTGGACAAGCTGTAAATAAGACCAACAACTGCGTATTTCTGCGACATTTGCCAACAGGAATGACTGTCAAGTGCCATCTGCATCGTCTGGCGTCAAAGAATCGAATTGAAGCTCGCAAAATACTTCTAGAAAAACTGGATGTTCACCTCAACGGAGACCAGTCGATTGCAGCGCAAATCAAAGTACTCGATCAGAAAAAGTCCACAGAACGTAAGCGACGACAGAGCAAATTGCAGGAAATGAAAAAGAACTGGCAAAGTCGGGAAAACATCGGTGAAGATGGAGTAACTAAGACTTAACGTTATAAATATAGTACAAAACATATTTAATTTTTAAAAATCGTATGTCTACCAACTAGAGAAATCGCCAAAACCGCTGGCGTTTTTCTTCTTTTTTGCGGGAAGTGCTGTTGTCGTTAGAGATTGTGCTTCGGGTCTTTTAGGAGCACTCGGTTTCAGGTACTTGCCTACGCCGTCGCGATAGACTTTAAGGGGCTCGTTTAGACGTTTCTGTTGTTCTAGCTTTTTAGCTGCCACCTCTTTGCTGATGGCTTCGTTAGCACGCTCGTTGGCCAATTGCTCGGCGGCCTCTTCGAATGGATTAACATACACCTGTGTGTTCTCTATGACAATGTCCTCAATGGGTCTATCCTTGTTGTCGACCTCTATGTTTTCCATCTTCTGCAGCGTCTCCAGACCTCCAACCAATTTTCCAAAGATTGTATGCTTGCCATCCAATTGTTTGCACGAGCGATAGGTAATAAAGCTGTGAGGAGGAATGAGAATTAATTATAGTTGATCTTTAAAGAAAGAACGTTACTTACAATTGGGAGCCATTAGTGCTGGGCCCGGCGTTGGCCATGGACAGCACACCACGTCCAGTGTGAGTTAGATTCGGTTTGAATTCATCCTCAAACGGTTTGCCCCAAATCGATTTACCGCCGGATCCAGTGCCCGTAGGATCACCGCCTTGTATCTGCAAATAAATATCATATTTGTTAGATAATGGAGTAAATACAATTCAAAAAGCTACTTGCAATAAAATTCCGTATAGAGCGGTGGAATAAAACATTGTTGTAATAGCCGTCAGCGCAATGTTTTATGAAATTATCGCAGGCACGCGGCGCCTGCTCACAGTACAGCTCCAAATTGAGAGGGCCAAAATTGGTGTTAAGGCGCACGTAGCCCTTTTTATTGACCCGCTCATACTTAACAATGTCGTCGTCTATGATTGCAGCCTCGCTTTGAGACACAGGCACCATGGCAGTGGATGTAAAACTGGCGGCAACGGCGCCAGTTGAGTAGTGAGCTGCGTTAAATTTGTCAGCCGTTTGCCTAGAGCAGGATGGAGCTTCCTCGGATGGTTGATAGTCTTTCTGCAACTGTGCTAACGTCTCTTTCGTTTCCAGATTCATGGTTTTAATGCGACCCATGGGATCTTTGCGTTCCAGTTCCTCTTCCTCAGTTAACACGCGCAGATTTTTACGTATGTAATAGAACTTGGAAATGTCGTACTTTTCCAAATGCTGCGGATCTTGAATGGTAATTATGTCCTTACGCAGGAATGGCGTGTCGTCGATTAAATCTTTCCAGTTTTTCGTCTTGATGTTCAGCTGCTCGATAGCCTCCCAGCAGTAAACGTTGCCAGTGGTGCCCACCGCTACAATGTGCGAGTTCTTACTGAATTGCTTGAACAGAGCCGGGCAATGATACTCATCGTTGGCGTTCTTGTGAAAATGCAGTTTGATCAGGGATTTGGAATCCATTTTCTGGCCAGTTACGGGATTCACTTTGTATTTTTTCAGAAACTTGAGTATAGCCTCGTACTCATACACATTGCCGTTAAGATCACTATAGGGCATCTCGAATGGGGCCATTGTAATGCAACAATTGCCAAATGGCAAGCGCTTGAACTTTATGTGCTCATTCTCCAAGGATTCAACTTTTTTCCCGCCGTAGAACTCGCTCCATTCTGTGTACGTCAAGTACCTTGAAGATAGCAAATACATGCATTTCAGAAAAGCGCATATACTGTAGCTGTTAACTTACATTTTATCTTTTTGATGCTGGCGTTTACCCATATTGGCGGCTTTTATCTGAAATTTGCAATTTCTAAATAATAAACAAATAAATATGCAACCGATATTAAAGTCAAATCGATTAATTGGAAAGTGGTGGTTAGTCGATAAGCAACGAATACAGACCTGAAATCGGCTTGGCAAGTGTGGTCACACTTGTTAACCAAGCTGAAACCGCGTCAAATTTGTTTACATTTCTATAAATTACTGAATAAAATTTCAGACTATGTCACAGCCTATTAAAAAAACTGCAACTGAATCCAACATCGAGGAGGCCTACAATCGGCATATGCCAATAGCAGCAAAGGTTCAAGCTGCATACGATAAAGCACTTATGGAAATCTTTGCAGATATGAGGCAAGTTTGTTTACACCAATTTGGAAGCGCATATTGAAATTATGTTGTGTATTTTTGCAGTCCTGAATGCTTGGAGCCATTTGCAGCGATCCTATTGGAGCATGAGAACACAGTACTAAACAAGGAAACATTAATCCAACGCGTGAGCTCAAGAATGAGTCAAGTGTTGCCCCAAATAAATGAGAGTTTCTTTGCTGCCAATGACGTGGGCAAGAAACTGATAACCCTGGAGGTGCTGAAGGAAAAGTTTGAGCCCCACATAGGAACCAACTGGTAGGTTTGTACGACAATGCGTTTGTATAACATTTGTATAATGTCTGATTGCAGGAATGTTCACAAAATGACACCTGAGGAACGCACTCGACCGGTGCGCATGCGTCTCATGGATTCCAGCATTCGTTTCATTGAACAGCAACTCAAGTCGCAGGATAAGAAGCTGAAGGTTAGAGATTACTGTTTGTGAATATTATTTGCATCGCAATTTATTGTTACTGTTTCTCCACCAGCAAGCCATGGAGAAAAGCAAAGCGAATCGTGAACGCATTCAGAATATTCAAAATGATCGGGTCAAGCTGTATGGGCTGATGCAACAACAATCGGGCTTCTACAAGGAGATCAAACCAAAACTGTTGGATGTTCATAAAAAACTGATAGAAAATGAAGAACTAGATTAAAGAGCTGTTCCGAGACACGCAAATGTGTACATAAAGAATTTCAATAAAAATATTTTATAAAGTATCGATTACCGATTACCATTACAAGTCTTTAATTTACATAACAGTAGGATAACAGAGTCTGCAGCGTTTCCGCTATTCGCCGGACTCAGTTAATGTTAGACCACTTTGTGCATCCTCCTGATCAGTCATTAACAAATTCTTGAAGTGTGAGGATTGTCTTAGAAAGCAAGTTGGCTTCGCTTTATTTATTTATTTTTTTTTTAACGTTAAAAGAAAGTGGTGAAATTGGTTTAGTGGAATTCTCTAGTTATTCGGCTGTGCAAAGCGTAAATTCCATACGTAATGCAGAATTGCACTTTTCACGGCCGGATAAATTGGGCAGTTTCTAAGTGCTTTCTGTTCGTATATCAAATACATAGCTTTTATTTGCAGACCGAGCCAAGTGTAATTGTATGTTAGTTTTTGAAAATCATATTGCACTTTCCCCGGCCTGCAAATTTCAGCACGTTTATTTCTGCTATAAATTGTGTAAAAATATGCATTGATTTACCAGCTCTACCATTTTGAGGACGGTATTTGTGTCAATATGCGAATTTGTTTGTAATTTCAATTCATATTGCACACCTCCCGGCCTGAAAATGATTTTGCAAACCTCACCGAAATCAGTGCTAAAACTGCTAAAAAGTTTGTTGTGCTTAAATCTGAATGTTTACTATTTTAGGCTGTGATTTGTGACAATATGTTATCTACGTCATATTGCACATGTCCCGGCCTATAATTGTGTATGCATTATTCAACAATTATTAATTACTGAAATGGTAAATGTATTTTGTGTATGCATATTTTGCATAAAAAGCAAAAGTTCCGTTAGGACGACGGCAACCAGGCGCCTGCCATAAGTGAGAAAGAGACAAACATACTGTGTTCAGAATTCCGCGATCGAAATTCTCGGATTTGTGCCGTCGAACTTTTCTAGTTTTGCTTTAAGTTCACTTTCGTTAGCATTGTTTTTGTGTGTATAATAAATAAATTGTGTATGTATATGCTGACAGATGTTCAAACATCAAGAATATTTTGCAAATGCAGTATACATACAATAATATGAAGAATAAAGAAAAAAATTTAAAACTGTAATGAAGGCCTTTAGGTTCCAAGGATTTCCAGAAGGATTTGAAAAATATTTATGTGCTATCCAACAATTTTAAATACAAAGCTTAGGCTACCACATTGAACATTGTTTGCATTTTAAAACAGATTTATCTGAAATGAGCATTTTTACTGATTCAATAATAAACATTGTTTGCAATTTAAGATCAATGGATTTATCTGAAATGAGCATTTTTACTTATTCAATAATAAACATTTTTTTGCATTTTAAAACCAACAGATTTATCTGAATTGAGGTATTTTTACTTATTCAAGGTTTATTAATTTGAGAAGAAATTTCCTAGATTTAATGCAATAGAAATGCTTACAGCAAATTATAATTGTAAAAATTGTGTCGTATTATGTAGATTTTTTTGTTTCATGTATAAATTATCAATGATTTTTAAGCGCCTGTTTTGAATGTCCATTAATAAATTTGCCAATGAGCTGTTCCGCATGAGTGAAATATTAACGGTTTTTGTGTTGGCGCCATCTACTGTAAAGTGAGGTTGATGCGCAATGCGCTCAATTAGTTTAGCTGAGACGCAAACCTTTTTCACTGGGAATTTCTAAACTCGTCTTCGGCATATGCATTTAAAAATACCACTAAAAATGCCATTACTGCTTTTTATATTTTGGTATATTTCTTTGACGTTAAAGTATATTTTTCCGAAATTATGCCTTTGGTCACACGACATCACATGTTTCAAAAATAAAATCTACGCCACTCTTAAGCTAATTTGAGAATGGAACTTGTACTTGGTTACATACCATATTTATTTACTAATTAAGTTTCTAAAAAGAAACAAATGATATTTTTATGAGTGGAAGTTGTTGTCAAATGGCAAATTACTTAAACTTTTATACTGCAATGCTTGGTCACTACATTTTGTGCTACTGATAAACAGCGTTTATGACTTTCTTAGTGTTCGCTCAAATTAAAAAGGCAAATTTAATTAGCGCGCTTCGTTGGCTGCATTTATTTGCACGTCATTTACCGTTCTTATTAGCAGCCGCCCCCTCCCCCCCTGCGTGGCCGGCAACTTGTCTAATGATAGGCGCGAGCTTTTGGCACAGTCGGATTCGGCAGCTTTATTGGCCAGTGGCTTGGAAAACTAAGAACAACATCAAGTCTAGTGGTCGGCTGACTGCCCAGGCCCAGCAATAAAAAGAGCATACAAAAATTGAGAACAACAGCGAAAAGTGCATTTGGGCAAGAAGAGCACGCGCAGCCAACAAGTGTGAAATTGAGTGCACATAACATGGCATAATGATTGTGGACCCGGTCGAAGCACCGCCGCAACATATTGGGCATGGGTGACTTTGACCACAAGAAGACGGAAGTTGCCTCGTACAGTGAACTCCAGCAGAGCTGTCAGGCACAATTTGAAACGATTTGATGCATTGTTAGATTACCCCAGAGTTGTGTCTGAGAACTTTAACACGACGCCGTTGATGGCGACAATAATTAAATGTTTGCTTTGACAACGACAAGGGCAACAACAATAGCAAGATTATGAAATTGCTTATAAAAACATTGCGCTCCCACAATTTCTCATGGCAGTCATTGGCAACCGGCTGATTGCGATCTCTTATTCTGTAGTAGTGTGTGAGAGCGGTCCTGAAAGCTTTCGCGCTCTTCAACTGTTGTCCGCGAAAAAGCTTTAAGAAAGAGAAAGAGGAATGCATTTTGAGCACCTTTAATTAGCAATTAGTGTTTGCCATTAATGTCAATACGTTTATAAAAAATGAATGTGTTTGCTATCTTTAAAGTTTTAAAGTGCCCCACGCAGTGTCTCGGAAACTTGAGACAGCCAAGCACAGTGGTCACACTAGCCTAACGTAGCGCACATAAAACTGTAGACGTCACGAGCTGGCGCTGACGCTGGCTCAGCCAGATGCTCGGTTTGCTGTGAGTATTCAGTTACTTTGCGACCAGCGCGCTGCTTGGACGTGTTTTCGTCGTGTTCAGCGTAAAGTAAGCCACAAAACTGAAAAGAAGACAAGAAAAAAAACGTCTGGTCTGGCATTGTGTTAGTGTCTGCATGTGTGTGTTTTGTTTTTATTTGCCGTTGATTTGTTGAGTTTTCGAACGCCGCCACTAACCGTTGGCCGCCACCAACAGGCTGAGCTGAGCCCCTCAGCCTCTGCCCTGCCTCTGCTACTTGACTGGCATTCTCTTTAGCACTCGGGCTTTGTTTCATAATATTTCAGTGTATGTGTGCGTGCATGAGCTAAACGAGTGTGCGTGAAACTGAAAAGAATACAAATGAAATATACAACACACATGTGTGTGTTTGTATTGGCTTATCGGGGAGCATGTGCCGTTGTCTCTGTTTTCTGTGTGCAATCTCATATTAATAATGCCGTTTGTCTTTCCGTTTCGACTAATTAGAAACAACAATTTTTAGTGTTGGCGAAAATGTTTGGATCGCAACAACTGTGGCATGCCGCATGTCTGGCCATAATCGTATTTTGTGGATTCGCGCATGCGAAAGGTAAGTGAGAAACGAAAAAATTCAATTTGTTAAATTTTGAGCACATACCATAAACTGGTCATTCGAAGTGAATTGTTGCGAGTATTTTATTTTATGGGCATAATGCAAAAAGCTCTTTCACACACAGCTGCAATTAAGCTTCCACTCACACAAGCACACACTCACGCGCACATACACACACATCGCTCATGATGTCATTTTTGTGGGCAATGAAATACGAAAATGGCTTTTTTCGCCGCAAAACTGACCTCGTTTTCGCTTGAAGTGCGCTCGCTGTATGGCTATTTGTATGGCTAACGATCTTCGATATGTGCGGGGGCGTCCCTCTTCCCTATCTCTCTATGCATGTGTTTATGTGTGTGTGTGTGTGTGTGTGTGTGAGAGCGAGACAATTTAACGGTTTGCCAGGGCGACTTTTTGCGCAAATTGCAAAGCGAAACAAATGACTCTGACAACGAACTTGGCTAATAAAGTTGCTGCCATGATTCACTCACCGTCTGTCCAAGAGCCGACTGCCATATAAGACGACACATTACACCACAACACACCAAACCACCCACCCACCATCAAGAGCGGCAACAACAACCACAACACTCAGAAACTCATGCATATTCAGAAAACAAAGCCTTACCTTACACATTAGTCATTAACTTGAGCCCGCTGCAAGTTGCCATACAGAGAAAAGACACGGCGAACAAACGCGGCAAAAACAAAAGAGCAAGAGATAGCAACAACATCAGCTGAAAAAAAACAACACCTACACAAGACACAACAACACAGGAAGGGCAACATGACACGCTGAAAATGAAGCAGATAAAAAAAAACTAAATATACTAGGTAATGGCAGCTAGCAAGGCTAGCTGCGGCGCTGGAATACCCTTAATGATGTATTAAGCGATATTCTAAAAATAGTATTAATATCTATTCGTCAAGTACGATGGAGCATTGTACGCTTTCAAGGGCGCCCAACAAATTTATTAATATTTTAGCGCAGATGGGCTGATTAAAGCAAACATCTGCGTAATTTAATAAATACTAGACAAAATTGAAAAAATAAAGTAGAGATGTTAATTTAATTTGCTCATTTTAGCAAGCATTAAGACTACACATAATTCTTGTATACTCAGAAATTAATGTTGAGTCTATGATGCATGCTAGCAAGCTGTAAATATTAAATGAATGCTGATGTATTAAAATAAATACTGAAAGAAGCAGCTAATAAAAAGAAGTACATTTAATTCTAAATATTTATTTAGCTGAGAAGAGCAATTGTATTAATGAAAAGAGAACAGTTTTTTGTTGCTGTCGCCAGCAACCATAACCAAGTGTAGGGCATAATAAAGAGAACGTTGGCCATGGCGCAAGATAATATCACGGCATAAGAAAATAAAATGGGAAATTTATGCCCACATATGATGCGATGCATCATACGTTGTTGTGGCGGTGAAGTGGTGTAGTGGTGCTTATTAAAAGGCAATCATGCGCTCAGCGCAGACAAGAGTTTACTTACTCGACTTAGTTAGCAAAAAAGAAAGAACGAAAGAAAAACATAAACAAAAACAGAAACAGCAACAGCAACAGACAAACACTAAAAGGAACCACAGAAGAGCACGCGGCCAATAAGCGCATGACATTGGCCTTTGAAGCGAGTGCGGTGGCTCGAGGTGTTGGCGGTGGCGGTGTGAGTACCTGCTGCCTGACCATATAGGAAAAGCTACCAAAAGCCAAGCAGCTTTATTTATAAACGCGATACTCAAGTGCAAAATTGCGCAAAAATGAAGCGATAAAAAGCTGGCGACACTCGCCGTGTAGGCGAACAGGTCCCAATTGAGTTGGCTAAAACAAAATGCAGCAACAGCAGAAACAGAAACAGAAACAGATACAGACAGTAGATATATTTATTTTATATATATACATATATAAATGTGTACTTGGATACTCCTGACGTGTTTGGGTTTTTGTGGCCGTCGCAGACGGCAATAATTTAGCCGCATGAAGAGGAGCGAAGGAGAGAGGCAGCAAGAGAGAACTGAGCGACAGTCTCAAGAGCAACTTCATTTGCTGGCGGCGCAAACCGAAAGCAACAGCAGCAACAACAGCAGCGGCAGCAAAAGCTGAAAGCTAAATTACGGGGCTGCGCAGCGTGGGGCGTGTCTGAAAAATGCAAAGCGAAACCTTTTGTGTGTCTGCATTAGGCGGAGAGAAAAGTAAAAGTTGCTCGAAAACATAGCCAAATCTGTTTAAGCCGCAACAGCCATTGTTTTAGCCTTAATGCGCTGAGAACTTTTGCGCACAGCTAACTTAGACAATTGTGGCGTGGAGTGATTTCTTCGGCGTGATGATCTCATTGACTTGCAGCTGCTTCATACTTGTGAACTTCACAGCTCAGCGCGCACAGCGACCGACCCTGCCCCCCTGCAACCCCAGCAACCCCCCTGCACCGACCCTGTCTACGCCACGCACCCGCAAGTCGAAAGGAAACTGACAAATCATCGAACTGTGATTAACTCGTTTAATTGTTGCCTGAGCAGCTCACGCGACGACGACCTTGTGTTCGGGCCCTGTATTTATGTGTGCCTGCGTGTGTGTGTGTGTGCGAGTGTGTGAGTGTGCATGCATCGTTTAATTTATGGCCAGAACGAATCAACAACAAACGAATGACTTAGACAACGAACTTGCCATGGCATAATATATCGATGCGCGGCTGAGTTGTAAATCTTCCAGCCGAACAGCGTCCATTTAAATAACATGCAACAGCAACGACAACAATGATGATGATGATGACGACTGCGACGAGGAGGACAACAGTGCGCATTATGCGGCCGTGTGGCTCGCGCAGCGTTCGCATTAAGACAAAACATTGACAATCGCATTGTGTGAGTGTGTAAGTGTGTGAGTGTGTGAGGGGGAGCAGGCACAACATAAACTAACTACAAGGCGCAACAGCAACAACAATAATGATCAGTGCGCTTTGACAAGCGACAGTTGGCACAGAGCAGCGCAAGGCAAGGCAAGGCAAGGCAATGCCTAAAAGGACAACGAATCGAAATGCTCGTAATAATAAAGAAATTGCGCGCCAAACGTTGTCCGTTCGCGTCCACATTATGCCAACGGGCTGGCCAGTCCAACTGGCAGCAGGCGACTTGCAACTTGCAACTTCCAACTTGCAACGCAGTGCAGCATCCACTTCAGTCTTCGTCTCGAGTCCGGGCCAGTTTGTGGCCGAAAGCCACAGACTGTTGAACGCAGGATGATGATGAAGCTGATGCCACACAAGGCAAATAAACCGCTTGACTCTGGCAGCGACTCTGTCTCGGTCTCTGCCACACAGTTGCTGCCCCGCTGCCCCAAACTGCCCGCCTGCCACATTGCCGCACTGGACTTGGAGTCGCGGGCCAAAGCAACTACGCTTTACATTTTTGCCTTATGTGTGTGAAAAATGCCAATTTTAGAGCAAGTCCAGCTCATGTGTGTGCCGGTGTGTGTGAAAAATTGCCCGTCTAGACAAGCGCAGCAGCCGGAACATCAACAGCAACAGCAGCAACACAACTACAACAATCAAAGCCTTTTGCTAAGCTAATAAAATCGAGCTGCGATTGGCGCAACTGCACTCGACTAGACGCGACTTGAATCGACTCGTGTCTGCTCTGTTCTCTCTCTGTCTCGCGATCTTGGCCTCATGTTGCACTCCCCTCTGAACTCTTAACCCATTGTTGCCATTTCCATAAACTACTTTTGACCCACAGCGCCGACATTTCTCCATAAATTTCCAATTTATGCTCTCGCCGCTGATCATCATTTAAATATGCTGATTTAGTGACGAGAAATGGCCGGCAACACACGGCTGAAAGTAGTCCAACACTATGTTAAGTTGCTGTTAGCAAGTGTTAACAGTAAAAGTGTCGCATTAACATTTTCACTTCAGGAATTTTCGCTGTCAATCACAGCTTGTCAAGGGGTTAAGGCCGCCCGTGGGTTGAACACAACAATGTGTTGTAGCAGGCAGTCCCCAGTCCACAGTCCACTGTCTCCTGTCCACTCCCCACCGCAGCTGTGGTTTAAGTGCCCGCTGTGAGAGTTAGCTGGAAAAACTGGGCAGACTCCTGAACTGCACTCGCTGTCTGCGCGGCATTTGGCAGATTAAAAGGCAGCGATAAGAGAACGAGCAAATCGAAAGGCGTCGGCTCGCTTTAAGGGTCTCCCTCCCTCCCTCTCTGTGCCTCTCTGAGGGACTCTGCGTCTGCGTTTGAGCATTGCCTGCCCCCGCTCCGCCCCGCCATTTGTCAGCGAGTGCAGCGTGGATCTTTGAGCCGGCATTTTATTGAATTACAATCCGATTGGATGTATATCATTGGCATTGCATTGCACTGCATTGCAGCAACTGAAGGCAACTGGAGGCGACTTGTGTCCACTGTGGGACAGCGACAACTCACTCACGCGCTGCCTTTAATTAGCCAGCAACAACGAGAAGGCAGCAACAGCAAGCCACGAACCGCGTATTACGAATAACATAAAAATAAAATGTTGTATTTTGGCCAGCCTTTTACCGTTACGCTGACCATTTTGGCAAGGGGCCGAAACACACAAATCTGACATACTGCCAGCCATGCTGGCAGGCGGAGCGATGCAATGCCGGCCAAAATGAAAAGCCTAAAAGGCTTTAAACTTTGCTCGCAGTTGCTGCTTGCTGCTTGCTGCCGTTGCTCGCCACCACCACGAGCAGCACATGGTTAGCTGCACAATCAATTCGCTCTCCCAAGGCATTTCGATTGGCCCGAGGGCATGGGGGAAGCGCGGCCAGCGGGCGCGTGTGCTTGTGTCGCGAATTGCGTAGCTGCCTCGGACCTGGCCAAGAGACCAACTAACCAACAACTCCTAACTGTATACCGCCGCACTCGCGCGCTTAACGGGTTTGGCACTCCTCCAGAGCGGCCACAACAGCGGCAACGGCAGCAAAAACCAAAAGCCATGCGTATTACACAAGACTAATTGTATTAGGCTGCAGCCACAACAGCGACGACTACTGCAACTGCAACTGGGAAACACTTATATATACTATAGCATAAAAGTGGTTTAGTTGAGCTGCGAGCTATTAAATCCATTGCAACAACTCCATACTCCAACTAGACGAGGAATTCAAAATGATATAACAGCATTCAAATTTGCCATGGCGATTTATCATACTCGTAGGTCGTAAAGCCCAGCCAGGTTGCCGCTTCAGACCTGTCTGGGAACGAGCTTACAATCTCGACAACATACAATGTTTCCAGGCTTGCAGCTACGCACTTGCTTGCAGACGTTGTAAACAGTTTCGTTTTTGTTTTATAAAGTTGAATCGCTTTTTATTTGTTAATCATGTTAGATTATGGCCATTCATCTTTGCCAAAGGACTGTCGCTTTACGTTAGAGTGCTCCAATTCAATTTTAATTCTTAAATCTTGTTCATCTTTTCTTTGTTTGAATTCAATTTATTGCTTAATTAATTACACAGATTTTATGTCGTTCCTCTGAAATGTAAATGATAAGTTTCTTCGAATTGGCAATTATTTATGATACCTTTTGTTTGAGGAAACCGCTACTTCAATTCGGCACATTTAGATGATTTTATTTCATCTTCATATGAATATATTAAATAGAGTTCTGCATAGCTTATGAACTTTTGGATGATTTTAATAACATACTGTAAAATAATTGTGGATAACGATGGCTTAATCGTTATTGTTTTATTCTGTGTAGCAAAGTTTATATTCTTAAGAGCCTATTTGCCAGCAAACGAATCTTTTGCCACAGCTTCGTCTTCATGGCTTATTTACCGCTTGAACGAAATGATGGAATTTATTGCGCCAAATCTGTAACTATCACACCATTTGCAGCAGTGTTATGTGTTTGTATTCCGGGCAAGAACAATCTCATTTCGTGCCTTGCAAATTGGCGTACAAATTGTCAACAGACTTCAAGCCAAGGGCACTGCGAGCATATTTATGAGGCCCGCGGTTCGATAAGCGCTGACGATGGCCATAAACTTGTCGAGTTTTAGTTTTTGCGTGTGAAAGCAATGAAAGCCGGCGACAGGTGTTGCAACTGTATGCGAGAGTGTGGAATCTGGAGCAAATATTATGTAAATTTTATGCGCAAAAGCAAAAAAAAAAAAAATATTGCAGTATAGAACCTGAAGCTAATCCTGTGTGTGTGCAACCTACGCGCATTCGAAAGCAGCCAGGCAGAAGCGAGCAAAGCTGCCGCGTACCGTTAGGCAAAAAATGCAGAAATGAAAAGAAAAAGAAAACGAAGAAGTCGCTCAGTGCATGTGTCGAATGCGAGTGTTGAAGTGGTCAAGTGGCCAAGTGGCTCGTTGGGTTTTTAATTACCAAACAGTGCGTAGAAGTGCTTGAAACGCAGCCGACGCCAGGCAAATAACGGCGCAGCGGTGCCAGAACAGGATCAGCGCACCATGGAAATTAATAAGGCAGAAATAAAGAACGAAGAAGAGAGGCAGACGGATGGCCAGGCAGGCAGTCAGGCAGTGAGGCAGTGCGTATGCCTTGAGCTGGGCGCCCGCAGCGGCAGCTGGCTAAAATATGGCTCGCCACAATTGCATAATTTATGCGAAATTTATTTAATCTATTAGACGCACTGACCCGCAACGGGAGATGAAGATACAGAACTCGCGAATAGCACACAGCTGCGGACAGACAGAGACGGGCGGGGAGGGAAGACTTTGCATTTGCCGTCTGCATGATAAATTGCACGTCTAACTGCATGTGGCAAATTAATCATATTTATTTGTTGTCTACTTTGTTGTCGGCTGCCTCACTCGATCGCTTTATGTTGTTGTGCTTGCGTTGTTGTTGTTGTTGTTCTCGTTCTTGTTTTGGATTGCTGCTGCCGCTGGTGGTGGAGTCAGCAGCCGTGTGGGCATTGATGGAGCGCATGCCAAATTCAGTTTGGAGATTGATGATGCCATCGCGCTGAGAGGCTCTTAGGGTTACGTGTATGTGTGATGTGTGTGTTGCATTGATTGCCAGCCATTCAACACAATACACAATACGATGCCGCCGCCTCGTTCGCCCTCAACCATTACAGCATATCGCCCAAAAGCAATCTGACTGGCCAAACAAAAGACTTAGGCCACAAACTGGCGCTGGCAAAACGCCCAAGAAAACACAAAGCGGAGCGCAGACGAAGTGAGCAAAAATATTGAGAATTCATTAGAATTAATTTCGCATTGGCTTCACAATTTGTTGTTGTCAGTGTGGACATGTGTCAGTGACCGTGTGGCAAGCGAAGAGCTCGCTCGTCTTTGATATGCAGAGCAGCGGACGCAGCAATTGTGGCAGTCGTGCCAACAGAAGCCCAAGTTTATTTGCAATTAACAAACGCCCAAAACACAAATGCGAATAAGTGACTCTGCCACGTCTGTTGCTGTTGTTGCTGCTTGGCTGTCGTCATCAGCAGAGGCGCAATTTACGCACGCACGTCGTCGTCGTCTTTGCCGGTGTCGGCGTCAGCATTCAAAGTCAATGACACTGCAAAAAAAAAAATAGCTAGCGAAATTAAAAAGTGACTCGGCAACGCGACTGCGCTATACCCTGCACCTGGCAGCAGTCGGCAGCCGGCGCAGTCAACTGTGAATCGATAGCACTAGAGACAAGTGCATGGACATGAAGTGGATGTGGATTGTGAATCCGCAGAATGATCATTAGATTGCCACGCAAAAAAAAACACAATAAAAAGAAAGCTGAAATACGAGTGAGACTCGAGTGTGGACTCATACTCGTACTCCAGGTGGTGCAAGTGTCGAAGCAACTTCAATTCCAAGTCCAAGTTCAAGACCAGGTCCAGGCCCAACTTCAATGTGGATTCCAGAATGTACACATAAAACTATTCTATTTTCAACGGCCCTGCGGATGCGACTATAAAAATGTGCTCATTATTGTTGTAAGCTCATTTAATGACAATAATAACAGGCAAAATACGTTGGCAACAGGGGCGCCGACGAAAGTGCTGGGGCGCGGGGCGACTATAGCGCAAACACAAACACATAAACACTTAATGTCATATGCTTTTCTTTTCTTTTCTTCATTTCGTTTGTCGGCCTGTGGCCTCTTTAATTAAAGCCAAACAGAGCTCCATTTGCTTTTCAGCACATCATCACACAGTAGAAGCCACAATTATACACACATGTGTTATGTGCGAGGCAAATAGTATGGATGGATATTCACATAGAATGTGAGTGTGTGTTGATGTATCTTATCGCTCCAGTTAGTTGGTCTCGTGGCCGGTTAATGAAGGCGATAAAATCAGTGACAAAAATGCGTTTTAATTAATTTATTGAATGCCGCGGACGCATACTTTATGGCGCAACTGTGAAATGCCGCATCGAACTGGAGCACGTTGAATGATATGTTCAGGTTTGTGTCCTGAGTCTTTTGATTTGCTACACATTTGGCGAGTGGTCGTGACACGACACGCGTCCATCGCTAAGTAGAACTTGAGGAACTGCGGAAAATGCGCTCGCCGCCGGCTGCTTATCAGACATGCATGCGTTTGATGGCCAAATTACATGGCCGCGGCAGTGGAGAGCGTAACTGGAAACCGCAAAAAAAGAGTAGCTCCCGCCGGTAATTGAAAAGAAATGCCCAAGATGCATATCCAAACGGAATGCCAGGCCAAATTAAACAACCAACTGCACAGGCAAATAACAAAGGTGGCCACCACCAGCACCACCACCACATGGCCGGCGGTCAAATCAAGCGAACTGCAATTTGCTTTTGCCCAACCGATTTCAGTTTCCAGATCCCAGAGATCCAGGAAGCAAATAATTTTTATACAGTCCAAATGGTTTCGCTTTTCTTTGCTGGCAAGGGCAACTGGGGAGCTAACGAGCGCAGACGGGAGGAGCGACGACTGCACTGGATTCTATGGGCTGGGTCGCAGCAGAATGCCAGGGAATGGGATGCGATGGAGTGGGATTAGTTTGCTTGCGTTTGATCTGCATTGGATAGAATTGAGCTGGAATTGAAGTTGTGTGCTATTTGCTGTCTGCTGGGTGGGAATGCCGCGTATGAGTTCTGCGGTTGTATTTCTTTTTTGCAGACGGCATTTACACTGCGCTGCATGGAAGCGGCATCGTTAGAGATGTGAGGACCTCAAAAGTTCTATTACAGAAACGAATAAATGGAAATACTATTTTTCAATACGTCTATAATCCTATGCATTAATTGCTTTGCATTGTTTTGTCGGGGCTTCTGCATCTCTCTATTTTATTGGAGCTTCTCATGTCTTGCCGTGGAGTGTTATTAGCTGGAAATGCAATTTTCTGCAGAATTTCAATTAAAATGTCGCCCAGTCGGCAATTAAAAGCGCTGCGCACCAAAAGAAATGCTGTTAACAATGCCGCTTGGCATGTCCAAAACGGTTATTAACGTGGCCAGCCGATGGTTAGTGCAGCGGCTAAAAACAGATAAACTACAGGCAACTCAAATGTGGCAAGTGGCGTGGTATGTTGTTGCATGCTGCAGAACAGGGAAGAACTGGGAACTGGCAACTGGCAACTGGCGACTGCGAGCTGCAAGCTGCGAACTGAAAACAAACGCGAGACAAATGCTGTTTCAACAAGTTTGTTGTACAAGCGATGGCCATCCGCTGACCCGGGCCATAAACTACGCACTATCAAGATGCGTGCAGTGGAATGTCTACCCAGAGACCCAGTTGAACAATTATAAATCATGATGCTCTTGTCGCACTCACCACTCGCTCCAGGTTCAGACGGCGACTCGGCATCAGCCTTAGCCTCCAGTCTCCAGCTTCCAGCCTCACGCAAGGTACGTGGCCAAATAATAATGTCAATTGCAGGTGTGGGGCCAGGCTGAGGCAGCGTAGTCTCTCTCTCTCTCTCTCTGGCGAGCTGGCTGGCTGCCTTCGGGGCACAGACAGTGACTACATTTGGGCATTTGCTGCAGCTGCAGCGTCTCTGCTGCATCCCCAGACAAGAGAGAAAAATAAAAACGCCCACAGACCATTTTTGGCATTTGGCGCTGCGGTCGCTAATTCAACGCAAATCGCAAATGACCAAAATAAAATATAGCTGCCTCTTGCCACGGCATCCCCGCAACAGCAACAAAAGCGTGGCTTACTCGTATGCAATAAATTTTGCTGTTCGACCGGCCGGTCACTTGGTCACTTGGCTTGCCGTGGATTTCCTGTCCCATATTATAACACACGCTGGCACACATGCCTGCGCCCAGCTCGCACTTCGAGTGTGTGTGCAACATAGTGCCGCAAGTGCTTAGACACCTTTGTGGCATGCTCGACGGCGCTTCAGTTAGCTGGAGAGGAAAACCGCAGAGAGGACGCCTCCTCTGGCTTTCCCTTGATTTGGCCCATGCTGTGAGAGTTGCCAGCCCCCCGCCTCGCTCGTCGCCCCCTCGCGTGCTCGTAATTAGCAATTGGGTCACAGTTCAAAGGTTGGCTGCCCCAGCCCAAGTCGCAGGGAACAGAAGATAGCCAAAGAAAGAGAGAGAGAAACGTCCATCACATTTGGACACGCTCAAAACGGCGTTTGATTAATGGCCGAAACTGCGTCTTGGCCATATCGCATTACATGGCCCATGGCCAAGCCCCTAAGCATTGGATTTTGTGTGTCATCATTGAACCTCCCCTCCTTCTGCTCTGCGGTGAAAATGTGTCAGCATGGGAATTGTTGTTGTCGATCTTTTGATAAATGAATAGCGACACGTTCCGAAAACCGCGTAGCCACTACAAATCACAGCTCTCAGATCTCTTTCTCTCTCTATTTCTCTCTCTCTCTGTGAATTTCTCAGCGAGAGACCGCATTAACCACAGGCTGCAGCTTTATTGCCAATTAAGCGTAAAAAGGCAACACTAACATTAAAAGAAAAGCAATTATACGGCATGCTCAAATTGCAAGTAGAGGCTTCTAAACGGCAGCAAGAACAGCAATTGTTGCCAGTTGCCAGTTGCGAGTTGCAACAGCAGCATCTTTGGCCGGCCGGTTGATGTATTTAATTGCAAATATGGTAAAAGCAAGGCGCAGCAGACAACACTTTCACACCAAAATGGTAATGCCACGACCGGGCCAACAGCCAACAATAATAGCCAATAATAAGCAGTCAAGAAGGCTTGGCTCCAGCCGCGTGCAACTCTGCAGCAAAACTTGATATATTTATTTATCAAGCTAAACTGTGTTGCAACAGCCTAACTGCAAAATACCCTCAGAAATAAGCGATGGATGCAACATAAAGTAAAAGAAATCCTCTTATAAATAAAATTATAGATTCATAATGATGGCCGATCAAATATTTAAATGTTTGCAAATTGTTCCGCATTCTGCTTTCGCTTGAAACTCGTCGAAAATGCCAACGAAATATTCGCTCAACATTTGCATAATTTCAACAACAATTTCAGCAACTGCCAAAGCGCAACTCTGCAGCATTCTACGAATTGCTGCATAGCAATTAAGATTAAAGATTTCAAATAAAAGTGAAATCCCTGGCACATTATCTCATCGCAGCAATTAGCTAATGGGCTCCACATCAGCATTTATTGCAGGGAACCTAATAAAGCAATACCACGTATATTAGCTTATTTTAATAACAGATTGTAAATCACAATCAGGCAATTGACAGCCTGCAGTAGAAATAAATGCTTTAACTGCAATGCTCGGTCTCAATGGTAGGGTATTAGATGTCTGCTGATTGCCAATTAGAAGTGACTGACGTCGAATAGTTAATACGTTCAGTTAACTGCTTGCAGCATTTAGTTGCAAGCAGCAAATTGAATTAATTTTTATGATTATGCACGTGGTATTTAGTCATTACGTGAGCTCATTTTGAGTGATGCATGTGCCTCTAAAGGCCAGTTACAGTTAGCAGGCAGTTGCTAATAGCCACCCAAAACTGTAAACGCATTTTTCACAAATTACTTTATAAGCAAACATCAGCAGCAGCAGCAGCAGCAGCAGTAGGAGAAGTAGGAGAAGCAACAATAACAATGCCACAGCTGCCTGCAACTCGCTTTCGTTGAGGCTTTTAGCGGTAAATTGCGGCCCCGTCTGGAGGCCCCCACGTTTCGAGTGCGGTGAGTGGCAGGTGATAAAGGGAGGCGGCCGTCGAGGGGAGGGGCGGCACTCACATACCTGAGTTCCCTCAGCAATTTGGTCGCGCTGCAGCGGAAACTGACAATTTAGCAAAATGCCACCGCGTAGCGCCAACCTAAAGAATGTTTGACAGCCTGAATGAATCAACAACGACTGCGCCGGCGAATGAATGAGCGAGTGTTGCGAGAGTGTGATTGCCTGAGAGAGTGAATGATAGAGTGAATAAGTGGCCAAATGATAGCGTGTGTGGGTGGCAGCACAACGAATGCCCAGTGAATGTTTTTCTCTTCCATTCTATGGATTAGACTGCCAGCTTAACTTAGTGTGAGTGCGAGATGAATGCGAGGCGAATACTGAGAGCGCAACCAGTTGGCAGGCTGTGGTAGACAAGTCATCATGCTACATTTGCGCAGGCATGCAACAACATTTTACAGCTGTTGATGCCGCTCGAGCATTATGTTCGCTCTGTGGCCACGTCCAAGTTTAAGTCCAAGAGCAGCCCGATGTTGTGTGGTGTGTCTGGCCGGTTTACAGTTCTGTTGGCTTAGCGTTTTGGCGTTTCTTGTTTTGTTTTTGTTTTTGTTATTCTCAACTTTTGCTCGCTCATGTCTAAACTGTTGTGTAATTTAATTAGCCAGCTGCGCATAATGTTCACGCCAAGTGGAAGCTGGAAGTTGGCGCACACATTTACCGTTTCCCCCAACAGCAGATGAACATGGTCTTTTGCATCTCATGTTCCAGCCCAAGTCCAAGTCCAAGCGCAAGAGCGTTAGCACTGCGTTCTCATCGTCTTGGGCAATTAATCATGCGTCTAATTTAAGCGGCCGTGTCGGCATTTGCCAGGACTCGGACGCTCAATCTTCTGCATCCGCCTAGCGTTTTGGTGTTTTTTTGGGTTATTTGTAGCAAATGTTATTCAATTTGGCCTTAATGCGCGCTCACTGATTGTGTGCGTCAGGCGTAGCACAGTTTCCGGCTTGATCATCCAACTGAACTGAAGTGAGCTGGTTGAACTCGCCACAGCCCGCAGCTAAATCTCTCACAGTCTCTCTGCTGCAATCAGTTAGCTCAATCTATAAATGGCCGTTCGCAATTGCGTCATTTGAAACAATTAGCAAACAAAAACCAGATGTTGTTGACGAGAACAAGAAACAGACGGAGACGGGGACTGCGACTGCGACTAAAGCGGAGAGGAAGACACAGATGGAGTGTGTGAGATACGCATACTACTAGCGCTCAGTGTACTGTGCGTGAAGGCCAAGTTGATGTACAAGTTCAACTGGAGATCTTGACTAACTGGTAGGAGCAGCTCTCGCAGCCTCTTTATCATTTCTAATCACAGATGCAATCAAAACAGCCAGCCAAAAATTGAACGCCGACGGAAATGCATTAACTTGTATTTATCCAATTTATATTCAATTTTCTTTATAGCTACAGTGTGACTAATATTTTATCTGTGCAGTTGACTATTGCAATTCTGTTTTTATTACAGCGTCTCTAAATGATGGATATTCAGTGATTGCTCATACCACGTCTGTGGTAAATAATTTAAGTCCTCTTCTCTAAATGGCACTTTTATTGTATTTAATTCATTTCCCAATGCTGATTAAACATGGCTTGATGTTATTTCTCCGTTCGTTGCCAATAAATTCTGATGGCTATTTCTGTACAACAGCAACTTAAATTGCAGCTAAAGTTAATGGTTGTGTTACGACAACTAAAAATTAATCTTCGACTCTGCAGAAAAATGTAAAATGCTAGTATGCTGTTAACATTTCATTAAACGGCGTATTTATTACGGCACTCGGATGTTATTGCCGCCTTTTCATTGTCAATCATTGACTGTATTTAGTCTATTTTAAGCGTTTCTGTTTCTAAAAATTAAAGTTCGGCCTAAGCTCTTACCAATTGAGCATCTACTGTTACTGTTACGTGAGTCTTTTATTGTTGCTGTTGCTGTTATTTATGAGTGTTGCTGTTTTCACTGCAACGACAATGGCACAGTAGGCAGTCAGGTTTTGCTGTTTTGCTGTTTTGCAGTTGGACTTGGCCCCCGAGGAGGCGAGTCTAAGCAGCGAGGCCAACTGCTGGCCAACTAAGCACTTAACAATTATCACATTTATGACCACATTGCAAGCCAGGCAGGGGCCATAAAACGACGCTGCCTGACGTCTGCAATTTGAGTCTGTTCGTCGGTCCTCTCATCCGTCAGTCCGCTCGTCCAATCAGTTTTTGCAGTCGTCTTTCAGTTGCAATTGCAGCGGCCACGACAACGGCAGCTAAACAAGTTTCTTTATTGACTCGCCCACTTTGATGAATTTACGCGGCAACATTGACACATTGACACTGCTTAGCATATGCAAAATGCGCAAAAACAAAAAGCCATAATGTGCCTGCCGCCCAGTGTGTGGACAACACCCACTTGACGGCGCATCGCCCAATGGATGATGCTGGCTGAGTGCGGAGACTCTCGAGTATTGACTTGGGGCGCTGGCGCTGACCTCCTGCCGAAAGCGACGTTTTCTAAATTATTTTGTATTCATGGCCGTTAAGTGTAATTGGTCATTTGTGCGTCAATGAGACGGGGGCCCAGACCCAGCTCCAAAACCCCGACCGTCAACGATGGCGATGGCGACTGCGCTAACCAGTCAGACAGACGGACAGTTGGCAGCTTGCAGCTGATGTGACTGCAAAATGGGCTGGCTGGAGGATGGAGGATGGTGAATGGGGCGAGTAAATTACCAGTATTTCCTGTGCCTGGGCTGCCTCGCCAAGATTGATGATAATCGTGCGTCGTGTGTGTCAAGATTGTTGCTTTTGTTGCCGGCAATTTGTTGCAAAATGCGATAACAAAACGCTATCAGCAGCGCCAGCGACTGCGGCTGCGACTGCGACTGCGGCAAACAGCTGCGACTCCATCTGCAACTGCAACTGCGACTGCGACTGCTAACCACAGCCATGTCATAACTGTGAGAGTCAGTGCCGGGTTAATGCTGATGCAGTCTGAGCAAATCGCTGTGAGTGCTCCAACTTTTGACTGAGTCTTCTGGTTGCGGGAGGGGAGCAAAGCTTGCTGCTTTCATACATATTTACCGTTCGTTGCGCATTCAATTTAATTTTTTCGGTTCTTTCTCTCTCTCTCTCTCGGTCTCTCTGTCTGCCTGTCTCTTTGCCCGCTTCGCTGGCGGGCATATAACACTTTGACCAAAATGCAAAGACCTGCAGCTCCTTGGGCAGCCACCAAAATGCAAACGTGACTGCAGTTGGACAGGGGACGCTGAGTCAGACAATTGCATAATCTTTGCCAGCATTTGCCAATTGCCGATTGCCAATTGCAATTGCACTTGCAATGCACATAGCCAGCACAGCAACTGCAATTGCAACTGCAACAAAGCCTGTTGCCATGTCCAGAACGTCGCCACACAACGAGTCGGGGGTTTGGCCATGAAACAATTGCTTAGAAAATTGGCTGACAACAAGATGTGTTGTGGTGTGATGTGCTGTGTGGTGTGCGCTGCGGTGTGCGCTGCGGTGTGTAGTGGAGTCGATGGCGGTGACAGTGCTTATGCCTGTGCTGGCGCAGTTGCTGCTTGGTGATAGTTGGGCGGTGCAGCAGGCAAAAGGTGCTGAGAGATGGTAGATGATGTCTTGCCACCTTTCACGACTGCCTTCTTAGCTGGCGATGACTGCAAAACGTGGCCATTTGCATGGCAATGATTTGAATTTGTTGGCTTTCGAAGGCATTTGGCACTTTGTTCTTTCTCTATACTCAGTAATATTTCGAAGCTTGACAGTGGGTGTTTCTATTACAATGTTTGGGTTTCAAAAATCAACTTAAAGTAATTATTAGCTCGATGTGGTTAAACACAAACTCTTCATTTAAAATTCCAGTCTAACCTCTTCTTTGTGGCGAGGGAATAGTTGAACAAGGCTTCTTAAATTCCAATTTATACCCTGTAATAATAAAGTGAACTCTAAGAAAAACTTTCATGAACATTCTAAATAAATATTATTTTAGTTCAGATTTCTAGTTATGCATTTTGTTATATTTCGTTGTCCGCAATTCAAGTCAATTTTAATGCACAGCAGGCATAGTAAACTTCCTATAGTATCTTCTACTCGAGCAAGCTCTCATTTGTTGTTGCTGTTGTTATAGTTGTGGTCTTATTGATTTGTGCATTCATTTGATTGTGTGCGCGCATTTGTTGCCAAATTGTTGGAAAATGTGCAGCGCCAAATGTCGTGGCTGTTGATGTTGATAGGAAGTCGGGAGACAGAGTCGTCGCTGCAGTTGCAGTTGCAGCCAGTGGGCCTTGGGGCAGCTGTGGGGAAAGCGGCGGCATGCGGCATGAGGCATGCAGCAGTGACATCGTCGGAGGCAGAGACAGCGACAGCGGCACATGCAGCGTCAGTGAGTGAATCGGTGGGCTTCGCCTGGACTGATGATGGTGCTGATGATGATGCTGTTTCAGCAGCATCTATCTCCCCCCCTTTCCCCTGCAGGTGCTGCTGCCTGTGCCCCTCGTCCCACCGCACTTTCCGCTGCTATGCTGCTGGCTTGGCTGGGCTCTGTTTGTGCTTTTCTCGAGAATTTCGCTCCGGGTCATTTTCATTTTAATGTAATTTCTTTTAAATTTATTGTTAATGGAAATTTATGCTTTGCAGCAGTTGCAGCCAAGTGCACAAGTGTATGTGTGAGTGTGTTGTACTTACAGCTGAGCATGTTCATGCATGCTGCACGTTTTCTTGATTTGTCATGTTGCAGGTTAAATGCTAATGGCACCTTTTCTGATTTCGATTCCAAGAAGTCCACGCTGAAGTGCAAGTCCAAGCCCAGTCAAGCAGCATTTGATGATCTGTTGCCCGTTCGGGGCGCTGACTTTCGTTGCGGCTGCCACAAATTGCCGTTGTTGCACATACATTTAACAAGCGCCAAAATAAAAACCTTTTATGCTGTGGTCATGTGCTGCGAACACACGAGATGTGGGTTAAGTATTTTCCCGATAGACACTCGGCAACAGACGCCGATATGCTTTAAGGTTCTCTCCTCAGCCAAGCGATTCCCACGAGCCACGAGCGCGAGACAAGTCGTTGCTGAAGCCGACGCTCAGGCCGCAGCCAAGCCATAAAAATTGTGTCAAATAAATTGTAATCAGCGGCATTGATATAGTCTGTCTATAATGCGATTCTTCGACTCTCTCCACTCAGCCATAGAGTTGTAAAAATTCAATAAAAATGCTTCGTTCGCAATTAAAGTTGCGAGTTGCAATTGCCTCAACGTTGGCGTCTTCGTCGTCGTCGTCGTCTTTGGCATCGACTTTAGTGTCTGCTTTCGAGCAGAATCAAAAGACTGAGGCGACAAACTTGCGTGGCTAGCCAACATTGACAATGCGAGCGCTGCAAGGGCCTAGCGAATGCCTAGGATTCAATTATTGTCACAAGAGCAGAGGAGCGCAGCGGAGCAGACGCAGCTGGAGCTGGAGCAGACAACATTTCCTGAACAACTGCAGCCAATGTCTTTGGAGCTATGGCTCAATTAACTGGTCAGCACTTGGCTGCACGTGGGCGTGACGATGCTTCAACAGAACAGAACAGAACAGAACAGAACAGAAGTGAACAGAGCTCAGCAGAGCGGCTGCAGTTCCATTTTCCATTTTCCAGTTCGTGTCTGCGCGTAATTTGGAACGTCATCGGGCACTTACGAGTGTTCCGTATCTGCGATGCTTTTATTTGCTTAGCTGCGGCGGGGCGGAAGTACTTAGTGGAGAGCTGGCCACGCCCCTTAAGTGTTATTGGCGCCGCTTGCATCACCTTGCACCCACCTTGGTGGACCCGCTTGAATTACAAGTGCCAGCAGTTGTTCGAGCTGATATGCAACAGCTACTGCCGCTATCGTTGTTGCCACTGCAGCCGTTGTGTCTTTTTAATTGTCTTGCAATTTCTATTTCCTCGTTTTATTGTGTGTTGCCGTTCTCATTGTCTATTGCGCTGCAGCCGAGTGCAGCGCATTTCACTCTCTCGCCAGCTAATTAAAACCAAATTTAAGCGTTGCTGTCTTTTTGATTATCGAGCTTAGCAGCGCATCTCTCGATCTTCAACGTGGGTTATTTCAACAGTTTGTGACGGTGAGGATCAAAGCATTGGAATGTTTTTGGCTTTTTATGGCCTTAGCGCACTATTGTGGAAATGTTCTTTTGAAATTGTACACTTCAATTAGTGCTTAATTAAGACAGAATAGAGTGTTAATATCCCCACTAGAACTTTTCATTGCTTTACAGTTTGCTTATACACTATCGATAATTCATTACGAAGCAAAGTCTAACCTTAAATAAAAAAGTATTATATATTATTTATAATATATATATATATATATATTAAGTAGGTTTAGAAAGCTTCTTGGCTGAGCTTGTCACGATTGCAATAGCATACTCTATATCTTTCATAATTACATATTTTCAACTGATGTGCAAGAAAATTAATGTACTTGTGAATCTAGTCTACCAGCGTGTACGCTGCTTTAAGTATCACATTAAAATAATAATTAAAAGAGTAATTATTTCAAGTAGTGCTACGAAGCAACTCTTTCTCTCTCACTATATTTTTACTGCGCCTTCGCTCCCTTCTCTCGTTCTGCCTCTTTGCCTGCAGTCCATGCCCAATTCCAACGCTGCTGTCTTTTGTTGAATTACGTAGAATTTTGTGGTTACCTTTTCGGTTTATTTTGTTGTTTTCTTTTGTTGCGTTTTTTATTTGTTTTATGGTTTTGCTGTTGTTGCCGTTTGCTTTTGTGCCAGGTCTATTCAGCTTTGTTTGCCTTTCTGTACATTGTACATTTAATTGGCGGCATTTCTGTTGAAATTTGTGTGAATGTGTGTGCTGTGTTGGTGCCATTAGAACGAGATTAAGTACTTAGAGTAAATTATTCAAATTACCTCGCAATGCGATGCTGATCAGTCGCCATCCACGATATCGGCGATCGCCCTGGCTAATGGCATCCCAAAACATTTAAGCCGCTCATTTTGCACACTCTCACAGCAGCAGCCTACACATGTTGGGGTATAATAAGATTTTGATTGCCAATCCAGTCCGCCACGAGGTGCCGCATCTCAGCATTCACCATCGACCATCCAGCAGCAATAACCCGGCTTTGGAATTATGCCAAAGCGAATGCCAGGCACTTGGGCAAACTAAACCAAAGCACTGTGTGAGTGTGTCTCGCGGTCTGATGGACTGCTGGACCGGCTGTCTCGACTGACAGACCGACGAACTGACCGGCTACGAGATGGATTCTTAAGTGACTCTCTGGGCTAATGCCAGGTTTTTGCTTTTCTTCCATGCCCGTGGCTAACCAGACCGGCGGGGCAAGATTACATTAGTTTAGATGCCACGACTGTGGGATGTCCTGCAAATCAGATTAAGACCAAGACCAAAGAATGCACTTGAGCGCGGAGAGTGCAGTGCAAAAGACGCGCCGAATTGGGTGTGTGGAGAGTGCTGGCAGCAATGTTTTTTATAGGGTATTAAAAGCAGCCCTGCAGCTTTATTAAGCCGGGCAATAAAATCGAAAGACTTAGGCAACGAACGCGTTCCACTTCCATAGTAATTATGCGGCAATTGTTCAGCTCTCGATCGCCGCAGCCTGCCGTCGCGTCTGTTGTCGGAGTCTGAGACAGAGACAGAGGCCGAGACTGAGACTGAGACCGAGACCGAAGCCGAGACAGATACAGAGACTGAGCTCGTCAATGTCCACGTCCACGTTGGACATTGAAGGCGTTGCTGGCTGCACATTTAGTTGAGCTTGGCCAGTTTACACCATGGCGACGACATGGTAGCCCACTTTCAGTGCAGGCAGCAAGCACTGACGACGAACAGCAGCAATTTCCATTTAATTTCCATTTTGCAATTTCTATTTTGTTGCTGCAGGCACACACAAGGTCCACTGCTCCGAGGACAAGATGCGCGTGGAGATCGGACTGCCGTCAGACGTGAGTTCCAATTCCAATTCCAATTCCAATTCGAATAGCAGCAGCGGCGATGGCGAGCGTCCGCAGATCTACTTGGAGGGTCTCAAGGGCTATCCGGATGTGCGCTGTCAGCCCGAAATCAATGGCGCCCTCGCCGTGTTTCGTCTATCGCTCAGCGACTTTTACGAGTGCGGCGTGACGCGCATGGTCAACCAGTTAACGGTAGGTGACCTCCCATTTGATGAAGTCGTAGAGTACTTGTAATAACCCCCAACTGCTTGCCTGCGATTTTCACGCCACAGGGCAAAAAGGTGTATTACCATAAAATCATCATCGAATCGGCCAGCAGCAAGGAGATTGTCAGCGTCAAATGCATTACCACGAGCGGTCCGGTTTATAATGTCATGATGAATGGCACCAACGCCGCACGGGAGCAGGAGCCGCAGCAAGAGCACCACGGTGTGGTCAGACGCGATGTGCTGCCAGCGGGCTTTCAGGAACCAGAGTAAGTTTTTGGCCAGCACTCCCTGTTTGCAGCCCAGCTTTTAATTGCCCATCAAAATGCAACGTCCTCAAATTGCATCTATGCATATTTTTATGCGCAATCTATGCAAACTTTATGGCATATTAAATGCTTAGCCACACAGCTCCAACGAGCCAGCCAGAGAGCCGGCCAGCGACTGCCACAGCCCTATGGGGCCATAAATCAAAAGAGCCACGGTCCGTGGCTGCCATTACCAGTCGGTAATTAGCCGTCAAATCGATGCCCCCACGGTCAATTTAATTGCTGGGCGTGACGTCGCCGCAGTCCAACCAGTTGTACAGATGTACTTAATGATACTACACACCACATGCACTGCTGCATACATTGTTTGTTTTTGAGTGCGCTTGTTGATTTACGGGCCGCCAAGTCCTTCAATTATGTTATCTTGCGGACCCCCGGTTCAGCGTTTAATGCTCGTTTACTCATTACGACAGCACTTTGCAACTCACATTTGTTGCGCCTTCTCTTCATCTCTGGCATTGCATGTATCTTTCAAACTGTCAATCTCTGCCTTGCAGCGATCTGGAGATTACCACCTCGTTGACTAAACGTGCGCCGGAGCCGCGTCTCTCGATTGGTGTTAGCCAGGATAACCAGAAGTTCACCAGAGATTTAACCGTCAAGTCGGTAGGTGACATATCCATATATATATGCAATCGAACCTTTAATTTTCTTTTGCTACCCGCAGGGCACTCCGCTGACCATGGAAATCAACTTGGATGAGGACTCGGCGCCAGTTTATGGTCTGGGCGTCAATTATTTGGATGTTACCGACACGCACACCTCCTCGGAGACGCTCATCTTCAAGGGGTGCGTTAGCTGTGCACATTAGTCAAGTTAATCTCTTGTCATTTCCGATTTCATTCCATTACAGCTGCACCGTGGATCCGTATCTGTTCGAGAACTTTAACACCGTCGACGGCGACATACTGAGCGCCAAGTTCAAGGCCTTCAAGTTCCCCGACTCCTCGTATGTGCAATTCCGCGCCACGGTCAACGTCTGTCTAGACAAATGCCTGGGCACGCAGTGCTCCAACAACCAGGTGGGCTTCGGCAGGCGCAAGCGCGAAATCAGCTCGGCGAATAAGGTCTATGAAATATCGCTGGCCATGTTCCTGCAAGTCGACGATATCGAGGGCGTCAACAAGAGTGAGTTCGCTGGCATTACTAATATTTTTATGGGCCGCAGCTAATTAATTGTTCTCTATGTTTCTGCCAGATGAGGTGCTGCAGCTGGAGGAGAAACTGCGCGAACTGAAGCTGGCCAATCAGCGTCTGGCCCGCAATAGTCGCGGCAACTTCGCGGAGCTGAGCCGCAGCATGGAACAGTTGCCAGCCAGCAGCGCCGAGCCGGCTTTTGTGGTGGATGAGCGAGAGCTGGGACAACTCAGCTCGGGTGCAGCCAGTCCGCTCATCTGTGGCCTCTGGGCGTTGATCTGCGCGCTGTGTTGGCGCCTTATGTAAAGTAAATAGTCGGAGGAATGACGATTGTAAATCTCAAAATGAAGGGCGGCAGGCGGCTGGCAGGATGTTAATCAGGTTGGCGTTGCGTGTGTGCAGTGTGTATGGCAATAATAAAATAAAAACAGAAAAAAACAATATATTTACTACCTACTACTAATATATACTTATGTAACTGCCATTTATAAAACGTAATTACATTTAATTTAATGAGAGTGGTTCTCCGCTATAGCTTCCAACAAACGCCAGCCTTAGGGAGAAGCAATAAAACCACAACAACATCAAAAGCAAACAGCAACAGCAACAACAAACAGTGATTCTAAAAAAAAAAACAAATACAAAATAAACATTTCGATAACTTGATAAATTGGTCTAACACGTAAGCACCTACTAGTCTCCTAAGTTTAACTGTTAAGCTTAATTTAATTAATGACTAAAACTAAAAGAATTAATAAAATTAAACAATCCAATATAGCGATGTTTTTCTGTAATTTTATAGGCACTTCCTTTGGGAATTGCCAACTAACATTTACGCGCGCTGTGTTGCTACGATATAGCTTTTCGGAGCAGCGGTGTGACCAGTTCCCGATAATAAGCAAAATACGACTAGATGCCATTTCGAGTAATTGCAAAAATGTAGTGTTGCAAAATACCACACAGTGGCCAGCTGACTCCATTAATGTAAGACCAGTCATCAAATCATATTAAAATACCACATGCAATTCACGCAAACAAACACGGTGTAATAAATTAGCAGTGACGAGCAACGTGTGCGTTTTCGGTTGGAATAACGCGTTTAAAAGGTTTTTTGCCAAGCTGGCGCAGTTTTTTCCACATCAACGCCAATAGGAAGTTATATCAAGCGCTGGTGCGTAACGCGCAGTCCATTGATAAATGTAGCAGCCAACCATCAGCAGCAGCAGCAGCACTAGCGCTCTCCCTTTCCAATGCTAATGTGGAGCGACAGCAAAATTAAGTGTGCAAAAGTGAGCCGCTGCAGGGGCTGCTGGTGGTGTCCAACGCATTGTGGACAACAACGAAATCGGAAACTGACAGAGAAACAAACAATAAACGAAAGCTTCCATACCCACCGATTGAAACGGCTTGCATTAAATGCGCGCATCTGGCGCGTTAACAAATTCCATAATTAACATTTACACGCAGCGAACAACACAGCAGCCACGTCGGTCAGATGCTACACTAAAGAAGCAAGTGCCGAAAGAGTACGTGTTCCGGAACACCCCCCACCCCCACCGCTCACCGCTTACAAGCACAGCGATAGACACAGTCACAGCCAAAGCTACAGTAATAGGCAACAATTGCAAAGATGCGTTCACGTAAGGTGCAGGTGATGGTGATAAGCTTTTTCATCATGTGGACGTTTATCACCTACTACGTGCTTCTGCGCACCAGCAACACGCAACTAAGCCGGAAGCAACAGCAGCAGATGAAGCGCCTGGTGCCGGAAGCACTGGCAGAGCAGTCCAAAGGCTTGAAACTGACACGCAATCTGATAGAGTTTTTGAAATTCAAATACCCCAACGATCAGCAGACAACAACGCCCAGAATAAGCATCGTGGCAGCCGAGATATCAAATGAGATACCAGCGCCGGAATCGGTCGCCAAAGTAACGGCGGAAACGATGCAGAAGTCAACACCAGCGCAGATTCCAACACTAACGCATTTGGCGAATGGTGAGCCTGTAATTCCCATTCTGGTGTTTGCCTGCAATCGGGTATCAGTGGTCAAGTGTTTGGACAATCTGGTGCAGTATCGACCCAGCGTCGAGCAGTTTCCCATTATTGTGTCGCAGGTTAGTGATCAATATTTAAGCTCCACCAACGGCTTAGAACTCATACTTTAATTTTTTGCAGGATTGCGGAGACGTGCAAACCAAGGAGGCAATTCAAACGTTTGGCAAACAATTGACGCTGATCGAGCAGCCCGATCTAAGTGATATTGTTGTGCTGCCCAAGGAGAAAAAGTTTAAGGGCTACTATAAGATATCGCGACACTATGGCTGGGCGCTGAACACCACGTTTCAGATTGGCTTTGAATTCGTGGTCATCGTGGAGGATGATTTGAATGTGGCACCCGATTTCTTTGAGTACTTCCTGGCCACACACAAGCTGCTCAAACAGGATCCAAGTCTATGGTGCGTTTCAGCTTGGAACGACAATGGCAAGGCGAATGTGGTGGACACCGCTAGACCAGACCTTCTCTATCGCACCGATTTCTTCCCTGGCCTCGGCTGGATGCTAACCAAAGAGCTGTGGCGAGAGCTGTCCGTAAAATGGCCCAAATCGTAAGTTATCAATGTTTGACGAGCAATTAGAGCAGCATTAATATTTACTGGCTTATCAGGTTCTGGGATGATTGGATAAGGCACCCGGAACAGCGTAAGGATCGCGTGTGCATACGACCTGAAATCTCACGTACTCGAACCTTTGGCAAAATTGGCGTGTCCAAGTAAGTGCTTAAATAGGACAGCAATTATCCGGAACTATGCTTTAATTCCCCCCTTTTTTTTGTGATTTACAGTGGTTTATTTTTCGATAAGTATCTAAAACACATTAAGCTCAGCGAGGACTTTGTGCAGTTCAGCAAAATCGATTTGAGTTATTTACTGAAGGTAAATATTGCTTGCGTGTTTCGTATTGTTATGTTATTAACGTTCAATTTATTCAATCTACGTTGCATTTAGGACAATTACGATACAGCGTTTTTGAAGCAAGTCTATGTGCTTCCGCTTGTGACCTTCGATGAACTGCGGCGGAATCTCATTGCCCTAGAGGGACCAGTACGCATCCAGTACAACAATCGGGATCAGTACAAACGAATAACTCGAATGCTTGGTCTCATGGATGACTTCAAGGTGCGTTTCACTGAGATTGGTGCCAACACGACATCGTTAACTCTTCTTATCTATTTACAGAGTGGCGTGCCACGCACTGCATACCATGGCATTGTCTCATTTTACTATAATAAGCGACGCGTGCACTTGGCGCCGAATGCCAACTGGCGGGGCTACGACCTATCATGGAGCTAACAGCACTAAGCTCGTGTTGCGTTTAGAAATTAAGCTCGGCTCAATGCACTACGAAACTAATCAAAATAATTAGTTGTAAACTGTTTGCAATACCAAAAAATAGGCATAGAACGTAATTTGGTTATTCCGTAGCCTACAATTAACTGTAATATAACTCCGAATCTATTTCCGTTTCTGCATCCAGTGTTTGCTCCATTGTCAGAAACATAACTAAAGAGACTATAGCTATTTAGTTTGTAAATGTAACTGTGCAACGAGACAGCTTCAAATTGTTACCTTGTAATCATCCCTCCTTCCCTCGAATGCAAGCAATAGTAAGAACTAGAGACAAGTTAAAAACAAGTATTAGAGAATGTGTGTAAATAGGCGCAGTTGTTGCTGGCTTTGTTGCAAACGTTCGTTTTTGTTAAAACTACTGATTCTCGTTAATTTACTTTACTGTACAAAGGGACAATTCGTTGTTGGCATTTAGCGTTTAAGTTAACTCCAGATCGAGTTCGACGTTATAATAAGTCTTTGTGATTTTAATTTATCTAATTGTAATTTGTAATTAAAGACGATAGTGAACAAGAGAACCAATAACCGACCCACAATTTGTAACATATAACATAAATTAATGTATAGCAATAGTTAAATGTAAGCAATTTGGAGGAAAGATGACACTCGATCACTCAGACCACGACCTGATCCCAATCCCGCATCCAGATTACTCCATATATGCAATCCAAAAAGTGTGCCACTGTCAGATAGTGATAGTTATTAACCCATGGATAACGTACACATTACTCCTGTATGACCATTTATTTATATGAGCATATTTTTTGTGTGTGCATTATAAACATAAACTTTAAAGATATCTTTAACTACTGTGTGTCTTCTAATTGCAACTGCAGCTACTCGACAGCATCCTCATCCTCGTCAAGCTGCTCGCAATCAATGTCGCTGCACTCGGACTCGGACTGTGTGGCACGTCGACTGCGTTGCGCCTGCTGCAGTCCTTCGTGTCCATAGCCACAGGTTGTGTTGCTGTTGCCAGCAGGTGTGCCTTTCTGCAGCAGAAAGTTGGCATTGGCATCGCCAAAGACGCGTTCCAGCTCGGCCAGTCCATTGCTGGCAACAGCATCCGTCTCCGGCGGCAGAGTGGCATACTTCAGCTGCAGATATGCCTCGTTGGCAGGATGTGGCGGTGCATAGTCCACAAAGCTGCCCGTGTAGGGCTTGCAGCGCGGCACGTATCCAGCTGGCGTCGGGACTGCTGTTGTGCCAGGCGGCGTTGTGGGCACTGGCTTGGCCAGTCCGAAAGGCAGCGCAAAGTTGAGTGGCTGTCCACGCGCCAATATGGCATTCCTGGCACTCTCAATGACACTGGCCCCGTGCAGGGGCGGCAGCGTGGCACCACTTGGTGGCGGGCCATATGGACGCATGGGTGGTGCAGCGCCACTGCCGTTCAGCATGATGGACTGTATGGGCGTGGGTCCAGCGGGAGTCTGACTGAACAGCCACAGGCGATCGCCAACGACCATAGGGCGCGCTAATCCACCCATGCCCAGCTGCGAGTAATAGTGCGAGGCGAGTGTCTCCACGTCCGAGGTGTACTTGCGTTTCCACTTGGTGCGGCGATTCTGGAACCAGATCTTTATCTAAAACACACGATGGCGTTATATTGACGTTGCCTCGGGGGTGTTAGCTTTAACTGCTTACCTGTGTCTCAGTGAGCTGGAGCTGCTTGGCCAGCGCCGTTCGCTTGGCCACCGATAAGTATTTGCCCCGTTCGAATTCCGTTTCCAGCGCTTTGATCTGGGCGGCCGAGAAGGCGGTGCGCGGACGCTTCTTGCGATCGTCGTGCGCTGCAATGGCAGAGTGGAAGGGAAAGGCATCCGAGATGGTATGTGAATCAAATTTAGACATCAATTGGTACCGACTGCAGCCATTGTCGCGAGCTGTGCCAAACAATTTGCAACTAATTCGAATTTGCCAATTGGCTAAAGGTCAAACCACCGACGCGACACCACTGAAGCGTCACCCTGTATCGCTTGCATTGTTTGTGGGTTTTTGCTAACGACCGATGCTTTCGCAGTTTATACGCTCGATTTTAATTGGCATCATTTCATCGTGATGTGGTCAATGCATCTAATTGGCCATTTGGCACCACATTTCCCTTGCTGACCGAAAACAAATTGTCATATAAATTTTCCCCCAAAACATCAGATGAGCTCTACGCTCCCATCTCTGCCCAATCCCTGCCGTGTTGCCTGCTGCTTTGGTTTCTTTGGCTGCTTTTTGACGTTTGCATCATTAGCAGGCGGCGCATTTTCTGACGCCCCTCAAGCTAATTTCTGATTATTTGTTTGTCGATCGACGCAAATGACAGACGAGATCACTCATCCATTGCATATTAGTGAGTGTTCTTTTGTTTTTATCTACACGCTACAAATATTTTGATAAATATTCTCTAACAACATATCATTATGGATGTTTAAAATATTAATCTGCCTTTAGCTTCTTAATGGTTTTCTCTCGAAAACTGTCTGGGGAATTATTATCATGCGAATTTAAATTTGACCGACGGTTTTTTTTTTAAATTCAACTTATGTGCTATTTATCCATTATTGTTTAGTTAATGTCAAAGTTTGAGATGTCTTTGACTATTGACAGCTATATCTTTAACAATAAATGGTTAATGTTTTAAATAACTGAAACCTTCAGAACGATATTGCATACTTTTGATTCTGAATCACAAGATTTTGAAATATTGTTCTATTCGAAATAAAAGTAGTAATCTCCGTTACCGTCACAGTAAGGGTCAGTAATTTATTTTAATAGGTGTAGTTGCATAACGTTTACATCCAATACATACCACTTCCATCATCCGACGCGAGTTCTATATCACTTTTGCCATCCTCGGTGCCATCCTCGAGGCAGCTCGATGTTGCCGGACTGGAGACACGCGAATCATCACAGTTGCCACGCACACTTTCATTATGAACCAACTGAGTTTGGTCATTGATCACTTGGAAACTGGCCGTCTGATCGGCATAATTACTAGAAGTTTGTGTCTCAGGTTTGGCCAGAATCTGTTCAATTGAGAAACTGTGGGGATGACGACGCACCACTGATTGAGTATTCATTTTCACCCACTTTCAATCGAAAAAAGTTATCGTATTGGATCAGAGCCGGAACCCAAAACACAACAATCCGCGACGGCTGTTTTCGAAAAACTAATTTGAATTGGAATACGCGACAGTAGATCCTGCGTATTGAAGAAGATCTGAGATCTTCTGTGAGTGTGTGGGCGTGGCCTATGCATATAGCGGACTCTTTCCATCGCCAAGAACTCTGGCCGTGCATTGAAAAGGAATGGCTGGGGTGCCCCTAGACGTTGTTTCTTTCCGAAAGTCACACATCTGTTTATTTTTAAAACATGTGTGAAATTGTCGCAGCCTCTCCGTATACGATGGGCGGGACTACGGATCTGTTGGCCTGTGGCATGGCACATTTTTGCTGTTCTTTGCATGATCGGTGTGATTAAAAGTCATAATTTTTTGCTAATTGTTTACAAGTAGCGCTATTTAATATTTCGATGGCTGCTGCTAAATATATTTAATAATATGTTGGCCAACATATTTCACTCGCAGATCCGTACATATAATTGGCGATTTATCATCTGGGGGCGTATTGGGGTTGTGATCCGACTGAACATGTTCGAATATATCTAAAAGATGAATGTACTTATGCTAATGAGGTCTCAAAATGATGAGTTTAATATAGATATAATATATATATTTGCTTAAAGCTCGCCATTGGCACTATAAATTTACGGTTTTTATTAATATAAAACTTAAATGATGCAAATATTTGGAAATGCATTATAAAAATGGATAAAATACTAAAATATCAAAAGGAAATTATTGTTAGCTTAAAAACATGTTTGTTTCTATAAAAACATTAGTTTATTAAACTAATTTAATATGGATTTTGATAAATTATTCATTTAATAAGGATATTCAGACTTGCGTACTGTGTAAAAAGTAAATATATTTTTGATTTCATTCTTTTATTTAATTGCTAATTATTTGTGCATTTTATTGAGAAAATAAGTCTTTACGCTCTTTCTAAAATTAAATGTGTTCATTGTAATTATATTTTGAATTTCTTATGGAGTTACATTGCTTTAATGTATAGTATATATCATACTGTCCGATTTTATTACCTGCCATTTGACAGCCACACTTTTCGTGTAATGAAAACTCAGACGCGTTTTCTTTGGTTGAATTCATAGACTTCGTAGAACATGTAAAATGTTCATTAATTCCAAATTATTAACACATAATTCAGTTGAAAGGGATGGCAATAATACGTAGCAGAGAGAACGTGGTGCTTAGATAGGGAAACAGACAGAGAAGGGATTTTGGCATCGCCGAGGATAGTTTTTAATTGGCGGTTAGCCAACTCCACGAGGCATACAGGGTGCTGTTTGCAGGCAGCGATAATGTCTTCATTATTTATGCACAATTTGAGCAAACTATGTGAAAGCACGTTAATTAGTCGTCGGCGCTGCTCTCGAAATATGGAATCTAGCGGCCGATGGGGAGACGGAAAAACAGAGATACGTTCTGCGGGGGTCAGGGTACGAGATGGGAAGGGATTGGGGCACAGGCGCAGGCCCATCTATTTAGCCAGGCGAGGCTGTCAGTTTGATTTAATTTAATGAGTATACGCGTATGCTTATGAGCCGCATGCCACATGCCGCATGCCGCGACATTCAAATCAAAATGACAACTTAATTTTCATAATTGCGCTTAATGAATATTCGACTATTGCTTGCCATATTTTAAATTCCGCTGCCAGAGCACGGCATGATAACTTGGCACTGGCATTCCGCATCAATTACCAATTTGGCCAAAAACCCGCAGCTCAGGCGTCTGAGTCGGAGTCGGAATCGCAGTGGTAGTTGAACCGTAGCCAGAGCTGGAGCTTAGCTGGAGCAACTCGATACCCACATTAGCTGGGACATGGAGTTTGCGGTCGTCCTCCTCCAGTGCCATTTAACGTTAAATGGAGCGCAACCGTGTCAGAATTTAATTAATACGAATGCATGCATCTTCATTATAAATCATCACTTCTCAAGTGTTTGTCAGGCGCACGCAACATAAATCACGGTCCCGAGTCGCTGTTGGACTCGTCTTTGGCTCTGACTCGAAGAGTCCGCAGTCGCGTGTAGCACTCGCAGTTTTCTCTTTTTTTTTTTTGTCGTCTTTTTGTCCCTTTTTTATGTCGACTAATGATGCATTCAAGTTAGCGGGTGTCGGTGTCTAGTTGGAACCGCAGCGTTCCCAAACATCTGCCCCAGCTATCCAGCTACACAGGCGCACTCTCAGAGACATTCACAGGCGTAGACACTCCCACGCCATTGCTTGTGATGTTTGGGTTTCCGATTACGTCAAAGGTGAAGCGCATCCTCTCGTGGTGTTGTGCTTGTGCCTGGGCGTGCATTGAACTCTTTTCGAAATTTTAGCATGATTAATTTGTTGGGCTGTTTGTTTGTCTCTGACGCTAATTTGTGTGAAGCAACTAATAGGGCTGCAACTTGAGATAACCAGGCCAAGGCAAATTGCGCTCAATCTGCGCTTCAATGACAACTAAAACTATGACATTGCGTAAGTGTTTTTAATAGAGTTCTGAGAATGCTTGATATGAGTGTACAAAAAACCAATCAACATATACGATTAGATAGATAGACAGAAATTTGTTTATACCCAAAAAGATTTGTTTCTCGGCTGCTCGTATTGTAAAAAAGTAGATATTAAGAATAGCTCATCACTAATGTTTATTTTATATTTCAAAATAAATACAAAACTCTTTCAAAACCAGATTTAAAAATATGAAAATAGATATTTTGGAGAAGTTTAACACAGAAATAAACTTTAAGCAATATTGTAGAATATTTATTCTCTCTTTCATATCATCTTTCAAGCGAGTGCCGCACACCTACACCATATAAGTTCAAATTAAATTTCTTGTTTTACAACTCTTCGTTCTACCCAGATGTCACGATGCTTTGCAGCACAAAACTTACCTCATTTTGGGAAGAGTTTCGTGAATAAGCAACAGCGTCTGCATTTAAATTCATTCATGAAAACTCCCTCAAGACGTCGACTGCTTCATATTTTTTATATTTGAGTGTATCTGCAAGCCTTATGAGATGACAGAAATAAATAATAATTAAAAGACCGAACCAAAGAGAGCGAGCTGCAGATGAGCATGAGTATTGAGTTAATGTGCACTCATTTGGGGTGTGAGTGTGGGCTGAGTTCTGAGAAACGCGTAAAAGGCGTCATTTATGTGTGGTTTGTACATGTGAGCAAAACTCATAAATTACAACCAATTATCAAATTAGATATTTACAAAACATGCACTTTAAATCAACGTTTTTTATGGCCAGCTGGAGATGGAGGACTGCAGGCTGTTCAGGAAGTCGGCTTCGATTTCCATGTGGGCCGTTGTGGTTGTCTTTATATAGCCAGCTAACTAAATCAAAGCCCACCACAAGCTGGGGCAGTAAAACAATCAATTTGGGTAATCACGTGCTGATGGCGGCAATTAAAGTTGCACGTAGCAAGCCGCGTGTTGCAAGTAGTCACAGCACGCAGCGCAATTGGAAAAAATTAGCAGACAATGCACAAGTGACAGCGCCAGGGCAATTAATTTAGTGTAATTACTCAGTGGACGACAGTTGACAACACACAAACTGGAGCGGCGCAGTGGGAGAGAGGGAGAGTGGAGAGGTGGTAGCTGGCAGGGAAAAATGTCTGCACGCCCCTCGTTGGCAAAAGCCTGCTTGAGTCGTGTTGCGTTTGTGTTGCCACCTCAACGCATCGATGAAGATTTAAACATTGAGCAGCATTTTGCTTAATTTCTTTGACTTCGGCTACAATTGCGACGGCATTTTAATGAGCTGCAACCAATGCCACCCCATTTCCACTTTCCATGCCTCTCAAGTGGCGGCAAATTGCCCGCTAACCAAGGGTTAGGGCACACCCAAATGATGTGGCTGCCGTCGCTGTTGCTGTTGCTGTTGCTGTCTGGGGCACTTCTAGTGTTGCCTGCTGCTAATTGGCCTGGGATGTTGGTTTTGTGCGATATCAAACAGTTTTACGCACAAATTGAAACTGATAATTGTCGCCGAGGGCTGATTTATGGCTCGAAGTGATGAGCATATGTTTTAATTAATTTCCAAGAAAGTGTTTTGGCAAATGCCACTTAACCAGACAGCAGCCTGTCGACTGCTTGCTGCCGTTGCACTTGTTGCACGCTGCACGCTGCACGTTGCAAACTGCATGCTGCACATTGTGTAGACGCCACACGCTCGCAACAAATCCGTGTAGCTTAGTGTAAGCCAGCAGAGACATCATTTGATGTTGCTTTAGAAATTATGATAAATGTCTTGGTAAACATGAGCTGCCCTAAGACCGCAACGGCAACAACAACAAGCAGCAGAGCAGCATCTTGCCCCTTGCCACATCTGCATGACATTTTTTAGGCAACAAGAACAACAACTCATTTGGGAGCGTGCGCTGCTTAGGCGCCCCACATGCTCCTCGAGTGATGCCGCCAGCATTTGAGTGAGATTAATGCGGTGAGGAAAATCATAAATTAATTAGAGCTGCCTGGAAAATCTGCTGCCATCTCGCTCACTTGTTAGCTCCCTCTTTGTCTGACACTGCCAGCAAGCCACTTGGTGGAGACACTTATTAGTGACATTTAGTGGCAATTTATTGTTGAAAGTGTTGTGTTTAGCAGGAGTGCTGTCTCCTATACATAGATAACTTACAGGTGTTGTCAGTGTAACGCTTAATTAGCTTTTATTATTAGCTACGATGTGGCAACTAACAGCATGCAGCAGCAACTACAAAGCGAACGCAGCCTTCCCTTAATCCAGAAGATATTTCCTCATTCCCATGCAGCGATTTCCTGTTTTATTATGCTTGCTGTTCGTGCCGCCCATTGTCGCCGTTTAGGCGCAATTAGTGAACGCCTTTAGGCGCCAGCTAGAAAATAAAAATGTCTAATGTGGCATGTGTAGGTGACTGTGGACTGTGTCTGGGGATTGGGGCCAGGAGTTGTGGCAAGAGCGCGGCAATTGCATACCAAATTGTCGTCATAGTGTCGCGCCAGTCACATCCTGTTAGTCGTGGAATTTTGGGGATAGTCGCAGTGCCACCAAGGATCATTTATTGCCTGCCAGTCAGTATATTAAATAGATATTGTAATTGAGACGAGTTTCGATGGGTCGATAGATATGTAGGTCGTCTTTATGTTTTAGTAGTTATTGTTAGAAATAATGTTCAGAGCTAGAAAGGTAAACGCCCAACGTCGCCACGGTTTTCATACAGATTGCTGACAGTCTTCAAAGCTCTTTCATATGGAATTTTCGTAGTTTAATAATAAATTTGAATATTAACTAGCTATGATTAGGACATATGATGTGGACATTGTTTATTTCACGGAACATATTGTAGAATATTCGAATTTTGAGCAAGTTTAATCAGCGGATAATTTTATGGGTACATCGCATTTTTGATAACTAAAATTTAGTCTGAAGCTATCGTATTACGAGCACACGGGCTTGTGCTTTCCCATTTATTTCTAGTTTGCAAAAAACAAACTTCACAGAATAGTGACTTTAATTAATTGGTAATAATATTTTTCATTACATGCAATTGTAGATGAAATTATTAGATATACATGCATCTACGGAAATCAACTAAAAATTATGGTGTTGCATACTTCTAGGCAGAAGAATTAAATAGTTGGTCGGTGACATTTATAAATAAGTATAGTCTACTTTCAGGCTGTCCGTTTAAATAGTTTACGTTTAGTATTTGTTTTTGTATTTAATATTAAATTACCTTTAAAATTGTTGAAAATTTGAAATGGTAGATGATCATGATGGGTAGTTAAAAGTAGAAAATTAAATAATATTTATACATTTAAAGACATGTTAAAAGTTAAACGAGTGAAATGAGTTTGTCCAATTAGTTGAGTGACGACAATGTTGATTGATTTAACAAATGTAAGTACTATAATTCATGATTTATTTTTGTTGGCAACAAAAGAACGTGCTGAGGTCAGACTGACTAAAATTGTTTATGCAATTGAGATTGAAATATATACGTATCGTACGGACTGCTGCTGCACACACGAAAATATATAGTATGTACTTGTATTAAATGTGTATATTTCAATTTCAACCTCCGAATTGAGCATTTTGATTAAATAAAACAGACATAATGTGCATGTTAATGATGTTGTAGCGGAAATTTCTTACGCACTTTAGTTGTCGGTTGTACAATGTATTAATATTGTTTTGTTTATGCGGAGTGTTCTTAACAGCTGTACTTGAAGATAAATGAAAACAAAACCCTCACACATGCCGGGCCAAACAAAAGGCGCAACCTTTTGCTGAAGTGCCGGAAGTGAATATAACGTATACGCCATGTAGACGCAGACAAATTTCTCATTGCCTGTCAGCCTGTGTGGCTGCTGATTTTGCCGAAAGGCCTTTTAGCACAGACTTGTTGAATGACGGTCAAGGTAGCACTTGCAACACTTGCCACACGGCACGTTCTACGCAACAGCGACGAGTTTCATTGAATCTGTGTGCGATTTGCGCATCGATCGTCGCTCGCCACTTTGAGACATTTTTAGCTGGCCCAAGGATAACGCAGCGTGCCAAAAGCGCTTCTCATGTCAAGGTCAACGCCGAGATTTGCCACAAGTGGCGTGCGGAGCCAGCGGTGCCAGCTGAGCTGAACAGCTCAATTTGGTGTTGACTCGCACAGTTCAATGCACAGCGATCCCAGTCCGATTCACAGATCGGATCGGTTCAGATCAGATCGGGTTATGTCATCGACAGATGAGAAGAGTTGCGAGAGCCATCAACTGAAATTTATGTGTTAGCTCCCCCTCCGCGAGCCACTCGCAGTCTCGTATAATTTACAATGTTTATAAATAAGGCCTGAAATGCCCTGGCTCAATGTATTTGGGCATGAACTCGCCAACTGCCAACCGGGCAAAAAAAAAAACGAAATGCTCATCTTGTTGGATCTCTGATCTTGTTCTGAGCGCAGCACGTGAACCGGTTGCTCATTCAACTTTGTGTTTGCTTTCATTTTTTGGGGCTGCAAGCTGTGGGTTCCTCGTAATTAGCATTAATTCAGCTGGGCGGCTAATTTTAGTGGCTACACTTAAATGTGCAGTACGCAGTACTTTAGCCGGAAGTCATGTGGCTATCTCAGATCATCAATTAGCGCATAAATCGATGCCTGCACTCGTGTCTGCTCCGAGCCAAAGCACGACCAAGACAACCTCATCGAAATTGCATGTGGTCTGGAGATTAAGCCATATTACAGTTATGCAAGCAGCACGCACAGCTTTCCGCTGGCCAGCTAAACTCCCAGCTAAGCGTATAGTAAATTACCAAGCGCTAATGCTGTAACTGGGAGTTAGGAGTGGGATCCAGAGGTGAGCGCACAGCTCCTTTGCCCACGCGCTGAGAAATGTGCGACAATTAGTTCGGCCAAAAAACGGGTTTTAGTTTTTATTAATTTTCGCTCTTGTTGTTGCTGCTGCTGCTGCGGCTGCTGTTGTTGTTGCTGTTGCTGTGGCTGTTGCTCTGGGGGTCCAACTCTTTGTGGCTTTATTGGAGTGGGCGGCGCAATGCGTGCACGAAGCAGCAAAAAAAATTGAAATATTTTAATAAAGCGCGAGGCATGCTGAAAAACGAAACACGCGAATACCTTGGAACCGCAAAAAAATCGCACACGCATGGGCAACGATTAAGATACGAGTGCCGCAGTATAAGTACTTCAGCTGCAGCTTAAAAAACACACACCGACCGCAACAGCAACAGCAACAGCAACAAGTAAATACCAACAATGCTAACGGCCGCTTTATGAACAATTACGAGAGAGTCTGAAACTCCGTTGCCGTCTCCGTCTCCGTCTCTGCCGTCGATGTGGTCCCCACATCCAACTGTGTCTCCGATGCCGATTGGGACTTGGGCTGGAAGTTGGCTTCGCATGCGTCACGCGTCAACATTTCGCATTGATCGTGTGTCACTTCACAAATTATTATTAAGCTCACAAATGCGCATTTGCGAATCGATAATCCAAACTCAAATTGTTGCTTTCACATGGGGGTGTCCATGTAGTATCTAAGCGCGAGCTAGCTGTATCTGCAGCTCCAACTGTATCTTTCGCATTTTGCATATTGTGTGTTGGCCTAGTTACCTTCGCCTCGAACGGTTCTCGAGTGCCGCCGCTTGAGCTGTGAGTTTTGCTTTCAATTCGACGCTGGCTGGATGAGGAGTGCGCTGAGTGCGGTGAAGGGGCACAGTGAAGGGGGCGACGCAGATATTGCGCAATCTTTCACATGGACCATGAGTTGGCGTAATTTGACAAATCTGAAATTCGACTTAGGGACAGACAGACAGCCTTGTGGTTGGCTGCAGCCTCTTTGCAGCCTCTTTTCAAGTTCAGCACCTTTTTTGTTTTCGGTTTCTTTTTGTTTTGCGAAAAAATAAATTGTTTAATAATATTCACATACAGTTTTGAAAAGTTATACAATATACATATAATTATATGGTTTACAGTTAGCTATTAAGTATATATAGTATATGATTTGATTGTTAACACATAAAATACAATTTATGCTTTGCACAAAAGAACAAAAAATTAAAAGCTAAAAATGAAAAATATTTTTATTCTCTCCTGTATTAAACCGTTTGCTGTTTCCTCAAAAGGACAACCAAGTTTCTTAATTACTCAAAATTACTTAGCTACGAAAATTGCATCAAAAAGAAAAACAGAAAATGAAACCAAAAATAAAATAAAAACAATAAAACACTTCAATTGATTGTGGAAGAGAAGGTGGCATTTCTGCTGGCTGCTTTCCGAAACAAATGTGTATGTTTAATCTAAAAACCTGAGTGTCTAATTAAGTTGTTTTCATGTTTGCTATAACGATGCATTTCATTACGCCTAATTATGGCCACGTCAATATATGGCATAATATGAAAAGGTTCTCGAACTCGCTTCAACAAGACTGCCATCGATTGTGACGCGTTTCTTGTGGCTTAAAAATAGTGAATATAACAATAAAGGGCATACTAACTAAGTCTCTACTCCTGCACTGTCTAATTTGAAAGCTCTCTTCACACCGATGAACTGTCGTCTTAAGCTATGTAGTGGCAGTGTTGTTGTTTAAACTCAACGTCCCCAGTGGGAGCCTTGCACAATGCCACGTTCTCTTCTGCTGTCAACCAATGCAACATTTAGTGCAACTTAACTTATCTATAAAAAAATTCGTTACTTTCCATTAGTGTGCTTAACTCTAGAAGGGGGCGTGGGCGTGGATGTTGTCGTGGTCGTGGTTCTGGTTCTGGTTCGTGGACAGGTGGACAGCATCACAGTGTACAGCCATTAAATAATTTCACAATAAAACAAAAGTTACCCACTAAAATTAGTTAACAATTCGATTGCAACTCCCGCCCTAGTTGACCGGCGACACGGTCTGGCCGAACTTGCGGGCCCGCTGGCCAAATCCCTTGCTGCCATCGGGACCCATCGGAGTGCGCACCAGACTCTCGGCCGCGCGCTGGGCAAACGAGCCGGACCGGGAGCGCGGCGAGCCGTCCAGGAAGCTGCCGGTGCGCGAGCGCGGCTGTCCGTCGTAGTCGCTGCCTGGTCCGCCGCCATGCTTGTAGCTGCTGAGGAAGCTGCCGGTGCGCGAGCGCGGCGATCCCTCGAACTCGGAGCCAAAGGAGTAGCGGCGATCGTAGCCGGAGTCTGTGGAGATGCGGCGTCCGCCAATGTACTGCGCATTGTCGTAGGCAGCCAGCTTGCTGCTCAGCTGCTGGAAGTTGTTCGAGTAGCGTCTGGGCCACACCTGATAGCCGCCGCCGCCACCGCCCACCAGCTGGTCGGGCTCCCGTTCGCGCTCCACCACATTGAAGTCGTTGGAGGGGCGACGATAGAACCCATTGCCGTCGCTGGCGTTCGAGAAGCTGCGCTCGAACTGCATCGAGCCGTTGGAGTAACGTCTTTCGCCCTGGCCCGGGCAGCTGCCGTTGGAGCACACCGAGGTCTTGCGGTAGGCCTCCGACTGGCCAAAGTCCGAGACGCGTCGGGAGCAGGGGCAGCTCTCCGAGCAGTTCGAGTCTCGACGCTGTGGAGCGCCCGTCTCCGAGCAGTTGCTGGCGCGGCGCGACATCGACTCGGGCGCGAAGTTCTGCTCGGAGCAGTTGGACAGGCGCCGCTGCAAGCTGCTCACCGGATTAACTGGGTTGCTGTTGCCGTTGTTGCTGTTGCTGTTGCCGTTGTTGCTGCTGCTGTTGTTGGGTGCGACTACAGCCGAGGGCGAGACTAACGGCTCGCCCAAGGCTGCAGCCGTGCTGGCCGAGATGGTGGACGTATTGCTGTAACGTCGCGGCGCATAGCCGAAAAAACCCGGCGACGGCGGCTGCTGCTGCTCCAGGCCGATGCTGCCACGCGGCTGGTAGTGCTGATAGCCGTGTCCATGGCCATGGTAGGACGGCAGCTGGTGGTGATGTGGCTGCTGTTGCAAGTGCTGCTGGTGCTGCTGCTGCTGGTAGTAGCTCGGCTGGAAGTCGGAGTTGTTGCGCTTCAGCTTGAAGCGCAGATCGTGCATGGGCTCGTGGCTGGGCAAGCCGGAGAAGCTGCCGCCGCGCGTGCGCTCGCAGTTGGCCTCGTTGTAGTAGCGATAGTTCTCGACCATGCGCGCCACGGGCGCAGCCACCTGAATGACGGCGGCCTTCTTGCCCGTCTTCTTCTTGGGCGCCACCATCTCGTAGACCTGGAAGGGCCCGGCCAGATGGCGGGCGTCGCGTGCCGACGACGACTCCAGGTACTCGACCAGCGCACACTCCTTCTGCTGCAGCTCGGGGTACTTGTTCATGAACTGGCGCACGTCCACAGGTATCGCCATGCCCGGCTTGAGAATGCGTATGAGGGCGATCTCGCCACACTTGGAAAACAGATCGGAGACCTTCTCGATGCTCAGCTTGTCCAGCGGCAGGTCGCAGGCGACGATCGTGCGCGAGGGCATCGTCTCATCGAAGCTGGGCAGCGGCTCCAGGCGTCGCACCTTGGTGCCCTGCTCGTTCAGCTCGATCTTGTGGGACTTGCGACGCACTGCGTCGCCCACCACCTTCCACTCGCGCGTCAGCTGGCGCACGCGCTTGAAGCTGGACACCAGCTTGAGGCTGACGAAGCCCTCCTTGTTGCGGCGCACGTGCTTCAGCAGGAAGGCGTCCTTCAGTATGCTCTCGTTGGAGAAGTAGAACTCCACGGCATCGGTGATCTCGGCGGCCAGCTCCTCGCTGGGCACCAGCGCTGGGTCCAGCGTGTCAATCTCGTTGGCCAGCTCTGGTTGCGGCGGCTGTTCCGGCTGCTGGGCCGGCAACTGCTCCGGCGCCTTTGGCTCCTCCTCGGCGGGCTTCTTCAGGCTGAGGAAGGAGCGATGCGCTCGACGCGTCTCCAGCACCGGCGAGTTGGCTGGCGCTACGGCTGGCGGCGGCGAGGCATCCAGATTGAAGTTCGGATGCAGATAGATGTTGTCCATGTGGTGCTTGCGGAACTTCTCCAGGTTGGCCTCGCTCAGCGGCACTGCGGGCGGCGACGCCTGACGCTCGCTCTGCTCCGGCTCGTGCATGATGTGATTGTCGACGGCCAGCGGCTTGAGCTCGTCATCCTCCTCGGACTCCTCGGAGTCGCCGATGGACGAGCCCATGCCCACGTCCATTAACTTATCATCCGTGGGCGTGGACACCGGCGGCGGCGAAAGAGGCGGCGCACTGGGACTGGAGGGCGTGTCCTCGGAGCCAGAGCCGAACTGCGAGTCCAGCGACTCCATCTGGTGCAACAGCGCCTGGGCCGAGCGCTTGGCGTGCAAGCGCAGCAGTTTCGAGGGCAGTGACGAGGACAACGGCACCACAGCCTGCGAGCTGCAGCAAGGCTGCTCATCCAGCTGCGTCTCTGGCTGTTCCGCCAGCTGCGTCAGCGTGGGCGAGGCTGGCTTCATCACGGGCACAGCGGTGAGTACGGGCGTTGCGGAGACGGGACTCACCACGAAGGTGTGGCCCTGAGGCGCCTTCACCTCGTAGGAGTCGCAGTCGCTCTTATCCTGATCGCACATTGCGTTGGCGCTGATGCTCTGAGCACTTGACGCTTGGCACTCCAGCAAAAGCTTCACTAGCTCACCAAGCAGTAACTTTGTATCTGTATCTGTAACTTTGTATCTGTATCTGTATCTGTGTGTACGTGTATCTTAATCCGTTTGGCTGCGAGTCGTGTCGTGATGATTTGCTGCTTTTGAATGCGTCTGGCGAATTTCACTTTCACTTTCAAGTTCAGCTACAGCTGCTGCTTGTCGGTCTGTGCACTTACATTTGGCACTCACTGTCTGCACTTACGGCTCAGCTTTGGGCGTTCATTGAACGTCAGCTGTTTGCTGTTGCTGTTGTTGTTGCTGTTGCTGTTGTTCGTTGCTCGTTGACTCTTGAGTTTGTTTTTGCGTAATTCTGCAGCCTGCGCTGAACGTGCTCGGAATTCTGTCGGAATATAGTAAATGTGCTTTGAGGGCCGGGGGCGAGGAATCGGTTTTGATATCGGTTTCTGTTTCAGTTGCTGTTTCAGTTGCTGTTGCTGCTGCTGTGTTTTTATTTATTTTATTTGCTTGTTTTCTAGGCCGCGCTTGACACCGACACCATTTGATAGTCGTTAAACGGCACCGCAACAATTGTTGTTGATAAATACACAAATTTTTAAATTTACAATTTCGACTGCGTTTGCATTTGGGTAATTTTTTTCGTTTTTTTTTTTTGTTTTTTTGTTTTCAATTTGGACGTTGTTGTTGATTTTGAATGTTGCTTAAAATGTTTTGTTGTTATTCCGTTTGTTCAGTTGTTGCCCGTGCAAGTTTCCTAATTATTTCCGTTGTCTTTAAAGCAGTCGTTAGTTGTTTGACTGTTGTGTTGCTTGCTCTAGTTGTTGTGGTTGTTTCAGTTGTTGCCGCTTATTTGTGTTGGTCCGTTTTGTTCGCGAGTTCATGCAACGCTGCAACGCGGAGATAGACTGAAATTGCAAATTGATTTGAGGTCGGTTAAATACCCTCTGCTTTCGTTTAATTTTTATTTTTTCTTTTTATTTTTGTTTCGTTTTTACAGCGACTGCCGGCGGCAGCGACGCCAGCAACACAAGCGGCGACGGCGACGGCGACGGCGACAGCGACAGCAGCAGCAAACAGCGTTCAGCGTTATTGAGCGGTCCAAGTACGCACGAAACAGCCGATAACAACAACAGCAACAACACTGAGAGACAGCGGCGTCGACTGCGCCGCCAACGGCGACAACTTATTGGCAACGGAGCAACAGCAGCAGCACACGAAACTTGTTGCGTTGGCAACAACAGCAACAGCAAAAGCAACAACAATTACAAGAGCAACATTCGCTCAATGCATTTGTCAGCCTGCGTGGCTGTTGTTGTTGTTGTTGCTGCTGTTGCTTTTGAATTTTATATCTTATAAATTGTTCTGGCAAGATACAGATACAACTGCAGGCACAGCTACAGATACAGATACGCACACACTGCGAGGTGCTTCCGATTTATTTATTTGCAAAATTTATTTTCTGTTTCTTTCATTTGATTTTTGCTCTGCTTGTTTCTTTCTTTATGCTGCCGCTCGGCTGTTGAGCAGCTCGTTTGCATTGAGCAAGCAGCGAACGATCGCGATCGCGAATGCGAACGCGAATCGCTCGCATTGCTCATACGCAACGTACGCCTGGCTGTCGCGCCGTCTCAGCGTCTCGTTTAGTGTGTGAAAATTTGGAAAGTGCTTTTAGCCCCTTGCAATATTCGTTGCTGTTGCAATTGCAATTGCAATTGCCAGCGTTGCTGTGCAACGTCGATGCTGACCTTGTTGCAAGCAATTTGCCGTCAAACAAATTGCAGTCCAGCATGCTAAAATTTATCTATGGGGAAGCAGGAAGCAGCAGCAAAACAAATGACAATTCGTTGAGGGTTAAGGCAATGAGTAGACGCACTAATGGAGTAACTACGTGTTGTGGCCGACAGTTCCGTTTCTGGAGAGGAAGCTTTCTACAATTTAAATGTGCTAAAAATAGCTAAGGCTTAACAAAATTCACACAACTCATTTGCAAATAATTAAGCTAACCGGGGAGGAAGTTTCTAATAATTTATGGCAGAAATTGAAATGTTCAAGTGAAATGCAAAGTGATTGAAGTTAATTCTTGAGATTTAATTATAATTTATAGTAAGCTTTTTAGTTAATAGCTGCTTTTGTGCCGCAAACCAGATGGCCGTTAAACGACTTTTACGATGCCACCTAGTTATGGCGAGGCACGTCAGGCCATCCGAGTGGAGAACAACGAATCCATAGTTGCATTACCCAATAAGCCGCATCGTTGGCTCGTCTTGCTGTGCGCCAATTTGCATAGCAAGTGTCAAGTTCAAGCTCAAGCTCGAGGGCGGCTCGCATTATGTCATGTGGCAAGCATGCAATATGGGCAACAATTGCATTTTAATCCTTTTAGTGGCATTTATGAAACGCTGTCGCTGCGTTGCATCAGTTGGAATGAATCTTCATCGACTGCGATGGCGACTGATAACTAACTTTATACAATCAGCAAAGTGTAACAAACGTTTGTAATCCAATTAGATGGCGTGTCTGCCGCTCGGCGTAGACAGAACGTTTAGCTCGAGTGTTCGAACGGGGCGTATACTTGATGTCAGTTCGGCTGCTGTGCGATAAGGTCAACTGGCCATTAATTGGCAATTGACGACAGGCATTTGCGGGCCATTTGATTTCGAGTAGTCATACAATTTGATTTGCCAACAAGTAAATTATGATTTTTTTCCAAAATTGCCAAAACTGTGGAAACAACTTAGCAACAACAACAATGGCCAACACTAACCTTGCAGTAAAAGACACACTAACACACAACGCCAATAATAATAAGAAACCGCAAAACAAAAAGCAATTCAAGTATTTTTTGGTAGAAAACAAAACAAATGATTTATTTAATAAACACAAAAAAAAAATTGAGAAGAAACCCAAAAAGAGAAAAAAATACAGAAATATAAATTATGATTTGTTGTTGTAATTTGTTTTTGCTTGTCGCTGAGGCAGCCTCCAAAAATATTGTACGAAAAAGGGCGTGTCAATCAAACTGCGCATAGATAGATTAATCTCCGATTACGACTAGGAAGTTGGCAAATTATCATTGTCTTGGTCGGTTGGTAGGTAGGTCGCAGCTACTTTAAGCCGTACGAGTATTTCTGGCCTAGTCTGCCGACGAACAACTTCAATTGGGTCTAAAAGCCACTTTGGCTTTAAGTACATGTGGTTGCTGCATTGTTGTCCATGTTTGTGTTGTTCACGCACTTATTTGCTTTTATTTAACGTTTATTTACTTTTTGCACACACATTTGCAATACGAGTACGAGTGTGTTGTTGTCACTGTTGTTGCTATGCCTACACACTCTTTGTAGCTGGAGCTGAATGCGCCCAGGGTCATTTAGGCGATGTCGATCTGCTTATGATCAGTGCCTGAGCATTATAATTATTATTACTTGTATAGTACAGTGCTTGTTGTTGCTGCTGCCTTACTCTCTAATTTGTTGTTTGTTGCTTGTCCTTCTGTTGACATTTTGCACACGTTGTGCTCCAAAAAAGTGCTTGGAAATCAATCACTTGAGCCTACGCAAAATGCGATGCGAATCAATCGCATCGAAGCGCTCGATCGCGATCAATCGCGTTTAGTTGAAGCTGTGACACAAGCTGTTTAGCAGTTATTTTTATTAAATATAAACATAATAAATAAATTAACATCATTTGTTGACACTGGGGAATTTCCCAAATTGATACGATCATCATCATCATCATCGTAATGATGACGAGAACTCTAACGAATTTTTACATTTTTCGAAAGGCAAACACAGAAATGCAATGTAATGCAGAGGACATCGAACCTAAACGAGGCGCCTCACTTTTGGGATCGGTTTATTGTGCAGCTGACACAGCAGCAAAGGGGACGGCAAACGAGTTTTTGAGTGCAACACTTTTTTGGGTTTCTTAAAACGACAGATTTGTCAAAATAACTTGTTATATTTCAATAAGGTTTTTGAAGAATTCAGCAATGGAATTCCCATAGAAAAATACCCTTTTCCACCGTATTTATTTTGGTTTAAAATAAACATCAATAAAAACAAACATTTTAAATCTAAACCGAATTTAATTTATGGTCGAATTCTTCGAACACACATAATATATTGTTATATCATATCACTTTGTTTGCTCGTCTCTACCTGTATTATTCGAAACGTAGTATGAATCAGCCGCGGCTCATTAGATTGCATGACAGTTAACGACATGAGGCAACGCTTAGGCCCAATAACAACAGCAACAGTAACAGCAACAGCAACAACAATATAAACGCCATCAACTGGCTAATGCAATCACGACAGCACCCAGAAACCAACACCAAAAACAAAAACGACGCAAATAAAATAAATAAAAATTAAAAGGAAAAAATTGACGCTGCTCACCTCAAGTTCAATGTTAAAAGCCTGGAAACATGGAAGCACAGTTACTGTGCTTGTGGCAGGCAACAGTTGTCGTTTGTAGCTGTTGCCGCTGCTGTTCTAGCCAACAATAATAATTGGTAATGGCTTAAACGGCATTCGGGTTTGTAATTGGCAACGGTTTGATTTAAAGCCGTGTTTAATCAAGCATTAAGCAGGTCTTTAGGCTTGAGCAGATTTATGCTGATTAAACCGACAAGGGTTGCAGCAGTTCCTCGTTGCGTGTTGGAAGTTGATCGGAAACTAGGTCATGAGAACAGCGGGTGAAGAGAGTGAATGTTGCATCATCCAGAACCTTTTACCTGGTGCGCGTTGCAAACAGGTTGAGATTCGCCGGCCCGGCTACAGCCAAGGGCGTTGCAACCTTGGTTGTGAACGCCTTTTGTCTGCGGCCACAAGTTGCAATCACCACCTGCATTAAGCTAAGCGACTAAGCTGCTGGTGGCATCCACTTGAACCGGTTGCCGGTGTTCATATTCGTTTTCAGTTTAATTTTCAGTTTCGTTTTCGTTTCGTTGCAGTTGGCATTTTCATTTGCGAGTTGCAAGTGCCTCTTGATGTGGCTGGCTGCTGCTGGCAGCGGCAAACGAGCCCAAGTTTCGGCACTTCATTAATGAAGCTCAGACGACGCGACGTTGGCGTCGCCTCGTTGCAACCTTGACAGACCCAGAGAGCACACAATTTATTGTATTGTGATCAGAAAGCGCGGTCCGGACAGGAAGCCGCTGCCTCTGGCACTGTGGCGATTGATCTGATCGGCATATGGAACAGGTTGTCTGGCTGTCTACGCTTCTCTCTCACTCCCTATCCATCTCTCGCTCTCTTTGGGTTGGCTGACTGCAGTTGACCTCCACACAGTTGGCGTTACATATTTTGTGTGTGCTCGTGTTCATATTTTATTTATTTTAACGCATGCTTTTAATTAAATGTTCGCCGTTCAATTATGCTGAAAAATTGCAAGTGCAACGCCTGCAGCGCGACCTGCTCTTTCTCTTCCTCTGCTGCTCTCGCTGCTTTTGGACAGCGACAGAATTGGGTTACAGCTCGTACATGTCAGGCGGCAGTGGCGAGAACAGCCCCATAAAACACGCTTAGGCCTATGTAGAACTGGGCCCGGCCGACCGCACAAATAAAAATTGTTGTGCAATTAAAATCACATTTTGGGCCCGCAAACGTTTTGTGAATGGCTTACCCAGAGACCGACCGACTCCGACTCTGACTCTGGCTCTGACTGCGACTGGCCACACTTTGGTGCGTGCTGAGCCCAAATTGAATGCGAATGCGAATGCGAACGCGAACGCACCGACGGTGCCAAGTCCGGGTCTCTGTGTGGGTTGGTCTTGGTATGTGCAAAATGTTATGGCCATAATGAAAGACACGGCAATAATGTAAAGCACATTTCGGGCACTTCGGATAAAAGTGTTACCAAGTTGCGTAACAGCCCGCAGCCCGCCGCCAGCCAGCCACACGCGGAACACGCCAACCAGTGCTGCCCATTAGTCTATCAGTCACGCATAAGTGCTGCCCATTTGCAAAGATCTTATGACACTTTATCTGATCTGTTTTTCGGGCGGGCAAGCGATAAATGTTTAGATGACAACGATCGTACAATTAAATTGAATTGTATAATTGTTGCATGCTGTTAGAGAATTTGCATAAAATACTGTTAAAGTCCACTTAATTGTTTTTATTAAAAGCCAATTATACTTCTAAGTAACTCCATTCTAATTAAACAATTGTTTAGCCAGCTTGTTGCACGCTGCAATTGAGCAATTAAAATTCCAGCTGCACGCGAGAATGCCAGCGCAACGCAGCGGAATTTGCTGGAAATGTTTGCCAACAAAACTGCAATAATTAATTGAGGACAAGTTCAAAAGTTTGCTAAATAACCAAAAATATTAACAGCTTTCAGATCTAAGCGATTTTTTGGCTACTTCGCAATGTGGCATCTGTTCACATCGGGTTTCTATTGTCCGGTTGCATGACACATGCAACCCGTGTCTAGTCTGTGGCTGCTTGCATCGTGATTAATCTGCATATATGCATATATATACCTAGAACTCGGAGCGGCCTTCAAAATTCGCGACATTAAATTATGCGCCTAGGCCTATTATTTCATGCAATTGATCAATTGACAACGGGCCGCTCACTTTTTACAATGTTCTCGCAGCTTGTGGCTGCTATTCTAGTGTTGCTGCTGCAGTGAAAATCCGCTCACAATGCGTGCCAAGTTTGTCGTCGTTTCCCTCCCCGCGCGAGCAACCCTCGTCCACAACGCAGGCAACTTTCATACGTGAACTTTTCATAGCTGTTGTTGCTGCTGTAGTTTCAGTCGTTGTTGTTGTTATTGTTGTTGTTGTCTGTCATTCAATTTCAATGTCAAGGTTGCCATTTGCGTGTATTTTTAATTAATTTATATAGCATTTATTGACTTTCAATTAGCTTTATGCGACAATGTCTCGTCTGCTGCAACTGCAACTCGCAACTCACATCCTTGTAGCCTACACAACTAAATTAGCCAGTGTGTGTACGTAAGTACATATAGTCATATTTAGTGGTGTGTGCGAGTGGGTCTGCTCTTTAGCAAATGAGCTGATAATAGTGCCGCTTACAAGTGGCTCGCCCAAGTGAAATGCAAAATGTTCTACAAACGCGAACGCAAATTTAGTTCATTAACAGCAAACAAATAAAAATACAAAATAAGCAACACAATAGTGAAGGCAATTTGTCGGCGTTCGCATTGCACTTGCCGATAATAAATTCAATTCGCAATGAGCGCAAATGCAGAGATCAAGAAAATGCGAAAGAAACAAAAATATCGCTCGGCTTGCACCACAGTTTGACAAATTGCATGCGATATTCAAATTGGGGCTTTGTACCCTGTATACGTGGCACTGATAATGGGTGTATCCAGCTGACAGCTTGCATATTTTATGCACTTTAACAATGCAAAGTTCAAACGGGTTTATCGTGCATGCAAGGTAGCTTAAAGTTGAGTAGTTTCGCCTGCTCTTCGAGTTGGAGTTACGAGCCGTCAAGGCTGTGTGTGATACGCATATATCATGCGATTGGGCCAGCCATAAATTTCCCATTTATCATTTACAGAAATAGTTTAAAAGTACGACAAAATGAACTATTATTGTGCTCGCAAATTATTGCACATTCGATTTTGACAAATTCTGAGTTACGATCATGACCGATTACAACCGTTTGGATAGCTAATTAAGTGGAACTGATTATGTAGGCAGAAAGTTAATAATAATGATTTTTAAATCGTCTTCTATTTAGTTAAATATTAGTTCTCTTCGCGGCATGGCCAACGTCGGTAAACCAATATTTCTAGGCCTTCTGTTGCTTGCTTCCTGGACTGCTTTGAATGCAGCTCGTGTAAGTCTCGTCCTAACTCATTGAGTAGATTACATAATAGTTCGTTGCAAACCTTAGCGAAGCCGCTACAAACTGCGCTTTCAAAGCTTCGACTGCGAGAACCGTTGGTCTGCGTACAGGAACTGCAGCTGTCGCATTGGGCCCGAAGACATGCAAAAACTATCTTGCGATATAGATTTTAAAGCGCAAATTAAGCAGATGTGGTGCAAGTACAAGCTACTTGTGCCACGTCCTGCGCATAACACTGTCATGGTGCTGTTCGAAGGCTCCTTCGATGTGTGCCAGTTTCTACAGGAAAAACGCTTGCCGAATGTATTGGCGCAATACGTTTACGAGAACATGGTGAGGGACAGCAACATGCCAAAGCAGTGTCCTTTCAATGAGGTAATATACAGTTGAACATTCAACAAAAAATTCGATTACGAGTTCTCATTGATTTACAGGGGCCGCTTTATTTCCACAACATTAGTGTATTGGACAATTTCCCTGCGTTCCTGCCCGAAATGGACTTTACGCTCTTTCTAACATTCTCCAAGCCAAATACTACAAATGAAGTTGAGCTGATTCTTAAGGGCAGCCTTCTAGAGTCGAATCGAGCACGCCAAAAAACATGGCAATGAATTAGTGAAAATGTAAAAAACGAAAACGCAAAAAAAATGTCCAATTTCGTTCGATATTGATGATTGTGATTCATTGGATTTGTTTAGTTTTGACTTTATATAGTCACGCCAGGCAGCAACATCATCCACATGCTCATGATTATCATCGTCATCGCGAACACCATCATTAGCACTGCGCTGACCTCAAATGTCAATTGTTGTTAGCGAATTTGCAATTGTTTTTCGTTTCACCGACGACCTTGGCCTTAGAACAACAGCAAACAACGAAAACAATCATTTCTCGAAAATTATAATTTATATCTTATTGCTCTATTCACAGCGATCTGTCGTACTTCTAACGGCACTTTGTTAAACAGCTGTTAAAAGGCGCTTAAGCAGCCGCCCCAAAGGTACGCCCATTCACCAGTTTAGCTCGCTGACATTGCAAAACTATAAATAAAATACAAAACAAACTTATAAGTATACTACTGGCTGCTAACAATAACAAAAACAATAACAATAGCGCAATAGCTGTTAGCAGCGGCCCGACCCCGTCTGGGGGACTGTTAGATTAATTGCACAATGATTACAGACAATTGCAATGTCAACGAGCCGCACAAAACGGAAATACTTACAAAACGCTAATCGCGCGCAAAACGCCTGCAAACTGCTTCAAAGTCTCGAGTCAGCCGCCCCCAATTGAAGCTGTTAATGCGGAAGTAGCTCAACGAGTGATCACATGCACGAGAGCGTATGCGTGCGACAGAGATAGGCAGGGTGACACGACGGCGCTCGCATACTCATCAGAACTTTTAAGCACGAAGAGAGTGTGAGAGAGAGCGACCTTCTTTGTAAACACATTGGCGATGTGTGAAATGATCGCTTCTCTTTGCATGACGCGCGCATGCTTCGCATGTTCGGACGTGTAGTCAAGTGCACCCCGCGCGACACAGTTAAAGGCGAAGGCGAGAGATTCAGTGTCACAGTTGACTACTGATGACGACGATTGTTTGTTGCTGGCATTACACAATTTCTAGTAATAAAGTATAGAATAGTTGCTGATAGCGAGGCACTTGTCTCTTAACATAATTGTGAACTTTGATGCTATTTATTTTTGCACTTCGGATTGGTTTTAGTTACTTAAGTGTTTCAATAAATACTTATGGGCTAGCAGAAGCATGTGCAACACACGTTCTTTAGGTTAGCAAACTAAAATACAACTTCAACGGGGCGGGGCGGTGTGTGACGGTGTTTGTGGCCGGCAATGGGAACAAGGAGTTCGCGCTCAGAGTTGCGGCTACTGCACGCTACGCACACAGGCACAGCTCGAGGCGCAGCCAGACCAGCCATAGGAACAAAATACTACAATTTCAGCTGCCGCTTCGCCTGCTGCTTCTCCTGTTTGCGCACACGCTGGTGCAGGAACTCGCGTCGTATGTCGCTGGAGCGTATCTCTAGAATGCAGTTCAGTTTGTTGCGTATCTGCTCCGCCGTATGGACATCCGTGTCGAAGTCATAGTGCTTGAACCGTATGTTGGACATGCTGCCCATCAAGCCGAAGGGCGAGTGAGAGCTGTGCGACGGATAATGCCCCGGGCTACCGGGCGAATGGGCAATGCCCGTGGTGTTGCTGCCTGCATTGAGCGAGGTAATGCTGGCGCTTATCGGTGCCGATGTGCAGCTGGAAGACATGCCGCTAGAAGAGTTCGATTTCAGCCAAATGCGCAGCAGCGCCTTCAGCTGCCTCTGCTCCACGATCTCACAATGCGCCACCAGGTCCATGGGCGTCGATACGGGCTTCCTTTGTGCCCAGAACTTGGCGTTTTTGTGCTGATCGATCTCGATGCGTTCCCCCGATACGCTCAATGTTACATCGCATTTGAAGAAGCGCTTGTCAATGATGCTCAGACGATAGGTGCGATGCATGGGCGCTTCCAGCATATCGTTGTGGTTCAGCAGACGCTTCTCGTATTCTTTCACATGATCCTGGGGACTGTCCCCGCCACCAGCTCCGCCTCTAGCCCCATCTGTCACGTCTCCATTGAGATTGATGTTCTCGAGGGCACGTGCTGCCGCCGCCGCAGTCTTCTCGTCCATAGATGTTATGGACTTGGTGCCCTGCTGGTAGTCGATGCGAGTCACTGGCGCCAGTGGTCGGCGTTCGGCCAGCGTGAGGTGCGAGAAGCCGAATTTGCTGCAGGGCTCACGATTGTCTAGTGGCGGAAAGTCGTCCATGTCGTCGTTGTCTTCCGTCATATATAATGCATAGTGCTGCACAGACTTGAGCTGCACTGCATCTGGATACTGTAGGGTAGTTTTGTAGCAAACCAGGCCAATTACCTCAATGATCTTGGCCGTTGAAAGCACACATATTTTGAGCGGATAATTACGATCCGGCTCGGGCAGCATATTAACATATACATTGATACGCTTTGTGGGCATGCCCACCTGGGCGGTGCCATCAAAGCGGGCATATTGAATAAATCGATTCTGTGTTTGCTTGGGACTCTTGGCAAGCTGCTCGCTCAACTTGCTCTTCACCCCCTCATCGGAGAGATCATCCTCGCTGGTTTTCTCTGCTTTCGGCACGGCTGCTTTTGTCGCAGTTGCTGTCGCATTCGATGTAGAGGGCTTCTGTGTGGGTCGGCCATTGACCGGCTTTTTCATAAAGAAATCTTCGCGATCCGGCGGCAACACTTCCTCGTTGTAATTAACACTTTTGATACGAGCCGCCTTGCGCTTTGCAATGTCTAGTTTTTCCAGTTTCTGCGCCGTGTTGGAACGAAATCGATGTGCGCCTACCTCTGGATACATCTGAATATCGAACGAATGCGTCGACATATCCAAGTCCTCGTCATCGCTTAGATCCAGGCCCGGATAGCAATAGAAGTCCACTTCGTGCAGTGGCTGATCCGCAATCCTAGGCGGGACCATGTGTTGTAGTGGCGCCGACCGTGGCGTGGGTGTGGCAGTGTCTGGGGGTTTGGTTACCGAGTTGCGCTGTTGTGCCGCCTGGGCACGGTGACTGCTGCGTCTGTGTGCATCCATAGTAGTTGTGGCAGTTTGAAATTTCCTCAGGTAATGCTTGGGCATATCGTCACTCAGCATTACCGTCTCGCAGATGCCCGTGTCGTCCGTGGATATGAACGAATTGCGTATGTGCGAGAGCAGCCAATGCTGGTTGGAATAGGTAGCCATTGCACTTGGTACGTCTCTAACTCACAAAACAAATAAAATTCTTAGTTATCTCCGCATTTGAGTGCCAGGAGCTGTAGCTGCAGTGAGACCGCAAGTTTCACTTCAGAAAACGGCATTTTACATCGCAAAATATACCAAACTCCACCATTTCCGCAACATTATGCTTCTGATTTAATTGGCAACATTTATCGATAATATAAGATTTGCGCTACATTTTGAATCGTTTTTTCAATGGAAGCTATTTACTATTGAATGTTAATGTAATGTGATAAATTTACATGTTTGATAACAATTATTTTTAATTTGTCAAATGTTATTTGGATTACATCTGCAAGTTTTCTATCTAAAAATATTGTTATTGCTTCAACGATAATTATTTCTTATGTCACAATAGACTCATTTGAAATATTGATTTGAGAAAAGTATCTTATCCATTCATTAATTTAGGTATTAAATAAATATTGAAAGATAGTTTCACCGATGTTCTGAAAAAAATATCGATTTACATTCGATTGTGACAAATTGTGGCTTATTGATGTTAAACTTCCAGTGTGACCAGCCTGTTTACTCACCCATGTAAGGTAATTTGTCCCATAATTTAAATAATTTAATCAGAAAATCATGACATTGCTGGTATGTTTTGTATTTTGGCCGATTCCAAATGGTATATTTTGAAATACATATACGGTCACACTGATTACTAGTACCATATGACTTTTCCAAGAGACGCGAAAATTACATAGAGAATTAGGCAATTCAATGTAAGTTTTTACCATTTACATGGCTCACAGAGGTGCTAATTATATTTGCAAATGTTTAGTGTACATAATCGCTCAGTATCGATGTTGTAGCAGCGCCCAAAATGGCGGGCATCCCGGTTGAATTCGATGAGACGGTGGTCAATCAGTTTAGCTGCAAGCGTTGCGACCGCGTAAGTTTCACTAACTAAATTGAATTTAACACGATAAATAGCATACTCACATGTTTTGTTTTGTAACTCGCAGACGTTCAAAAGCAAACGCGACCAAACGTTGCACCGTCAGGAGGTGCACAACCACAACAAAACTACCTATGAGTGCAAGTTGTGCTCCAAGAGCTTCTGCAATAGCGGTAACCTGGACCGCCACATGAAGGTGCACAACGATGTGCGACCGTTTGTCTGCAACATGTGCTCCAAAGCCTTTGCGCAGGCGGTCAATCTGCAGCGGCACTATGCCGTGCACAGTGGCGAGCGTCCATATCAATGCAATTTTTGCAACAAATCCTTCACGCAGCAGAGCAACATGAAGCGCCACAAAATGACACACACCGGCGAGAAACCGTTCCGATGCCAGAGATGTGGCCGCTACTTCTCGCAATTGGTCAACCTCAAGAAGCACAAGTTGGGACATCTGAATGCCAAGCCTTATCAGTGCAACTACTGTGAGAAGGGTTTCACGCAGCTCTCCAATTTTAAACGGCATCTGCAGTCGCACATCAAGGAAGGCGTCGACGTGGATGTGCCCGGTGCAATACAAGCGGCTACGGCCATGGCGAGGGAACGTTTAGAGGCAGAGCAGAAACCGTAAGTCGATCAATTAGTCGATTATACTTGATTACAATATTAACGTGGACATTTCATCATTGCAGAAGTTTCTTTGAGTGCATGGTCTGTCGTGCCATTTTCGAAACGTTTGGCGATTATGAGAAACATGAAGCCAAATGCCATGAAGACCACGAGCGAGCCCAGATTGAGGCTAATCAAATACCGCATATGCATACGGACGATTACTTGCCCATGAAGTTTTCGGTGCCTGATCTGGATACGCACGAGATAATTATTGAGACTACACATTAGAGCGAGAGCCACACATCCTGCAAATACATAAATACGCCCACAATCACATACAAAAAGCAACATCCACTCAATCGAGAGTAATCATTTATGAAAGCTGCTGCATCTGCCACACGCGTGATGATGTACAAGTTTCCAACTGCGTCGTGCAGTGTGCAGCAACAACATATTTCTTCTTCTACATATATATATAAATAAACGCAACACAGAAAAAGCGCTTGTAACTGACACATTTACGGGAAGCTGTATCAACAAAGTTGCTAATTGTGTAATATAAGCGAATTTTGCAATGCACAATTGCATTGCAAGCAGTAAAACAAAAACGAATCAAAACTTTTGTCATGCAAGACCACGTGTTCGAATTTATTGCCTGTGAAGATTTGGGACTTTAACTACTACTCATTTATAATGTCATTTTATGGCTATATGATTTTCGCACGCCATAAATGCCAAATTGCAAAGATGTTCGTGCGCAAGTTTTAAGACTCGGGCGTGCAAATTGTCCATTTAACGGGCGCGTTTGTTTCAGCTGTAAAATCTTTGAATGCTCTGCCATATAAATCTTCAGGGCTCCTGCTCACCTTACCTTACCTTAACCCTAACTCTGGAATTTCATTGGTGTGTGCTAAGAACTCATTCAATAAATCGTTTTTATACTTTACACACGGTTCGATTCAGTTAAAACGGTGAAACAGTCTCACCAAGGTGCATGAGTATTTGCGCTCGAAAAGTTAATTAACAGCAGGTTCTCAAATTGCTTTGGAATAACATAAAATGAAATTTATCAAGATGCAATCTTTATTACTCATGCTGCTTGTCAGTGGCAACCAAAGCGCGGCTCCTGTGCGATTTTCTGTAAGTTGTTTTTTTGCTGCGCTTGGCAGCCCGTAAATCAAACTATTTGCTCAGCATGTAAGTTGTGAGTTGTGGCAGAAGCAAGCGGTGACACTGCTGCCCCTTCGGTGGCATAATACATATTTCACGTCACCCTCGGCGACCACGTCCTCATCGTCGTCGTCGTCGTCGCCGTCTTCGTTTTCGTTTGTCGCCTACGCTTCGTGTGTGCGTTCAATTGGCATTCACTTGCTTAAATAGCCGCCTTAATGTCCGGCCAGACAAATGGAGGACATTAATTATAACAGGCCGTGACATTCGTTATAAATTTATTATGAAAATGGTCGGTCCGTTTGGTCCAACGACGCGTTTAAAAGCCACCATCTAAGGTTCTAGTTTCAGCATCCGTTTCTGTTAGCCGCAAAAATCTCCTAAGTGAAGCGTAAATAAGTGCAGTTTTTGTGCTTTAAATCCGGTTGAAATCAATAGGAGTAACACCCAGTTATGACTTTCAGTCAACAGTGGAGGTTGGCTGATGGAGCTTTATGTTTTTTTTTTTACGGCACAAATATTTGCGCAACGAGATTGTGTGGCAATAACAATGCAGCGCCTAGCAAGAAGTGTGATAGTGGGGGAGTAGAGGGATGGGGGAGTGGACGGACCCTGGGACCATAGCAATGCTCGTAATCAAAATGAAATGCACAAACATTTAGAGCAGCGCAACAGTGCGCTCAGCACAACGCAGTCAAATTGACGTCATGGATAATGCGTTGATGAAACTCTTCTCTCTTCGTTCACTCTCTTTACATTTTTGCATGCGCTGCTCTTAATTAACGCTGCACAGCCAGCGCAAACAAAATGGCGGCATCAATTTAACTACCGGAGCGTCAGGAAGTATGCAACAGCTTTTACACCCTATGATTAAGAAATGAGTTTAGCTTGAGGGCTTCTTGATAAAGCAATTGCTGCCAGTTTACGATGTAAACTGTAATTTAGCTCGAAAATATTTGCATTTGCCAACAGCAAATTATATTCTAATCCCCGTTGCGTATTCCCCCCAGTAGAATGAGCAAAAAGAAAAGCAGCTGCAAAGCCAAAGGGTATTTTCGATTGCAGTCACTTCGACAATTGCAATGAATTCGCATTTTTTTGCTCTGTCTTCTGCTACAGCTTACAGCTTCGCATGCTGAACAGAGGTTGCGTTTAATGGCGTTCGCCTGCTGCGCGGTATCGATATGCTATTTCCCGTTTAATTCCCAGTTGAAATCCCATTTCATTTTCACGATTGACAGTCTCGGCCAAGTTGCCGCTCACGCACACGCCGCCTAAATTGATTTGGCAAATGTTCTGTCATCATCATTATCAGCTAGCTGGAAAAGTGGCAATGTCATTTTGTAAAGTAGAACCGCAAAGTGTGGGCACGCTACACTACCACAGGGGACACGCCACGCAATAAAGAAGCGAAGAGCAACAGCAGCAGCAGAAGCAGAAGCAGCAACAGAAACTGGAGCTACAGAAGAAGCAAGAGCAGAAGCAGCTGTCGTTGCTGTCATCGTTTCGGTGTTAGTGGTCGCACATTATGGCCACCTAGTGGCTGCCAATGACAGTAGTAGCAGCCAGCTGCATGTGAGCAGCGTCAGGAAAAGCCATTCACATGTCGAGTGTACATTTGCTACGGTCAAATGCTGGCGGAATCAAATGCAGTGCCCGTTGCCGTTGCCGTTGCAGTTACAGCTGCGGTTGCACTTTAATTTGCCATCAGTGCAACGCCAAATTGGCTTAGCCGTAACGTAATTGAGTTTTACGTTGCTCAATGGGTTAACCAATGGGAAAAATAACAGCAGCACTGCGCGGTACCCTGACACCGTTGCACGGCAGCGGCGTGACAGACTGGCATCCGCAGGCGTATTTAATAAATAATAATTACCAGCGCGCATACGCAGCGTGGAATGAGTGTCAGCGTTAAACAAACACGCGTAAAAACAATGACAGCAGCAACAGTAATGCAATTGAATTTTATGGTTTATGGCAAAGCGAAAGGACAGCAACAACAAGAGGAACACGAACAGCAAGAGCAACAGCAACAGCAATGTCAACAGCAGCAGCAGCAACGACAAATAAAAGCCAACAGTGTAATCAAATGTAAATATTATATCATTTGCATACGATTGTCGAAACTGCAGCCAGAGAACGAGAGTAAATAAATAAACAGATTTTAGTCGCATTTAGTCGCATTTTTCGGTGTGTGCGTGTGTGTGTGTGTATCCCTATTTGTGTGTCCTATAAGCCAAATGAAGTCATTGCCATGTTGGCATAGAACCATTTCTATCTCTGGCTTTGTTTTGTATTTTTGGCATGCCAGTCACAGCGGATGTTGTGTCTCTGAACGTGACACAGCCGTGCGGCAGCTCCCCCGAAATAGCTGGGCCTACCCCAAACTCACACACTACTCGTAACACACAGATGACGGGGGGCGTTGTGGGAGTAGGAGTGGCATATGCAGATGGCTATTAAACACGCAAGTCGCTTAAACTAACGCGTCGCCTTCGAGACGAGCAGCCGAACAGCGAGTCAGGTTAATTTCGAAAATGGGCCCAAAGGCAGTCAGAAACATTTGTTGTTGCTCTAGGCTTAACATGAGCTGACAGTGCTCTACGTCTCCCTCTCTCTCTCTCGTACACACTATCGCAGAAGAGTGTCAACGATGTAAGCAGCGTCATATGGCAGCTGACTTGTTAAGTGTTTGCTTGTTTAAACATACACATACAGCGTCGTGCAGCATGAAAGGTAATCAACTTGACACTATTGTTATTGTTATGGCTAGGTTTAGTTAACTTTTAAGGGGCTGCCACCAGAGAGAATAACTATTAAACATCGACAATAGCGCAGAGATCTCTTGGCTGATGATGGCTTAAAAGGTAACGAATGGCTGTGTGCGAAGGCCTCAAGGATATTATGCAACCATATGTTACGCATGTTACTCAGCTGCCAACTAAGGGATAATCAGTTTCATTCCCAGCCTCAGTCTCAGTCTCAGTTTCGGTTTCAGTTTTGCGCTGTCCCGTCTAACTTTTCGGCCTTTTGTTCTTGTGCTGTGAGCAAATGAAGATAAATGTTTGCATGCGACGGCCACGACTCGCACAATGGCCGCAACTTATGCTTGGATAACTAATGGAAATGCCGAAGCGCCCAAAATGCACAAACACACACTCGCTCACAAACACTGATTGAGCAGCTTAGCTGTTGTTGTTGTTGTTGCTGTTGTCGTGGCTGTCAGGGCTTTAAGTTGGTTGCCCTTAAATCGTCAAGCTGTTGGACAAAATACCAAGTGCAAATGCAAATCAAACTGTCCAATCTGCTGGCACAGCCATAGCTCCTGCTTTTGCCTGCTGGTCAACTGCAAGTTTACACGAGTACACACCCAGTTGGAGGTCCTGGCCGGGATGCCGAGTAATGCGCAGAATGTCAAACATGCATAAATTATTGGGTGTGTGCTGGCTGCTGTTGGACTTATTAAATGCATTTCCATTTCTCGTGCAGCGCATTAAAGCACTGGCGTGCTTTTGGGTCAGTGCAACACAACAAGTAACTGGCATTTGATTAGATTTTCAAATTGGTAAAATAAACTGAGTGCTGTTGCCATGTCCTTCGCCCGTTGCTCTGTGTTCTGCTGACCCTTTTGGCCATTTTAGCTGCTGCTCCTTTGTTGCATGCATATTGCATATAGCATCAAGTTTCAAGCACTTTCGCTTGCCAGCTGCCTGTCGACTAAGTGCAGCTGCAACAGAGATATGCGGGGGACAAATGCAAAAATTGTTAATAAACAATCTGGAGTTGCTCACATGCATACGAGTATCTTGGCATCCGCATTATGAAATATGTTGGATTCGTCCTTTTGCACGTCCTTGCTTGTCAACCAACTGCTGCTGCTCCTGCTGCTGCTGCTGCTGCTGTTGTGGCTGTGTGGCAACATCGTTTTGCACTTTCCGTTGCACAGCTGCTCATACCTCAGAGAGCTCAGCACTCCCGCCGTGCGATGTGCAATACTTGGCAATTTGTTTCTATTGTTTGTTGCCTTTGCAGTTAATTAATGTAGCTTGTCTTCGCTCCAACACACACACACACACACACACATAAACTGCAATTCTTAAAGAAGGCTGTGTGTGCTAATAACTACAACAATGTAATAAGCTGTACATGAAACTTTCCTTATCCTGCCAACTCCAGTTCGCAGTTCCCTTTAGCTCTCCGCCCGCCTGCCGCCCGCCTGCCAAGTTGCAGCTCTATTCCAACATAAAGTCAATTTGCAGACTGCAGTCCATTGTGTGTGCAGCTGCATTGTACATAGCAAATTATGTTTATCAAATGGAGAGAAAAAAGCCAAAGCTGTGCTGCTGTGCTTTGCTCTGCCCCCGTTGGCAATTGAATATTAGATACCCTTCCCAAACTGCAGTAAGACAAACAGAAAGCCAATGTTTTCCCTCCCTCAACGGCAGCTGATCGACTTCATTCGAGCGGGCAAATTGTTGCAGGCTTGTTGACAAATTGACAGTGCTCCCCATATACACTGACTGCAGCATTTTGCATTTTATTAGAAAACAAGATGCAGCCATATATGTATACGCAATATTGCGCATACGCCCCGTAGAGTTTGCAGGCACAGTCACTTGCATAGCATTTTGCAGCTCTAAGTAATTGATTTTTCGGACTCAATGTAAAGACTATATTCATAACTAATTTATAGTTGCGCCCCAGTTAGGGATCAAATATTCAAATTGAGTTGATTTTGCTGCTGCTGCTCTGTTTCTTGTGGCATATGTTTATGGCTCAGCGGGCAACGTTCGCCCGAAGGTGCCAAACACAACCTTGAAGTCAAGAAGCTGCCACCGTGCCGCCGATGTGGCAACATTGAAGTTTAGCCAGCACGCCCCTGCGGCAAAACCTGTGCGTATTGATTACCCGCCAGCCATTGGCATCTGCGTTTGTGTTTTAACTGATTTGCATTTAAAATGAAGGGCGAAACGAAAAATTTAATATGTATTCAAATCTAAACCGTCTGCTCGCTGCCAACGCAGGGGGGACAGGGGGCGTTTTGAAGATTTGTTGCTTGCGAGCAGAACACTAATTAGAAATGACTTAATGTCTCATCAAATATTTCATTTGATTTGTTTTGCGTGTTATTAAAATTCAATTTCAAGTGTTTACATTCTATTTTTGTGTGCTGTGTTTGCACGACAAAGAAATTGCGGAGACGCAGCTCTTTTTTGGCCATAATTTGAAATAAATTTGTTATGGCCATTAAACGAATACAAGGATCCCAAGTATTGCAGGAGGATGCGAGGACGATTGGGAGAGTGAATGCGAGTGCTATTTCGGTGTCTGGTGAGGCTTAGGGCAGAGAGATTTATGTCCACAGCCGACTTGTGCTTATTTAGAATGGCTTAAACATAAATAAAGTATACGCCATGTGAGCCTAGGTAAGCTGCTGTTTTTAGCCAGCTGGCAAACATTTCAATTTCGGTGGCCCCGCAATTGTTTGGCACATTTTTAATACGAAAAACGGAAATTGTGAGTCACTCGCAGCATTCGCTTGTCTGGCAACCGCTCTGCTGATGGCCGCAAATATTTTACAGCTGCCTCGGGCGGATGGGACGAGCGCAGGGGCGAGGCCAGCTGCCTTGGGGGAATTGAGGACTCTCAGCTGTCGCTGACACGATACTAAATGCGCCTCGTTAGAAAGGCGCGTGCTTGAAAGCCGAAAGCCGAATGCCAACTGCTGAAAGCTGAAAGAAGTCGTATAAAAAAATATCAATTGCTTGAAATTCCGCATATAATTTACATGAAAAGTTGCATCCTCGTAGGCTCCACATTCTGCTTAAAGCCACGCCAGCATTCACAGCACTCTCAATGGATTTATGTAGCAAACACATTGAAATTTCTGAGCCGACTACGAACCCACCTTCGCACATTGCCCTTTGATGTTGACTCCCACACGAGCGGAGTGGGACTGAGAGCCTGTCTGAGCATAGGGGCAGCATTCAGTTGAAGTGCTGCTCCATTTGTATCATTTATTATTGACTGTTGGTCAAGCTGCAAACGGTTGGCTGGCTGCGACAAGTTAATAACATGCGGGTTGATTCTGCTGGGAATCGCATTTGATTGCCTAGTCGACAACCCGAAATCCGAGTGCTTCTTTATGTGGGCGTTGAGATTATGTTGTGTCGAAAGTTTAAAGCACAATCACATTTATTTTGCAGCATGTTGAACTTGCGAGCGCGTTCTGCATTTCATTTTGCAGCGGTCTACCCTATACAGCACTCCAAATGAGACAAACATGCTAAATAGCTACGCATATTTAGCACCCAAATTGTTTAACATTTCGCACTGCACAGCGAGTGGGGGGCCCAAAGAGTTTGGCTGGGGGAGGCGAGCAAATGGAGAACAACAGCGGAGTAAATACTGCAAGACAAAAGGAAAACAAAAGCAAATGATTTATGTGCGGAACCAGCAAATGATGGACTATCAAGACACTTCACAAGTTTCATAAGCTGCGCTACAACTCGCATTGTCAGTCAAGTCGCATTGCAACTCGATTCGATTCGGTTAGACGGGCATGGCCTGCGTCTGCTGCGCTTGCAGGGTATGCCAGCAGAGAAAGTTTCGTTACAAATTTTACAAATTAAAAGTTGCAGGGTGTTCCGGGCGGCACCCGGCGTGGGAATTGCAGAGCGAAGCAGTGGAAGAGCCCGTGGACCGGAATTTAAGCCCCGACCCAAACCCAAACCCAAACTCGATCTCGAACTCAAACTCGAGCCCGAACTCAATGCGACCCAGTCATGCAGTTAAGTAAACAAATTCTCTGGTGGGCGTTGGGCGACGCTGGAGCTGGCGCCGCGTTCCATCAAATTGGCACCGAGCTCTGCCACTGCCACTGCTTCTGCCGGGATTTATGTGTGGCACCTCACATAACCTACTGCACTGCACATGCAGTATTTTTATGGCAGTTTTTTATGTTCAACGCGAGCTGCAAGTTTGTGCCATTATTTGTGGATTTGCAACTGGCAATTGATGAGTTTAATTGCTTGTTGCACAATGTTTGTGACTTGCAACTGACCGGAAATGATTGCAGAATTTAAAAAGCCCATTTGCATATTGCATGAACCCGGGAACGTGTTAACGTAAAATATATTTAAAGTAAATTTACACATTTAATTCAGCGAATCTCCACATAATACGCCTTTAATGAGCTCACAATGCGGCAACTGCTGCCAAAGGTGAGTGAATGAAGCGTGCACAATGCAAATTGTATAATCATTTTAAATTGAAAGCAATTAAAGTGACAAATTTGAGCATAATTCAGGCGCTGGATAAGGCAATTTCTTAAATTAAAATAAATCAACAAGCTAATTATGCTGTTTCCTGTTATCAATTGCTCCTTTGTTGCGGGCGGCACAATGGGGCCGAGCTTAAGCTACAAATTCCAGTTGTTTCTTTGTGCTGATAAAGTTACACTGTATTTCCGTGGTAAACTTCAAAAGCCTCACGGCACAACAAGAGATATGAGCTGCTGAGGGGGTGGCGGACAAAGGGAGGCAAAGGGACGACCCTGCTGAATCACTGAAGCACACTTGAGGCCAGGTGGCAGTAGCAAGAAAAGCAGCAGCGGCAGAAGCACAGAGCACACAGGATGAAAAGAGCAAACTTCATGTTTGTGTACACAACATAATTCTATGTAAGCAGCCAAGCTAAAAAATACAAAAATAAAAAGCGGAAAACGGAATACGAGTGCAAAGCGAGGAAAAGGAAAGCCACAAGGGATGTGCGATCCACATCTATGCACGAGCAACTTTTATGAGCTGCCACAGTCAGAGCAGAGTAGTTGTGGTTGTAGCACTTGTAGCCGGCCAACACTCCGACAATGGCCAATAAGCAATGACAATGCCAGAAGCTGCTGCTGGCCGTATCCAATGACTGACTCCAACCGACTCCGACAAAATCAACAGATTCTGCTGCTGGCATCAAGCACGTCGAATGCCGGACGCTTTATCAAAAGTGCAAAGCGCATAAATCAAACTGCGACCCCATATGTTATGTCTGCGCTCGCCAGCAGTTGCCACAACTGACACTGTACCCAAAAATGCAATCAATGTACAATGTGGTTAACCTAAGCAATACGCTTGGTTAGGCGATTGATTGTTATGGCAGCAACGAGGGTCATAAAACGAAATCAAGAAATTATGCGCTGCAGTTGAGCGCACTTGAGCATTGCGTTACTTAGTTGCAAACAGAAGTTTATACACTTATGCATTACTTAATTTGTATGCTATATCGATGTAATTTGCAAAGTTCAATTTGGAGTCAAACTAATTCAATTAGTAGTTGGAGTAGTTGATTACTAAAATCTGTGAACTTAGCTTAAACGACTGTAAAACTAAGTGTGCGGTTATTTTTGCAATAATTGGAGCAAACTAATTGGGGGCGGCAACTGCTCGTATAGTCCAATTAATGTGCAACAACAGCTGTGCAACAATTAAGCTCTAAGCGAGTGCAAAAAGTGGAGATTGAATAACGGCGCCTCACTATTATTTTTTATGGACAGTGCCAATTTTAGCCGTTTGACATGTATCCCAGTTGGCAGTTGGGCGTTGTAAACAACTAAAAATGACTGTGCGCTTTTGACAACGGGGCGCCGAAAAAGTTTTCCCGCCTGTCAGCTGCACAAACACCAACACACACACACTGGCTGTCAAGGTGTTAAATATGTTTTTTGGCAAGTTTCAGTGGCGTTGGCAAAAATCAAGTTACCAGCTTGTTGCCCTCTAATTTGCTTTATTTTGCCAGATTTTTCGGGCACCGCAATTTAAAGGGTCGAGCAGGAACTCAAGCTGCTGCAAGTGATGCTTAAAGTGCCGCTTGAATATGCTAAACAGCGAGCTGCCTGCCGTTAACTGGAAATTGCGACGCACTCGGAGTCGAGTCACAATAAAATGCCAAACTCCACACTTTTTTACTGGGCGTTAAGCTCACGCGCCTGATTAGCTTCATTATGCAGCGTTTTTCGGAAAGCCATTTTTAAGCTGTGCGCACCGAAAGTGTGTGCCAGAGTTAAAATTCATTTTCGCAATTCGCCCGTTGAGGGGAAGCTGCTTAATTAGTATGCATATCACAGACAGAGCGCAACGCGAGTCGCGACAGCTGCTGCGACAGCTGACAAAGGCTCAATGCCGATGCCAGACACACGCGTGAACGCAGCGCAGCTGAATTTCGGTTGCAGCAATTGCGGCAAATAATTAAGCAGCTAATAGCAAAAGCGCTGGTGTCACGGGGCGTATGTGTAATTTGACGCCACTATCGCTGGCACTTAATTGGGCGCTGCTATTGGCACGTTGGCTGCTAAAAAATGAGACACGCTGCCAGTTGAAGTTGTTACAGCGATGATTGGCCATCGACTCGCCACTTGAGGCATGCTGCCTGGCATGTCCTTGAAATCGGCTTGCGACGCACAACAAAAAGAGCGTATAACAAAAACACATGTTCAAAGAATGTTGCAAAAGGCAGAAAGAACCTTACACAACCTTACCTACGCGAAAACATATTGTGCGCTGTTTCGTCTGGGCGCAGCGGGTTGCCACAGCGCTTGGCGGGAGTCGGTGATTGGCGTCAACTGCAACGGCTCGAGTCGCCCTCGGTGGCAGGACACTTATACGGCGCTTAGATTAATGTTGATGCTGGCACAGACAAAAGGATTTTTGATAAATGATGCTACGTCATTGTGCTCCAAGTAGGTTTTTCGTGCGCCAATCCGCTCAAGTTGATGTCCTTTAAAGCGCATGCACTTAAAGTAATTGCCAGCAGGCTCAAAAGTTCAATTGCACTCGCTATGCATGTGCGTGTGTGCGTGTGTGAGTGTGCACACAAATTTAATTGGTATTGTCTCAAAACTAATTGACATCTGCAACGCAGACAGGTGTCCAGTGCGCCCAGACCAGGGACAAAATAAACAGGCAAGGTTATCCCAGAGCCGTATCCATGTCATGTGTGTGTGTGTGCGGTCCTGTCAAAATGCTGGGTCCACTTAGGCAGGCGACAGGCGACAGCGCTGGGCGATTGACCAACATGAAAGTGCCTGCGGTTCGAGCAGTTTTGTCAGCCCGATAACCGACCACCGAAAGCATTTCCCATAAATGCCATATTAAAGTAATTAAGTGGCATAATAACTCGGCCAGCTCCGCCCCCTTGGGCGCCCTTGTCTCGATTGCCATGCCTCATTTTTCTGGTTTACTTGCAAATTGCCTTATTGACTCATTAGCCCAGTTTTGAGTGTCATTAGCAAGGATTTTGGGCAAACAGACAACGAGCATTTTTTAATAAAAACGGCAAGCAGATAAATTTACATAGAAATGTGGCGACAGGGCGCAGGCATGGCAACAGCGTAGCGCAGCGCAGGACAGTCTAGGACAGGACAATGCCGCTGGCAATGACAATTTATGTATGCATAATCTTATCGAATGATTTAATTCCACAGCCCTGGTTCTGCTCCTGCCAGCAACAGCGCCCAAGCAGACTTTGGCTCTGCCATTTGGCTTTGTGATGCTTATCGCGTTTATCTTAGGCCGGGACCTCCATTGTCTAGCAAATGAGCAGGGTGTGTGGTGTGGCAGTACACTGGCTGGCTGGCAGAGTGGCTGCCAGTCCAATTACTTTCCTCGCCTGCAAAAAGGCTGCCATGACGATTTGAAGAGGGCGTGGCGGGTTGCGCTCTGAAACTCACTTCCGCTGATGTGTGACGCTTACAGTTTTGCAACTGATTCGATTTGGCGCTCGAATTATTTGTCGAGAGGTGCTCTAAACACAACGCACAACAAGACGCGCATGTGCCTTTTATTAACAATTATTGCGAGTGATTTGATCGGGCGCCCAAAAGCAGGCTACACTTTCTGCTGCTGCTGCTGTTGTCGTCAAAGCGAACCCTTTTTTGCCAACGGATATTGAGGCGATAAAGCACTTTGACAACTGCCACAAGCTGTTTTATTGATGTCCTTTGCTGCTTTCGTTTGTAGTTGTTGATTGCTAGGCGACACTTTTACGCAATGCTGCAACTGGCATACGAAACACAGCAAATTCATCACCCGCCCCACGCGCCTTCTTGTTGCCTTGCACACTGCGCCCACAGAGAGCTTTACGTTGTTGCTGTCGCTGTTGCTGTTGCTGTTGTTGGCGGGGTGTGTCCTGCATAAGGGCTTAGCAGTTAACAGGCAAAAACGACGCGCCTTTGCCTAAGCCCGGCCCAAGTAGCAAGTGGCAGCATTTTGCCAAATGGATTTTATGTTAGGTAGCTTTTGAGGACTAAAGGACTTGGCAGGCAAATGAGAAATTGACAGCCAGATTACTTTTGCATACCAAGTGAAAGTCATCGTTGTGCTTAGCCTTTCCGCTTTAGCCACTCATTATGGCCTAACTAATGCAGGCCCCCCGCATTTGCCGGCCTTTGTTGTGTGTGCAAAAATTATGAAAAGCCAAAGGCAAAAGAAACATAAAAAGGTTAAGCAAACAGCAATCAAAGTTAACAATTTTTAAAGCCGCAAACCGACCAACGACACGCGCTGGAGTTTGGGGCACGCGGCTATAAAAAAGGCTGAAAAGAAGTTTGCCAAGTCGAGTATCAATAAAGGGTCGTGTAAGCCGCAAGAAACCAAACGCAGACGAAAGGTCAATGGCGAAAAAGCGTGCAAAAAACGGCAGGAAAATAAACAGTGCGCGTAGACTGGCAGCTACCCTAAACAAGAGATTCAAGCATACCACAGGTTGTACGCAGCAGCACAGCGTTTGCGAAAAGCGAAAAGAATAGGCGAATGGAGCGTGTATTGCGCATGTATATAACTAAAATTTTGCTGTGCACGCTCGTAAAAGCCGCAAAAACTCGCCGAACCCTAAAAATTGTTATCATGGTAGCCACAAGACTAAGAGAGAAGGAGAGACAGGGAGGAAGAGTGGAAGAGAGATACAAATTTAAATTCAAATACAAACGCAACGCGTCAGTCGTAAACTTAAAGCTATTTATTTCATTCTGAAGCGCTCACAAAGTGCTTACTGGATGCCAGCATGCGGCTAAGGACATTGTGTTTCTTTTCTTTGTTTTTGGCGCTTTCTCGTGTCTCGTTTCTGTTTTTGTTTTGCGGCTGCTCTTTTATTTTGCCAGCGAATCAATTATAGCTCCAACTCCCAAATGCGGCGCTCTTCGCTGGAGTCTTGGCTTCGTCAGGCTTCTTCAGTTTTTGGTGCCTGCGAGCGAGTTTTGATTAGCTTCCGCCCACGCAATTTAACGGACATTGACGTCAGTCCCTGTGCTCTGTGCGCCGCGCCGCGCCGTGCTCCAGTGCGTATACTTGTTACTTGCCTGCTGCCGGAGAACAGGTAATAAAATAATAAAATACTGTTTTTGATTTTTGACAGCATTGCCACAGGAGTTCCTGATGTCTGCAAATGTTCGCCGTCATGACAACCATTTAATGAGAAAAACGATGGCGTTATCAGTCCTTGGCGTCGGCAAAGCCAATGCGATGATTGCCCATATCAAATTCGGTGTAATACTTGCCCAGAAACACATCGCCCAGTATCCACAGCGGCCCCGTCGGCGAGGGCAGGTCGACGGCAATGAACGCCGACGCACAGATGGTGCGGTCGGCGAAGATGTCATGGAACACATAGTCCTCGCCCTTCAGCTGGAACCGGCGACCGCCCAGACTGAAGCTCAGCGGCGGCAAGTGCACCACCTGGTCGCAGGGCACGGTGTACTGGCCGTAGGCAGCGGGTACGCCGCCAATCGACTCGTTGATGAGTATGGCCTGATCGTAGGGCACGGCCAGGAACGAGGTGCCCGTGTCAATGATCACCTCGCAGCCATTCTGGCACAGCTGCAGCTGCCCAATGCGCGCCTTCTCTAGCCGCACTTGCCAGTAGGCGCGATGCGAGACGGGCACGTAGGTGAAGTTGCCGCGATAGAAGCGCGAGCTGGAGCCGCCGAAGAACAGATAGCCGCCTTGGCGACTGCTCGTATGGCGATTCAGGTAGACGGAGAAGATGGGGCGCTCCAGCAGATGCTGCTCCATGATGGCGTAGAACGGCGGCTTAATGTTCTGTATGGAGATGCCGCGGTAGGCCAGGCCGAAGATGCCATCGAACTTGGCAGCCAGAAAGATGGGGCCCGGCATGTCCGTGGCCTCGGCAAACGTCTGATTGCGCACATCCAGGCCGGCGACGCGCAACGTGTCCTGGGACAGAAAGCCCGCCAGACTGCCAGAGCCGTATTGTATATCAAAGCGTTTGTTGTTCGCCCGATACGTACGCGAACGGCGCGCATTGTAGCGACTGTGTATCTGACAGGCCAGCTTGTGGTAGCAGCTCTCCGAGGGCACCCAGAGGTTGGCCGAGCCCGTGTCGAAGATAACATTGAAGGTTTGCGGCGGCGTGCCAATGCTAATCGGGCCAAAGTACTGTGCGTCCAGATAGTTGCTCAGCGCCACGTTGCGAAGGGCGCTGAGCTGCGTCTTCGAGCTGTACTTGAGACGCAATCGGTCCATGCGTATGCCGAACTGCTGAAAGCGATGGCGCACCGAGGGGAAGCGGCGCAGGGGCACACGATACAGTTGCATGAAGTGGCCGGTGGCTGCCATGGCGAGCAGCAGGGTGAGCAGGAGCAACAGTTTCATCGCATATCCTTATTTTAGTTAGTATATTGTTTGCTGAGCTGGCAGCATAATCTGATTCGTTTTGAAGTTGATATGCTTGACTACAAGTTTTGCTCGACGAATTCCGGCGTCTCGAATTTCCATGCATAACACGGCAACAGCACAACATTCACTCGAAAATGTAATTGGAAATGCGAGTGGCACAAATTACATTCAGTTTCGCACTTCAAGTGTCGCACGAATGCGAAAAGCGGAAGCGAATACGATTTCACATCTGAATCTCTAACAATAGCTGGGCAAGAAAAGGAAGGCGTTGCCTTGGCACTCGATGCTGCTCCCGTTCCCCGCTCCCTGCTCAACAAAAACAAGAAGAGAGAAGGTGATTTTCGGGTCGTGATCTATTCATAATCAATCAAATCCAAATGGCTGCTGCCTGTTACACATACGCCCCGTTATCCCTGCGCAGCAATTAGAGCCCATAATAGGGGGGCGGCGCTGGAGCGGCGTCAAGAGTTCAAGGCACCCATCAGACTTTGTTGTGGCAGACCGGAGCAACAAAAGTGACAGATTAGACAGCAGGAGTGAAGCGAAATGAAGTGAAGTGAAGCGAAGTGAAGTCGTAACTTGATTTTCGACGAATTTCGCCATTAGCTTTAAACAAATGGCTGTGCGAGGCAACTCCGACACTTTTGGGCCATTAGCCACAGAGCGAAGTGCCAATCAAGACGAGAGCTTCTTGGCTGTAAATCACGCATACGCCTTGTAGCACACGCTGACAAATGTGTTGCAATTAAAATGACAGTTCAGCTAATGCGTCAAAAGCAGCAACATCAACAATACCAACAACAGCAGACAAAAGGAAACCCAAAAACGTAACGTTTTTGCTTTTGCTTTTGACACCGTCTCCTGCTGCGTCGTCTGTCAGTGGCAGCAACTCATTGGTCACTTACCGCACCTGCCAGCTGCCACCTGCCACAATGCTAATGGCGCATAAGCTAGACAACGGCGCGCTGTCCTTGCAGCATTATCTGCGAGGACTTGCCAATATTTGAGCAGACACAATTAAATGTGTATTCCAGTTCCAGTTGCTGTTGACATTGGCCATCCGCTGTTTGCTTTGGCCCGGCCAGCAACAGCAACAACAATGGCAGCTCCGGCTGGCGCTTTGATGTGCAGTCAGACAGTCAGCCAGGTATTAATTGACGCCCAAAAGATGGCGTTAATAATATTAAGCAGAAATTGAAATTGCATTACCGCCATTAGCAGCTGGCAGCAGGCAGCAGGCAGCAGGCAACGTTCAACGTTCAACGCTAAGCAGTTCTCATTGAATTAGGCACAGGAACAACAACATCGCAAACTTTGTCCAGCGAGGTTGCCATGCAAAGCAGGCAGCAAAGGAGCAGAGTGGAAAGCGACGAGTAACAGGAACTGAAGCACGAGTTGTCAGTTCAGTTTAGAGCAAAAGTTTTCAACGAATGTCAAACTCAAACCGAAACGTTGCCAAACTTCTCTCCTATATCGCCCCGCCACCTTCACCTCTGTGTGTGTCAACACTTGTTGCTTTCTTGGGCATGCAGAAAAGGTAAAATAAACGTTTTTGGGAAACCGGAAATTGCGCACAGCATTTTGTATCTTTTCATGCTTGTAAATTAACTTTTGCATAAAGTTTTTCTTGCGTTTTTCGTGCTTTGTGCAAATGGCGTTGCTAATGTGACTCAAGCAGTGCGCAGTAAGTGCTGCAACTCTGAGGCAAGCAGCAGCTGTTGGCCAGGCTCAAAGTTCTTGTTTCTGGCCGCACTATTGACCTTTCCAGCAAGTCATACACTTTTGTGGCACTCTATTGAGTTTTGCTGCAAGTTCGTGCAACAACCGAACTTGCAACAAAGTGCGTCGTATTTGCGCTTCTAGTTTTGTGGCCAACGATTGCGTCAAAGCTTCGAGTTCGAGCCCGAAAACCAATTAAATGACCAGCAAAACATAATACAAACTTTATCAAAAGAATTTCATCCACCCTCTTTATCATCCTCTCAATCAGCTTCTCCCAGTCTCTGTCTCCGCCGCTCGCCTCCTATGCTTTTTAAAGTTTATCCTTTTGTGTGGCAGCGCAAAAACATATCCAGCCGCAAAAAGGTTTTCACAGTCAACCCTCGAAATGCCATTGCGAATTTCCTCGTCCTTTTTGTTGCTGCTGATGCTGCTGCTTTCTTTCGTTGCCTCTGCTTGGGTTGACGCCTCGACGCATTGAACTGCTAACTGGCAGCACACTCGCTCAGCAGCAGCCCTAAAATAATATTTTAGTCGTACAACTTTTGTAGATACACGTTTGTGACTTGTTGCCCCGAAATGAAAAATCAAAAACAAGCCGCATTATTAATGGCCCAATTAGTGGGGCACGCAGCCAGTCTGCTGCCACACTACCAGCTCGCTGCGTGCTACATTTTTCCGCTGAATAACTTCAACAACTCGCCGCGCAGCAAAGTATGCTACACATTTTGCTCGCAGCCATTTCCCCAACGCTATTCTGGCTTACACAACCTTAGTCCAACCGTGCACAACTCTTTCTATTCCTATTTATAAACCTTATCCCTGCTATGCACCACATCCACGCTCTCTGTCAGCTGCTGCTGTTGCAGCTGTCGCACAGACTGCTGCGAAATATGAATAAATTGCCAGCGCCGCGAGTGCCGCACTGAAAACTTGCAGCCCGTTGCATTATGCTGTCAATTCCCGTTGTCTTTGGGCGTCGCACAGCAAGCACTTCAGGTGCGTCATAAACTTTGATTCGCCAACTTATTGAATTTTTGACTTGCGTGAAGTCTTGCAAACTACTTCACTTATGCGGCTGCGGCAGCAACTAAATTGAATTAAGCTATTTTGACGTCATTATGGCGCTTTTATGAGCTGATTAACACGTCTACCTTCAAGTTAATTACGCTGAAAATCGGCTTAAATCAGCTGCGTTGCTGCTGTAATTTGCTTGAAGCTGCAAAGTTCTCAATTTATTGCAGTTGCTGCTACCACTTTTTTCTTTAACTTCTGCCGAGTTTTTGCTCTAACAATTTTCCGTTCGTGTTGTAATTTTCTTCAGTTGCTGCTGCTGTCAAATTTGTAGCTGATAATGTTATAGTTGTTATTGCCGGTGCTGCTGAGCTTCATGTTGCTGCTGCTGTTGCCACCTCTGACATAGTGAATGCTGTTGTTGCGAGTGCCTTTGCTTTAGCTGCTGCTGCCTGCTGCAAGCAATCAATTAAGTGAGCGATTGATGTGTTGTCAAATGCCTTACTGCTCTTTTTTGATTGATTTTTCCCTCTGCTGCTTAAGTAATAAAGTGTAGCCGAATGCCGAGCAATCGCTCTGCGCTCAGCAATGAGCCGAGACAGCGATGACGCTAATGGCGATGTATTCAAAGCCAATGCCATCATCTTAATTAGTATGCATGACGGGCAGTGGATCGCAATCGGAATAGCAGAGCGGAGCAGAGCAGAGCAGAGCAGAGTGCAATAAATAGAAAGACAAAGTTAATCCACAGTCCATTATCTGGGTCAAGAGCTCTCAATTAAGTGCGAGTCACCTCGCAGCGCAACGCAGCGCATTGGCCATGGTTATTGCAACAGGGCAACTTGCGACACGAGCGTGCCGTTGCTGCTGCGTCTTGCACATTTGCATATATATAGAAAAGTAGCTGAGCAGATGGCGATGACGGGCAGGCGAGCGCGTCTGCCTGTCCGGCGGAAATTGTTTTTTAAACGTTAACGGGCAGCGCTTCAAGTTGTCAGCAGCGCGAAGAGCGAAGAGCGAAGACTGCAGCCGAACAGGAAACTTTCTCCGCAAATCTCTGGACAGCTGTGACAAGCTTTTTGGCCAGAGAGCAAATATTTAATTAGCTATAACACGAGCAGCGCCTCAGGGAATGTCAGTCTGTCCGTCTGCCTGCCCCCAGTCAAGCAGTTAGCCAGCCGTCGAGTCGCAGAGTCGGCCAGTCGGGCGACAGCCACATCCTGTGCTGGCGGCCAAGGCACATTTTCGAGCCAGTGAAGCGTGAACCACGTCAGATGAAATTCATTTTGTGGCTCGAGATTAAAGAGCATTCCCCAAATGAGTTGACAACAACTCGGCGAGTCTTGAATCGAAACTCGTAAATATGCGAATTCGAGCATAATTAAAATGGATTTTGCCTCGGACAAGCCATAAATCACTGCACATCCTATAGGGAAAGACGCCCCCGCTCGCCAAATGTGCAATCTATTAATAAAATTCGACAGCAGCCAAACCAGTTTCAAGGTGCTTTCCATTAATTAAAGCTTCACAAAACAGATTCAATATTAGTTTTGTAGTCTTTTGATACTTAATATGTCGATATTGCAATTACGCGAATGTTATTAATTCCCCAAGTCTAATTACATGCCGAATTAGACAAAATTAATTATGTATTTTGTGATAACATGCCGAAGGAACGACCTTTAAAGAGCACGACTGGAATGTGGGCTTTAAATGTGTTTAAATGGTGGTCGTAATCGAAATGATTTCGTGGAACTCAAATTCGAACGTTATTATTGCTATTTGCTGTTGGGGCATAAACAACTTGTGTTGCTTGCCGCCTGGCTGACCTTCGGGGTAATTTCACTTTTGATTATGCCGCAACTTAAATTATGTTCTCCTCCGGGGGCTTCACTTAATTAAAGCGGTTAAAAATTCGGCCCCAAAACTGGCAACAAGCAGCTAGCGGCAAGCGGCAAGCGGCAGGCGGCAAACGGTGCGCGGCGGGTGGCAGACGCCAGGCGGCAGGAAGTAAGCGCCGTGCAGCAAATTGTGGGTCTAAGCGACTTTTAATTGAGTTTCATTTCATACTGGCAGTGTTAGCCAACTTTTAGGCGCACAATTTGGTTAATTAAAATGTTACAATTGCGTTGGCATTTTTGTGGCCCAACGCATTGTGTGATGTTGCCACTTTGCCACTTTGCCACTTTGCCTGTTGCCCGTGGTTATCTTGCCACACGCAAACACACAGCGCGCTCGCACACGCCATTGGGTCTTGTGGTTCAGTTACAGTCAGGTGACAGCAGTCGTTGCTGCCACTTCAAGGATGCTGCAGTTGACGCGTTTCAACTGTGCCAAAACTTGTGCACTTCATCAACTTGGCGACGCCCTTTCGCACTGGTTCGGGGCGTGGCGGCATATGACTCAATTTGCAATTTGTGGCACAGTCACAAAATCTTTATTTATTGCAACTAATTTGCATAGAAAACTTGCGCACATTTGAATGCCAAAATACTTGGCCGCACAATAAATGTTTATGCGCTTCCCCATTTTACTTTTATGATAATTGTTGTTGCTCTTGCTGTTGTTGCTGTTGCTCTGGTTGCTGCTGGTGTTGTTGCGGCTGTTTGGCGTAGTTTTTGTGGCATTTAAGTACTTTGAACTTTGACTCGCTTCGCAGCTATGCCCCGAAAATTCCCATTAGGGTAAGTACACATACTCCCTCACCCACACACACACACACACACACACACACCCTTTTTAGAGCGCCGACAAGTTGGTTAAGTGCGCACACTGTGTTCATATATCGCTCATACGCCACGTTGTCGGTTAGTTTCCGCTGCTGTTTGGTGAAGCTGGGAGCAAAAAGGAAAACTCTGAACTCTGCTGGCCAGCAAAACCATTCTGCGCATATTTTACACAAATACATTAAACATTTATGCACTTCATGCGGCTGATGCTAGTGGCAATCTCGTGTTTTGCATTCATATTCTCCCACTTTCACCAACGCCCGCCCTCTCACCCCTCCTTGTGGGCTTTCATTTCGATTTCATTACCAGCATACCCTATGTCCATCAAACGATGTAAAAAGCATTTCATAAATTTGTCAAATGCTGCCATATTCCACTTCTTTCCTTTGCATATATTTCCACTATCATTTACTCAACGCAACAAGCCTCACACTCGAGCATATCTGCGAGTCGTTCACTCCCGTTCGAAGCATATTTCACTTGTTTTCCGCTGCGCAGAGCTGTGCTGCTCATGCAATATTTATAGGCACTGGAATTTTATTGTGCCAAGTGCAATGCATTTTTATGGCGCCTGACTTTATGCAATGCTTTATTCATCCCAGTCAGGCTTAGTCCACAAGCCGGAACATGAACTCTCGCCGAACTCGCCGTTAAGTCGTTAAGTAAACCAAGCCCAATTCCACATACACAGCGCACTTCTAGTGACCCCGTGTTTGATTGCCAGATTATACGCTCACTTAACCAGGATTATCGCACTTTAAATTAATAATATTCCTAATTAGCTGGCGAATAAAGTCGTCTGCCACAGAGCTGAAAAAGAAGCTTTACTGAGTGTTTTTCTTGGTGAACTCGCTCGAGAGCAACTTCAGCCTTGGCTTGAGTTGCACTTGAAACTTGTTTGTGGCATATGAAAAATAGGTATTCATCTTGTTGCCTGTCGGTGCCACAAAGAATGCAATTAAAATAAGTTCGTCCAGAGAATGCGGGCACAAGAAATACCTTGTAAACCTTAACGATGTAAATTTCAGGCGAAAAAGATGATTTAATCAATATACAGTTTCTACTGAATTCAATTTGCATAGCTCTTGCCTGAGCAGGTGTAACGCATAATGCCCCTCTTTTTTTATTGACTACAGGGTATGCAAATAATTTGTATCATTACTTTTGTCGTTGGCGCGTCGTTGTTGTTGCTCTGCGCAACCAAAATGACTTTGATGTTAACACAATTTTTATTCATTTTCTCTCCGTCATCTTTTTTTTGTGCTGCAAATTTATGAATACAAAGAAATTAAAATTTCATTGAAAATTCTCAACAGAAAGCTGTAAAATAAATTGATAATAAAATTCAGAAGCAGCTGAGAGAGAGAACGAGAGACAGATGAATAAACGTCAAATTTGCATACACTCAAGTAAATAGACCATTTATTAGTATTTTCAAGTGTTCTTTGTGGGTTCTTTGTTATGGTTTGTTATAGTTTTTTCGGCTTGTTGCACTTTGTGTATTAGTAGTAACATTATTCAGCTTATATGTATGTACATACTCGTGGGCTAGGTAGATTTTGCTTTGCGATGGGTGGCACACTTAGTAACATTCAACAGTTAAAACAGCACATGTACAATAATTAATTAAGACTACGATTAGTTGTTACAACTACATGAGGACGCTAAGAAGGTGGGGAGCGCAAGGGGCAGGGGGAGGGAGGTACAAGGGGATGGCAAATCAATTAAACTAAAAGTTTCAGTTCAGTCTCTTAAGATGCTTGTTGCTCTTGCTAAAATCTTCACTAGTTGTACAATTTACAGTTCCATCAAACACCATCAATGCCTAGGAGACTAAATTTAAGCTACACTCCATGTACTCTGCGTGAATTTATATATATATATATATTTGTGTGGGTGTGTGAGTCGCAAACTGTCGCGCGTTAGACAGAGTTCTCCTCGAGTCCCTGCTGCAATTGGAGAAGTTCAAAGTTATTCCAAGTTTGTTGCAACTGCAATTAGCCGTGTGGACGTTGGAGTTACCTTCATTAAAGGACTTATTGCCCGCGGCATGACGCTCAGTGTGCTGCCGGTGCCCGTCATGTTGTTGCTGTTGGTTGGCAGCATGTGCAGCGCATTGTTGGAGCCCCGGTGCAGCGAGAGCGGCGCATGTTGCCCCACCAGCGTCGTCGTGGTGGCCGATGAGACGCAAGACTCGCGCTTGCCACGTCCATAGTACGAGGTTAGAGGGCTGCGTAAAGAAAGCATCCTCAGAACCATCACAAAATTTGATGCGGCTTTAAAGTGCTCAACATGCATGAAAATAAATAGTCTACTTTTAGGAGCGACCAGAAAAGCAGTTGAAAGATGCTTTGTTATGATATGCACTGTGTTGAGTGTTGGAAGCAGTGTTGCCAACTTCACCAAACAAAAAATAGCAAAAATCTGCTCAAAAATAGAGAAGCAAAACAAAATCTTCATATTTAATATATAGAAACAAAACAACTTGGTAATTATATGTTGCTAGAGTTTCAGTTCTTAATAATATTGATATACTTCCATTAAACAAATATATAAAAAAAAAAACAACAAATTTTAATTCAATGTTTTTGTTTATTGTCAAGTTTACCCTTTCAAAATTGTTTGGAAAAAAACTGGAAAAACATAAAAGTTCGATAACTTTGTTGAATGAGTTACATTGAATAATAATGATTTACATGCTTTAAACAAAGATACTAAAAAATTATATTAAATCGTTAAATCTTTTTTTTTATTTATTTGCCAACTTGTGTAAAGAAAAATAGCTAAAAATGTTCTTTGCTGCAAATAGAAAAGTTCGATAATTTAATGAGTTGTATTTAACATAATAATATGTTAATGATGTTTATTCAACAAAGACTCAACAAAAAAGTAAATTAAACAAAATTTTAAAGCAAACGTACCTTTAAAAAGGGCCAAATTCAGCGGAAAAAGGCGGAGTTGGCAACACTGGTGACAGGATAAATAGTTCGCATGTGGAAAGGAAGGTTTATCGTGTGTTGCAGCGAGACTGTCGTGGAAAGCAGCCAAAATTGACAGTGAGTAGTTGTCGCTGGCGACAAAAACTTTATAAATATGCAAAAAAGTGTAAATGACATGCGCTTGTCTCGGCGCTGCGCAACTTTTGAGCAACTAACTGCATGGACAGGTGTTTGTAATTAATACTAAAAATGTCGTTAGCCAAGTTTCACTTACCGCATGCTCTCGGCGCGCGGGGAGCCGCCTCCCTTGGAGAAACTTTTGGTTGTATAGCTGCACAAGTTGGGAAAGAGTTTTAAAGTGTTTGTTGTCTCGTGCACTTAAATAAAGAGAGAGTGTGTGTGTGTGTGGGTGTGTGGGTGTGTGGGAGTTGTGTATCGGTGCTGTACAGGCACAGGCGAGCAAGTGTGATTGTTGATAGGAAGTACTAACTACTTTGAACTGAGAACTGTGACCCACCGTCGATTCTGGTTGCGTTGAATGTTGCGTGTGTCGCGCCAGGTGGATACATGATGTCGCAACGCATTTCGCACCTCCGAGTTGAGAAAGCAGTAGAACAACGACACCCAAAAGCCCTGTCAAGCAGCAGCAGAGTAAATATTTATAGAGCGACGAACGAACGAAACGACAACAAAAAAAATGAAAACGGGATTCGAAAGCGGGTAAAGCAACAGCTGCGGGGGGCACAACTTGCCTGGGTGCTGAGGAGCACGGCGCGCAGCACGGCAAACATGTGACCCATTAGTCCCGATTCGGAGGGTCCTGCCAGCACAACTAGGTAGGTGATGCCGAAGAGCGGAATGAGCACGAGCAGCGCCTTCGCCGCTTTGCGATATTGACGCGTCTCCACGGTATTCGCCGAGCGTAGTTTCGTTATGAGCACCTGGCCGGATGATGGAGATGAAGATGGAGCTTACGTGGGCCTGGCATGCAGCTGGTTCAGAGTGCGCCTACTCACCCACATGATGCGCAGCAAGAACGTCAGATTGATGATGAGCACAGCGCAAACAGGACCCTGGAATATCCAGTCGACATTTGTCTCCTCCATCCAGGGGCAGTTGATGTCATACTGAGCGCGAATTAAACTTTAATGAGGCGAAAACCCAACCAAAAAAAAAAAGAAGAACAAGGCTCGGCTTACCTTGTCCGTGTTGTAGCTGACCGTGAGCGCCTTTGCCACCGCCCACGTAACCACAAACAGCGCCGGGCCGCCTGCGAGCAGCGAGAGCGTCAGAGAAGGCAAGTTAATTAGATGTACAAAGTGCAGACGTCGCATACATCAAAACTTACCCCAGCCAATGGAGGCGTATATGTTGAAGCGTATGTTATCGCCCGAGAAGGTCTTGACCACCAGCATGTAGAGGTAGAGGCCCTCGACCAGCATCCAAAAGAAATTGGTCAGCGTGAAGAAGTGAAAGAGCGTGACCAGAGCAATGCAGCTGCTCAGTCCGCTGCGAATCGAGATCTGAGAGGGGAACAGAGAGTAGTTGGGGGGTAGCTAGAAGCGCAAGCTGGGCACGTCTCACCTGCACGGACAGCAGCAGGATCCAGAACAAAGCCGACATGATGTACGTGAAGAACAAATTGGCATGGATGGTGTTGCGCAGGCAACGCAGCTCTCTGCGGGGCGTTGGGGGGAGGCGGATGTGGGCGGTTACAAGAATAACAAGGCAGTTACTAAACACACAGACACACTTACTTGTAGTAGGCGAAAACAATCAGCGCCAGTGTCAGCGAGACGAGACTGAGGGCATAGCCAATATAATATATAATGGTCGGCAACTCGACGATGGTCTCGAACTCCGGCACCGTCTCCGGTGCTGGCAAATGGGCGCAGGCATCGTAGTTCGTGTACTGCGCCCAGCTGCCATTGTAGTGGCAGAAGCGTGTGGCATTCTCTGCAGGTAGAGAGACAGGTACAGGGAGTGAGCTATAGTGGCAGCAGGTGAAAGGTTAATGCAACGTCTACTCACTGCTGCTGTCGTAGTGTATGCCCTGCAACTCGTCCATGCACTGCAGCACAGCCAGGGTGCCGCGTGCGGTGCGCGGCCAGCAGAGTATCGAGTCGAATTGTGTGTTGCAGTGGTCGCTGCCATTGCCAAAGGTCGATGCCTCCACGTGCTGCTGCACCAGGCAGTGCAGCTCGACGCTTTGATTGATCTCATCTAAATTATTCTGCGTCCAGGCCGTGTCGTTCAAGCTGCTGCCCAGCGCATCGCCAGCAGCGTTGACGTGCTCGATGATGCTGCTGCTGCTGCTGCCGTCGAGTGGTGCGTTCTTGTTGCTCATTGCTGCTGCTGTTGCTGTCGCTGTTGCTGTTGCTGCATGTTGCCAGTTGTCTGCAATAGCGGGGGCGAAACATGTTAACAATATAAGAAAACAACAAGCAACAGCAGCTGTGCGTATGTGTGTATCTGTGTTAATTGCATTGGCCAATATCCGAATGCCCCGTGCCCCGTGCCCCGTGCCCGAGGCCAGCAGTTTAAAGCGCCATAAAGTTAATGGCAGGCTGGGAAATTGCATTTTCCACTGCCGATGCCGATGCCGATGCCGATGCCAATGTCAAGGCGCCCCTTTGCTGTAGGCCGCTGCCACGAGACCCACTTCGACTCTGACATATTAATGTAGCACGGCCCTCAGTGCCATAAAAATTCATAAGCTTGCAGAAAGTTTGCCAACAAAATAGCACAACAACAGCAGCACCAGCAACAACTGGCTGCCTGACTGACTGTCTGACTGACTGACTGACTGACAGTTCGGGTTGGTTAAGAGCGAAATGTGCCTAGATGTGCCCTGGGTGTGTGGGCCAATTTGTGTACGTGGCTGGCAAAGACAAAAGGTAGCTGCCGACCGCAGTCGGCCGTAGAAATTAGAGGCAACAGCGGGCGTGGCACGGCCGGAGGGGGCACAACCCTTGGAGTCAGCAGGACCCAAATCTTGCATTTATGTGCTGATAATAAATGGCATAAATGATGCATCGTTACATTAATGCATGGCATAAAAACACACGCACACACTTCCACGCGTGTACATGTAAACAGATAATAAATATGTAGATGTTGTGCCAAGCGAAGCGTGCAGACAGTGAGCGAGAGCAGTAGGCGGCCAAGCGGAAGTGGTTGCTTTTTTCCCGAACTGTGCAGAAGTTGCCCGAAAAAGGTTTCCGTTTTAATAGCTCGTATTAAATTATGTATCGAGCCGCATACATAAACATAGTTCCTGCTAAATACTTGCTACTTATTTATGCATAAAGCGCAAAAAATGCAACAGAAACTGTAAGTGGTTTTACTGCCAAAACTAAAGCCGTCAATAATTAATTGCCAGCATTAAACTGGCCTTTGAGATTGACTTGTCAATTGGCAACGAGCCACACTTCAGCTATTTAGCGCTGACATATTCGATTTAATTAAATATTTAGCACAAATCACCGCTTAAAAAAACGCTATCCACATGCGTTGACTCTCGTTGACTTCGTCACAGTTCTCTGGGGTCGTGCTATTTTTATATCTCACTGTATGCAGTGCCTCATCTTTTTTTTTTTGCTATTGTAGTACGCCTTTTTGCTGTGCGCCGAGTGTGCTGTACTCTCTGGTTGTTGCCGCTGTTTATGCCGCCTAGCTCGTAAATTAGCGCAACATAAAGCCAGCCGCCGACAAGATTATTCCTGCACATGCCTCGAGCTCATTTACTCATTGCGGTTAGCCCAGGCAGTTGAGGTCCCCGTTGGCCCAGTTCACTTGTAGCCAACTGCAATTGTGGCTTAAAGCAAACAAACAAGCCACCCAAAAAATAAAGGGCAACATTTCAATTTGAAGCCGCAATTTCGCAAATTGCTTTCGCTGCGAAGGCAGCGATGAGAAAAATTAAGAATAGAAATTGAAATAGCCGAGGCATCTAATTGCCTCATAAATAATGTGAAACTGACAACCCACAATGAGCGAGCTGGCCGAACAGAAAAACCTAAAAATTTCAAGGGAAAACGAAAACTTGATTGCTAATTGCATATTTGATTTCAATTAGCCGCAAACGCTGCGGTGCGGCGATGTGTTGGCAGGGACATCGGCCAACTGTCCTGCACAATTCATTGGGCGCAAAATGCAAATTTGTTTTGACAGCTCGGCAAAAGACGAAACTAGCGCACACCCATATTGTATGGTAGTTACATACAGAGACAGTTGGAATGTGTTCATCTGACAATCTCATTTATGGCATTCACAACTTGATGAATGTCCAGCTAGCATCATGAAATATTTTCAGCTTGGCCAAATCATCGCAAAAATAAAAAGGACATTACGACAAATGCCTCTGGCGAGCGCACCACAAAAAGAGACCAAGAAGAATTGGACTGCAAGCAGTTGGCTCGACTGGCAGATATCCTAAGTGCGGACACATGAATGGGCAGCCAAATTGGGGACACAATTTGTTATAATCCTTGCTCAGCTGTCAGCAGAAGACTGACAGACATCCTAGCGGGGCAGCAGGGAGGATTGATGGACAGGCGGAAGTTCGAATTGACAGCCCTACAAGTAGTCAGGCAACGGGCACTCCCCGCCAGGCATCGGTGCCAGCACAGGGTATGGAAGGGACAGCTGTAGATGGACAAATAAAATGCACACACAAATAGCAGCAGCCGAGCGAATGGATATGCCGTTGGTGGTATATGCTCGTGGTGGGGATAATGTACTAGTAACGTTTTGCTTATTTGTTGCTGCTTCCTTACAACGCCTGTGTTTACCCCAGTTCCCTTTTCACAGCGCTATCGCACATGCTATTATAGAAGATTGTATCTAATCTCGTGCGATTGCACACAATGGATTTGCCCAAGGCGCTGGCGACACACACACACACACGCACATGCGAAGACTTGGAATCGAATTCCTGCGGCTGACTGAGTGCCGTAGGAGTGTGGCATGCGGCAAACTCATACTCATGCCGGAGAGTGTGCAATTTCCGGCTGCTGCTGCTGCTGCTGCTGCTGCTAATGCTGCCGCCACTAAATGTTTGCGCTCCTTGCGCCGGCAGCTGCTCTGGTCTAGTAATTGCCGGGAATTCCAGTGTAGAATTGAAAATATAATAATCAACATCGCATGGGAGTGCGAACGCCGCCCAGCACCATAATGCAGCGCATTGTTCGCTCTCGGCTAAAGACTTAATGGCTGCCGACGAGCCAGCCAATTGGCCGTGACATGCGTGGACAATTTGCGCATTGTGCATTAAAGACGTTTTCATGATGAGAGCACGCAGGCAGCGTTAAAGACAATATATTGTATAAAGCGGCACGGTCCGGACACAAACAAAAGGCCAACACAAGTTGATTGCTATTTTTAGCTGTTTGCTGCTCCGCGCCAGCTCTCATTATTGTAGCTCATTAAATTTTATACGCATAAACAGAGCAGAAGGCACACGGCGCAGGGGCGCACGGGTGAACGGCGCGGACGCTGACAATGAGGTCGCGACACATTGAAAAATTCATGAGTGAAAATGTTACGCATACGCAGCGTAAGCCCGGCGCATAACACACAGAGGCATATGCCGCTTTGCCGCTTTGATTAAATTCCACGCGAGATGCTCAGCCCGAATTACTTGCAAAGGCATTTTTAATGCATTCTGACTGCGTATACGTAATTTATTAGCTGTAGCCAAACTGGCCATCAATCCGTCTGTGCGCCAAGCGAAAACGCAAATCTCTATTTGCGCCTCCGCCGCTTTGATCTCCAGCTCTAGCCCTAGCCAAGTGATGCAAAATATATGAATGCTCGCCTACGACTCCCCCAGGCATCATATACTTGCTGTACGTACCCACATACTCGCAGATCGGTCCGGGAGGGTCTCTAACTGTTTTGGGGCAAACGTTTGGCTTTTATGCATCCGCTGGTGGCCATCAAATTTGATGGTAGACGGCGTGAAAAACGCCAGCATTATTTGCAACCGGTCAAAGGTCAGTCAAGGGTTAAGGCACTGGCGGTGACGCAAGTGAGGGCCGCCAGCCTAGATACAGTCGAAAACGCTTCTGCGTCTAGACGAAAACATCATAATTTGCAGGCACTTCCGTCTAGATTGTTGCCACTGACAGACGACGGCGGTGGATGGTAGCGTCCCGCACCTGGCTCACTGCTGGGTCAGATTTTTTTTTTGGCTCTTATCCCGTCTTGATGGCCGGCCATTTGAAGCAGGATCGGGGCCCATTGCCAACAAGTGTTGCGTTTTATTGTCTCGCCATTAACGGTTTCCCGTGCCACTCGAGTTCGGTGGCACGTGCAGCTTGGCACGCGCTGCAGCTACGTGAGTGCTTCGAGGGGATGCGGCGGATCTCAATGTGGCTTTCTCAGAGTCTGCTAACAAGGCGAGGATTTGCTCTTAGCCCCCGCTCGCATAAATCCATAAAAATTCGAACAACAAAGGCGAAAGCAAACAAACAAACACACACCCACACACGGAGGCACGAACACAAACAAAAGGAATGAAAAGAGACCTGTGTAGTATGTGCGAAATCTGTTATTTATTGGCTCAATAAAAATTTGGCTTAATGCAATGCAAGTTTGCCAAATATGACAGAGATTTGCCAAGCAGATTTACGGCAGGCGCCGAATTATGTTATGCCTGCGGACGGCAGGGGCTGCTGAAGTGCTGAAGTGGTTGGCAGCAAGCGGAAGTTCATAAAATGAAATCAAATCCAAATTGGAAATACATTAAACGAGAAGAAAGGCAACAAGTCTGCTGGGAAATACATTAAAAGCGAAGCCTAAAAGTAGGCAACAAGTTTCCTCCTTTTTTTTCTCAATTGCCTGCCATTGTTAGCTGATAACAATAACAGGCTGTAACTATAGCTATATTCCTCCATATCAATGTCGGCATCCTTAGTTGTCTAATGGAGTTTTAGGCAATCGATATTGCACTGAGTGGTCACCACACACACAGGCACACACCCAGATTTATACAACAATGTAGCCAATTGCCAATCCTTGTATTCTTCGCCATCCTCTTGATTTCATAGCGCATTGTATCGCCAGCCTTTGTTGTGCTAGTTGTCCAAGTGTGTGCCACTGTGTGTGCGGGTTGCAGAGCGGAGAGTGTGTGCTGTCTTTTGCCTGGCTTTTTAATTAAACCCACAACGAGTAGATGATTTCTACTTTGCACACAGACACAGCACTCGCGCTTACCTCTGCTCTGTGGGGAGCGTCCACTAATATCGAGAGCGCTGCTTGGCTGCAGTCTCAGTTAGTTACTTTTGCTGTAGTGTAGTTGTTGTCGTTGTCGTTGTCGCTAAGCTAACGTGGATTTTTCATTTGACCGCAGCTTAGCAAATGCTCTTGGTGTCCTTTGTCCTTGCCACTTATTTGCCAGGGCTCAAATGTGTTTAACGCCTTCTAAGCTGCAAAATGATTATGTTTAAGCGCTTTCGTCGTTCTCCCGCGCCGTCCACTCCACTGTCGTCGTTGTCTTGGCTATTGACACAACCACATACTCGCAGCCACACACACACACACACTGTCTCACTAGTTGTTGTTGTTTTGATGTACGCACTTTAATGCTGGATTATTTGCCATGGCATTACATTTATTATTTGCAATCATTACACGGCCAACGCCTCGCATTAATATTTATTAAAAATAATATGCATTTTGAGCACGTTCTGTGGCATTATTAAATATTTGACACGCACACACACACACACACAAACCCGCAAATTTCACAGATTCGATTTCGATTCGATTCGCTCCGTATTTGATTTGGTTGATTGAACTATTTGGTTGACTCTGATTAGTAGCAATTCACTGAGGCTTCACTGTCCGCCGTCCGTCCGCTGCTCGACCCGCACTCGCTGACTTACCGCTGATAACTGAACGTTTGCGGCGCATCTTAACAAAGCAGCCGACGAAGGAAGTTCTTACCACTTTTGGACTTCGGCAAAATGGCGCGAAACATTCGCGTTCCACACAACAAAAGCTCCACGAAAGCTACGTTCCACAAACGGCAGCGACAGGCTGCTCTGTTGACGCTGCTCGGCCTCATCCTCGCTGCGTTGGCTGCCGTCCAACAGGTGTGTGTGTTGCGGACTTTCCGAAACATTTTCTAGGAAATGCAATTTTTGTTGCCTCTACTTATGCTGCTGCTGCCTGGCTAAGCGGCTCCTAATCCGCTCATTTGATTTATGTAAATATTTGTTGATGTCGAGCCTGTGTTGCCCTTTTTCGGAGCATGTATTTGCTTAGGCGCAAAGTATGCAGGCAGCAGGCAGCAGGCAGGGCTATCATAACGATGCCGCTTTGAAGTCTGTGAGCCTTTGCCACATTTAGACAGTTTCTGTGCCTGCTTTTGGGCGCTGCCTATGCTGCCAGCTCTTTGCTGCTAATCAAATTAAACTCGAGTGTGGCTCGTGTCGACATTTATTAAAATGGCAATATGCGGCAGGTGCTCGCCCTCGAATTGCCCGTGAGCGCACAGCAAATTGAAAAGACAAAAAGAAAATACCAGAAAAAAATAACAAAACTCTGACACGCCCCATAAGCACACACACACATACGAACACAACACAGACATGCGGATGTTTGTGAAAAGCAAGCGAATCTGCTGATAATAATACAATGACAATACATTAAGCCCCCACAGTCGAGGGCTAAAAATGCGTCTGACACATTCGAAGAGAGTCCTCAGCATTCTCGACAAAAAAAAAAGAGCCCCAGCCTCGCTGCCCTCGCCCGCTACATAAAATTCTAATGTCAACTGCCACTCGAGAGCATTTAAATTTCATTTTAAAAATTCAGTGCCAAAAGCAAAGACATGTTGATGTCCCAATGTTCGGATGTTCGTCCACGACAGCCCAATATCATATTAAAGCACACGTCCCGGCATTCCGATTGAATTTTACGTGCCGCATTATGGGTTTAAGCAACCTATAAAAGTGAGTGCTTTGCTCTGCCTCGTTTCAATTGAATTTCTGATCGATGGCCAAGACAAACAGCACAAAAGTTTTCCAATTTCCCAACAACCAACTGAGAAAACTAACACAGTTTATAGTTGGCGCATTGTGTAAAAGAGTTGAGTGCGATTTGTAGACAAATGCAAGGACATCCATTGACTATTGTTGCACTTTGGATTCTGTGGCACCGTGGCGCATTGTTGATTGTGCCACTTGTCGTATGCTTAACTCGTTGTGGCCTTAAATGGTTGTTCAACAATTTGGTGTAAATCACATGCGGCACTCGCTTAACTTCAATTTCATCAAGTGCACTTTAATGTCGAGCTGCGAATTCCAGCATACAGATAAACATCATCATCTTCAACGCTCAGCTTAGTGGTTAAAAGCTTCAGACAACCGCGTGGCACAAGAGACAGAAATCTCAGCCTGCTAAAGACGAATATGAAGATGAAGATGAAGACGAAGACGAAGACAGCGGCAACGAGCAGAAAGTCGGAGCTGGGGCTGATTAAGCTCAACAATGGGCTGACATAAGCTGCCAGCCAACAATGTGTTGAGAGGCCAACATAATATAAGCGCATTATTCATGCATGCACGAACACTCTCCTGTGGCCTTTAGTCTCGGCAACAACTGCTGGTTGACACTGTAACAGGCTGATATGCTAAATTGAACTAATATTAATGAAGTGCATTCTTAATTAGCAGCCGTAGCAGCATTAATGCAAATAATAGCGTTTTGCAAAAGTGAATTTTAAGGAAGTCTGCGAATAATTTGAATATATTCAAAGTGAAGCTTACTTCAGGCTTGCGTGATTTCAAAGTTAAATTAAAATGTATCAATTTACAACTATTATTTACTGGCAGCATTAATGCAAATAATTCAAAACTGAATTTTAAGGAAATCTGCAAATAATTTGAATATCTTCAAAGTGAAGCTTACTTCAGGCGTGCGTGATTTCAAAGTAAATTAAAATGTATCAATTTACGACTATTATTTAGTAGCAGCATTAGTATAAATAATCCAAAACTGAATTTTAAGGAAATCTGCAAATAATTTGAATATCTTCAAAGTGAAGCTTACTTCAGGCGTGCGTGATTTCAAAGTAAATTAAAATGTATCAATTTACGACTATTATTTAATAGTTTCAGAAGCTTTTTGGGTCCCAACGCCAACTGTGACTCACCCCAAACATAGAGTAAACAATGTAATTCCGTTTAGTCAGCGATTTACAATCCATTAAGCTTCTGGTATTTCCCCAACAAAAAATTGTCACGCATTGGCGGTCGACGGGTGAAAGCGCCTCCCCCTCCCCCCCTGCCAGACGGCTGGATTGGACCATGGCTCGAATGTGTCACCTTCAACTGAAGCATTGGACCAAAATGCCACAGTTTGTTTTCATTATGATGACGATAACAAGCTCATTACGCGTAGAACGTGCTGCCACGATTGGCGTATATAAAGCGTGGACCGGCTGTGGCACAAGTTTTATTCTTTTGCCACGCTTCGATTGTGCATAAAGTGTTGGGATAAAATGCATTCAACGATTTTCCAGTGCGTTGCATTTTTAATGGTGAGCGCTCTTCTTGTTTCCCTCTTTGTATTGCATTCATATTTGATTCACTTTCGCGCAGCTGTCGCAGTCGCTGTGGCTGTTGTTCTGCATAAGCCACGCCCACGCCGCCTACAACTGTTCAGCGCCGCCGAACTTTAACAATTTCGTGAGTACATTGAATTGAAGGCAGCGGGCTGGATTTAATGCATGTTTCATGACTCGTTTGGCAGGACATCAACTCGTGTTGCCGCACACCGGAAATCAATCTGGGCAACGTGCCGCAAAAGTGCCAGAAGCACGTAAATCAATTGAAATCGGCCAACGAGAAATATCCGGCATTTGCGCATCTGGTAAGTCCGTGTAATTGCAGTTGATATCTCGCACCGCCTTCTCACCAACCCCCCAATCGACATTCAACCAGTGCTATCCGGACTGCATTTACCGGGAGACGGGCGCCCTGGCCAATGGCAAGCTGCAGATGGGCAAAGTACGCGAATTTTTGCAGGAACATGTCCACCGGCGAGATCGCGAGATAGTGCCGCACATTGTGCGCTCCTTCGAGACCTGCACGGAGAGCAGTGCGTATGCGTAATTTTGTCATTTAACTGTCTTGTAACTCTCGATAACGCTTTCAGTTCACGGCCACATGAAGACCAGCAACTTAGAGAACTATAAAGTGCTGACGCAGGGCTGCTCGCCGTATGCCGCCATGATCTACAGCTGCGTCAATGCCGAAACCTTCCTCAACTGCCCCGCCAAGATGTGGAAAGCCGAGCAGCCCTGCATCGTGGCCAAGCAGTTCGCCCATCAATGCAATCCACTGCCCCATGTGCCGCTGCCCATGAGCTGAGCTCGTGTGTCTTATCTTGGTGTTTTGATCACTATGTTCTACATTTTTCGGGGTTTTTTGTTAGTAAATAAACTGAAAAGAACAAAAGCTGATTGTTTTGTTTGTAATTAGCGATGCCAACGCATTGATGGCCCTGGCAAATGAGCTGTGACAAATGGCTCTTTGCGTAGAGCAGTTTGAGCCATGCCACATTCAAGGTTCAGCACTCAAAGAGCCAAGTCGATCTCACACAATGAATCATTTGGCTTTGCTTTCAATTTGCTGCCTGCTGCCTTGCTGCTACGTGGAGGCAGCCTTCGAGGACTTTGTTGTCAGATCGGACTCACAAGAGGTGCGTATAATTCAAGTCGCAAGCACTGCCGATTAATTACATTTTCCTACAGTCCGTGCGCAACAGCGATATGGCATTGAGTTGCGAGGCAGGCAGCGAGGAGCACGAACTAATCAGTTCAGAGGACATGATGCTCGACGGCGAGGCAGGCTCCCAGTTGCTGCTGCGCCTGCTCATGCAGCATGCCCAACGGCTGGGCGTGAGTGTCGAACAATTGGGTAAGCACTAGGTCAAAGCTGAATGCGCCACACGATCAACTAACAATTTCTGTACAGCTGAAATACAGGCGCTGGAGGAGACCGGCCACTACAGCTCGGAGATGGGCTGCAGTGCGGCCGAGCCAGCTAACTATGGCCAGGAGCCCAGCTGGTATGATGTGTTCTTCAACTAAACCGCAATATGTAGTTTGCTTTTCAAATAAACTTCGTCTTTATGTGAACTGTGTGCTATTGCATGTTGTCTTTGGCCAGCTCGCAGGCGCGAATGCGATTGCACGTGCTGCTGTTCGTCCAGTTCTCAGTGGGGCAATTGTTGAAGACGTACTTGTAGGCGCAGACGCCGTACAACATGGCCATGGGCGAGCATTTGGCACTATCTGGGAATCGACGACGCTTCAGGGTACGCAATATTTCCTCCTCCTTGCCCTGGCATGCCACGAATCCGTCCATGAAGACTGCCTTCAACTTGTCTTCATTCTTGATGAGCGTGTCCATCATGGCATTCACCTTGTCGAGCACCAGCTGCGTGCCATTGAGAGCACCAGCAGTCTTATAAATGCATTCGAAGCTGCACTGCAATGCGCAACAATGAGAATCGTTCAAGTAGCACACGTTTTCTACTTACGGGCCAGACATGAAGGCCATTGACACCCAGCTCACCGCAAGGCTTCTCATATGCCCGAAAATCGATCTTGGGCAGCTTGCAACACGTTTGCGTCGACTAGAGAACGAGAGGCAAACAATGAAAGCATACTTTCGGGGATGCCAACTACTTACAGGAATATCGAGCTTCTCTGTGCAGCCCTTCTTAGTCGGTCCCGCCAGGACACCCAGCAATGAAAGCAGTAAAATGAACAACCAGCGAAACATGCTAATGCTATACTGTAACTCCAGCGCCTGAACAAACTTTTTATAGGCCCACGCCGAGCCGGATGAAGAGTCAATTAAAACGTTAATGGCTTTCAATTAGAATAGCTTGCAATTCGTTTAATTTGTGTGACTGATTGCGAATTAAGCGCGTTGCTCAGTTACAACTGGACACACACACTTTGCTGCTCATCACACTTGCAATGCAGCATGAACTCGCGTCCCTCCTCGCACCTTTTGCTGCTCCGCCAGTTGTCCGCAGGGCAATGCACGAACATATTTTCCGCGGAGCAGACACTAATGAATATGGGCAGCATGGAGCAATTGCCGAACGTTTTCTTTTTCATGCGCCTCATCAGCCGCTCGGCACTTGCTGTGCAGTTCTGCATCGATTGCACGTAGACATTGATGTTTTCATTGGCAGAGCCTACCATATCCTGCACCAGCTTGGTTGCATTTTCGACATTGAGTTCGGTGCCATTGAGCACGTTATGCGTCTTGAAAATGCACTCCATCAGGCACTAAGATATAAGAAAAGACTTCAACTTGTGTCAAGTATAGACATTAATTTACTTACTGGCGATATTCGAACTGCGCCATTTGACATGTATTCGCCGCAGCTTTCTTGAAACAAATCAAAGTTGAAATTGGGTTTTGGACAGCACTTTGCCATGACCTATGAAACAGTTCCACATTTACTTCAAATAATTCAAATATATCTAACGTAACTCACACCAAAATCCAGGCGCTTGGAGCAGTTGATTTCAGCTGAATTGTCCAAAACGAAGCAGGCCAATAGCCAAATGGCTAGAACTGTGCACTTGGTCAGCATTTTCGATCTGTCCGGATTATTAATTCGAAATGCTTTTTATACCTGGTCGCGTCAGGGACTTTGTAAATTAATGTACCGCACACGAAACTACTATAAGAAATTAATTGCCCAATAAAATATTTTATACACATATCAGATTTGTTCTTTTTTCAATACCTCGCATCTAGTTGTGTAGAATGGTTTGAGTAAATAAAATACATAAAACTTGTAATGGTGTGTACTTAAAATGTAACATTAAAACATAAATAGATAAAAATAATTTATTATTTTATATATGTACATGAATTATAAAATATTAAAGTGTCATACTCTGCAGGTTGCTCGCAAGTCAAGCAAGTTATTCGCTATGACTCCCACAAAAAGTAAAAAATTGCGTTGCATACTTTTAGGAGCGTTTGGTTTTGCTCCAATAGTTGAAATGTTACAATTACACATAGGAATTCATTAAACACTAGCAAAACTAATATACTGTATTCACAATAGCTGGGAGCTCATTTAATTTGTATCAGCATTTATAGCTGCAGACATACACTCTGATTTGCATCACACTTGCAATTGACCACAAAGTCGCGCGCTTCCTCACACACTGGGCTTGAACGCCAGCTGGTCGAGGGGCAATGTGCGAAGATGTTTTCAATGGTGCAGTAGCTGAGGAAAATGGGCATCGTAGAGCAATTGTTTCTTCGGAGGTTCCTCCGCATGCGCTTCATCAGCGACTCGGCATTTGCCGTGCAGTTCTGCATAGACTCCACGTAGACATCGAGGAATTGCTTGTTGCTGCCCAACATCTCCTGCAACACCTTGCTCGCATTTTCCACATTTAATTCCAAACCATTCATCATATTGTTCGTATTGAAGATGCACTCATACAGACACTGTGAATGACCTCGCACATCAGCATAGTTCAATTTCATAAAACATGCCACTTACCGGCGACATCTTGGGTTTGCCCTCGGGCATGTATTTGCCACAACTCGGCCGGAACGCATCGAAATTCAGATTGGGCTTGGGGCAGCAATTTGATATGGTCTACGAAGCGAATTGAAGGAACTACAGTCTATCGATCTAGTCGATTCCTTGCGTAACTTACATTATAATCCAAACGTTTCGAGCAGTCCATTTCGGCTGGGTTCACAAACACAAGGCTGGCCAATAGTCCAATAGTTACAGCTGTGCACTTGGTCAACATTTTGTCAGCTCTGATATGTTTTCTAAAATCTGCTTTGCCTTTTATACTAAATCAGGGATGTGGCAAATTAATGTAGCGCACTAAATACTCCAAACGTATAATTGCTCAATAAATAGCTTAATAAATTTTCGTTTGTTTTGCTTATTTTGTTGCTGATCACTTTATACTCTGTAGGGGGCGGTTTGCTTGTTTCATTTTACGAAAACAAGCAGTTAATAATATCAGGAGCTTGTTAATAAGCTTGTAAAGCTTGTAAGAAGCTGTTAAATGAGCTTGTTCCTAGACTCCAATTTTACCAAAGCTATCTGTTTATTTAGTCTGTTTTCTATTACTATTACTTAAATCAAATTATTATTACTACATGATTCACGTTGAGCAATCGCCATTTCACTGGGAGGACATTCGACTAAAAGACGAGCCAATTCATAAAGGCCGTGTACCAGTTTGAGGGTGGCTGGATCTTGAGCCTGGTCGAACCGTTGCTAGCTCGCACTGCAGTTTCGTCGCCCACGTCGTCGATGTCATTGAGAAATCGAACGCAGTGGGCGAGCAACCTTCGACTGTAAGCGCAATCCTGTGCGTTATCCTGCCAGAAATCAATGGGACAGTTGAGGAACATGTTGGCGGTGGTGCACTTGGCAAAAATCAACGCGTTCCTTTTGCACTTGACGCCCTCGCTGTTCAGACCCGTGTCCGGATCGGGAATTGTGGTATACATCTCGACAAGGCCTTTATATGAAGCACTCAAGGTCTCGCAGTGCTCGAAGGCATCCAGCAGCATAAGTCTATAGCTATTATATCCGTTTCTGGGAGTATACAGTTTATTCACCATTTTATTCACGTTGGGCATGTGAAGCGAGCCGTTGTCGTGCAGCAGCTGAAAGCTATTATAGATGCATTCATAGCGACACTGTTAAGGATCTGCATACAGTTTCAATACTTCAAGTGTGCAATAAACTATTTACCGCCCCATAATTGTCCTTGTACTTTTCGCAATTGCTGTTTTCGTATGGCAGGTTGCTGGGTCTCGAATCGCCGCAGCACTTCTCGAGCAGCTGTGTGTTCATCATTTGGGTGCAGAGCAGATTCGCATTGTTTTGGGCCATGGAGTAGAGCTCCAGGTAGAGAATTGGCCAGGAAAACAACAACAGCTTACTTAAATTTAATGACATTTTCAAATTTCAATTTCACTCGAAAGCCTGCCAAAGAATTGAAATAAAAATGAGCACTTGCTTGTCTGCACATCTTTCGAATTCCCCACTTACGCCAATTGCACTATTAATATATGTAGTGAAGTTAGACTGTACATTTAATTATTTGTTTGTCTCTACTCTCGTTTAGAAGTCTGCTATTCGCATTGAACTTTGAGTCAGACTCATTACTCATTGCAAATTGCTCATACGCAATGTCGGCCCAGCCAGACAAATGGTTCCGTCAACGTTGAACAATTAGCTCGGATTAAGTAATTTAGCGCAAACTCAAAATCTGTCGCTGTCGCTGTCGCTCTCGATTGCAAGTCACGATGAAAGTGATTTGTTTGTCGGTTCCCTAACTTTGTCGTCGAGCTCATGTGCTACATTAATCACTATGCAATCTGCCATCGCAACATGCCAAGTTTGTGTTCAGCATTTATCTGATCGTACCCATAATTGCAATTAAAGCATGCAATATATGTCAGCCACTGAACGTCATTTAGTTTGTTCAACAACTGCGTTAACATGGGGCTTACTTTAGTGCTGTCATTACTCGCCATTTTGCCAGCTTCCCACGGCGCTGTCAAGTGCAGAGCAGCGCCCAAGTCCTTGCAGGTAAACCCAGCTCTGCAGTGCCATCGATCGATCAATTTGCAATTTCATCTTTACTCTGCAGAACGTTCAGCTCTGCTGCCCACTGCCACTGCCCAATTGGGGCGCCTACAACAGCGAATGTGGCCGATCGGGCATTCAACCGAGCGTGAGTATTACAGCAGCTTGACCTTCTTCGCTTCGCACTTATCAGCTTATTCGCTCTGCTCCTCCGACAGTGCCGCTTGGGTTGCATCTTCAATGCCACGTCCGCGCTGCAGGGCAAAGTGCTTAGCACGAAGCACGTGCGTCCCATGCTGGAGCGTGCCTACAGCAATCAGGACATTATCGATGCGTACGACGCCAACTTCGCCAGCTGTGCAACGCTGGTGCAGAGCAAATACCAGGAGCTGAGCCAGCTGAGCCGCCAGAGCGATGCCTGCGATCGTCACGCACTCTTCTACAGTCTCTGCGCCTACTCCAAGCTGATGCGACGCTGCCCCAGCAACGTGTGGCAGGCCAACAAGAAGCAGTGCCGCGAGGCACGCGCCTACATGCAAAAGTGCGCTTGGCCCGCGCTAAAAATGTTTATGAAGAGCACATAGAAGACACGTTTTAAAAGATCGCTGTTTTATTGCCAATATAATCGGCTAGTGGGCGTGTGATCACATCGAGTAAGCTGCGCTCGCACTTCGCAAAGTATCTCGAGCAATCATGCTGTTTGCCCCGCCGCTCGGCCGTGTAGTAGCGCTGAGGCAGCGCCTCGTACTGCGAGCTGCTGGGACTGAACATCACGTGAATGAGGCTGCCCAGCACGCCATTGTGGTTGCCCAGCTGCGCGCTGTTCGCCTCGCAGATCAAGCGCAGCAGGCAACGATCTCCGCTGCCAAAGCCGTGTCTAGAAGTAAGCCGAGATTAGTAATAGTCTTCAGTTGACTGTCGGCTGCACAAACTGTTCGAATCGGTGGCTCAATATCTCGTAGAACTTGGTGCGTGAGAGCAGCGTCTGCTCCTGGCGACGCCGGGCCAAGGCAACTGCGTTGTCCTGCCGCGGATAGCCCTCAAAGAAGTCCTTGTAGTCATCAGGTGGTGGCTTCGGCTTCGGCTTCGGCTTGTGCTTGTGCTTCTTCTTAGGCGGCTTGTTGTGTGGTCGTGGCTGCTTTCGCTTTGGCGGCTTCGGCTTCCTGCGCTTGTGGTGGTGATGCTCATCTTCGTACTCGTCGTAGTAATCCTCAAAGTCCGCTAGACCATCCTCATGGGGGCCAAGATGAGTGCCGTTGCCTCTGCGCTGTTAACACATGCTATCAAAGTCAACTTAATCCATTTCGGGTTGCAGCAAACTTACAAAGATTGGCGGCTTTCTGCGCCACGTCTCAGGCAACAGATAACTGGCCTCAAAGTTGTAGGACAAAAAGACATGGCGTGTGGGCAGATCAATGGGTATGGCTATGGATATAAAGAGCTGCGTGGCCAGTTGCTTTAATTACGTGCCATTTTAGAAAGGTTTCGCGTTACTTACTGCCACTTCTCCTTTTGTATTCCAAACGAAAGCAGCCTGCAAAGTGCCAGCCAAGGAGATTAACAAGAGCACCTTCAGCACGCCCAGTTTGTCCATGTCCAGCTGAAGTTGGCAAACAAACTGAAACGCGAAAACTTGCGCGACAATCTCGAGCTGAAACTGATGAAGCAATTGGGCACAGCCAGCAGAATTATTCTGGCCAAGTGAAAGTTGCTAATTGCTAAACAATCGCAGAAGTTAAAATGGGGTCAGTATTGAAATCATTTATTGCCATTTACGCTACATTTCATTGCTCGCGATGCGTCGAAAGATCTCCTCGAAGGGCTCCGAGATCAGCTCCAGCACACTCTTGCCACAGTGCTGCTCATAGTAGTGACACTGATCTTGCCAGCCATCGTGTTCCGCCTGATAGAAACGCAGTGGCAGCTGCTCCGGCTGCGATGTGCTTGGACTGAATATGCAAAATGATATTGCTGTAATATCGAACTACGAGTATTTGAAGAAGTATTCTCTCACCTGAAGATCACGTGCATCAGGCTGCCCAGCACGCCGTTGCCCTCGTCCAGCTCGGCGGCATTGATCTCGCAGATGAGACGCAGCAGGCAGGACTCGCCAGCGAAGCCGCTCCTGCAAGCGTTAAGATTGATCAATTTTGAATTGTCTCAGAAGTATAGCCCCACCTCTGAAACTTATCCATCAGTATGTGATAAATGTTTGACCGACTGAGCAATTCTCTGCGTTCGCGTTGGGGCTCTGCATTGGGCATGGTTGTCGTCGCTTCCTGCTCTTGTTCCTCATCCTCCCACTGCTCGCCCTCTTGCTGCTCCTCGATGTCATCCGACTGCGTCTTACGCGACAGCTCAAGCTCTTCGGACTCTATGGGCCCATTTTGCTGAAGCACAAAACAGACTTAAGAACTGCACTTTCTACAACTTGAACACACCCTTTGCACCAGTTTTTTTGGATGCAGGGTATGAGTGTTTCTTGAGAACACCTTTTCTATGAGAGACAGCTGCTAATTGGCCTTTTAAATTTCGTGCTAATTGGCACTGAATGCTGTCGCTTTAAAGCCGCGAATGAAACTTACAAATAAGGTTGGCTTGCTCCAGTTGTAGGGTGAATTGTAGTTTGCCTCAAAATTGTACGAGACGAAAACGTTGCGATGCGGCAGCTCCAAAGGCACAGCCAGTGCAGCAAACACCTGAAGGAAGCGCACACGCAATTGAAGTTGCTACACTAAGTTGAACCATCACCATCACTTACACCATGTGTGCTAGAGGGCATAAAGGCCAAGTAACAGTTGCCAAGTTGCAGGCAGAGCGCACTTATGGCCAGCCAAAGGCAGACACGCCGGAGTAAGCACATTTTTGAAAATGCTCGAATCGCCGCGAGGTGCCGCACACAACTGAGCCGAGCTGCGATGGGATTCAGCAGTTGGGTCACAGCAAGTGCGTTTGCATTGAAACCACCATTGTTAATTGACAGTGCAAACAACGACAGCGCCAAGAGAGAACCCAGAACCCACAGTGAAACAGTTGCCGCACGGCCAGTTTATTTTCTTCGAGATCTATTTGCAATGTCTTTTAGAATCTGCTCGACGGGCGCCGAGATCAGATCCAACACGTTGTGCGGACAATCGCTGTGATATGCACCGCATTCTTGCTGCAGTCCATCCGCCTCGGCCTGGTAGTAGATGGAGGGCAACTGCTCATCCCTCGAGCTGCTAGGCCTGCAAATGGAATTGCAATGAGTTCGACACTTACAAGTGATTTGCAAGTTGGGGAACTCACGTGAATATAATGTGCACAACGTTGCCCAGCAGACCGTTGATCTCGCCCAGCGTTGATTCATTTGTTTCGCATATCAGACGCAGCAGACACGCCTCTGGCGGATAGCCAGATCTAGAAGAAACTTTCATGTCAAACGGGCATCAAGTGGGTGCACTCTCTTACCTTTCGAGCTTGTCCTGCAGCATGCCGTAGAAGGTCTTGCGTGTCATGAGCGACAGCTCTCTTCTCGTGCGATTTGTCTGCTCTGTGGTCTCCAACTTGACCGCTGTACTGTTAGTGCTCACTGTGCAATTGTGGCACTCTCTGCCGCTGACATCTTTAGTGGGATACGTTAGATAGCCATCGGCAAAGTCGTTGCCCATCTGCATTTCACTTGGCATCAATTGAAAGACTTCGAACACAAACTTGCCGCTGACTTACCAGAATTGGGGGAAACTTGTAAACGTGTTCCGGCTGATAGTAATTGAACTCGTAATTGTACGAGACAAAGACATTGCGATGCGGCAAGCTAATGGGCACGGATATGGCCATAAAGATCTGCAAGCAATTCACATTACCAAACATGCTACAATTCCGAGAAAAGCCAACAAGTTACACCATATTCCGAATTTGTGGGATAAAGCAGAGCTGCCTCTAACACTGGAATGGCGACTAAATGGAGCCACATACAACACTTTAAGATGCACTTCATTGTGTCCACTCTGAGCAGATCCAATGCCCCAATAAATTCGATTGTTATTGAGAGCGCGACTAGCGGGAAACTGGCGGCACTCGAATCGCTGGTCGAGCAAGAAACTTGCCGTCTGTTGTTACCAAGCTGTTAATTAGATCAAATGGAACAAAAGACAATAATCGACGATCGAATTTGGGTCAGCATGTGTAGTCGGTTTAATGCAGTTTGAACTTTACACCGTCGAGGTCGGTACCAAAGTTGACTGAACACACAGTGAAGCATAAATCACAAATTCTTATCGCTACGTTGTATAATAAACCATACAAATGGTGTTTGTAGTTAATTTATGTTTTCATCGAACTGTCTTTGATCACAATTCGACAATGTTTCTTAGAATGATGTATAAAGATGTTGCTGCTCTCGATGTTGCCGATGATCACGTTGATCACAATTCGACAATGTTTCTTAGAATGGTGTATAAAGATGTTGCTGCTCTCGATGTTGCTGATGATGACGAGTATGTAATAACTGTAGTTCTTGCTGTTGTTGCTGTTCCTGAGGATGTGTTTGTTATCTGTTGTTGCGCAGCTTGCGCTCCTTCCAAGTGGCATATTTACTATTGGCAGTGCGCAGCAGCATATTCATGTGTTGAGTGAGCGACGAACGAAGCGGCGAGAGCTCATGCATAGCACGATTCTGTAAACAACCAATCGAATTGTAAAGTAAATTGCAGAATAAGCAAATGTCAAAAACACACCTCGAAAGGCACTAATTTGGCCATTTTAAAGCGTTGCAATGTCTCGTGCATCCGCTGCAGCTTAGTCTCCAACTCTTCGGTGGTGGGTGGAAAGCAGTTCCAAAAGTGCTTTAGCAATTCCATCAGCGACAAATACAAGTGCCGCAATTCACGCTGAAAGTCTTGTGGCACCAGCTCTGCAGACAACAAAGAAACTTATTAGATACAAAACCAATTGAAAGATATAGTCTGTACTTACGTCCGACAGATTGCTCCTGAAAGCCACGCATTAGTGAGCCGCCCGGACTGAGTTCACCCAATGCATTCACAGCGGCCTTAGAGCAAATCACGTTGCGTTGGGCACTGCGATCCAGCCAGGACTCCGAGTTGCGCACCAGCCTGTACTGCACATCGTCCAGGGCCATGGAATCGTTGTGGTTCTCGTACATGTGATTCTGCAACGGACCATTCAGGTAGCGCTCCACCTTGGACAGCTCAAATTGCTTGGCTTTATGGGTCGCCTGGGCGTCCTCGCCCTCGCCTTCAAGCATCGGATTCCCAAGATCCTCGTAATGTATCTTCTCAATGAGTCGTTGCTTTTTTGCTTGTGGCGCCGCAATGTCCTTGTCGGCGCTATCATTCGTGTGTCCGGCGGCAGCTGCTGCTTTGCCATTAACGCCATTAGCATAGGTGGATTGACCAAGTGGACCATTGGCCGTGTTGGCGCCGTTGGTCATTGAGGTGGACGGTGCATTCACATTAGCGCACGTCTTCAACACCATGATGGAATGCTGATTGAAACGCTTTATCATGTTCTGGTGTACAATGTTGCCGCTATTGACAACATTGCGATCACCGGCCACACTGCCGAATCCCTCCTCAAGGGGCACATCTTCGAACTTTTTCAAATCCAGCAGCGGATCACCAGCGCCCTGCTGCACGGCAGCTTTAAGGGTCTGATCGTCGATCTTGCCACACTCAGTGAAGATGTCTTTGGTTCCCGCTGTAAGGCGATCTCTGTGAAAATAGTGAGACTGGAAGAACTTTGTCCAGAACTCGCTTTCCGGCATTTTGGCAGGCACATTCTCCAAGTGCTTACGTTTGACGGCGGGATATGTTTTAAAAATGCAGTGGATGACATCCGGAGTTAGATTGTATTTGAGGCCATTGCAGCCATCCGTCTGAGGCTTGATATCAGCCAAAAAGGCACCAGAAACACCTGCAATCAAAATATGAACAAATTGCGTGAGATTGCGAAATCAATTGTGGATCTATTTCTATACAAACCAATTTCTTGACTCTTAGACATTTTCTTTCGGGCATGATCTTTAACATGTGTAGCCCAGAACTCATCGCTACTAATTACTTTGGTGATGACCAAATCTTTATACAGCTGCAACAAATTGGGATTGTCCATCAAAATGCGATTCTTGTCCTCCAAATCCTTGTCCACCTTTCGCTTAAAGTTAGGCAACAGCTGCTGCAGCAGCTCCTTGACTTTATCGCGGTCGGCAAGAGTCGCCTGTAATCCCTGGCGGTTGACAAAGTGGAACGTCGACGTATTGCCATCATGCAGCACCACCTGTAGCTGCACCTTTGGCTTGCCCTCCGGCGAGATCTTCTGAGCTGTGTGTATTAAGATTTAATTAATTTGGTGTTGTCAATGGTGATTCGTAAGATTCTTACTTTTAATGTCCGCATAGCGATGAGAGACAGTCACAGTGTCCCGGTGTTCGGCCATCCAAGCCAGACGCTCGTTCATCACATATAGCGTGCCATCGCCCTTCTTGTACCGCACTTCTCCCATCTGTAGGAGGACATCCTCACTGCTGGTGGTCATCGTTGCTGTTGCTAAAACTGTTTGTTATTGCTATTGCTAGTGCAGTATCCAACAAACGACTGCAGCCGGCTTAAACAGTAGCCAAAATGACACTTTACGTCAACTTTCCAGATGTCAACCTTTTTCGCCTGCAACAATATGCGAAAAACTGACATTGTCATTACGTTGCATTAATAATTGCATTTGCTCGATAAGCCGAGCCTCTGAAACACCAATCTAATTTTAAATACTCAACGTGCAATCACAGAAAATCTACTATTCTTCGCTATTTTTACGAGATTACTAAAATAAAGCGAACCTCACAGCTAACAGCAATTTCCAGCACTGTTGAACGACCAGTGTTAATGACTGATGACTGAACTAGTACTGCGTTCCAATGGAATATCAGAACAGTTTTTCAACACTCCGGCAACTCTGAAATTACTACAGATTACGGCGCCAAAAAATGTTCCGCCCGCTTAAAAATACAAATACGAAATGTTTCTGGTTTCAATGCACAATTTTAATTGTAACAAAATTCTGCCAACTTTTTACATGATGATATGATTAACATATGTTTGCTGATGTAACGTGAGAATGCCTAAGTGAGTAATATATACATATGTATGTATGTATATACGTATGTATGTATATACGTATGTATGTTTACAAAATGTTTACAGTTGTCCTGCTGCATATGTATTAGTATGCATTTTCTTTTTTCATAACATGACGTTTGCTTTTAACTCTCACATTGTGGACGTATGGAGCCCAAGTGAGACGCTCTTCGTAAAAGTTTATTACTATTTGCGGACATATTACGTTGGCTAACTTGGCCGGCACTAGCTCAAGTGCGTCCGAATTTTTCCACGACATTAGAAACATTAGCTTTCCGGATGAATCGGTTGCGCCAATAATTTTCGAAGCCTCCAATCCACGATCAAATCCAAATTTCTTAGTATCTTCGTCCTTTTGTTTTTTACATTGAATGCCTGACTTAGAATCGTTTGATAATGTTGATCTAAGCTTTTCATTTGATTGAGGTTTATTTTTCTCAGATTTCTCGAATGCGGCGATTAAATCTTTGCAATAAAGATGATTTACGGGCTCCCATGTATTTTGAGAGCGCGGGTATCCTTTCCACTTAAGGAAATATTCAGTTATACCATTAACTTCTCGCTTTTTTTCAATACGTTCTACTGCATATTCCTCCATTATAAGTTCTTCAAATGGTCTTTCAGCTTAATTTATGCAGCGCAATTTTGTCGCACAGATGCAGAAACACTGATGGCACTATCGAATACATCGATCGATATTTTTGAAATTTATTAAAAATCACTTAATTATGGCAAACATCGATGTTAATTCAACTAAACACTATGAATAGATTTAATTATTATTAAATAAATTATCGAAAAATTCTCGATTTCTTACGAAAAAATCGTATTTATTTAATGCCGATAAGATATACCAAAATACAAATAATACAAAAAATACTACCTGGCCACACTTTTCACATAATGATTGGCGCGTAATTTTAAAATAAGAGTTATTTCTCCCACGCCTACAACTGTCCGCCATACTTCTAATTCGATTTATAATAAACATAAAATATAATATTAAATTGATAAAAATCAAAACGAGTAACGACATATTTCCATATAAATGATAATAAAGCTCAAAGCACCCGAAAAGTATTTTTTCTAGTATATTTCAATATTTACATAAAAAATTCATTTTCTGTCTGACAAAATTCACAAATTTTACAAATTTAATAAATTGCAATATTAGATGGGTTGTTATTATTTTTATAAATTACAATATTTAAAAGTCTACAGGCGCATGTTGGTCAATCTATTAGAATTAATTAATTTTGCTGCAAAATGAGCTCCAGTGTGGTAACTCCATTAATATGCGTGGACAAGTGAAGATGATACATTTTCAATCTTTTTTCTTTTATACAAGAACACAAACACACACGAAATCATACTTAAGTTTACGTTAATGCTTTGTTTATTCTCAATAAATTGCCTGGGAATCTTATGAAGTATTGAATATCGACTCGACTTGTATACTCTTGGGCCCAAATGGTGTTGTAGAAGTATTCAAGGAAAACAAACATAAACATATACAAAGTAAACCGATAGCTTGGAGAAATAAACATAAACATTGGTTTATGGTTATGCTTACTTGGGCAAACTGAAATACAATGCATATTCATTTTCAGAATATCTCTGGACATGCACTCATATAACATATACATATGTACATATGTTTGTATGTACATATGTACATACTTCGTAAGTAAATATGTACATTGCTAACTTTATAATTATCACTAATAGGAATGACTAAATTTTCATAGGTAATTTATATTTAGTTGAAACCACAACAAAAAACAAATGATCTTAGTTAAGTTGCACACTCATAGGAAACGTTTGCATATACATACATACATACATATAATTTGTACATTTGAAACTATTCCTACATACATATAAGCATTTTTGTTTATTGGTTAGTTTCAATAGCAGTAGTTGTAGAGTAACTGTACTTGTATGTATGTAACTGTATTATGTATATGTGTATGTATACATATACATTTGTTCTATAGTAATTAACGTTATCTAATCAATATTTTTGTTCGACTTGTGCAGACTTAGAAATAAAAAAATGTCGTTAACATATGTATGTATAGATAAATATGTATGTTTGAAATTAGTTTTATCGCTAATGTAGATGACTCAATAGAAATAGCAACAACAATTGCTCGTATTTCTCTTCTCTCACTGGTGATTTTTTCTGTTGCTCGTTAAGAGCTTTTTCGAAATTCAATTTCACAAGACCGAGCTATAAAAGCCTTCCAACGAACAGACGGAACTTCAGTCCAGTACGACCACATCAAGTCAAAGCAGTAACATTCGCCACATTTGGCTTTGTTCTCTGCTCTTCCCACACTATTCAACTACATACATCAATTAGAAAGCACAACGCGTGTGTCTTTTAAACTTATTACAAAATGGCGCAAACAATTCAGATGACTAACGAGCAATTGCATGCGCTCATCGAAGCGGTGCGTGCGTCCGCCGTCAGTGCAGCTGGCAGCGCTGCTGCGGCCAATGAATCTGCAACATCCAAGACAAAGGGCAGCTTCAGCAATTGCGACAACAGATTTGGCGGAGCTCGCAATCACGATGAGGTCGAGGAGTTCATCACTAACATTGTCACCTACAAGGAGGTGGAAGGCATCAGCGATGAGAACGCTCTCAAGAGCATATCGCTGCTCTTCTACGGCATCGCTTCTACTTGGTGGCAAGGTGTTCGAAAGGAGGCAAAGACCTGGAATGACGCTATTGGTCTAATCCGTGAACACTTCTCACCCAGCAAGCCAGCGTACCAGGTGTACATGGAGCTCTTCGAGAAGAAACAGGACGATTCGGTTGCCATTGACACCTTTGTGGTCGAGAAGCGAGCACTGCTCGCTCAGCTGCCAGAAGGTCGCCACGACGAAGAGACCGAACTGGACTTCATCTATGGCCTCTTGAATATCAAGTACCGCAAACACATCCCCCGCACAAGCATCCAGACGTTCCGTGACCTTCTGGACCAAGGCCGCATCATCGAGCATAACAACCAAGAAGATGAAGCTGCTTCCAAGGGTCCGCTACGCGGTGCCCGACGTGTTGAACGTTGCACCTACTGCAACTTCCGAGGACACACGTTTGAGAACTGCCGCAAGCGTCGACAAGCACAGAACGAGGGGAATGAAGAATAAAAGGCAACTCACACGCAACTCATCAAATCATGACATCATCGGCAACCGGTAACAACAACAACTGGGTGCGCAGAGCGCACATTTTAAACGCTGACGTCACAATCCAACAAAACAGAAAAGAAAACTTACTTCGCCGCGCTGGCCACACATTGACAAGAACGAGGGAGATGACAACAGCTTTTAGTTAAGCTCATTTCACTCATTCACCGCCAAGTTGTTTGCCGGCAAGCAAAGCAAAGCATTCCACCAACACAACAACATCAATAACAAAACTTCTCGCTGCGCCTGCGGCTATTTTTGGCTATGAACGCCAACTTGGTTCCCTTAATGTGATATTTTCACAAACGCATTTAAATCGTTACAAGCAACCGGTAACTCTGTTTACCAAAACTCGAGTGATGGAGAAATGAAGAGGGGAGCGGCGCGTGGATTTCGCTCGTAGGCTAAAGCTCTGCGTATTGAGGCTGCCCAGCTGATCAGTGACAAACTGAACTGCATAGCATTCGGCTGTTGTTCTTCGGGACTGCAGCCGAAGGCTTTGCACGACAGCTGTCGTTGTGTCAGTTGAGTATGCGTCGGCGCAGAGCTTTCGGTCGCATTGGGTGTTTCGTGCGCCTCTCCTCTCTCCACTTCATTGTCGCTCAAAACCGCTGCCTTGGCCTAGTGTCTGTGCAGGGGCAGGTGAAACGTATACGAGGCGCTCAAGTTTAGGGTTCGCCCAGCAACTTGTCGCTTAGTTTGCGTAGCATCGGCAACCCTGTGCGGACCCTTAGTCAATGCGGCAAAAAACCCCCGCCAATAGTTCGTTAGTTCAATTCCTCTTGTGTGCCGCATTTCCATAGCAAAGCTTCATGCTGAGCATAGAGTAAACAGTAAACAGCAACATTGAAGTGTGTTTCGATGCACTTCAGTGTTGTTGTTCTGTGGTGGCAGCTATGTTCGGTCTGAATCTATTGCCAACTGGTTGTGCGTCTCTCGCGATAGGAACTGCAACTGATTGGCTATTGGCAAAACCAAAATTCTCTCTCGAGAACTTTGAAAAAACCAAACAATTTTTTGACATTTATTGTCAACATTTGATCAAGGACACATTGCACAACGATGGCTATGTTGTCGCCATTCGTGCAATTGGCACGCTTAATTGTCCCATCCTACGAGGCTGCTCCTTTGAGCACTTCAGACAAGCTTAAGGCACGCCAGCAATTTTCATCACAATCAAGGGTTTTTGGATTCGTCGCCGCCCAGCAGCTCCAGCTCGTGGCGACTGCCCTGAACCCACCACGTTTGTAAATTCAATCTCTTGTGTAGAATCCATAGGCGCGTAGTACCATCTACATCGACATCGGTATACATTGGCCATTGTTGTTTAGCGAGCCAGAATTTGGAGCATTGGCCTCACGCGCTACAACAACTTCGGCACGCACGCCCCGATGATGTGACAGTGGCTCACTCTGCCATTGTTATGATCATTATGCTGGGGGCCTATGGATGACCACAAGAGGTTGCGATACGCAACAATCGAATCGAAGACTGAACCCAGAATATTGAAATCAATATAAAACTCAAACTGAACAAGCTCTTTACTGTTTTATTATATGTGGGTTGGGGTTGCAAGGATAAGCATTTTTTCAGCTGGCAATAGAGGCGCATAAAAATACAAATAGCGTTGGTTCGGACGAATCAAAAAACTTGGAACTGGACTAAAATGATATCAGAAGGCAACGCTTTTTAAAAAAAATATATTGTTTTTTAGACAAACGTCTATGTATCACTTTATTTATCATTTAGAAATTTGAAAAACTAACTAAAAAGAGAAGATCTTAAACTAAATCAGTCGTTTTTTGTTGGAATGATTCCAAAATTTATATTGAACTATAAGTTTACTGTCGCGTACGTTCGACATTACGACCACGCTCGAGAAGTTCACGAAAGGATTTAATTTCATGGCGCGGAATACGCTCCCTGTACTTCTGCAGCATCAGGCCATAAACAAAGTCCAGTTCCGTCTCCTCGTTGTGCCGTCCCTCCGGTAATTTGGCCAACAGAGCGCGTTGTTTGCAGATGAAAGCATCTATCGACTCGGTGCTTTGTTGTTTCAGCTCGAAGATCTCCATGTAGATCTGATAGGATGGTTTTGTGGGCGAGAAATGATCCCGCAGCAATTGCAGTACATCATCCCAAGTTTTTGCCTCACGTCGCACTCCCTTCCACCAAATGGTGGCATCGCTGAATAGTAGTAGCGAGATACCCTTCAAAGCATCCTTATCGCTGATTCCCTCCACCTCCTTGTATGTCTCAATTGCGGTTATAAACTCCTCGACAGCGTCGTGATCTCGTTGTCCACCGAACTTAGCATGGCAATTGCTGAAGCTTCCCTTGGATTGAGATTTTTCTTGCTCTAATTGTTCGGGAGCCAGTGATTTAATCGTTTCGATGAGTATCCGAAACTGCTCGTCTGACATTTGCGTCATTTTCAGGAAGCTAAACTCCGACTTGAAGAACAAATTATTCCAAACGCAAAACACAACCGAACCGTTGTCACCGGCTGTTAAAACTGCTTACAATAAATGCCTGCGTAAGCTTTTTCAGGTTATGAATCATGAACTAAGTTCGTTCTCTCTGCGAAAAAGTAATTGAGAATGCGAAAGCTTTCGAGTTCGAATACCTGAATAGCTGACATTTGCTGCTCTCGGACTTGTGTTTAATGCTCTTTAAACGCATATCTCTTCCGTTAATTTATATGTAAATAAACTATACACCCATTTTAACAAAAGAAAAACGATCAACATTTCATGTTTCAATGTATATATATTAATATTAACAAATTCAATGTAATTTGAACAGCAAACAAGTAAAAATAACAATTATTATTACCATTATGTTTACCTCTTTTCCTAGACAAAACTTAGCTTTAGAAGAAACACGTTAAGTAGAGACAATTTTTTATGTAAATTCTTATATGTATGTAGTATTGTATCTTATTTTAGTATTGTGGGTACAATCGTTTTTAAACGTTTAAAATCTTTTACAATTTAGTTTTGTTGTGAAAAATATTGACTGAGAAGAAGTGACACAGTTGCTTGTTCCGCTCTCCCAATCGCGTATTATTATTCTGAATTACTCTCTTTCGCTCTCTAATTTCCGAAATTTTTTTTTATGTTGAATTTCACAACGTTGTGCTTTAAAAGCAAGTTGCCGGCAAACGGAGCTTCAGTCTTCGACGACCACAACAGCTGAAAGCACTAGCATTCGCCAATTTTGGCTTTGTTCTCAGCTTCTTGCTATACAACTCATCGTCGCGTGTGTCTTTTAAACTTATTACAAAATGGCGCAAACAATTCAGATGACTAACGAGCAATTGCATGCGCTCATCGAAGCGGTGCGTGCGTCCGCCGTCAGTGCAGCTGGCAGCGCTGCTGCGGCCAATGAATCTGCAACATCCAAGACAAAGGGCAGCTTCAGCAATTGCGACAACAGATTTGGCGGAGCTCGCAATCACGATGAGGTCGAGGAGTTCATCACTAACATTGTCACCTACAAGGAGGTGGAAGGCATCAGCGATGAGAACGCTCTCAAGAGCATATCGCTGCTCTTCTACGGCATCGCTTCTACTTGGTGGCAAGGTGTTCGAAAGGAGGCAAAGACCTGGAATGACGCTATTGGTCTAATCCGTGAACACTTCTCACCCAGCAAGCCAGCGTACCAGGTGTACATGGAGCTCTTCGAGAAGAAACAGGACGATTCGGTTGCCATTGACACCTTTGTGGTCGAGAAGCGAGCACTGCTCGCTCAGCTGCCAGAAGGTCGCCACGACGAAGAGACCGAACTGGACTTCATCTATGGCCTCTTGAATATCAAGTACCGCAAACACATCCCCCGCACAAGCATCCAGACGTTCCGTGACCTTCTGGACCAAGGCCGCATCATCGAGCATAACAACCAAGAAGATGAAGCTGCTTCCAAGGGTCCGCTACGCGGTGCCCGACGTGTTGAACGTTGCACCTACTGCAACTTCCGAGGACACACGTTTGAGAACTGCCGCAAGCGTCGTCGTGCGAACGAGGGGAATGAAGAATAAAAGGCAACACACACGCAACTCATCAAATCGTGACATCATCGGCAATTTGACCGGTAACAACAAGAACTGGGTGCGCAGAGCGCACATTTTAAACGCTGACGTCACAATCCAACAAATCAGAAACGAAAACTTACTTCGCCGCGCTGGCCACACATTGACAAGAACGAGGGAGATAACAACACCTTTTAGTTAAGTTCATTTCACTCATTCACCGCCAAGTTGTTTGCCGGCAAGCAAAGCAAACCAACACAACAACATCAATAACAAAATTTCTCGCTGCGCCTGCGGCTATTTTTGGCTATGAACGCCAACTTGGTTCCCTTAATGTGATATTTTCACAAACGGATTTAAATCGTTACAAGCAACCGGTAACACTGTTTACCAAAACTCGAGTGATGGTGAAATGAAGAGGGGAGCGGCGCGTGGATTTCGCTCGTAGGCTAAAGCTCTGTGTTTGAGGCTGTCCAGCTGATCAGCGACAAACTGAACTGCATAGCATTCGTCTGTTGTTCTTCGGGACTGCAGCCGAAGGCTTTGCACGACAGATGTCGTTGTGTCAGTTGAGTATGCTTCGGCGCAGAGCTTTCGGTGGCATTGGGTGTTTCATGCGCCTCTCCTCTCTCCGCTTCGTTGTCGCACAAAACCGCTGCCTTGGCCTAGTGTGTGTGCAGGGGCAGGTGAAACGTATACGAGGCGCTCAAGTTTAGGGTTCGCCCAGCAACTTGTCGCTTAGTTTGCGTAGCATCGGCAACCCTGTGAGGACCCTTAGTCAATGCGGCAAAAACCCCCGCTAAAAACTTGTTAGTTCAGTTCCTCTTGTGCGGTATAAACCCACGGATTTTGTGCAAATCTCCAGGTTGCGTGCACTGAGCGAAGTAAGCAGCAACTTTGCCGCGTGCAATTTTGTTGCCTGCGAGTACAGCAAACCAGCCCAAAAGGCAACAACACTGCAGTGTATTCCGATTCACTGCAGCGTTGCTGCGTTAAGTTGGCTGTAGTAAGAAGGCAATAGAGAGCAACATAGTTGCTTCTTTGCAATTCTTCGGCTGTAAACGATGCGCAATAGGCAGCAACAATGCAGTGCATTTCGATGGACTGCAATGTTGTTGCCTTAACAATGCGCTTGTTCACAAGTTGACTAGAGTATGATGATGTTCCGCCACTGACCCAAAACTTAAGTCATGGTGTTTCCTTTGCCCAACCTGGATGTTAGTCACGTGGACGTATAACTTCTCGCGATAGGAACTGCAACTGATTGGCTGTTGGCAAAACCAAAATTCTCTCTCGAGAGAACTTTGAAAAAACCAAACAATTTTTTGACATTTTTTGTCAACATCTGGCCAAGTACATTGCACAACGATGGCTATGTTGTCGCCATTCGTGCAATTGGCACGCTTAATTGTCCTTCGCTGTGAGACTGCTCCTTTGAGCACCTCAATGGTAGACAAGCTTGAGGCACGCCAGCAATTATCATCCACAATCAAGGGGTTTTGGATTTGTCGCCGCCAAGCAGTTATAGCACGTGGCGACTGCCCAAAACTCACACTTTTGTAAGTCCAATCTCTTGTGCAGAATCCATAGGCGCGTAGTACGATCAACATCTACATCGGTGCCTCCTAAACCATGCAAAAACTTAATAATCTCATTGATAATATACAATATCTTAATACCAATGGGAGCCTGCCTATGGAAGACCACACGATGTTGTGTTAAACACCCACAAAATTTATAAAGATTGCATACAGAAAAAATCAATAAATCAACATACACAATCGAAATATAAACCATTTTGCTGTTGTTAATGGGTTAAAAGGGAAAATATATTAACAGGCGTACATTTCATGTGTGTGCATTGCTTGAGAGCTAACACTTGACAGGTTTTATTATTCTGTAATATATTGATCTCTGATATTTTAGGGGTCGCTAAATGTTTTATAGTTTCTGTGATCATTTACTTTTTAAATGTCTGAAATAGTTCTTTAATTTAAAATTCACTTGTGGACAACTATCCAATTGATTAAAACTATTGCAGAAGAAAGCTTTTTTCTCTCCCTCTCTGAGAGTGAAGAGTCAATTAAAGAGCACACTTTCGAGTTCGAATGCGTAAACGTAAACAACTAGTATTTTGATATTTTCGATATTTATATACAATACAATACATATGTATGTATGTTTGACCTAGTGAATCACGTTGACATATATGTACATACATATATACACACGTATGTATGTAAAAATTGTTCTGTACGCGTTTACTGTTGCTTATTCGTTTGTCATTTGGTCATACTTTGCTATGCACTTTCAATCTAGTGCGATTATTAAATATTTTTAGTTAATTGATAAGCGTATGTATGTACATATGTGTTTGTTCAAACCGGTGTGTTTTACTGCTGCTTATCGATTCTGCGAATTGTGAGTAAAGAGATTAAAGCAAGAAAGTTATTGTTGAATGTACATATGTACATATATATATATATATGTATATATCAGAGCTCGCAAATAATTGTCGACCGTTTTTCTTCTTGTGCTCTCGTTGCGAGCCCAACCGAAAAAGTTCATACTCTCTCGCTCGCGCTCTGAGCAAGAAACCTTTGCTAGCTTGATTTATATTTTCTGTTGAGCGCTTTTGGTTCAGCTCTGTGTATGCTGCTCTTTCAAGCGCGTAAAGAGCGGAACGAGAAACTCTCGCACAATGAGAGTGAGGAAAAGACCGATTGACCGAAAAACTCAACGCAAACGGTCCCATTTACTTTCGTTGTTGTGAAAAAGAAATAATATAATTTGTTTAATGGAACAATTTAAATTTATTTTAAAATATTTTTGTTAACAAGTTCCATTTCAATTCCATATTTCATATAACAAAATGCTATTAAAAAGCAAAACAAAAGTTTCAGAAAATGTTGTTTTTGAATATTTTGTTGCATTAAACGCGTTCGAACGTACGTTCGCGACTCGTGGAAATGCCCATATATATTTTTTGTAACATGTTAAGCTTTATAACTAGTTTAACTCAATTCACGATCTCAATTAATATATGTATTAATTTGAATTGAGTAGAGCACATTAGTCATGCCAAATGAACATATGTTCATGAGCTTTTTCGAAGTTGAATTTCGCAACAAAGCGATATAAAGCCGGCAAAATAGTTGAATGCCTTTTGAGTCTTTGCCGGCACGACCAAGTTGAAGCATTGACTGTGCTAATAAACACAATTCGAGTTCAAAAATGGCCCAGACTATACAAATGACCAATGAACAACTACGAGAGCTTATCGAAACTGTAAAATCTTCGGCAGTAAGTGCAGCCAACGCTGCAGGTACAAGTGGAGACTCCTCAGTGACGAAGTCAAAGGCAAACTTCAGCAATTGCGTACATAAATTTCACGGCACTCGTAGTTACGATGTGGTCGAGGAGTTTATCACCAACATCGTTACCTACAAGGAGTTGGAAGGCATCAGCGATGAGAACGCTCTCAAGGGCATCTCATTGCTCTTTTTTGGCATCGCTTCTACTTGGTGGCAAGGAGTTCGAAAGGAGGCAAAAACATGGGATGACGCTATTGGTCTAATTCGCGAACATTTCTCACCTGCCAAGCCCGCCTACCAGGTTTACATGGATATATTTGCAAAGAAGCAGCTTGATGAGGTTGCCATTGACACCTTTGTGGTCGAAAAGCGTGCACTGCTGGCTCAGTTACCAGCAGATCGTCACACTGAAGAGACCGAGCTGGACTTCCTATATGGCCTGCTTAACATTAAATATCGCAAGCATATTACGCGCCAAAGCGTGAAAAGTTTTCGGGATCTTCTAGAATTGGGTCGTGTCATTGAGCATAATTGTCAGGATGAGGCTAACACCAGAGCTGCAATTCCTGTTCGTGGCGCCCGACGTGTTGAACGGTGTACTCACTGTAATTTCCGAGGTCACCGTTTCGAGAATTGCCGCAAGCGCCAAGCTCCCACTGCTAATGACGGAGAAAACGATGCATCAAAAAGGCAACGAGAAAACTGAGCAAACATTGCCATTTGAATGCATTTTAAATACTGGACACTTCAATTTGAATATGTATATATTAACGCAAACATGTAATTACTTAACCACTATTATTTATTGTTAGCAATATAAAATAAGTTTTTTTACATCTCTGAAAATTTAAAAACGAGTAACGGCTTTTTTCGTTGAAATAGAGGTGAAGCTGAAAAAAATACTAATAAAAAATCACTAAATAGTTTATAGTATTTTTATACCGAAAATTAGATATCTAATAATTTGTGATCACAGTAAGCTGGTTATATTTAAAAAAAAAAATGTAAAAATCATCCATTAATATTTTCATTGACAAGCATAGCTTTGGCGAAAACGTATTGAGCAAATACGATACCGTATACAAAAAAGTGTCAAGTGTTGCCAGTTGCCGTTCGATACTTTTTCGCAATTGTTTCGTCATACTTGCTTGAATACGCGATTTTCCAGGGCTGTTTCATTAGTATCGGTATCGTCTGGGACTGCGCAGTGCGCAGGGTTGCTGTGCAGCGAAAGTATCGGTATCGGACGGTCGTATTTTTGTTATGCTGTTGTTGTTGTTTAGCAAAAATGGATCAACAACTGCACCGTCTGACGGATCGTCATTACTCGGAAGTGGAGGGCCTGCTACAGGTAAGCAGCATATTATTTGCATACTTTGCACGTTCAATTGAAGTGTTTCGATTACTACAACGCCCATATTTTTGTGCCCCGTCTGCCCACTCACGCGAACGCACCCACTCTCAAAACACCAACACACACATACACACATATACACGTATGGGACATACTCGACATATAAAAACATACACATACACATGCGCGCACATACACACTGTCACACATACGCTTCTCGCCGCAGGCAATGGACATGCCGAGCTCAGACCACGAAGAAATCGAGTCGGAATCGTGCCGACTTAGCCGGTACAATGCTGTCAACCTGTACGAGGGACGTCAGCGTTGCTACACAATGCCGCACGTACCCCCCGCGCCGCCCTCCACACCAACGCTGCTAACGTCCAACGGCAACAGCAACGGCAGCGGTCTCGGCAATGTCAACAGCAACAGTAACGGCAACTGCAGCACCATTGGCATTAGCACTTTCAACAATGGGAGCTCTAGCTCACCCACCGCCAGCTTGGTGGCCGATAATCAAATCAATCACTTCATCTATGTGAAAAACGGCAAGAATCTGAATCGTCGCGAGTCGCGTTGTGCCGATACGGAACTCTCCAAGCTGTTCAATGTGGTCTCCATCACGAATCGCCTGACGGCCATCAAGAATCAGAATCGTTCGCACAAACACCACCACCAGCAGCAGCAGCAGCAACAACACTCGCAGCAGCAGCAGCAACTGAGCGAGCGTGGCATCATCAATGCATCGCGCAACATTTCCAAGCTGCATGGAGCGACGAAAATCTTTAAGATCCATCGCGATCCAAAGATGAAGATCCAAAGGTTCCTGCGCGAAACAGACGAGGATTCGGTGTCGGCACCCGAATACGACGAAGAGGAGGAGGACACACGGTTCCGTTTCTTTCGGCGGACACGTCGCTCCTACAGTCGCATGGGCAGGAAGATTGCACGCTTCGAGCATCACGAGCGGATGGAGACGATTGTCGACAGCTTCGATGCGGCCATGAGTTTCAACGATGCAGATACCTGAGCGGACGCAGCGGCGGCGGCAGCAGCACCATCAACCACCACAACAACAATAGCAGCTGTATCCGCATCCTCAGTCGTCAGCGCTGCTGCTACTGCTGCCGCCACCGCTGCTGTTGCCGCCGCAGTTGCAGCCGCGAATAACAACAACAACACCACAGGCACGGGCTGAGTGCAAACCAATGTGATGAATGTGAATTTCAACTAAATTATTTTTATTACTACTACTATTATTACGATTATGATTACCGTTTACCAATTATCGATTACCGAACTGTTCTCTCCATACATTTAGTTCTTTTGGCGCCCAACTGCCGTCGCGTCTTTGTTGTTTTCGTTGTTGAATGCCCAGCTTGGTCGTGCTGGATGTACGACCAACCCAATATTGAGATATTCCGTGGCTGCATTCCATCCAGCCATCCAGTTATCCATTCATCCAACCGACAACAAACCGCAGCGCAGGGCGAGCATTTAGTTTTTAGCTTAGTTCTTACAAAAGCCTCTGTGTGTGGTCGGTTCACTTGGCGGCTCCTTCAACAGTTGCAAGCAACAGCCAATAGCTATAACAACAATAACAAAACAAGCACAATGTCAAGTATTTTTTTGGTCTGGTTGTTCCAACGGAAGAGGGAGCGCACAGTGGAGCCAAAACAACAAACGATTCCAATAAATGCACAAAATAATGTGTTGTATTTGTGAAGACAGACGAAAAATAAAAACCATGTAATTTTCTTCTTATCGAACCGCTGTTAACATATCCCAAATGGATCTATTCTAAGAAATTGTTCATATGTTCAGCGAGTTACGATCTAATATTGTTGTGATCCCAGACTACAAAACACACATACATACGTATGTGCATGCATACATATACAACAAACAACAAACATACAACATGATGAACCGTCTAAAAATTCAATTTGTACAAAAAAAAAAACAAGTTTATTCAATCAGACTGTTTATTTAACAAAAACGACTATATAATAGTGCAAACCTGTGGAAATCTATGATCTATGGAAAAGTCACAATTAAACAATTTCGTGTAGACAACAATCCTCAAGATGAATCTTCTATTTTATGACAATTGGTTGTAAATGCCCATGGGTTCTAAATGGGCACAGTAGACTTCAATTCCTACAAGATTAACAACTAACCTTCAACAGTGAAGACCTCAGCAAACTGACGTCATCCAATTCACTAACAACGTTCACTAATATTTGGTAGCGATAAACGACTAACAACAAAGTTCGTCTTGCCATCATTTCTATGTTAAGAATGACTTTCGCTTGAAAATATGAGCAATGCAAGATTTTCAGTAGATCGCTGCGTATGATAGCTGTCCTAAGTGTTAAATAAATCATATCGGTCAACGGTTTGAGACTTCAGAGGGTTCTTGCTGTTCAACAATAGATTCACTTTATGAACTTTATACCTTCCGCCTTCATTAAATCCATTCATCTGTGAATATATAAATTTGTGTCCTAACTGGAACTGAACTGTTCGAAAGTAAGATTATTTAATTGTTTTTCTTTTCGACGATTTTGAAAATGTTGAAATAATTTTTATATTCAAAATGCAAATTGAGTTGCATAAAAAAATTCATCTACTGTCGTTCATTGTGTATTGTGGATCTTTTGTAGTCTGTTTATTGAGGCGATGACGATACACAATTATGCATAATACAATTGGAAGTGCTAAACTCTATAATATAACTATAACTAGTTCCGAGAACCGATTTAAGCTTTGAAAGCCAAAAAACAATAACATTATTATTAATATTGTAATTCGAATTATTAATTCGACTAATGTCAATTTGTAACTGTAAAGCACAGTGATTAGATTCGCTCCTTGAAGAAGTTGTCCATCAGATTCTCCTCGAGCTGCGCGGGATCTGTTACCGGCATGCGGCAGACACGATCGTGGCATATATAAACTGTGGTCTTGCCATTCACCATTTTGAATTTGCGCTGCACACGCTGATTGCATGCCTCATCCGGGTGCTGCGGATCGCAGTGCACAATGATCATGCCGGGTATATAGAACTTGCGGCAAATCTCCACGAAACGTGTTGTGTCTGGGGAATCGGGTCCCACCACTGCCACCAGGTCCAGGCCATGCTCGTGGAGCAACAAGGCCGACAACATCTCGGGCAGCGCATGGCCAAAGGGCGAAACGTCGGCAAAGTAATTGAGCAGCTTGGCGGCACGTTGCAAGTATGCGTTCTCATCATAGTAATGCGAGAGTATGGTGAGATTACGAGCAGCAACGCTGTTGCCACAGGGCTCGGCACCGTCATGATCTGCAAAAAAGACGAGATTGGTTGACAGGTGAACCACAAAATGTTTGGCAACTTTACCTTCTTTGAGTCTCACAATGACATTGGGGGCGTTCTGCTGCGAGAAAAAATAGGCGCCGTTCTTGTCGTCCCAAAAGAGTTTGTCCTGTGTCTCCTGCAGCTCCTTGGCCCAGCGCAGTGCGCTCATATCCAAGGACGCCTTATAGTAGTCTAGCAATCCCTTGATGAGAAACGCATAATCGTCCAAGAAGCCCTCGATGCGAGCACTGCAAGATTAGCAAAAGTTCACAATACAGTTTGCAGATTTTCCCTAGAGTATCTCTTACGTATTCTGCTCCAGCGTGGCATCCTGGCCACCAGCTCCATAGCAAGAACGTAGCAATAGCTGCTTTTCCGCATCATAGAGATGCGTGCGTAGAAACTGTAGTAGCTCCTTGGCCGTCTGCAAATAGGCATCACGCTTGGCAGTGCCACAGTTGGCCAGCTTGGAGAGACCCGACAACACCAATCCATTCCACGCGCAGATGATCTTGGTGTCCAGATGTGGTCGTGGTCGTTGGTCGCGCACCTTGTGTAGTATGTCATTGGCTGTCTGCAGCAATGGCTTCAATTGCTCCGCCTCCAAATTGAAGTTGGCACACGTGTCCTCCTCGGAGCCGCGCACGATGAGAATATTCTTGCCCGTGAGATGGCCATGCGGATCGCTGGAGGGCGGCACATTGCCCTTGGGCTTCAAGTCGTAGTGGAACGTGTATACCTCAAAAGCACGCTCGGGAGTTACATCGCCAAAGCGCGACTTTTGGGCTTGGAAGGCCTCCAGTATTTCCTGCCAGGTCCAGGCATAAAACGCGCCCTCCACCTTCACAGTATCCGCATGCGTGGGCAAAGAATCGGCATCTTCGCCGGCATAGAAACCGCCAGCCGGGTGACGCAAGTCCTTGATTAAATACTCATAAATTCTATCAGCATAGCGTAGAAACAGTTCACTACGGGTGAGCTTGTAGCCATTGGCATACGCAGCCATCAGTTGTCCCTGGTCGTAGAGCATCTTCTCGAAGTGCACGTTGTGCCAGTCTCGTGTGGTGGCATAGCGTGCGAAGCCGCCAAAGATGTGATCATTGATGCCGCCACGTCCAATGTGATCCAGCGTCTGCAGCACCATGTCCAGCACATCCACATCCTTGCTAACCAAATAGGCGTGGAAGAGAAAGTTGAGACGCGGCACCTCTGGAAACTTGGGTTCGCGACCAAAGCCGCCGTGCTGCTGATCGAAGCGTTGCTTATGCACGCCCAGCGCTTCAGCTAGCTTCGCATCGGCGCTGCCCGGTTCGAAGGCAGCCTCGCCCACTGCTGAGGCATCCTGATTTGTGACCATGGCTTGCAGCAACGTGGAGCCAGCTTTCAAGAGCGACTCCCGATCCGCTTGCCACTTCTTGGCTATGGATTCCAGCACATTGGTGAACGAGGGCATGCCATAGCTAAGCAATAAATACACAATTACTAATTTCATTTAGCTGGATTAAGATGTGATTTCCATACCGCGCCTTGGGCGGAAAGTAAGTGCCAGCTGCGAGTGGCGCCAAATCTGGCGTAAGCCAGACACTCATCGGCCAACCTCCGCTGCCCTTGGACATCAGCAGAAACTGCATGTAGACCTTGTCAATGTCGGGTCGCTCTTCGCGGTCCACTTTGATGTTCACAAAATGTTTGTTCATCACGGCTGCAGTTTCGGCATCCTCGAAGGACTCGTGCTCCATCACGTGGCACCAGTGGCAGGTGGAGTAGCCCACCGACAAGAAGATTAACTTCTGCTCTTTGCGCGCACGCTCAAAGGCCTCCTCACACCATGGATACCTGCATGCAAGTTAACAGTCAGTGGTGGTGTCTTTCTTTATGCTCTTGAGGCATACTCACCAATCGACGGGATTGTGCGCATGCTGCAGCAAATATGGCGACTTGGAAGATGCCAATCTGTTATTGTGCTTCGGCGGCTGCGCCTTTGTTTCGCTGCCCGTCGCCATGCCACGAAACAGGTGCTGCTGGCTTTGTTGCTTTTGTTGTGGTGATGTTATTGTTGCTCTGCTGCGCTTTAAAAATTGCGAGTGCTTACAATGCTTTGAATGTCATGAGGTGTACGATAACTCACTCGTCTAGTTGTTGCCGTAGACGCGTCGTTTGTGTCTGTGGCGTTCTTAATGCCAAAGCGCTTCTTATCCAGGATTGGCAGAGTGTTTTGCCTCTAAACATAGCAATTTATTGATAATATACATATATAATCGAAATGGTATTCCATCAACTGAATCAACTGATTATAATTTAGTCAGAGCTATCGATTACAAATCAACTCTTACTTAGCGAACGCGTAGCCTATTTTAAATTCAATATTAGTTAAGAAATTCACATTAAAACTAAACAAATTCAATGAAACACCTTTCAATTGCATAAATTTAAATTAATTACTGATATATTTGAACTAATCATCATATCGATAGCATACCTGTTCGATAGTTGGCAAACGATAGAAACAAGTGGCAACACCATATGCAAGACAAAATCAGTGTTGCTTAACAGATACTAAAAGCCCGCTAAATTCAAAAGTGCACAGCAATTCTCCATAAACTACTTCACGGAAACTTCTCAGTGTTGTTCCGAAGAACATTTGGCAGGATGAATAAAAATGCACTGCACTTCAGACGTAAATTGTTTTAAAGTTTTTATTAATGCATACAGTTTATCTTTGCTTTGATAATTATGTAAAAAATTGCTTAGATATATGCGGTTGATACATATAGTAGATTAACCTACAAGCTAATTGAAAATCACAAATGAACATAAAATATTTATACATTATAGTGTGTGGTTGTATTTAAGCACATCGTTAAGTTAATACACACCCCCTGGACCCGGGGGCACTCCACGACGCCCGCAAGATGCAGCAGACAATTCTCGCATACAGCTCTCAACTTTGAGTTGACAGCAAGGAAAATTGAGGAGCCAGCCAAGCGTGTTTAGCAATCGCTTTGGACTAGCGCATCGCTGAGCGAGCTCAGCTGCTCCTCGCTGCCCTTGATCCTGTCGGCCAGGTCGCGTGCATCGGCAATGAGTTTGGCCTTCATGTTGATAAAGTAATCGTAGTCGGCACACATGTCGGCACTGAGATGTTTGCCAAACAGCTTGGCAATGCTGCTGCCCCGCCTGTCGATGTCCGCCTTGAGGCGTTGCGCCTCCTCCAGCTGCTCGTAGAGGCGTTCGCGTTTCGCATCCAGCGTGCTCTGTGTGAACAAAGAAGTTTGGCCGTTTAGTGGTGCCTTGCGAGAGCTCTCTCTTGAGCGACTTACCTTCTCCTGCTGGCTGCTGATGGGCGAACGCGCCTCCAGACTGCATTCGGTTTGGGCCAGGCGCTCCGACAGCGACAGCAACAGACTGGTAATGTGACCCACATCATCGATGTAGGTGCGGAACTTGGACGCTTCGCTGGGACGCACCTTCTCCGTCAGATTGGCCAGCAGATCGAGGCCCAGTTTGTCGTTTGTGGCGCACTCCTCGCCAATTGTTTGCTGCTCGCGCTTCAACGCGCCAATTTTTTGGTTTAACTGTTTGATCAGCTCATCCTGCAAAGCGCGACTCGATTAGCAGACACTCAACAACACACAACAATCTGTTCAACTTACCAGCTTCTGCTTGATTAAATTCGTGCCCTCCTCGCCATCGCCGATGCCAGCGTCAAGATCATCAGTCAGCTGCAGCTCCACGCTGACCAGCTGCAGCTCCGCTGTCGCAGTGCACCCGCCTGCGCTGGCCGCCTTCATGCGCATCAGCGTTGAGGTGCCCACATCGCGTTTGGCCGGACGCAGCGGCACGTCTGGATTGTACAGATTGCTGACGTACTGCGTCGTGGGCTTGTAGCTTTTTGGTGTCAGTATTTCGATGAGCAGCTTCTCGTTGGGCGCCAGCTGCTTGAGCAGCTCCAGCGCCATCTGCTCGTACTCCAGCTCGATGGCCTGGCGCTGGCGTGGCTGCAGCGTTGTGCGCGTCTGCTGCTCCTCGCGTGTCGCCACCAGCTCACTGTCCAGCAACTCCTCCGTCTGGCAGGCCATGTCCGCTGTGCTGGGCGCTGGATTCACCATCAGCACCAGCTCGCTGCGCTGCAACAGCTGCAAGCTATCCGCCCCATTGGCAGCCAGCGGCGATGCTGGCGCCGATTCGATCAGTGCTTCCTGCGGCGCCAACTCCTGGCTGGGCGCTGGGCTGGCCGGCAGCTGGGGCAGCTGTGGCAACTGCGGCAGCTCTGTGTGCGACTCGCTGCTGGGACTCAGCTGCTTGGCGTAGTTGCTGAGCAGACCCGTGTCGCAGAGGTGCGCCGACATCAGCTGCGACTGCAGCTGGGTGATCTTCTCGATGTTCTCGCGCAGCGATTCCTGCCGATTGACGGGCGGTGGTTTCGGCAGCGTGGCTGTCGTCGTGGTGCTGATCAGCTCGGCGCGAAAGATGTGCGCCTCCGTGTGATTGTGATTGTGATTGTGGTTGTGATTGGTGGTGGCGTTGACGGGACTGCACTCGAGCGAGCTGTTGCTGAGGCTGCAGTCGGAGGTGGCCGGCGAGAGGCGTGGCGGCGTGGGCGTGGGCGTGGGCGGCGGCAGCACCTCCTCCAGCGTCGTCTCGAGGTCATGGACGGCTTGCTTAAGATCGACATGTGACTGGGACATGAACTGTGTGGGATCGCTGTGCATTTGCTGCGGCTTCACGTCGTACGACTGAGATCGCGTAAATTGCGGCGCCGGCGATCTGCTCTTGCTGTAGGCGTGGCCCAGCGCTGGCGAGGAATAGCGTGCCTGCTGTGGCGGCTGCTGCTGCTGCTGCTGGCCATAGATCATTGCGTAGGCTGTGTTATTGCCGCTGCCCACGGCGGTGGGCGTGGCATTTGTTGGCGATTTTGTAGCGAGGTTGTTATTGGAGCCATAACGCAACGAAACGACGTCCCCCGGCGAACTGGGCTGCGGCTTGGCCGGCTGCTGTTGCAACTTCACGCCCAGCGGCAGCACGTCGGGCAGATTATTGGGCAGCTTCAGCTTGCCAGCCCCGACGCCATAGCTGGGCTTGCTGGGCGCCACGAGGTCCTCGTTCGAGGTGAGCGTCAGCTTGTAAATGCCATGATCCGGATCCGTGTTGTTCAGCTTCTCCAGACTCTGGCGCGGCAGATACGAAGCCTTCGAGTTTGATCTGCAAGCGGCAAGCAGAAGATTGCGTTAGTTACAAGTTGTGAAAGAGCTGTGGCCAGCTAATCTTAGGTAGTTTGTGCCTAAATGATGCTTTGGCCTGATTGAACAATTCAGCGACCAAATCTACAACTTTCTGAGCGCAGTTTCCTTTAGGGCATAGCTTGCTAAACCAAAAATGATAGAAGATAATTAGCAGACGAGTGCTGGCAGCTTGCTAGTTGAATTTAAGCTGTTGCCAACTTTGTAGAAAATCTGCATGCGAATGTCTTACAATCTTCTCCAGCAGGAAATGCAAATGTTAAGATTACTATGCTAATAAGCATATGCAGTTTTATTTGAGCCCTACCCACAGAGCTGTCGCACAAATGTCAATTGACGTGGAGGGGGGATCTGGGGGTCATCTGTGTGGGGTCATCGGCAGCGCACGCAGGCCACGATTTGCCAGTTAGGGGCAAACATTATGCAAATGCGGGCCATAATCTAGGCGAAGGCGGCTAATTGAGTCCTCAACGCTGCCTCAAATCCCAAGCTCAAGATACGAACAGCAGCTTGGTGGCCAGCAAGCACCCACATGGCGAAAGTGGTTGTCAGATAAAAAAGCAACGAAATGATAATAAAAGCGAAACAACAACCGAAAAACAAGCAACTGACGGCGGAGAAAAAAGAGAAGAAAAACAAAAATTATTCTGTGCACGATGCGGAGACAAGACATTTTGTTCGTACGAGTATTAAAACAGTTTGCGAGACAAAACGAAAGTGAAATGTTTACAGTGCAATTATAAAGAGTTTTATGTTTCAGTTTCGGAAGGTTTTTAGTCAAAAAGTCGGGCCTCATTTTAGTGTGCAGCGCGTATGACGAGCACGAGAAGATTTCGATGTCGATGTCGCTGTCGATGACGAGACGGCGACGGGGCTTCGGATGTGTCGACAACTTTCAAAAGTGCTAAGCTAATTTTGAATAAGTGCGATTTATTTATTTTTCGGTTTTGGCGTGGCCACCCCCCCAACCCGGCGCAGCCCTAGACAATAAGGTGTTGTCGCTAACGGTGTGTGTGCAGTTTCTTCTCTCGCAGCCACATTTGTATCTTTTGTCAGTAAGCATATACATATGAATATAGCTGGCGTTGTGTTGTCAAAAGAAAGCCGACATAGAAATGCTGCATAAATTAAGAGCACATTTTAGTCGCTTACATCAGCGAAAACAGCTGTAGTCAACCTATCGCCATCTCTGTCTGCATCTGCATCTGTATCTGGCAGTGTTTGTATCTGTATCTCGTGTCAATTGCCTAGCTAGCTGTTGAGCGATTTGCATAAGCGGGACTCTTTTGTTTAGTTCCCAACGCCTCACATTTGATTATGCCAGCTTCTTCACTTCACTTTCTTTCAGCGCTTCGCGGGGGTTGGCGGGGGCAGCTGGCAACTGGCAACTGGCAACTGGCGGCAGCCACTTGTTGCTGCTTCTCTTAATCACTTCCGTTCGCCGCCTGCCTGTTGAGTAATCTGCACTCTCCGCTCTGCATAATGTCGGTGTGTTGCCAATTTTGCCATGTTTATTGTTTCAGCTTTTCGTGTTTGTTGCCTTTGGCCAAAAATATGTTTAATTTGCATATTACAGCAGAGCTGAAGCTGACAGCGTCGGCAGAATGTCTGGCCAACGAAATTACCTCCTCTCTCCGCCTCGCTCGCCCCCCCTCTGCTCACGCAACTTGACGAAATGAATGTTAACTGATAGATAACAAATATTTAAGCGAGATTTCGACCGCATTTATCTTGTACTCAATTTTTCTTTATTTATGTCGGCTCAACTAATTCGGGAAATTTGTTGCTACTAAACTGTGAGTTTCCTTATCTCAAGAAGTCATAATTAAGTAATATTACAATAATCTATTAAAATCTGGTTGTAAACTTCTAAAATTTGAAAAGCAAAACTACCTCAAAGATGAATGAAGTTGTCAAGCTGAATGGGAAAAACTTCGTCTAATCTTCAATTAAAGCCTCATTAAGACTTACAATAAGTTGACTGTATAATCATATGCATAGATCTATACAATTGGGAGCGACAGGTTGGGCAATAGCTGACATAAGTTCCACATTTCTGATTCAAATGGGGAGAAAATTACACCCGCAATGATATTTGGATTATAATACCTTGATTTATGGCAAATTGTTTTTGGCTTTCTTTGTATCAAAACGTTTGTTGTGTAAGACGCATTTCTTTAGCCGAATGGATGAAAAAACAAGCCATGGCCGCTGCCAAAGACAAATACCACAGAGCAAAGAAAGGGCCAATGAAATGCTTGGCTGACTATCTCAGTCTCAGTCGCAGTCTCAGTCGCAGTCGCAGTTTCAGTGTGGTCAATAACATTTCCATTTCCATACAATTAACGCATTTTTGTTGCTGCTCTTGTTGTTGTTTTCATTTTGGCTAGCAGTTTTTTTTTTGTTTTTTGGCCATTTTGGCCACTTTGGCTATTTCGGGGCGCTGGTTATGTGATGCAAATTATGAATACCAAAGAGCAGATTTTGATAAATTGCCTGGCCTTTTGTCTAGCCCAGCTTGTTGCATAAGCGCATCCCCACTTACTCCTCCCCCTGCTGTTGGCTGCCCCATGTTGTGCTATCATTCGATAGATATGCCATTTTGAATGGCTAGTTGATTATTTAGCTTCTGTGGGTTCAGCGTCCACCACGGCGACGCACTGTCAGCTGATGCCGCCTGCCGCCAGCCGCCTGCCGCCAGCCGCCTGCCGACCGCTGCCTGCCGCCAGTTTGTTGCAAGTTCCAGTTGCAATTGTAGTCTGGGTGCTTGGCGCTTGGTCACTGGCCTCTGCGTGGCGCGTTGCGTATGCAACGTTGGCGCCGTTGCACTATAATTTTTGATTCAGCAATATAACGAGCTGGTTGCTGCTTGCTGCTTGCTGTTTGCCGCTGCTGCCTCCCTCTCTACCCCCCTCCCCAAAGTCTGCCGCCGAGTGTCGCCGCTAGTGCTGACTAGTTTTCTTTGATAGTAAAAGTATTTTATTTAAATATGCCGACGTTGCTGGCGACGCATGGAAATCACGTTTTTAACATCTCGTCTTAACATTGAGCCAAAAAAAAGGCAGCTAAAAAGAAGGCGAACAAATGTTCGCTGATGTTGAGCTGTGTTGTGTTGTGCTGTGTGTTGCCGTCGTCGTGTTGTTGCTGTTGTTGAAAACATAAACATCTCAGCCGAGCCGAGTCGAAAAAAAACAAAACCGGATTGAACGCGTCGCACACATTTTCACTTGCCGCAAAATGACGTCAAGTCCAACATAAACAGATGGCCGCACGTCGACGTCGCAGTCGCCACTTTCTTCTTTCGGCGGGGCAAGCAATTGCACTGGGGTCAGAGCAGTGTACAGGGGGGATCATAAGGTCAGCAGCAACTGCAGCGCACTGCAGCGCCGCTCGGACCAGAACCAATTGAGGCACCACCAAGTGTCCGACTCGGCGGCAACGCGTCGTGCTCTTCAAATTCCATCAAGTCTCTGGTATTTAGGCTTCTTTTTTCACTCTTTCTGCTGCATCCAGCAGCATCCAGTCAGCGGCAGAGACAGCCACATATCAAACTATGGCATAAATTTCTCTTGGGAAAATTACAGTAAAATACTAGCAACAGCAACACCAGTGGCAGCCTCAGCAGAGCTAAGAAAACGTATGAAAAGCAAGGCGAAGTAACGCCAGAAAAAAGAAAAGAAAAGTTCTGTCTTCATACGTATTGAAAGTGGAGATTGCAACATCTGTGGTCGCCTGAATAGCTGCTGAAGATTCGCCACCGCACGCACAGTGGTGCAAGACTGATTGACAACTTGATTTTAAATTGTCAATTGAGAGTAAACATAATGAAAATGAAAATACTTGCAGGAATATAGCGCATTACTAGTGATCAACTTGTAGGTAAAATATGAATATAAAAATATGATTCTAATGCTGTAAGTTTCCTTAATTGATTTGATTGATAATATTGCAGCTGCAGCAAATGCTGAGTTGCTTATCTTTGAAGCATTTTATATAAATTTGATCGATACTTTCTTGTTAATCAATGATTTTATTATCAGTGTTGAGGCCACTGTGCTCTGTGCAGCCTCTTGGGGCTTTAACAATTGTTTGCCTGCCTTTTCGTGGGCTGTTTTCATTTCTAATGCGGCTGTTGTTGCTGTTGCCGTTGTTAGAGCTGTTGTTGTTGCTGCTGTCGATGTTGCTGCTGTTGTTCAGCCATAATTATGATCCATTAATTCTGGAGGCAGGCGGCGCCTTGTGCAATATTTTTAATGTAAAATCGATTTAATGGCGCTACTCGCTCGAGGGCTTCAGCCCAAAATAGACAACTTGGGAAATGCAGCATCAGCACGACAGAAGAGCAGCAGAAGCAGCAGCAGCAGCAGCAGCAACAGAAGCCTCTTGAAGCTGTTGAAAGTGTCGAAAGTGGTTGGCTCTTGGGGCAGGAGGCGGGGAATTGTTATCGGTACTGAAAACTGGGTAATTAACTTGTGAGCTAAACGGCCAAGTCATAATAATTATATGGGAGACAACAAGATGGCACAAGACAAGCAGCTGGGCCAGAACAAAAGATGCAACCGCTGAGCACTCGACTGTGGCCTGGACATGTGTGTGCACTCGGCTACAACCAAAGCACAGCACAAGACAAGCTCGCAAGATGTTAGATGCCCCAAAAACCCCTCCTCCTGCTGCTGTTGCAGATCGTCCATTGTTCACCCTTGCGAGCTGACATAGGTTGGCAATGCGGGCCTTTTGTTTTGGGCCAAGTTGTTACGGTTGCTCTGGCTGGTTTGTAGTTGCTGATGTCGCTGATGATCATGTGTTGTGTCTGCGCTGCGTCTTGTTGCTAATATCCGCGACACATCTGCCAATGACATTTTCACTCTTTGCGCTTGGCATACGAGCTGAAATTATAAAACAACAGCGAATTGCCCCTCGGGCGCATGCGCAACACGTCCGACATGGATCAGTCGCACTAACCGGAGTCGGACACGGCCACAGATGGATCGACTGGAGCCGCAGAGCCACAGAGCCAGCGGGCAGCACTTTGAGCCATTTGCTTTTTAGACATTACACAAAAGCCACTGGCGAATGCCAAAGTGTTGCCGCTCTTTGAGTAGGAACTGCCCTGAATACGGATTTCGCATTGTTTCTCTCCCTCTCTCTCTCTCTCTCTGTCTCTCAGTGTGTGCCTTTGTTTTTATTTATTTATTTTGTTATTTCGTTTTTAGCTGCTAATTTGTGCGCTTAGCTTTTGCTTTTGACTTTGTTGCTTGTTGCTTGTTTCTTGTTTGTCTCTTTTTTTTGCGAAATGCGTCAAGTGCATGGCGTCTTGCAGTCGGAGAGACGGCGAGGGGCACGGGGGGAGGACAGGGCACAAGATTTAGTAGCAAGCAAGAAACAGAGCCGTCAGCTTGTTCGTCATGTCACAGAGTGAAGATCCGGGCTTGTCTGCAGCTTAGATAAAAAAAGCAAACTGCTAAATTGCCAATGAAATTTGCGAGGCAGAAAAATTGCAGGCAGCTAGCAAAGGTTAAAGCCGCCAGTTCTCAGTACATTTATTTTAAAAGTTATTACTTTTATTGTTATTTGCAACATGAATTATTCTTTGCAGCTCCAGCTCAACTAGCAGGACGAGTTCTGGCATAATAAAACCGAACGACTTTGCAATTCATTATTTTCTTTTTAATGCAGCACAAATTCAGTTTGTTTATTACGATCGAGGGGAATTTTCTTGCCACATCCGTTGTATTGGTTTGTCAGCAAACCACTTAAGCAGTTTCAATTTTAATTTCTTACAAATGTTATTTTATATTGCGTTTACTTAAAATCTGTAATCTTTTGATTCTTTTCCTATTGCCAAGTCATGATTTTAGTTCTCTCCTCTCTTTATTCTGCTTGCTAATCAGTCGATATTTATAGATATCTTTCATCTCTACACTTGATGTGTTAAGTGTGCTATTAAGTTGTCGAAAGCGTCAGCTTATCTAATGTTGAAAGCAAAATTAAGCTCATCATTTGGCTCATTAGCTGGCAATTGCAAGTTCTGAATGCAATTTCTATATATAATCGTAAAAGTCATATGATATCATGTTGAGTGATTGCACGCAGGAGAGTCGAAGAACTGCAGTGCTCTGTGTGAAGCGATGATATGTAAAATGGTTGTGAGCTCATCAGTGAAACATGTCAGAGACTGGCACTAAAATAAGTGAAAAAAAACGAAATGTATAAAAAGTCAGGCAACAGCAATGACAACAGCAACAGCAACTGAACCTCATCAACATCATGGACATTTTGATATTTCAACACTCGTCGACGCATGATCGACGATGGTCGTGTCAACTACAGAGACACAGACAGAGGCACAGATACACGGATACAGAGCTGCAGATACAAGTACAAATGTGAAGATACATAAACAGATACAGCTGAATGTGGAGTACCGCGAGTGCGGGGTACAAGTACATTCCTATGGAATGAAAGTGAGAGATTGATGGATGGTCCGGCAAGTTGATGTATTTATGTAGACGACAACGTATGTGCCAGTTAATTGCTCAGCTGCCTGTTGTTGTTATGCTTGTTGCTGTGCTTGATATCGTTGTTGCGAGCTTGACCTTTAGCATATTAATGATTTAGAGCAACAATCGCTTGCATTGTTCGCAGCGCTGTCGCGCCCAGAACAAAGTTGAGACAATGCCAAAAACATTTAGACCAGACAATAGTTATTGAGTTATTGATGTAGTTCATGCTTAAATCAATCAAGGTTAATGCCAGATGGTAGCCATTAACTGTGATCCAATCCGCTACGACTCGAATTAGATTTAGATTCAGCCTCAGTCGATCACTCGATGGCGCAGCAAGCAAACTGTAATTAATGAACGACAATAACAATCGCATTGATATCAGCCAACCAATTTGCATCTGTTGCCGATTATTTATGCAAATCTTTTTGCTCAGAGTGTGAAGCCGGCAGCAGCAGCAGCAGCAGCAGCGGCAACAAGAAGGGAATAGTAGACGGCTTCAAAGAGTTCTCACGCCAAGTCTCGGCCAAGACCAAGAGCAGGTTTCATTCGATAGCAAATGGAAATCGATTGATTGATTTCTGATCTATTCAGGTTCGCTCTCAGAGTCGCAGTCCCACTCAGATTCAGAGTCAGGCATTGCCCCCGGTCTGACAGTGTGACAGTATGTGTGTGTGTGTGTTTAGTTGACTTGGTGACTGGGGCTGCACTCCAGTTGTTTTCTATGTCACGCGCTTCACAGCCGAAAAGCAAACAAAGCGCGGCAGACGCATGTGTTGGTTCTGTGACTCGACGGGAACGAATACTACTCACTACTCACTACTCACAAGACACACTCGGAGTGTTCTAAGCATGAATGTAACCACTCACATAACTGGACAGCTGACGTCACAAGGCCAAACACTCAAGAACTGCACAAGACTGTGCAAAAATAAACAATGGACTCGACCAAGAATAATATTTTCAATGAATGGGTATCTGAGAAGGTAATCAAAGCTCAGCAGAGAACTTGAGCGAAATCTACAAGTCATAGCCCCAAACATCTGTATGCCATATCTTAGATCGTTTTATCTGCCTAACTTAACTTTGATTTCCCAACACACATTTCAGACATATTTCCTTGAACGAAATCTACATGTTGTAGGCATTCGTTATGCTTTCAAGAATGCCAGATTGTTCAAAGTTACGCTGGGGGTTTTCATTCCAAACTATTTTCATGAGAATTCGTGCATTCTGCCTGCAAATTCAAAGTTCTGGCAAACTAAGAAATTTTAAATTAAACTTGAATTCATTTGATAAGGAAAGCCTCCAGAGGCTTGCTTTGATTTCAACTTTAAAATGCGATTGAGTTTTAAACATTCCAAAAAGTAGTGGGGCATATTAATAGTTATTGAGCTTAAAGATTTATGAAGATGTCTTCAGACTGTTGTAAGCATCTGTGGAATTTACCAAGAATGACTTTACTTCTGGTTGAAGAATACCGCTCCCCAAAGATCAGCAGCGACAATCTCGCAAATAGTTCTGTTGGGGTATTTAAATACGTAAATATTGAATTTGGCTGCCTTAAATTGTTTATTTGTTTTTCTTTTGTTTCTTGTTCGACGCAATTCGCTGGCCAATAAGGCAAAGGCGAAGGTTTGTGGAGCGGAACACCCAGACGAAAATCGGCGCCACAAGCAAGAGTTCCCAGTTCCGACAGCGGGGAGTGTGCAGTGGGAAGGAAACAGGGAGACTGTAGGAGACGGACCCCCTCGCAAGAGCAAGAGCAAGAGCAAGACCAAGCCCACACCCACGCCGAGAGCTTTAGCTTGAGCTTTGTTTACAAAACCTTGGACGTGGACGTGTGGCGAGCGTTGCGAGTGAACCGATCGTTGGCCCCAAGTGCTTGGATTTGTGTGTGTTATGCGACGGTGATGAGTGCCACTCCTAGCTTTGTGGATAATACAGCGACAGCCACAGCCACGGCGATAGCGAGAGGAAAAAAGTTAAAATACATCCGCGTATTGTTCGGAGCAGGCAAAGAGGCACAGCAATTGCAGTTGCACGTTGCAGTTTGCCAGTTGCTGGTTGCCAGTTGCCAGTTGCTGCCACAAACGTTAGGCGCTTGATAATTAACGGTTTATTGATAAAACGTTACAAACGTAATGACGATCGCAGGCCGATTATCACCATCGCATCGCCATCGACCATTCGACGATCCGACCAGCGTCATTATCATCCCCATGCTCGCCTCCAAGCCCCGTTTGGTCATTTGGTGGGCGTATTTCCAGCAACAACTTGCAACAGCTACAGCAACAGCAGAAAACGCCATAAACATAATTCTCTGGCGAGCGATGCGGCTGTTTGGGCAGGCAAAGCGTGAAATTGTTTGTGCCCCTGCTGCCATTGCGGCAGCAGCCATGACATTCGAGCCTGCCACCCCGCCGCGCCCCACCGTGCCACGCTGCTCGTGACTCCGCCAGCTCCGCCTCACCCCTTTCGGCGGCCCTAAATAGTTGCTGCGCCGCTGAGTCAAAGCAATTTTTATGTGTACAACGAACTCGCAGTGACTGCAACATCGGCGGCATTTTTATAATAAAAATAATAATAATAAAAGAGCAACGACAGCGCACACTTGTTGCAGTGGTGCAGCGAGGATGGGTATGCTGGTTGCAGGACAGGAAGCGTTGCTGCCTTTTGTCGTCGCCTCCCAAAATTGGCTGCACATTTGGCATTCATTTGGCTTGATGTTGCTCGCGTGCAGCAGCAGCAGCAGCGCAGCGGCAGCGGCAGCAACCACTGCGAATGCCAAGAGCAAGAGTCTGGCAAATGGAAAAAAATGAACGCAATTAAGTACTCGCAACAGGCAACAAAGACAACAAACAACAAATCAAAAAACGAGATCAAGATTTGGCTTTGATTGCATTTTCAAGGTTGTTGTTGCTGTTGTAGTTGGTGTAGTTGGTGTTGCATTGCCCAAATTGGCGCGCTGCAATTAAAAAGAGCTGCGTATATGGCATGATTCGCGTATACACACATCACTATATACATTTGCCATATATACTCTGGCTATACTTGCGGCTAGGAAACAATTGTCTCGCCTCTCGCTCGCTCGTTTTCCCATGTGCCCCAAATTGCGCAGAGCGCTGACGTCACTCATTTCACTATTTTGTCGCTATTTAATGTTTTGCATAATACCAGCAAACTATACGAGTATAACACACAGTTGGTGTCTAGACGCTTGCCATTTGCACGCCTCACTGGCGGATTACCTAAAGCCCAAGTGTTGGCACCAATGCGACATCGTTTCGCTTCAAAATTGTGTGGTAGGTATATCTTCTTGTTCAGGTCGTAACACTGCACAACAAGTGGCAACTACTCGTAAACAAAACAATTCGCTATAAATACGCGATTCACGAAATTAGCCGAAAATATCCGTTGCTTTGCATTGAACGAAACGAACTGAAATTGAATTTGAAATTGAAATTGAGATACTGCCCGGGGACGATCCAAAAAGATGCTCAGCCAAACGACGCAATTCTTAATTTTCCGCGATTTGGCTGCTCATCAAAATGAAAATGTGCGCAGAATATTGAGCATATGACAAAGGGTGGAAATCTCTTCTAATTGTATAACGAACTGGGAATGCCCTTGCTGAAATATTTTGCATGAACGAGATAATAATGGGAGTTGCTTTAGAACAAATAAATGTGGGAAAAATATGGGGGAAGGCAGACAATGGCAGCAGATTAATCACACGTGCTAAAGGTATTGTTTTGTGGCACGATATGCATAAATATATAATGTTAATTAAATCACAATTAAATACTAGATGCGTTTCAGATAAGAGATTCGAATATACGCTTCAAATGGATACGAAGTAATTTATAATAATTATTTATGTCTCTAATTTAATTAGCATTGTATATTTATGTACGGATTCTCACAGCAAACATTGTCGGACAATCAATTAACGAATATCTACAAATTATATTATTTGTCTTTGCAGTCATTTTGCTAATTCACCTTCACAAACAAGTCCAAGCTCTTTCAATTTAGTATCTCCAAAAATATTCGTTAATTGCAATTACCAAGACTTTTTGCCAAGTGTATTTCGCGTAATAAATTGCTGCATCACGCGAAAAACTTGACTAAACGCTGCAATGTCGTTAACTAAATGAAACTATTAAGTTTTCGATTTCAATTTCAAATGCAATTTACATATAAATACTCGTACTTCAGTCGACAAGGTCAAGCGAGTGAGCGATAAGATTTAACAGCAATTTGCTTATCAACATTCAATTGAATTGTGCAATGAGTCGGTTAAAAGTTCGAGACTGCGGCATGCGGCATGTGGCAGGCACATCAAATCACGAGCAGACACACAGAGACAGAAAACTAGCTCAGTTCGGGGAAGACTAAAAATAAATGGCATAATTCGAGTATGCACAATTTATAAGAGCGACAAAGTTGACGATCATCACGAAGATAATGATGATGCCGACGATGTGCAAGAGGAAGAGCAGGAGATGGAGATGTGAAATGTCGACAGCGTCAAGTCGAAACTGGCGCCGTTCCATTTAGACGAAGAAATTTCGGGACTGCTGATTAGCCAACAAATTAGACGCATGCCTGACATATTGGCTTTTATAAATGTTGTTGTAAGTGTTGTTTCTGGTTGTTGTTGTCGCTGGTGTTTTGGCTGATTTATGCAGTGCGGCTGACCCAAAAAAATGTAAATATATAAATTGTACAACAACAAAGTAAAAGAGCAGAAGTTGTTGGCATCGCATTGCAGGAATGTTGTCGTTGCTGCTTTTCATTTTATTTATGGCCAACGCTTTGTTGTGAACTGTGGAATTTTTTAGCTTAGCTTTGCATTTCATTTCGGCGGCAATTGCAAATTGGCCGCCCCAACAGAGCATCAGAGGGTCAGACAGCTAGCTAAGCGAAGAGCTAGCAAATTGCAAATTGGAGTTTGGGCCCTGGCTGCATTCTGATTGAAAATTGTTTTCCCTGAAGAACGTGATGCAAAACAAAGTAGTTGCACTCGCTGCAGGATGCGATGTAAGCCGCATGCAGCATGCACCATGTTGCATGTTGCATATTTGTGGTCAGCCTTTGTAGCGACGGAGATGGGTTGGACCCTGGGCCTGGGCCTGGGCCTGGGCCTGGGGACCGCAGTGGCAGTGGCATTTTCTTTGTTGTTTGCCAGGTAATTCGTCATGCAATCGAGAACAGCAGCAGCAACGGCAACGGCAGAAGCAGCTACAGCAACAGCAACAGCAAATAAAAAGCAATATTCGCCGCTTAGTTGGCGCTTTTTACTTTGTTGTATTATGCAGTCAGGCGGACAGACGACAGACACAAGAGACAAACATGCAGAGAGTCAGTCAGTCAGGCTAGCTGGTCGCTGGCTTGGCCATGTTATGCATTGACAACGTGAGTTGGTCGCTCTGGCTGCGGCTGGCTCCAGACTGTCGGCCTTGAGCTGTCGTTGGCCACGTACGAAAGCAAAATGTGCAACGAGAGTCGGACGCGAACTTGGACGCATAATAATGATCGCCGAACTGCAAAAGTGTTCACATTGATTGCATTTCATTTGCATTGTGAGAATCAATCACGAGCCACAGACCGCCTAGCAGACTGACTGACTAACTGAGAGAGTCAACAGACTCAGACGGAGACTGAGTCGCCTCAGTCTGTCGTCTAGCCGCAGAGTCATTTATTAGTTATTAACGTGGCATAAGCTCTGGCTAAGTGCATGTGATCATACACATTTATTTTGTGTACTTACAACATGCAATTGCAATGGCAATTGGCAATAGTAATAGCAATAACAATAATAATGATTGAGCACAAGGCAGACGACGCGCTGACTTGTTGACAATGGCTATATGCTCGACTCTGGCACGTCACAGATACACTTCGCATTTACTCGCAACGCACTCGCATTCGCTGCTATATAGATACAGTCATAGATACAGCTAACGCTATGTGTTTGCTGCAGCTGGCTTTGCATTTCAATTGTGGCCCAATGCTTTCGTTTTCATTTCGACTGCTAATCGACTAGTCCAACAAATGGCGCTGATTAGCCAAGGCAATCCAAACAGAAGGGACAGACAGACAGACAGACAGACAGACGGATAGAGAGACGGTTGAGTTGAACGCAGCTCGTTAGCTCTTTGTTGCAGCTGCTTTCATTTCCAAGGCGAGCGCTGCTTTCACGCCCATTTCGCATGCGTGTGCCCCAGCCACAGTTTGTATCTGCAACTGCAGCGGCGACTTGGCTTGGCTTGGAAATGTATCTATCGCTGGCTTAGGGACATTACAGCCCAATTGCAGGCAGGTCGACGTCGAACTTCTGCCCATTTGCTGGTTGAAACGAAAGTGAAAGCATTTAATATGCATAATGCACAATTTCAATTCAAATTCTTCCACTTCTCGTCGCATTTTTCCCTTATTGCTTGCGCACGCAGCATTGGCAATGAGACGCATGCGAGATATGACTTTCAAAATAGTCGCACAATTGTCACAACATCAAATCAAATTAAATTGATTCGAAATATGTGTACGAGTATATTGACGATTGACGATTGACGATTTGACACTCTCCCGAAAAGATTCCCAGGCTCGAAATTGACTCCAAATGGAAGTGATCGCGTTCGGTTTTTATTATTTCTTTTTTGGTGTCAATTTGAGTTTCATACTCGTAATAAAATTAAATTGCTTTTTAAGTTTTACGGCTCGTGTGTGAGTAGTGTGTGTGTGTTGTGCGTTGCTTTTGTAATGATTATGTCCATTAAGTGCGTCAGAACTCTTGCGGCTTGTGGGTGTCACTAATTGAATTTCCACTCAGCCGAGCCGAGCTGCTCTAACGGCACTTTATGGGCTCCAGCTACAGCTCCAACTGTTGTCGCGTTCTCAGTCGCAGTGTCAGCTTCATGTCCGAACTCTGGCGCACGTAGATCGCATAAAATGTTTCATTTCAATATTGAAATACATTGCGCAACTCGAACAGTTTGTAATTTCGGCAGCCTCAACTCCCATTTCAATTTATGCAAAACGTCTGTCAAATTGTGGCCCCTTTCTGGTATTCGCTGTTGTTCTTGTTGTCTCCCAAGAATAATTGCGGGCACGTAGTGCTGACCAAGTTCATTGACAGTGTCGCTTGCTGAAATCTCCGTCTGGCCGCGCCCGATCGTCGATTGCGGTTATCGACTTGGTCATTAGGAGAAGACAAACGGACTTGCAGAGATACGGCTGGGTGTTCGCCAGTAACGTGACCAAAACAAAGGCGCGCAATGCTCTCGACTCAAAAACAAATGACGAATTCCAAAGTACACAGCGCATTGCATGACCAAAATTTATTTGCGCTTGTAATTGCATTGACAGAAACACAAAACGAACGAATAACACAAAAAAAAAAAAAACCCACGCTACAAATCAAATAAACCCTCTAACCCAGTCGTAGCGGTAAAATGCGAGTAACTCAGCAAATTTGCATAAGAGCCGCAACCCGTTTCGCCTTAAAACAATACTTAAAACACGATGGATTCTGCTGAAAGTGTCAGAACGATTAGATAATGATCGAATGTGACAGTATATAACACAACTCTATAATCTCAACTTGGCAGAAAAGAACGCTGATAGAGTGTGGTAATTTACTGTGTAGCTAGATAATGGTTGAATGTGGGCCATAAAATAAACTGCAGTCCAAAGAATTAACTGCAATTTGCTGATAAGGTTAATTGTCTGTATCGATCGATTCCGCTGAAATTCGCACTCTAGATAGATAATATGCGACCCGCACTTGAAACTTATATAAGCCAAGCATATTTAATTGAGCTTTGCAAAACACTAGCTTAATAAGGTGGTTAAAAGTTGCAAAAGAGCACGAGTGATTTTAATTCAATTAGGCAAGTTTGTTAGCTTAAGTAACCCGCGTTAGATAAATCTATAATTTAAATCTTTTTTCGCCGATCTGCCAAGGCGAGTCCAACGACTACTTAAAGCTTGCCCAAGCCTAATGAAAACCCCATTCAATTACATATTTCATGAGCATTACATTGCTTAAAAGCCCCCCCAAAAAAAACCTTCCCAGGGCACTGTGAAATTGTTGCGTTTAAATAGCAATACATATAGTGTGCTATAGCAGTGTATATATAAAAAATGTTAATTGCATTACATTTTGGCCAAAAAGACGAAAACAAAAGCAACAAACAAGCAAAAAAGAAGCAAATTAGGCAAACACAATTTAAACATGCGCTTGTGCCGGGAAACCCAGCCCCAGTTTCAGCCCCAGACCCCGACTCAAAGCCATATAGCCAGATAGCCAGAGCCCTAGTCAGAGAGGCAAGTGCTGCTCCGATTTTAATTTGGGTTTTTGGTTGGGTTTTTGTCGTGTTTTTTGCGCATGTTTTTTGATTTTATCAGCTGGGTGGGCTGGTCGCTGGTCGAGGGTTTTCATTTGCTGTCTGTCCGTCCGTCTGTCTGTCTGTCCGTCTCGTCATGACGCGCGTGACCCACTAAAGAGCAGTTTGTTGTTGTTATTATTATTTTTGTGTCAAAGCAATTTTCGTGCTTGGCACAAGACAAAAACCTCCATGTCCCAGCCCATCGCTAAAGACGAAGAAGAAGCAGAGAAGGCGATCGATCGATGGATTGGTACACTGCATGTGGTTTCCAGTAGCTCGAACAGTTAACCCGAACAGGAAGCCAACATATTTACCTTTCGGCCACTTTTCAGCTCATAATAATTATGAATACTACTCGTATGCTATACACACATGCGCCGCAGTCGAGTATGTATCTCATTGGAGCATGTTGTTGTGTCTTTTGGGCCCGCAGCGTTTTTTATAGACGTTGCTCGTGCGAGAAATTTTCGTGTTATAAAGTTAATTTGTGAAATTTTCTGTTGGATTTCTTAATGATTTGCGTGGTTCGCCTTTTGGCCACGACTCGGACTCAGACGCAGACTGAGACTCAGACTCAGACTCGGACTGAGATTGAGACTGAAAGGAAGTTGCGCACCATTGCCGGAGGTTACTGGAGCGTTTAGCATTGTTTCTTCATTAATTTTGCGGCTAATTGAAACCCCCCCTCGCATGCCTCAATACCCCGCCACACGCTGGAGGTTCTCACTTCGGAGGTGACCTTGTCACTAAACTATAGCCAAACCTATAGCCTTTAGACCTGACCACCAGCTATTTCTGTATCTCGAGCGCTGTCGCAAGAGCCTACTCTGCAAATGTTCTCGTCTGCTCAGCTCAGCTCAATTGGCCCGCACCTGCTGCTGCTGTTGCCGCTGCTGCTTCTTCGGCTGCCCTTTTTGCTTCCTCATTCTTTTTCCTCTTGTTTTTCTGTCACTGCGCGCTGTTGCTACATTTGTTTAACTTTTGCGGTACTTTGTCTGCCCGCTCGACTTGAACTTGCTAATGTTTTTGTTGTCGCTTGTGCTGTTGATATTCTTGGCGCTGCTGCAGGTGCTTAAGGCCATGGCTTGGGCCCGCAACTTTATCTACACAATTTCTGTAGAATGTAAACCGTTGCAGTAATTACAATCTGCCGCCCCGAGGCCCTCCGGCCATGTGGGTAGGTAGCTGCATGTACCTTATAAGCAGAAGATACACATTTGTATCTTGAGCATACAGCATTTGTGTACAGATTGTGCTAGCATTTCAATGAAACAGGATTTAAAAACATATTTAATTAGCTCTACGATATAGTATTTGCTTTGTGATTAGATTTATGGCTGTGACATTTTATGTCCATTAAGATTTTACTGTTTTGTCTGCCGCCAGCAAATCGAAAATCTTTGTATTTTATATATTTTATACTGCGTTTGCAATATGTGATTTTATTAGTTCGTAAATTAGAAACTTGGCATCGTATAAAAGCGTCAAGTGTGGGACCCGGCATTATAACACGGAATAGCCCCAAGAAGAGTGAGATTCTTTTCCCCAATTAATTGAAGAACTAACGATAAAGTTTTTGAGTTGTAATCTAAAGTAGAATCGGTTGATGAATAAGTTCTATCTTCAATAGTGTATACAGAATTCGCTCAGCTTTAGCTATAGTTTTAAACGCTTTTGTTTTGTCGCTGCACTCATTTAGTTTCATTTGACTTTTTTGTATCAGAATATGCATGAATAATGTGCTCGCGTATTCCCCGGGCTATTGTAGAGTCACAAATTCCGAGTGCGACTGCGAGACTTGATGGTTCGCTGACTGCCTGCCTGACTCTCTGTCCGTCTGTCTGTGTGTCTGTCTGTCTGTCTGTCCGTCTGTTTGACTGACTGTTCTCTGTGCGCCGCTCACTTTCAGATAAGTTGGGAAAGTAACTACGTAAATATGGAACAAAAAGCAAATTACAATTAGAATGCAATGATATATAGAGTAGGAACAAGTGTGTAAAGCACGCATATGTGGGTTGCTTTTGTTCCAATGCTCGGACGGGTTCGGTTGGGTTCACTCCACCTGTGTTTGTCTGTGTGTGCGTGTGTGCTTGAAGGGTGTTCTACGTTCTACGGCTCCACTGAGCGACACACGATAAAGTGGAGCTTGGGGGAAGCATTTGCATATCGTGTGCCCGCGGGTACAATGACATTTTCAGTTGTACTCGTATGGATAATCCAGAACTTAACACGTACACCAAACACCTGGAGCCCAACAGGAGGCTCACGGCGACGGTGATGGCGACGGGGTTGGGGGGACTCATTAGAGGCGCATTTTCAGGTAACATGCTGGGCAGTTTCACGTTTTATTTCTCTTGGTTTTATGACGCGCTTGTCTAATTATCATAATACAGAACTGGCACAGCAGCAGCGAAATGCGATTGGCCTATTGATTGATTGATTAATTGAAGCAAAGCTCGAGCTGCCAGATAGCAAAAGCAACGACGCAAACAGAAAGAAACATGTTTAACAAATTTTCGATAACATTTCGATCGGTCTAATGAACTCTGTTATTTAACAGGCCGTTGAGCGCTGCACTGAGCGAAACACTTTATAGATAAGTGGGTTCAAAATTCTACTTTTGATGTCTTATTTTATTAGCATCGCATACAATTTCGCGCAGTGTCGCAGCTGCATTTAGTTTTTAATTGTTTTTCTCCTTCATTCGTTCGGTTTTTTTTTGTCAATTTCCGCAAATGCCGAAAATGCTTTTTGTTGAATTTTACTTGAATAAATAAAAAACGATTACGCGTACATATTTAAATGAAGCGCTTCAATTGTCAATTTGTCAGGCGTTGATTAAAGAAATGGAATTTTTATACATTTTAATTAAGACTGAATAATTGCCGCGTGTCGCCGGATTGTTAAAACTCTTGTATATCGTTGTTGTTGGAACTCCAATTGAAATGCATGTTAATTTGTATTTGTTCAAGTGTTGATATAATATTTTTCGGCATGCCACGAAAATAACCGAAAACGGCAGAAAAACAACACCGCAAAAACGCAACGCAAAACAAAAAAACAAAAAAACAGTAAAACGAAACAGACAAAAACTCGTTTAAACATTTCGGAAATTTGCCATATTTCAAAGAGATTGATCTGTATTCAGCGTCAAGAACAATCAATTTTATAGAGCAATAGCAAAAGGCGCTAATTGAAAAGTCTTGACATTTCCACATTTCGTAAGTCGGCTGAACGGGAAGAATTACAGCTCTGGATACCCTGTGAAACGGCAGAAGGAAGCAATAAAGTCTCCGAGCTATATGATATGATATATCACAAACAGCAGTTAACGACAACCGTTTTAAATCCAGAAACTAGGTATTGGAAGCAGTGATACTCATCTCAATGTTTTTATTCTTTCATAATGATTGTAACAATTGAACAGGTGGGAGATGCAGTTGAGTGGAGAGTATCTGGTAGTCTTGCACTCCCACGTGCTGCGTATCGAATCGATTGGCCATGTAAAATGCTCAGGCACAATAAACGTTTATTGTTTGATTGTTTGATTTGCTTAGTGGCCAAGAAAACAATAATAAACATTGGGGCCCTACGAAATGGCACAGGCACAAATCAATTCCAAATAGTTTCCGTTTGACGCTGGCCGAAGGTCAGAGTAATTTCAATTCCAGAGTCTCGTAAACCAAAATTCTATTGCCACAAAGTGATTTCTTCTTTTTTTTTACATGTGTTGTAAAATTGGTTCTTTCCTCGAGTTTTTTTTAATTGATTATTTGTTTATGCTGCGAATGAAATTCGTGGTTCGTTAACATTTCTCCATAAGCAGCAAATTCTTTGGTGGTTCGTTCATTTCACATATTTCTTTATGTCGAAATTCGTACGAAGCCCCAGTAACAAAAGCGACGTTTTCTTTCTGTAAACGCAAACACAAATTAATTCACTTTGATGTGGATTTTTACCCCACTAAAAATGAGGGTGGCAGTGAACGAGCCACATTAGCTGACGCTGTAATTAAAGTAGTTTATTGTTGCTTTAGCTACGAGCGAGCATGCCGTGTGCTCAATTGTTTATTTGACGAATCTGCAGAAATACAAATTCATTGAAACGGCAGCCGATTCAAGGGTTTTGAGTGACTTGCCCAGAAGGAAGCCCAACTGTGCAACAATATGGGCATTGTTTGCATTCGCCGTCATAGCAATTAGCTTTCGTCAGCGCAAACAGATGTGCAGGTTTCATTCCAACCACTTGCACGCTGACTGAGGGTGGCTGGCACACGCGAGGGTGGAGTTTTGAGGGGTGCCGTTGACGTTAACGTTGCCGTTGCCGTTGTTAGGGGTGACCGGCTGTTGCGGCTAGAACCGGTTTTGGCCCGTTTACGAGCCCTAAACAAAGACGCCCATTGTATGGGCAAAAAACAATGAGAAAAAAAATTACTAAAATCGATAAGATCACTGCAAACCTGATAAACGAATAGACTCTGCAGACATTTGAAAGTCAGTTGAGTGTACTCGTATGCATGTGACTGAGAGCGAATGACTGTCGGATTGTCAGTTAGTCTGTCAGCAAAATCACTGGGAATTTATTCGGCGCGTGTCTGACAAAAAGGTTGCAAAATTTATGCTCTCAGGCATTTTGATTGTCAGGCAGGAAACGTGCGCCGCGAAAAGGTTTCTTTTCATTTCTTAATTTCTTATTTCTTCTACTCGTGCACCTGCCGCCTACGAGGGAAATTGGTGTATGTTAAACAGACTCATTTTAACTGGCAAGTGGCATGCAACAAAAGGGAGCTGCTGCTGCGGCAGCTACCAAGCTAAAGATCAGTTAGCAAATGGCCCAAGCAACAGCTGTGAACAGCTATTAGTGGCAGTTGTCTGTGTGAGTGCGCCGAGTTAACCCGGAGCCAACTGTTGTCATTAGCGAGTCGCTTGCCCGGCAGGCATTGAACATGCTAAATATGGTCACACTGAAGTTAGCCGACACACACTCACACACACACAACGTGAAGTAGTGCAATTACTCGTTCCCAGTTACATATCTTGAGAAACTGTCGTCGTTCGTATGCTTATTAGAGGCTTTCCACAGCGCCCAGTTTAGTTAATTAATTAATTGGATCTAGTACTAGTAGAATTTCCTGGTTGCCATGACTCAACTGCGTCAACTCTACGGAGCGTCACTCACTGAATAAATACTCGTATGCAATTATACTATATGATTTATTATCATATTACTGTGTCTTATCGTTTACCTTCTGATGCGAAATCTGCCGCCGAATACCATTTTCAGCTGATCCACGGTATCCAATATTGTGAAATCCAATTTGAGCTACAAGTCCAACAACAACAGCCGCAGAAACGTGTTGCTGTTTTTATGTGTTGTTGTTTTCCGTTTTCTTCCTTTTTTTTATTGTAATTCACAGTCGTTATTTGTGCAAATTAAATGCAACTTTTGTTGTTGTGCGATTTGTTGCTGTTGCTGTTGCTGCCGTTGCTGTTGTTGTTGGCATAACATTTGAACCTGGCTATCGAACTTCCTTGTCCACTTTGGACGACACTTTAAACTTTTTCTTCTCTTTCTTTTCGGGGGTTGCACTGTGTAGCAAAGTCGTTGTGTGTGGGAGTCGGGTGTGAACTATTCGCTTACGGTGCGCGGTAATTGCAATCGATTTACACGTATGCAAAACAGGCGAAAGTTTAGCATGATTTTGTTTTGTTTAAATTGATTTTCGGGCCGCTTTTGCTTTCGTTGTATTTTTGAGTATTTCGTACTTTTATGACAAATTCGTTTGCATTACGGTTCGATCTTTAAACTACGATGGATGGAGGGAGGAGTATTTAATTTGCACACGCGCCGTTGTCGTCGTTGTTGTTGCTGTCAACGCTACAAAGCTGCGCGTACGTCTGCACGCGTCGGCGGTTTTCACTCGTTTGAAGTTGGCTGAATGACAGCCACAATGGCAGCAGCCGGCAACCAGACATGTGAGCGAAGCGAGAGCGTCGTGTGCGCTCGCTCTCTCCCTCTCTCTCTCTCTTGTTCGTGGAACGGGAGAGCGAGAGCGTGCGCAAGCGTGACAAGTCTGATTGAGTGCGAGTTATAGTGAGAGTGTATTGGCTTTCAGCAGGAGCAGCAGCTTTGTTTGTTTGTTGTTGTTTGCTCTCGCTCTTCTTCTCTCTTGCACAGTTGACACAGCGCTTGGCCTTTGAGCTGGGACAGTGTATTGTACGAATATAGAACAACGGGTTTGTGTTTGCTTTACACTGCGCAAAATACGCGACTGTGACTAATGGAAATTCATCAAAATCAATTGTTGCCTATTTCCATACGGAAATTGATAAGGCTGTTGACGGTACTTATCAATCTTATCGATTAGGGGCTCGATGACTACATGGATCTGAATTAAGCAACTTGGTCAGTTTCGCTACCCCGTTAATCAGCAGTCACAAAATTATTGTTTGTATACATTGTAAACACTTAACGGGGCGCTCAACTTCGTTATCTGTTCTCAGCAACAGAATTTCATTGCATACTTTCATGCTCCACAGTAAATTAACATGCTGAGCCTAAAAGCATGCAATACTTTTTCGAGGTGTGCACAGCGGCTGTAAATATAAACAGCGAGCTACTGCAGCGCTATCAGTTACACTTTAAGCACATTACATGTGCAAAGCATCGATATAAGTGTTGTGTAATGCTTAATTAACAAGCGGCTTCTTTGATGGGGGCCTTCTGAAAGATACGAAATGTATCTTTATTTGGCAGACAAGCCGCGGGTCAGCGCGGAGTCATAATTTTAAATGTGTGTAGTGAGAAATCGTAAAAAAACAAACAATTGCGTGTTCCATGACAGTGAACACAAATCAGATGGAACACATGCTGAAATTAGAGGCGAAAAACTTGGCGTTGACCATAAAATAAATGCATTAAATGCAATCGCCTTTTGTGTGTTTTTGCGATTTCGCAATGTTCTCAGCCAAAGTTCAATCGATCATTGCTGTCGATATTTAGCTGGCGATAGCGCCAAAATTATGGCAAGCACTTTGTTAAATGTTGCGCACGACGGCGACGACGACGACGACGACGACGACGACGTCGCTGGCGTCGGTTTTCATTGTTGTTACATTTGGGTCTCTCTAATCATGGTGACTGCATCGCGAGTTGCGACTGTCTCGCAAATTGAATTGTCTAGGCGCAATTGAAGTTATTTTGTGTCTGTCTATCTGCCTGTCTGTCTCTTTGTATGTGGCGCAGGCGCAACGCGGCGCATGAGTGATTTATTTCGCATACGCCGCGTGTGCGCAATCTAGTTGGCAGTTAATTTGAAAATAATACGCTAGTTTGACCGGCCAGCAGTTGAAGCTGCAACAGCTACAGAAGAGTGTGTGGCCGAAATCGGTTGGATTTGGGAAATTAATTCAAGTGGCCCGCCGGCTGTGCAGAGGCGATAATTAGCGCCTGTCGAGAACACATGGCCCCCAAAATGACACACCTCAGCGCCAGCCAACTGCCAACTGGCAACTGCCAACTGACAGTGTGGCCGTAGGTGTTGGCGTTGGCCAATTAATGACCGCAAAGCGGGTCCCCAAAATAGAGGCTGTCAGGCGAAGCAGTGATTACTGTTAGCGCCAAAGCGTCTAGTCTGGGTGTTTGTGTGTGTGTGTGTGTGTGTGTGCAGGTGGCGGCAGCAAGGCGAGGAAATGCGATTGCCCTTTGCTCCAATTTGTGCGCGGAACGACGACAGATTCAGGCAGTTAACTTTCAAAATGCAAATGAGGCACGTTCGGTTAAAGCGGCATTTGAACCCTGTGTGGGGCACTGAGTGTAAGCGGGAGAGCGGCAAGCCCCGAAACTTGCCACAAATTGTGTCAATATTTGTCTCGTGCTGGATGTGCTGCAACAAATCGTGCCACAAAGGTCTACAGCGGTGTCAGAGCCAAACGACGACGGAGCCACCACAAGAAACATGACAGGCCACAGAAATTATTGAGCATGCCACAACAACAGCAACAACAGCAACGACAACGGCAACAACTATAAGTTGTGGAGCTGCTCCACTTGGCTGGCTTGTTTAGCTGGCTGCTGGCGGTTGGCGGCTCGCTGTTCGGTTCGGTTCGGTTATCTAATGCCCGCACCCAGCGTATGGGTACAGTGGGTGCAAAAAGTATGCGCTAATGAACCCAACAGCGTTCATCTATCAATGTCAGCGACCCAAAAGAATGGACCTTTTGTACGCTCCACGAGCATGGCCCAAAGAGATAAATTCCAATTTCAATTTCGATTTCGATTACAATTCGCTTTGCTTTTACCCACAATCAGAACAAAGAACGGCCCACGAGTCTCTGCCCCATGCCTCATGCGGCCCACGGCCCACACGCCACAGGAGCACAACATAAATTGTTGACACATTTGTTGCGGCTCAGGTGCGCCGACAACAACAACAGCAACAACAGTGAACCGCTGTTTACAGCGAACGGCGACAACGTCAATTGGCGATCAGCGATTTGGCTATTGGCTGCTGGAGATTGGCTTTTGTTTGGGGCAGCCAGAGGGATGGGGAGGGGGAGGGGGCGGCGTATTGGGTCACCCACAATGGCCCACAGTCGGAAAGCGAAAGTCCGAATCGCAGTTCGCCTGATTTGCTCGATTTGCTTGATTCGCTTGATTTATGTTGTTGTCCCCCCGTGTGTTTCATAATAATCCAATTAGGCGCTAGGCACAGCCGATCGCCGAGCATTAGGCGACAGCTGATTGACGGCCCGAACTGGCCCCGAAGGAAGCGGCTTATTAGCCACACTCCATCTCACGCCGCAATGCAACGAACGCACTCCTCTCAAACTCGCTGGCGGCGTGTGCTCAGTGAAGCTTGCAACAACGCCGGCTACTGTGCCACGCACAGTGCATTGGCTTTAATTGGATTCGATAAGGTCAAGAACAATGCAGAGGCGCGTCATGGTTACACTTAACGCGCTTTCGACTTCAATCTGGCAATTGCCGAATATTTTTAGCAACTGCGCCAAGGCTGAGCACGCACGTCAGCCGAGTAATTAGCCAGTCTATTATTAGACTCACGCCAGACTGGATTAGTTTCCGATTAAGTTCTATTGTTTGACTCGCCAGAGCAGCGCACTCAGTGGCCTCATGACTTGGGCTGCCAATGATGCTTAGCATAAGCTTGTTTGTCGAGCTTGCGGATTAATGTTCAAGCGGCTTAAGGCGCCAATAAGCTTTCGCTGTCAGTGCTTTAATGTCAATAATAAATTGCTTCAAGAGCCTAACAATTTAGCCCAATCAATTGCATAGTGCGCTCAATTCGCGAATTACTGAAATTGTTCGACGCATTTGAGGAATTTTTATAGCCAATGGAAACTAAAACTCTCAATGTATCCAAATCACTTGATTATTGCGCTTAATGCGCTTACTTCGCGAATTATTCATATTTGTATGACTCATTTAAAGACTTTTGATACCAGCAAACGGAAGCTTATATTGAACGCAGTCAATAAAATGTAAAAGGCTTTCAATCTAGTGCGCTCAATGCGCGAATTATTTATATTTATACGACGCATTGGAAGAATCTTTCTAGCAAATAAAAACTAAAACTGAGCGTGGGCAACAAAATGTTAAAATCAGTTTAAGTTTTATATTTGACTTATTTTCCTGCTGGTTCGAATCTGTTTTGCCAGCATTAAGAAACTTCCTGCTTGGCTCAATTAATGTTTATAACAAGTAGCATAAAGAGCCTTTCGATCCAAACAAATATATATTATATTATATTATTATATTATTATATTATATTATTATTATATTATTATATTATTATATTTATATGAAAAGTTTCAATAGCAAATGAAACTTTCAATCTATCCTAATCAATTGGATATTGCGTTTAATGTGCATAATTTCTGAATTATTTATATTTGTAAGACTCTTTTGAAGAAATTTTTGATAGCGAATGGAAACTAAAAGTGAATGAAGGCATCAAAACGTTAACAGCAGTTTAAGTTTCAGATTTATCAGTTCTTCATTTAGCTCAACCTAGCAACACCTTAAATAAGCTTCCTGCTTGGCTCAATTAAAGGAAATAATAAATGGCTTAAAGAGCATTTTGATGCAATCAACTATGACCAATATATTCTATTTGCGAATTACTGATATTTGTAAGACGCACTTTAAAAATGGGAAAATAATTAAATTGCGAAAGCAACAAAACGTTAAAAGCTGTTTAAGTTTTAGATTACTCTGCTTTCCATTTGGCTTATTTTCGCGCTAGTTTCAAAATGTTTTGGCAGCCTCAAGAAACTTCCTGCTTGTCTCAATTAATGCCAATAATAACTAGCTTTTTTCGATCTAGCCTAATCAATTGAATTAAATAATTTTGTTGGCAAATACAAACTAAAACAACAATTTAATTTGCTTTCCATTTGGCGCTCGTTTGAAAACGCTTTGGCAGCCACAAGAAACTTCCTGCTTGGCTCAATTAAAAGCGGGCAACGCGAATGTGAATGCGAATTTCGAAAGATCGCTGGAAGGAAACTGCACATGTTGCACGGGGCGTATGATTGATGCGCTGCACTCACCGTTTCTGCTGATTGCTCTCCAGATTGCTGGCTATAACGCTGTCAGCATGCGTGGGCCGCGCACGCGGCATCAGCGGCGGCGGCGCGCCACTGGCTGTGGCAGCCACAGTCGATGTGGCTGCTGGCGCGACGCTCTCCAGGATGGGCGGCGTGTTGTGCGGCCGCTTGCGGCTGATCGTAGGCAGATTTGTGGGCTTGGCGGCGCCATTCGACAGCTGTGGCTTGTGTGGCAGCTGCTGCTGCTGCTGTTGCTGTTGCTGTTGATGCTGCTGGGGCAGAAGAAGACGCAGATCAGTGACTGTGCAGAGTGGGGCAAATGCGGAAATGCGCAACTCACCTGCCGCAAGCTTGTCGGCTTCTTGGGCACCTGCGGCGGCACCTTCGTCGCAATCGTCGTTGTCGTCGTCGGGCTTGGCGTTGGCGTGCCTGCCACAGCGTAGGCGGAGCGGCGCGTCGAGGCGCCCGCAAAGCTGTTGCGCCGGTTGGGCGACGGCGGCGGCCGCGGCTGCAGCACTTCCGGCGGCGGTGGCGGCGGCAGCGGCTCGTCGAACGTGTAGCTGGTGTCCAGCTCGCCGCCCAGCGGCGGCGGCGGCAGCTCCGGCGAGGGCACGCGCAGATGCGGATGCTTCGGCGGCCGCTCTGGCGGTCGCTCCGCATAGCCATGCGCGTGGGCGTGGCCAAGGTGGTGGCGATGCTGCTGCGGATGGTGCTGCTGGTGGGCGAGTGCCGCGGCCTGCTGCAGCAGCAGCTTGTCGCGCGTGGGCGCGTACTCGGTGGCCGAGGAGGTGCGTCGCGCGGGCATGCTGCCACGGCCGCGCGGCGGTGGCGGCGGCGGCGGCATGCCGCAGTCGTTGAAGGACATCTTCTCGGCGCTGCCAATGTTGCGAATGCTGGGCGCCTTGTGCGGCTGCTGCTGGTCGCGGAACTCGGCGTAGTCCGAGGCGGAGCTGGAGCGCCGCAGCAGGTTGGGCAGCAGCGAGCGGGAGCGCGGCGGCGGCGGTGGCGGCGTGGGCGAAATGCTGCCCGAGCTGGCCGCGACGGCGCTGGGAATGCCGATCAGCATGGGCGTCAGATTGTTGGGCAGCGACTTGCGCTCCACGTGCAGCGGCTGGTAGGTGAGCGCGCCGTGCGACTGCGGACGCAGCAGCTGCTGCTCCTCCTTGTGCTGTTGCTGCTGCTGCTGCTGCTGCTGCTGGCGCTCCACGTACGACTGCACGGCGTTCTTCTGGAGCGCCTTGAGCGCGGGATTGGAGAGGCGGTGCGTCTTGCTGGGCTCCAGGTAGGCGAACTTGGGCGCCTCCGCCAGCTGGCTGCGCTCGAAGTCATTGATGCGCTCCGCCACCGAGTGCCAGGCGGGCTGCACGGCCGCGCCCGCCGGCGTTATCACAGGTAGTCTGTGGGCGCAAGAGTTGCGTTAGTTTTCAGCATGCGAAAGGTGCGCAAAAGGTGTGACTCTACTTACTTGGCAGACTTGTGCAGATTGGCGCTGTACTGCGGCTTCGGGTGCTGCACGTACTGCGAGGTGTTGCTGTGCACCGGCTCCGTGTACGTGCTGACCGGAAACAGGCGGTGGTTGCTGCGGTACGAGTCGCCGACGGCCTGCAGCAGCGGCGGCGACTGCTCCGCGCTGGCCGCCGCCACGTTGGGGGCACTGCAGCTGTGCAGCTCCAGCTTGCTGAGCTGCGGCTTGCTGGGCGGCGGCTGCGGCGCGATCGTGACGACCGCCTCGCTGCTCGATATGGTCACCGAGATGCTCGACTTGTGCTTCTGCGCCGGACGATGCAGTTGCTGCTGCTGCTGTTGTAGGTCGCCCGTGGAGTGGGACTGGCCCAGCGGCGAGCGCGACTCGTGCGGCGACTCGAGCTCGGGCAGGGAGCTCTGGGCCGTCAGCTTGTAGTTGGCGGGCTGGTGCTGCTGGAAGCGGTGCAGCGCCATCGACTGGTGCACCGGCGGGTAGCTGGGACTGTGGCGGTGCTGGACGCGCAGCGGCTGCACCACATCCTCTGAGATCGGCGGCGACTGCTTCACGCTGTTAATGCTGCTGCTGCTGCCCGACGTCGCGGCCTGCGACGCTGCCTGCAACTGCTGCGACTGCTGCTGCTGCTGCTGCTGCTGCTGCTGCTGCGACGATGTCACCTCGTTGTCGTGCAGATACAGCACGCTCTCGCTCTGATGTCGCTTGGGCGTCAGCACGCGCGAGCTGTGCACAATCAGCTGGGACGAGGAAACTGCAGGAGAACCAAAACCAAGACAACGTTCAATTTTCGAGTGGCCCAAAGGCGCAGCCAGGAGCTGCGACTGCTGCTGTGGCTGCTGTGGCTGCTGCTGCTTGGTAAAAGTGGGTCGTGGGGCCAAGCAAACAGTGACCCAAGGTCGAGCCCCGTCTATGTGAGCGGCCAAGCGACAGTCGCCCGCAACTAGCTGCGACAGCGACTGGTTTAGAAGGCTTCTGGGCGAGAGCCCAAAAATAGCGCAGATAAAGTCACGCTCGTGCCGCACACGTTTGCGCTGCTATCGATGGCTTCGACAGGGCTAATCCTGCAGCAGCTCAACTCTGCCACTCGCAGCTTAAGTGTTGTGGCTCAACTGCAACTGGTCTCTGCCTCCAAACTTGTTTTAACTGCTGTGATACACTGAATTCACTAAATACTTTGCTGCACATCATTTCCATTAATTTCTACACTTAATTCAATTGCTATCTAAACAACACAGCACAAACAGTGTGAGACTGGAGAATTTTTTGCACTGCAGAAGTCGAAACTGTTCCCAAAATAAATAAAATTCTGCACATTTAACTCGTTTTAGCTGGTGTTATATTGTGAATTTACTAAATACTCTGAGAATAGTTGAACATTAGAATCAATAATAATTTGTGCATTTTAACTTTAATTTATACACTTAAGTTAATCACTTTACTATACTATACAGTTGAATACTCTGTCTCCTAAAAAATTGTCAGAAACTCTGTCTCATAGCTCAAACAGTGTGAGATAGAAGCAACTTTATTACTAAAGAAGTCGAAACTGCTCTAAAATTAATTAAAATGCTGCACTTACTGGTATTCAACTCGTTTTAACTGATGCAATACTCTGCATTTACTAAATACTCCGAGAATAGTTGAGCATAAAAATCAACAATAATTTGTGAATTATTGCTTTGATTTCTAAATTTCAGTAAAACACTATATAAACAAATGTTGTATACCTTGTGTCATAGCATAAACAGTGGAAGATATAAGCAACTTTGTTACTGAAGAAGTCGAAACTATTCCCAAAATACATCAAATTCGATATTTCTTATTTTTATTTAATGCCGTGCATTACAGAAGTCGAAACTGTTCCCAAATTGAATAAAATGCTGCACATACTGACTCGTTTTAGCAGCTGTGATAGTCTGAATAAACTGAATACTTTGAATCATTTTAATACCAGCATCAGAATCAAAAAGTTTACTGCACATAATTTGAACTTTTTGGCTTTAACTTCAACACTTCTAAGTAAACCACAGTTGACTACTCTGTGTCATAGCACAAACAGTGTGAAATTGAAACATTTTTATTATTAAAAAGTGGAAACTTATTTCAAGTTAAATCAAATGCTGCACATACTTGAAATTCGCAATTTAATTGAATAATTAAAACGAAATTTCAATGCAAAAATTATTCAGCATCAATCGTGCAAAAGCGCGACAATTTTGTTACTGTCTCAGTCAAAGCTCAATTAAACCAAATTTCAGCAAATATTTGAAATTCGCAAAATGAATGCCATAATTAAATAGCAGTTTCAAATATTATTTAATGCGAGAATTATTAGACATTGATGGCGAAAAAGAAAAATGAATAACTAGACTTGTTGCTCGAGGCTACTGAAAGAAATCCCAGCTGCTTTATACAGCGCAGTAAAGCTGACATAAGGCTGCCACTTTGTGCGGAAGTGTTAACAATATTGAGTGAGCAGATAATTCTGAAATTGACATTAATGCCGCTGACAAGCAGCCAGCAAACAGTAGCAGTGTTTTGAGTATCAAGGATAGAAACAAAGACGCTGATAATGGCGAAGCTAGACGACACTGCAGATTGCGAACAAAATATGAATACTTGAACGCCCCTATTTGGAATCTAGCAGCTATTATCGACAGCAACAGCTCTGGCTAGCCTTGGCATAATTCCTTCCTTCGACTTACCCGACTCCGCTATGGCGCTGTAGCCCGTCGCATGACTCGCCTCGGAGATGTCGCTCATGGAGCCGAGCCATTTCAGCGTCTCGGTGGATGAGGTGCTCTCCGAACTGTTGTTGTTGTTGCTGCTGTTGCTGTTGTGGTTGAGACTGTTGCTGTTGCCGTTGGGACTGTGGTTGTTGCTGGCGTTCGCGTGATGCTGCTGGGCGAGGGAGTTGCTGATGTTGCCGCCGCTGCTGCTGCGGCTGCTGCACTGGCGGGCCAGCAGCGGGATGGGCGAGGGGGCCACCGAGTTGCTGCAGACCGACGAGAGATCGTTCTCGGACCAGTGATGCGACTGGCGCGACAGCAGATCGCTCTCCTGGCGCAATCTGCAGAAGACGACAGAAGACAAAGCGAAAATCGGTTAGAAAAACGACGAAAACGCGGAAAGAGGGCGAAGATGGAGACGAGGCGGCAAAATGGCAAATCATTGCGTGCTGCGTCGTTGACTATATAGAAGAGCAAAGCGCTGAAATTTGTGGTTGTCATGTTTGGCGTTTCCTTCCACAGACAAAAGGTTTTGGCCGTAATTACTTGAGTTTCGGCTTAGCCTTCAAAATCGCATTTCGATGGCGATACTCGCCGTCGTCGTCGCCGCCGTCATGACATGAACAGCGAGTACACACAAAACTCTCTTCAAGCATTTGGCTGGTGGCAAGTTCGCAGCAGCAACAACAATGACAATAGAGCAACGCGGCGCGAGACCTTGAAAGTTAAGCTAGTTCGCTTGTGTTTTTATGGCTCATGTACAACGTTTGTTGTTTGCTTTTTACCAAGAATCATTTTTAATCACTTTTTTCAGACTGTCTGCGACTGTCCATGTCTGTGTCTATGTGTGGCTCACAATCAAAATTCATAATTGTCGCCATGAAACAAACATGTTTTCGTCGTACTTCAAGAACTCAAGTCAAGCCAAACTCACTTGTCCAGGAACGGCGTCGCCGACGTCGAGTCCGAGCTGGAGACGTAGCTGTGGTAGCCCTCGGACTGCGCATACGAGGCCTGCTTTTGGTGGTGGAATGTGGTCTGATCGTAGTAGGAAGAGGCGCGTATGTTGTACTCCTCGAGGCCCGCTTGCGTCAAGCCGCATTGGTCCAGATGCTGCTGCTGCTGCTGTTGCTGCTGATGCTGTTGGTGTTGTTGTGGCTGCTGGGAATGTGGCTCCGTTGGTGGCTGCGGCATGTCATCCTGCAACAAGAGAAAGAAAGATATTTTTAGTTCGAGTCGTGTAGTCGATTAGCTGGGGTGCATTGCATAACGCTGCGTATACGTAATGCGGCATTTCACTGCAAATCTGCGGCCGAGAGTTAACAATTTAATCATTAGCTATGTCCACATCGCGCCGGGTCAGCGCCAGAGTCAACGACTCCGAGATCAGTTTGCAAATGATCGCATAATTGTTACGTGCAAAAATCAAACATAAACCCAAAAGCGAACCAAAAGCAGTCGCCGTGTATCCCCTCCATCATCATCATCATCATTTCATTTCGTTTGATTGCAGCCTAATACTTTTGTTTGTTCGCCGTGTGCTCATTAGATAATTAAGTGAAAATTATTACTATTGCAGTGCAGCGATTGGCGGCGATAAGCACTCGACTCCTCTGTGTGTTTGGGCATCGCATAATCCGGCATCGCAACTTGGTGGCAGTTGAAGTGCAGCCAAACGCGATGTTGAAAACTTGGAAAATACTTTGTACATAATCGCACCGCGCACAGCAAAATCGAAAAGAAAAAAACGAAACAGAAAACTCAAATAAAACTGGACGAGCGGGCCCAAAAGCAAACAACACAAACACCACTAAGCAAGCTCGTCCATAATAAGCCGGATTAAGTAACTGAGCCAGCACAGGGACTGACTGACTGACTGATTGCTTGGCCAGGGCTGCACTAAAGCCGCGTTCGCCGATCACACAGATAAGCGTGTGACTTTAAAGTACTCGCTTACATATTAAGTATCAATTGGTAATTATTACAATTCAAATAGTTGACAATTGCAGCAAACGTGTACTAATCATTTTTATGTGCAGTAGGCTCTTCAAAGTGCAATAAAATTTAGTGCAAGCACTTGGACGCGAGTCGGCCAAAGGCCGTTTGATTTATGGCCAAGTTAGATTCGTTTAAGTGGTGCTTTATATGTGTCGAGACGTGTCATAATGTGCATGTTGGGGGTTTCAATGGCTTCAATCATTACGGCAGCCCTGGCGTCAAACGTTCAATCAAATCCCGCGCGGCGTATACTTAATTTTTCAATGCTCGACTCTTTCGGGCAAAAGCAAATCGAATTGTAAATACTCAAAGCCCCGAAAACCCGAAAAAAGCGAACATGATTGCGCGTCGACCAAGCCTTCGCTGCGCCACTTGACTGACTTTGGCTCGAACTCGCTGTCTGTCTGAATCGCTGAATCGCAATCGCCGCCGCCATCGACGTGGGCAGCTGTTGATTGTCTTTTTGACTTTGGCGCCATAGAATCGTCGGCTGCCTAATGGCAAATATATACATATCACAATAATAAATAATAATAATAATAATAACAATCGTATGACAGTCAAGCCAACTGCCAACTGCCAACTGCCAACTGACAGCGAATGCAGCAGCAGTTGTCGTTGTCGTTGTCGTTGTGGTTGTCGCTGTGGCGGCAGCCAAATCATTTTTTGTGGGTCAACTACTTAAGCCCTGCCTGGCAATGAGACGAGAAGCGAGCCGAGAGTCGCAAGAGTCGCTAGAGTCGCTAGAGTCGCGAGTTGAGTTGGGCACTTTGCCTGGAGGCGCATCGTTTGCAGCTAGCAAAAGAATTTTAATGGTTCGAAACGTTCCCAAGACCAAATCGAAGTCATTCATTCACTCACTCATTCACTCACTCACTTATTCGTTCGTCGTGCCCGTCAGTTTCGTTGCTCGTTGCTCGTTTTTATTTGGGCTCTGTGTCTGTCTTTTGTTTTTGCCCAATTGCCGTAATTATTTTGTCTCTCTAACACGAATTTAAATCAGCAACTGTCCCACGGGGCAATGGGGCCCTTTACTTTATTCCTACTCCGTATTCCTAGAGAGAAACCCGACCAATCGAGCGACTGACTAACTGACTGGCCCGCCGTAATTATCCATCCACATCCACAGCTGTGTGCTCTGTGCTCTTCGCTGTGCACCCATGTGAAATTGCCCCGGATGAGCAGCAGCTTCAACTCCAGCATTTAGCCACGGACACAGCCACAGACACAGACACAGACACAGATATAGATACAGATACAGCATCTCGCACAATAAATCAATGGCACAGCAGTGGTGGGGCGCGTATTAAAAGTGGTGCAGTGGGTCAACAGCTGGACGCAGCTGAGCGCCGCTGGCCGCCAACTGCTGCCCGATGCTTCTTAATGGATCGCAGTGCCCGATTCTACGCTCTATACTCGCCACTCTCCACTCGACTCGCAGCCAGCGCGTGTTAAATAAATCACTTGATGGAGTGCTAAGCATGCGCCCTAAGGCTGAACAACTATTGAAAGCATGCTGCTGCTCTCTGCACCAAATTTGCTGCCCAGTTCGATTATCTAGATGCTAGAAGGTTAAGCGCCGAGAGAACGGCGCAAATTCGACAATTAGATGTAACACGCTGCGTATGCGTAACACGTCTGTTCTGAAACCTCATTAAATGGCAGAGAATTGAAAGAATGTTGATCGATTTCAGGCAAGCTGAAGTTAATTGAATTGAAAGTTTTCCATAGTGTGTTTAATTATGCACAAATTGAAATTCGAGTTGTAGCGGTGCTAAGTCGCAATCAAAACTAATTGGTTAATCAAGAAATTCATTTTCAACTTGTCGCTAAAATGTGCTGAACAAATACCACCATCTATCAGCTTAATCGCATTGTCCAGATCCGTTTCAGTTTATTTCACTTAATCCAAATCGAAATGCATTAATCGGCATATAAATAACTGGTTGCTCAACAATGCCAAATACTTTTACTTTAGCACTTTTTACAGCTCTTGCTCGTACACACGGATTTCACTAAGAAGTTCAAGTGTCATTGAGTAAATGCGATTACACGAAAAAGCTGAGAAGAAAAACAAAGCGCCAGAACGTGTTTCAATCTGTACACAAAAGTGAAATTTCATTCATAATTCGTAGTGTTGTTATTTTGGGGCTGGCATTAATCGCAAATGAAGTAAAAGAACAAAATGCCCATTGGTCAATGCCAACAGATAACAGCTAACGGTGTTACTCAGTTAAGCTAGCGGTATTCAGCGAACACATCGCTGCAGTGCGACGTCAGTGAACACGTGACTCACTCACCAGCGAATCGAGTCAGCGGCGCGGGGTCAGAAGTGTCAGACAGCGAATTCAATTGTCCGGCATAAAATAAATAAAATGATAAGCGACGGGCCAGCCGGGCAAAGGGGAGCGGTGCGGCAGGGAGCTGCCACCCACGCGTTGCCAACTTGACTGTGGTTTTATTGTGATTGTAACAGACAGAAACAACACACACACACACATACAGACGCACACAGTGAGACGTTTACACACTTGAGACTGTGGCTGCCAAGCTGTCACATGATCTAAAAATATTTGGCGGAATGTGCAGTGAGAATGCGCCAAGAGGCAACAACTACAACAACAGATAAACACGTTGCCGCCCACACACTCACACACACACACACACACACACACACTCCTTGCAGCAAATGGAATTTTTGGCTGGAGATTTTGGTGTCAAGCTGCCAACAGCTAGAGCCGCAGAGCAACTGATTGAAAATCGAAAATGTCGCTTGGCAGCCGCAACAGCTGATCGCAGTTTCTCCATCTAGTTTTCCTTTGTCCATTTTTCTGCGCTGGCCTCGTCTCATCATCGAGGAAAAGCAGACAAAACTGCTGCTGGATGATTTTGTTGCTGGTTTTTTTTTCGTTTTTTGTTTTGAGGGGGGAATTTCGTGAGGAAATTTTCTAGCTTTTGATTTGCGTTTTCCATTGTCGCTGACTTTTAATGGCCAACACGAATTTGACTCTTTAATGGCGAGCCAGCGAGCAAACGCGCCCCACAGAAAAGCACAGAGCAGAAAAGAAATTGCAATCAAAATGCGAGCAAACGTGTCAGCTCCAACGTGGCCAAGCTCCAGCCTCAGTTGCTCAGACTCCGACTCCGACTCCGACTGCGACTTCGACTTCGACTTGGGCGCGATCGTGCCGCGATTTCGATTTGAATTTGGCAACGGCACGAAACCAAGCGATTGTCAGTCACTCAGTCAGTCAGCCAGCCAACCAGTCAGTCAGTCAGTCAGTCAGATCATTTGCTTGTGCTTGCTTTGGCTCTCTGGGCTGTCTGTCAGCCACAGCATTCAGAATCGCATTGCAAAATGCAAGCTCACTTCTGTTATTACAAGTACTAAATACTTTTAAATTTAGTCTCCCCTTCCATTTACTTAAATTGTGCACTGCAATTCAGCCCAACGCTTTCGAAATGCAAAAGATTTATTGCCGAAGGTCACAACAGATAGTTGCGTGATCAAAAATTCTAGTTAGATATCTGCTATGCGCATATTACCACTTAGTATTTAGATAAAAGAACATTTTCAAATTTGTTAGCATGTTTTGTAACAATATTTAAATCTGATCTCACAAAAAGCGTGAATGCTTCTAAGTTATTGCAATTGTAGAAAAGCAAAAAGATTATTCAACTAGAATTGGTATTCGAATATTAATAATATTATATTAATGATTAAGAAATAACTACACTACAACTTAATATTTAAATGAAAGATAAATCTGTTCGATCATTCTTAAATTTGTTAGCATGTTTTGTAATAAACTTTAAGTCTAAGAATGTTGCTCACTTAATTGTAGCAAAGTAAAAAGTTAATTGAATTAGAATTAAGCAGTCGCAACGAGCTTAATCTCATACAACACTAATGATTGAGACCAGATCTATACTATGATTATGCAGTAAACTACGATTAACAAATAACTATATTACCATTTTTTAATTAAATAAAAGATAGATCCTCTCGAACATTCTTAAATTAACTCACTTAATTGTAGCAAAGTAAAAAGTTAATTGAACTAAAATTGGCATTTGCATCTTAATTAAGCACCCATAAAGATAAAACTATATGAACATTCTTAAATTGTTAGCATACTTAAATCTGATCTCACAAATAGCTTGAATATTTCTCACTTAATTAACTAGGAACTGCTATAAAAATTCTAAAATTCAGAAAATCGAGAATGATTGTAAGCAACTCTAAAGCTCGATAACTGATTTATATAGATCTTGTGAATAAATTAAATTAACTAAATACTGAGACACTCCTTCTTGCTTCTTCAACTGTATACTGATTTAATGTGGCTCTGATAGTTGCTCGAATTATGTTGCTGTAAATTTACATTTCCCATTCGATAGTGTCGACTCTTTGTTAAGGAAATTTTCGAGTTTCGTAAGGATTCTTTAAAAGAGACTTTTATTGCACTGCAGGATCAGCATATGCTGGCAATTGTGTGGGCCCAAAGTTGATTGCTCGACGGGCTTTAAGCGGCAAATCGAAGTGGCTTTTGTTGATGGCCGTTTTCACACTTTCGCAAATCGCGTAAGCTGACTGAAAGCCAAAAGCCGAATGCCGAAAACCGAAAGCGTCGCCTCCTGCCACCTTTCGCCAGCTGTCAAGTGGCTGTGGTGGAGGGAGGCAGAGCCCTTTAAGTGCTGTGGCCAAATGAAAGTAAATTTTTGTGACTTAATGTGCGGCAGCGACGCCACTTGGCCTGATTGGTAATCAGTTGTGGCATTTAGCGCGATTGCCGCCGCAGGTCAGTGGGGGGAGGACAGCCAGATAAGGATGCGTCAGCGCATTGCGCAAGTCGCAGGCGCGTCTCATTAGGATATGCAACTGCAACTGGCACGGCGCAAACTGGCAACAGCCAGCAATAAGCGAGTGCATCCTTGACCCCGTTGGCAGCGAATTAATAACCTGGAGCTGCGGCTCGTCGACGGCGACTGTGGCGCGAAGCTGGAGCGCGTCGAGCCGAGCAACTGGTAATGGTCATGGCATGGCAACCAGTCTCAGCGTCTCTTTTACATTGGATCCGGCCAGCGCTCTGTCGCTGTCGCTGTCTCTGGTATGCGGGACAAGATTTATGGCCAGTGATAAGTTTGAGGCGTGCAGGCAATAAGAACGCAACAGCTCGCTGCTCTGTTGGCCTGGCTGGCCTGCTTGGCAATCAACTCTGCCGACCGGGCCAAGGAGCATGCCAAGAACAAATAAATAGCCATGCGAAAAACAAACTGAACGCAGAGACAGCCACGCAGCCAGGCAGCCAAGCGACCAAGCGGCCAAAAGAAACCGAGCCAACAACTTGTTTGCAACTCCAGCTCCACTTAATGCTGGATAATGTTTTCCAGCCAATGTTCCCTCCACACCACTCCGCGTCTGGCGCTGTGGTGAGTGAAGGTCATGCGCATGCCCAGCGCTCAGCGAAGCGCAACAGAATCTTGGGGCTACTTTTGCTGATTCTTGGACTCGACGGACTTTCTACGAATGAAAACGCATAATACGAGTGTACGGTAATATAGGCAGCGTCATGTATTAGCAGCCATAATTAGGCAACAACTTGCTGCAACAGGGCCTTTAATTATGCACGCTTCGTCAGCCAAGAATTGCGGCAGCTGCCACAGTTGTTGCGCGTAATTAGAAAGCGCAGATTTTCACTTTTGTTTGGTCACTTTGACGAGCTGACAAGCTGAAGTGTCCACGATCAGCCAGCCAGTCAGCCAGTCAGCGAGCCAGCTGCCGCCTCATCAAGCGATGACAACACACAAAATCAATGGCCCCAACAACTGCCAGAGTGGCTGAGTGGCAAAGTGGCAGCAGCTGCTGCTGTTGCTGCAGCTCCTAAAATGGCATATCATGTCATGGGTCTGGTGTCTGTCACATTGCATTGCAACTGGATCGAAAGTTTGCATATTTTTGCAAGGGCAGCTGTCGGCACAGGAATGTTTTTCATGCTGCTGTCGTCGCAGACTCTTCTAAGTTTGCATTAAATTACGCACGCGCTGGGGCCAGCGCGGGGCGGCGTGGCGACGCCGGGGGAGGCAGTTTGTTGAGACAGGTACGAGTATAAGAGCCACTGGCAACATGCACGCAGTTCATTTGCGGTTGCCAGCAAGAGCAGCAAGAGCAGCAGCAGCAGCTCAAGAATTTCAATGGACTCCAACAGCACTTTTGCTTCACATCGATCGAGCGTTGCTGCTGCTGCCGTTGTAATGGGAACGAGTTGTTTTTGACCTCAAATTTTCGTGGCTCGAATGTCGTCGCTTTTGTCTGGCCGCAGAAACAAAAGTGAAATTTTTCCCGTGTGGGCTCAGAACTAGCAAACAAAAGAAAAAGTCCAATTCGCCCCACAAACGAGGCCAGCAGATACCCTTGAAAGCGCAATAAATTAAGTTCGGCCCATATGCATATTCGGGCAGCACGTTGTTGTGCCTCTTTCTGTCTAACTATTTCCTTAGCTGGAGGCAAGGAAGCAGCGTCCAAGCCAGTCGCAGCGTCATCAATACGGCCGTATGTAAACGGCCAACGGCACTGACCAAATCCATTTTCACTTGGCCCGCTAATTAATTAACAACCACGCCGCAGTGTAGCCGAGTATGGCTAGAGAAATGGATGCCTCTCGATGCCCATTGCACTGCAGTGCCTGGGAGAAGTGGCGTCGTGAAGAGGTGAAACTCTGGCTTGCACCTGCTGCCCCGCTGTGAGCCAGGGCAAGTTGTAAGCGTTGCAATTATTTGTTATAATTTCTGTTGAAAAAATGCAAAGCATTGGCGGCCAGCTACCACAACTATGCGATCAGCTGGCCGGCAAGCGGGGCAGCGGCGGGAACGGACGACGGCGAGCGCTCTGTTGTTGGCGGCGCAAGTTCAAAGACGGCGCAAACAATTTAGCTGGAATCTGGCTAGAATTTAGCGCTGGCTGGCGGCATTGTTGCTGTTCTTACAGCCAGTCGCCGTTGTTGTTGTGGCTGTTTGCTGGCTATGTTGCTCATGTTGCTCTGTTGTTCGACTGTTGGCATTAATTAATTGCAGAGCCGCGCGTCGTGTGTGAGAAACGAGTTCGACGGCAACTTAGAAAACTAATGAGCGCTAAGAGTTTTGTGCTTGAGCATTGGAAATGAAAACGAAAGAGCAACAAAAGAAAGCAACCAGCCAAGAGCAAAGCAAGAGCCAACAGTCAACGCTCGAAGAAATACCCTCGAAACAGTTCGTCGGGCCAATATTGAACGAGAACCGCACATCGAACTGTAGTTAGAGTTAAACTATTCTACTTCTGTGCAGCTGCTGTACAGGGTATCAGAATGGGGCGTAGTCCACAGTGGCCGCCCTAATTGCGCAACTATTGCTGTTCGGAAGAGTCGGGCTGAACTCTTTGGCGAAATATGCGCTCATTTCCGTGGCAAAACGAAAGCGCACGCCGGACAGTTTCACGGAAATGAAGCGGCAATTAAGACTCCAGCTTGGCTAAGTGATCAGTTAGCTGCACTCACACACACACACACTTGCACACTTGCACACTCGCTCGCAGTCACTTAAAGAGTAGCAAACGCTTCACGCTAACCACTTGAACTTTACATCATGAAGGGCTAGAGGAAAAAACAGACATTTATCGAAAGAAAAAATTCCATTGGAGCAGCGTCAAGTGTTTTGGCTGATTCGACAAAAAAAGGGGTACGAGGAGGGATCGAAAAAAGGGGGGAGGGGGGAGAAAACAAATCAAAACATTAAGCGAAACTCTTACACCTAAAACCAAAATATTTTTGTATTTTTCTGTGGAAATCCGCGCATTCATCTGACAAAAGACAAAAACGCTATAGATAAACGACAACAGAAATATAAAAAAGGGGGGGAAACTGGGGGACTGTGAGGCGACCTTCGTCATGATGCAGCTGACGCTGTAAGTAACTGCGGGGCAGCATTACAGTTTGTTTTGTCAGCGCTGCAAGTGGGCGTGGCTGCAATTAATTTGATTGCAGCTATAAATAGCCATGGCTTGCAGTCGTCTGCCGCAATCTGGCGGCACGCCTACTTTGCTATTTTCTTCGCCTGCTGCTGTTGCGACGTTTGGAATGCGCCTAATCGATGCAAAATCGCCCCAAAACTTGTTCTAAGCTCGTGTGGGCAAGGCGAAAAGCTGAAAATAAAAATCAAAACAAGAAGAGCCAGGCTGGGAGAAATGCAGCCAGGCCAGACCACCGTCAATGGGTAGCTGCAGCGATGAAGTCATGTCTAATAACTGGAACTAAAGCATGTGCCACGGCAGCGGCAACCGAGCAATTAGCGTTTGCCCACAGAACGATATGAAAATGAAAATGCCGAAGAAAATGGTAACAAACAAACGCGAGCAAACGCAGTTTGAGTTCGTTCACCTGTCTATCGACTATCGATAACATCGCAGCGCGAACTGGACAAGCTGTTGGCAATGCGCAAAAAGCAGAAGAAGAAAACATGCAAAACTCGATGATTAATCGATGCCCTCCCCCATGCCGAAAGCAACAATGCAAAGCAGCAGACCAGCTAGGTATGTGTGTGTGTGTGTGTGTGTGGAAGAAGAAACAGCTGGAGTTGGAGTTAGAGATGGGAGATGAAGACGAAGCTGGGGCACATTGCACAGTGATAAGGTCAGCGCTGTTCCAATTCACAGCGAACGACTCGATATAGTCGCGTTCACATTCACAATTCTATGTTCTTTTCTATTTCGACACTCTTTCAGCGCTCTTTCTTTGTCTCCCGCTCGCTGTTGTGTTTTCTGTTTCCTTTTCTGCGTCTGTTGCTGTTGCTGTTGCTGTTGTTTGTTCATAACCCATTTTCATTGTGCTCTCCGCGTGCACGCTTCGAGGCAGCATTTAATTGATCGGATTCACTTTGATTGATCGGATCGTCGCTGTTGATAATAGTACCGTTAATTTGGTAAATTATTTTGCATTTAGACGCGAAAAGCTATCCATTTTCATTGTGGCGAAGATGATGGCGATGATGCCACCGCATGACACGACCCTGTATTACAATCAGCTTGTAATTCAGTTAAAGGTTAATGGGTGACGGGGCACTTGGAGCCAGACGGAACATTAGCGAAACGAACTGTTTGGGTGCGGCCAGAACGATCAGAACGACAAGAGATCGGAAAGAAATTCTTTAGATTGCCAAAGAATGCGCGTTATAATCGAATTCTATAAATAAATGTTAGTCGATGGAAAAAAGAATGTATCACTCGTGCTCTGTCATTGGTCGCTCTTCGCACAGAGCCAACAACAGTTAATTAAATTCCAATAACAGACCTCCCGAAACGGGGCGAACTCTCTTTCATTCATTGAGAACATTCCCCCCATTCATTGTCCTGTCCTCGCATGCGACATGCGATTAAAATCGCATTACCCTTTTCACAATTCCGATGATCCATTTAAGCTTAACAAAATTAACAAAACAAAACAAAACGAGAACAAAAACAAAAGTCCCGTTTTGTCGGACTTGCCGACTGAGTGACACAGTGTCGTGATTTCGAAACCGAAAACTGAGAGTTCGACGCGTCGCTGGGGCTGGCGAAATGGAGGTCAACCTCATAATTCAATTAGGAACCTGCAGCGGTGACACTGCACGCCGTGCCCCAGTATCAAAAATTCCGACCCACTGTGCGTGGGCTAAAAGCCACAGAGGAGAAACAAAATACATACAAGTATATACCTACATACATATTGTTTTCCGCTTGCTGTGCTTATTTCTTCTCTCTTCGTTCTTGTGCCCCGTCGATTTTGTTTTTATACACTTATTTTTGCCGGCCATGTAAATCGACATCGACGACGACGATCAAAGTTGAATTTTGTTTGTTTAAGCCTTCACTTTTTCTGCCAAGACCGGAGACCGGAGACGGAGACTGAGACTGAGACCGCAACCGAGACTGGAACTGTGGGCAATGAGTCAGCGTCGGTGCGATTGGAATTCTGCGCGCTTGGAGGATTTATTAACAAGAATAATAAAAACCGAAACAGAAACAGACGCAGACACGGCGAGAAGAGCCGGCAGCCAAACCGGTTGGCAAGCTCGCATACCCAGCAGCCCACAACGTACTAAAGGGTATGCACACTTTCAGCTAACTACGCTTTCAACAATTGAAGAATTCTCCAAATTCGCCTAGTTATAGTTCTGCAGAGTATCAGCGCTGTCATCAGGCAAAAGTCTAGCGATTTCTTGCCGACTTGCGAGAGCTTTGCATGTCAATTCGAGACTTAAAATATTGATATGCGGGTGCCATAAATATAGTTTCGGCAAATGACTAACAATAGGGCTTTATTACTTCATTCTCCAGCTAGAAAGCTCTAAACATGTACATCAGTTAAACAGACTTTAGCCAATTATACACATTTTATGCAAGATCGTATATCGTATATAGTTTTAGCAAATGTCTAACAATAGTTCTTTATTACTTCACTCTTCAGCTAGAAAGCTCTAAACACTTATAACAATTACATAAATTTTAGGCATTTATACACATTTTATGCAAGATCGCATATATTTTTTTTTTTCAAATGACTAAGAACATGGTTCTTATTACATCATTCTTTAGAAAGTTCTAAACATGCACAACAATTATACATATTTTATGCATACTGAAAATACCCTATATTTTATGGCTACAAATGTAGTTTTAGCAAATGACTAACTATAGGACTCTTATTGCTTCATTCTTCAACTAAAAAGTTCTAAACATTTACAACAATTAAACAGATTTTCAGCACAAAATATAGTTTCAGCAAATTACCAACTATAGGACGTTTATTATTTCATTCGTCAGTCCATATTTATACACAATTTTTTTCGCAATTCAAAGTTCCTATAGGGTATTGCCACAGTCTAGCATTTGACTGCAAGTTCTTAGCCACGTCCAAGTTGAAGTTTGCTTTTTGGGCTTTGGGCTTTGGGTTTTGGGTTTTCGGTAGGAGCTGGAGCTGGGCTCGTCGTTTGGCTTACCTGTATGGAACCGGCGACTGATGCGGAACTGAAGCTGGCATTGCTGGCCGCATCCGACACGGAGAGGGGCGTGAACTGCTGTTGCCGCTGTCGCTGCTGCTGCTGCTGCTGCTGCGACGTCTGCAGCGTTGCATCCTTTGGGGCGGACTTCAGTGCGGGCAGCAGCATTTTCGACACTGACAGTTTGTCCGTTTGCCCGTTGCCGTTTTTAATGTTAATGTTGATATTAATGTTGTTGTTGTTGTTATTGTTGTTGTTTTTGCTGCCATTGGAGCTCTCTAGTGGCATGGTCGCTGTGGCCATTTCTGCTGCTGTCGCAGTTGCTGCCGCTGCTGCGGCGGCTGTTGTCGTCGTGGCTGAGCTCTGCTGATGATTTCCGTTTTCTTTATGATTTCGCATTTTCATTTAGTAATTGCTGTCTGGGATTTTGAGTTTAGTTTCGTTTTCGTTTTGTTGTCGTCGTCGTTGTTGTTGTTGTTGTTGTTGCTGGCTTTTGTTGGCAGCGATTATGATTATTATGTGGATGTTGAAATTGTTTTAACACCTTGTTGCCAGCATTTTGGCGACTCTAAGAAACGATCGCGCCGCGCGATATTCAAAAGCCAAAACAAATGACAGCAACAGATAAATAATAGCACATACAATCAGAATTATGCAACAACAACAACATTCAACTCAACATTCAACGCACATTTCACTTTGTTAAATTATTATTATTATTTGTCTGTCGCGACATTGTGCGCCGCTGTTGCACTTCTTTCGAACGCATCTCTGGAATGCAGCCCCAACAGGCGGCAGCCGCAAAACAGAGAGAGCGAGAGCGAGAGAGAGATAGAGATAGAGTATAACAAATTGAATCGATTGCTGCGGCCGTGTTATTTATTGTTGCGGCTGCTGTCGAGTTATTTGGGTTTTTGTGTAATATGTGTATTATGTGTTTGCTGATGCATTTTGTGTGAAAAGTGAACCAGGCTTACATAACATTGACCCAAGAGGGCAGCCCCCTCCACTCCCCTCCCCACCCGCTGTGACATCGCCTTGCCTCCGTTTCTGCGTCTAAGCCAATAAACAAGTTTTCTTTATATATTTCACAAATGCGATTTGTTTGCCGACTGCATTTCGGTTACGTTTCGTTGCCCACGACCCACGCACCAGCTACAGTCCCCCCCCCCCCCTCCAGCCCCCTCCCTTGTCGCGTCTCGGTGGCTCGGTAAATGTCAACTGGGCAGTTTGATGCCATGTCAAATGGGCGCCGGGTTGCATCTCGTGTGTATGGTTTCTATGCAAATTGCTGGCCATTAATGCCAGCACTGCCCCGTAAACTTCAAGTGTTTAATGCATAATTATGAGGCCTGGCTCCGACGCTGCAACAGCGACTCTGCGACTGTGACTGCGACTGGGGCTGGGGCTGGGGCTGGGGCGCCCAAGAACTGGAACTGCAAACAGTGCAAAACTGGATTCTAAGTCACCGTTGACAAAACCCTGCAAGCCACAAAACACACACACAGACAGAGATATAGATACAAGGCGAGTTAGCAAGCTGCAGCTAGATAGATGAAAAGCAAAAGAAGCCTGTTTGAGGGGGCAAAGTACGCGACGGCGCAGATAAATCTGCAGTGCCTCTTGCCTGCCTGCCTGCCGAGTGCAATGACATGGCAGCAATCGCAGCCTGCTGCCTGTTCCCTGTTTGGCATTGCTGCTGCTGCTGCTCCTGTCGCCAGGCTGTGCCCAGCGGCGCTGCGTTGCTGAGTGTGTGAAAGCTGCTGCCGAAAAAGCAAAACTATTGGCAGCCAGAGAGCGAACAAGAGAGAGAGAGAGAGAGGGAGCAATTGGTTAATTATGGCCCCAAGGAGCGCTCTAAACTGTGCGAGAGCGGAACTTCTGGCCCGCGGCCATTGGCTGCTGCACTAATGGAGTCGATTTTCGGCCAACACAGACAACAGCTTGTCTACAGCTTGTTGTTGGTGTCGTTGCTGTTGTGTATTGTGTTCGTTGCGCTAAAAGCGAAATTAGACACTTTTGCTGAAGCGACACACGAAATGCAAAATGACAGTTTTGGGCAGCTCGCTTCAAAGCGTTGCGGAAACACAACAGTGGCGCCAGCGAAATGGGCACAGTTCCCAGTAGCCGTTTACCACACTCCACCCCCCTCCCCCCTTCGTGTGCGACGCGTGCAGCGAGAGAGAACGAGTTTGCTAGCAGGCAAGCGTAAGTATTTGATATGGCGCGGCTAGTCCAATAAATTCCAATACGAAACACACTCGGCGAGGTCAAAAACAGGCTACACTAAGCACTACACTAAACTACACAAATCAGCGGGCAGTTGTCGTCTGGCCAGTTGACTGCGACGCTCGCTCGACGTCCCGGTTCGGGGTGTGTGAGTCGACGAGATTGTTGATCCTAAACAGGAAATTTTGTTGCTGCGCTGCGCTGCTGTTATAATTGATTGATTTAAATACATGTAGTGGAATTTACTGTGGGAACTGAGGGGGATTTAGAACACACAGATTATATCTCTATTGTGCCGAAGAAGAAGCAGCACTGCTTGTGGATCGATTTCGAATGTGCATATGAATAGCCAGAAAGATTAATGTAAATATGCAAATGCCACTAAATACTTTTGGCAATACAAGATCATAAATAAAGCGTAGCGTGGCGACTTGTAATGCAAATTCTCATTAATATTACTCACAGGAAATGCGCATTGTCTGTTTAGTGTGTAATATATAGACTCATCTAATATAAATGCAAGCATCCTCGACGCGCTGAAAGAGCTGATCTATTTGCGGCAGAGATATCATAAGCAGATTGCTGAGCTGAGATAAACAAATTGCATATGAAATTAATTGTCTGCTCGCAGCTTGTATGTGGAATTTCAATAATTTCCCAGCACTTTAGAGTTTCTTTTTAAGTGGCAATTAACAGTTTTAACAGCTTTGTCACTCGAAATTGTTATCTGCCGGAGATTTCTTGCACAGTTTTAGCCAGTTTGAAACGACTTGTCAAAGATTGAGATGCCTGATAAAGATAATGTCCCTGAACTGCGCGCTCTTCTTGCTGCCACAGTTGTTGGGTCTTGGCTGTTGGTTGTCATAAATTCCGCTCAAATTGTTGTAGTGTCAGCTACTAACAAGCGTAACAAAGTGCTCGACAGCGACGGCAGTGGCAACGTTGGCATTAGAGCGACAGAGAGATGAATGAAACTGTTACCTGCCTGGTTATGTTGTGATTAGGTTTACCTGGCGAGGCGAGGTGTTTGCATTTCAGCATTTCAGCCTTAGCCCTGCCTTGCCACTGCTGCGATTCATTATAATTTTTGTCAATTCTCACACAGGTAGCGCGATGGCCCAGGAGGGGATCGAGGGGATCTGACAAAGGTGAAGATCGCATGGCGCTGGGACATTCACACAGCGCTAACAACAACGGCGGCAGCAGCAGCGACTTCAACGGCAAAAACGCATAAATTTACAATTAAATTTAATTCGTTCGCTGGATTTCCGCAAAAAAAAAAATTATAAAAAACAGAAACAAAACCAGCGTCTAAGCCGCACAGCGCATAGAAAAAGGGCCAACAACAAGTAACAATCAGCAATTGTTGTTAGGCAGCAAAAAGAAGGAGAAAAACTGCAGTTGCAGTTGCAAGCAGCGCTTGTGGCAAGTTCAACGTCTTGTTTAGTGCCCGCCGCGCTTCGCTTGCAGCAGAAATAAAATAAAATGGGAAAACGCAAGAAAAACATAAAGATTCCCAAGCGCGCTTCTTGGTAGCAACATCAACAACACCCGCACAGACGCTGGAGAGGCATGTAGATGTTTTGCCAGTGGCTGGCGTGGCAGCATTCAGCCTCAATGCCACAGTGGCCGCAGCTCGCGAAAGAGCTCATCTCGCAGCGACCGCTCAATCGCTCGTCAGCGGCATGTCAACAGCTCTTAGATACCTGGCGAGCATGTCGATCGAGTTTAGATTTCAGATACTTTTTCTTCATCCGCTTCTTCGGGCACACCCGCAGTCGATCATTGTGCGCTTCACTTCCGCCTTGACAAGACTACAACTACTCAGCGGGCAGGATGTGAAGGTCGTTGGCAAGACGCAAGGTCGTCGCGGCACCAGCAGCGACAGCAGCAGCAGAGTTTGCTTATCACCTGAGCAGGCCGTGGACCAATTCATTTGCGAAAAATTAAAACAACAAACACACAAGCGCGTCAGATGTATACGAATGTGCCACAAATATTTGCACAGCACATTCCAAGCACTTTGGCAGCGCAAATAAAAATTGTAAAACGTGCAACGTAACGGGAACGAAAAAAAACCTAAGTACAGCAGAGAGAGAGAGAGAGAGAGAGAGAAAGAGAGCGAAAAAGCAGCCACTGCAGATATCAAAAATAATGGGAAAAGCAAATAAATAACTAAATAATTAAATAGTAATGAGTGCTAGTTAACATATGTTTATATAAGCACTCGCTTTGAAGTATATAAACACTGAAGTATGTGCGACAACGAGCACTTATAGTCTTTATATACACGCCACATGTGTGTACTAAATTTTAATGAGCGTGTCTCCGTGAACTAGCGAATCGTTGTTTGTGTAACGAAAACGAAACGGCAAAGAGACGGCTTTCTTTGCAGATTCCCCAATTTCACAGCTATAACGTCTTCGTCAAATTGAGCGTCGAAAAAAGCAATTTACGACTTAAATATTATGGGATGCGGCAAATAATTGATCGGTTAAAATGCACATTCCTTGAACGAAAGCTTTTCAAAGCTTGTAAACTTGTAGACTTTTCTCTAACAACATCTATCTTATCCTAGCTGTCGTTTTTCTTTACTTTCAGATCTTCCAAGAGCTGTCTTTTCTTAACTTTTTTCTTAACTTTCAGAGCTAGCAAATAGTTGAACCTCATCGCACTAACTTCCGAAATTTCCCTATTTTATAAGCTGTATGTGTTTTCCTAAGCAACGATCAATTAAAATGTACAATAGAAGATTCCTTTAAAAAGAGCCTAAACTTGTAGACTTTTCTCTAACAAGATCTATCCTTCCTTAGCCTTTTTCTTAACATTCAGAACTAGTAAAGAGTCGAATTTGGTTGAGTTTATAAGCTGTTCATCTTCTTTTCATTCATAACGATCGATTAAAATGCAAAGTAATTTAGAATATTTTTAAGATAATATTTCACTTTGTATAGTTTTTTCTATACAGTATCTTTTCTTACCATATCTATCTTTCCTTAGCTGTTGTTTTTCTTATCTTGATCGCAATATCTTCCGCAATTTCCCTATTTTATAAGCTGTCCATCTCCCCCCAAGTACATGCAGGAGATCGATTAGAATGCATAGTGAAATATTCCTTTACAATAAGCTATAGTTTATAGACTTTTTTCTACATATATCGCTTTACTCGCCAGATCTTTTCTAAGCAATATTTGCTTTTCTGGCGTTTTTCTTCTCTATTCTCGAGTAGAACTGTATTAGCTCAGAGTTAGTAAATAGATGAACTTGATCGCATTATCTTCCGCAAAAGGTTTCCCTATTTTACAACCTGTCCGTCTTCGCGCTGGCACGAGGGCCGTGAGCAGATTCTCAGATGGGAAATTCATGATGAAATTGTTAATTCCGTGGAAGTTATTCCGTAGCATTTTGCGTGTTTAACTGTCTGTTTGCTATTTGCTTAACTGGTCGACAGAAAATGTTGTGCGCAATTTGCTGAAATGTTTCGCTTTTTGTTTTGAAGGGAAAATTACTTCTACACGCCAGTACTGGGTACAATCGTATTTGTAGGTCTGTCTGAGTCGTTGTTCAGGGAAATTTCGGGTTTAGTTTCGTGAGTAATTTATAAATGACAAACGATGAGACGTGAAACGCACTCTCGGCATTCTCGATTCGTTCGCTTCGCCTGTTCGCTTGTTATTTTTGTGCTGATGTTTGCACTTACTTAGTTCAGATAGATAAGATTAAAATTCGACTTAGCCAGGCAAGCCGAATGCCAGCCTGGTTGCCAGAGTGATAAGATAAAACGAAGCTCTTCTGCACGCACGCAAAAACAAAAAAAAACAGAGGAGAAAAGAAAGAAAACTGGTTGCCAATGGGAGCCTGGCAATGAGACAGCTACAGCTACAGATACAGATACAGATACGTATCCGTCAGATACGGCAAACACGACAAGGTCGCCGCATGCAATGGCTGTTTTGCTTTTAATTGAATCGATGCGATGATCGCCAGCTCCAGATAGTCCCCCGAAGCCGTGCCGAGTATCTGCGCCTCTCGCTATGTCGCTATGTCGCTCGACTCTCGCATGTATGTAATTCAATCAATCTCTCATTCACAATGTACGCACACATTTTTGGAGCGCTGTCTGAATGCCGGGGCCCGAGTGTATTGAACCCATCATCAGCCGCCCCTCCTCCTCCTCCTCCTCCTCCTCCACCGGCAAGTAAAGCAAACAAGTTTGTTTTGAAATTCTTTTGTCGTATTTGCCGTCGATGCTAGTCGTCCGAGAGACACTCTCACCACCCGCCACCCGCTATAGATCGAGCCAGTCATCACTCATAGCGTTGCAACTCTATGCCAATTACCGCTTATATCACGGGGGACTCTTCCCTTGCTGTTCGTCTGTTCTTATCGCAATCAGGTGCCACATCCGAGAAGTACTCGAAATACTGTTAAGCTGCTTGTAAATTTATCTTCAAACACGAAATTCGCCAAAATGCTGTGCAACGGATTAAAGCAGCTTAGGCAGTGAGTCTATAAGTGGAAAAGACTTCCGGATTTAATTAGAACTTAACGAGCTTGCGAAAGAGCTCAAACAGAACTCGACAAATGTTTCAAATTCGTCTTAATTCCGAATGTTTTTTGACCTTCGAAGCTGCTCACACAACTTTAAATTGATAATAACGATTCTTATTAAAAGATGCACTCGGAATATGTGCTCGAAGACGCATGCGACCCTGAAAGCCACCAGCTGACATGATATAACCCAAATCTGCTAAGGAACTTTAACTCGGGACAAATAACTTTAGATACCATAAAGTCAATTTATAAACGGGACAACTTTACTCTATAAGTTTACTTTACACCTTATGTCAAGTAAAAGAAAATGCACTCGGAATATTTGCTCAATGAAGATATAAGCCAAATCTGTTAAGGAACTTTAACTCTTACTAGGGGAAAATAACTTTAGATACCATAAAGTCAATTTATGCATGGAACAACTTTAGAAGTTTACTTTACACATTATATTCTCAAAGCCCCTGAAAGCCACCGGTTGAAATGATATAACAGAAATCAGAGGAAGAACTTCAGCTGTTACATCGCGACAAATAACTTTAGATATATTGCAACTCTACGCTATATGTTTACTTTGCACATTATGTCATACATTGAAATTAACTTTTAGCTAGTTTTTTCTCATTTTTTTTGTTGCTTAGCTTTTTTTTGTTAGCTCTTTATCAGGTATACATGTCTGCATTTGCTTTTCGGGTCATTTAAGTTCTGGACGCAAACAACAGAACTGACCCAAGCGCAAATGTTGTGACTTGGCTGCTTCCTCTTTGAAATATTCTATTTTTTTATACCACACACATTTTTTTGTGCTTGTGTCTCGGTCTGGCGCCAATTAAAATAATCCAAAACACGTACTGTCCGTCTTTGTTATGGGGGCTGCTGTGCAAATATATATTGTATATATGCTTTATATGGCTGACAAGAGTTTTCCCAAGTGCAACTGCCAATGGGGCGGCAGCTGCTCTCAGTGCTCGCTGCTCAGCTCGCCGCCTTGGCCTCCCCGGCTGCTGCTTCTTCTAGCCGCAAACTGAAGTTGCTGTTGCTGTTGCAGTTGCAGTTGCAATTGAGGCTGTTGCGAGGCTCTTGAAGCGCGGAAAATGGCAAAATACAGCCGCCGCCAAAAACTGGTCTGCCTTAGGAAAATGTTGACTGAGCGGACAGCCGCAGGGGGCAAGGGGAGGGCGGCTGTGGCAGCGGCAGGGGTGGTGGCGGTGTGGCGGTGTGGCAGGCAAAAAGCTTGAGCAAAACTTGTTGGCCTCAAAGCGCAAGATGGAGTTGAAGTTGTGCGAGAAGAAACAGCAGACGACGAAGACGACGACGTCGAAGTGGAAGAAGAAGAAGACATAGAAGCAGCAAAAGATTCTCGCCACCCGCTAGCGAAGCGGCGATAAAGTAGAAGTAGAAGAAAACGAAGAAGAGCCAAGACGAACGCGAAGAACTTTGGTTGTAAGCGGAAGAAATGTTGCACGTTGAAGGCTACGCTTCGGTTTGCGGTTCGTTTTCATAAACTTCAATGCATTTCGCTCGTTATTTATTTTGTTTTTTTTTTTGTTGTTGGTGTATATATTTTGTTGATGTTTGCTGAATTTTTGTAAATTCTCGAGGCACATTTTACACGCCGCGTTTTTCTGCCGTTTCGTGTTGCGGCCGCTGCTGCTGCAGTTGTTGTTGGTGTTGTTGTTGTTGCTGTTGTTGTTTCATTTTGTATCACTTTTGTTTGCTAGCACAACGCGTGATGGTCGCTGTTGCTTCACTTTATACACTCTCGCACACAGAAACAGAACACACACAGTCGCACTCATTCGCACACACACAAACACACACACACACATGCACACATACACATGCACTTGCAATGTAACCAGAACACAGTCGCATTTGTCAATTATTGAGCATTTCATTATTGTGGCGACAGCTAAATGCGACCGCAGCATAAACAGAGAATCGATAATTAATTTATGTTGTGTTTTATATTTATGAATTTTCATTGAATGCGCTCGCGCTCACACACACGAGTAGACATGTACACACACCAGCAAGAAACACAGACACGTTACGCGCGGCCAATGAACGCGGCATGAACCTTTTCTTGCTTGCTAACTGCACGATTCGAGAGCCAAAAGTGGACTGACACTGAGACTGAGGCGCGATCAGGCAAAGCTCACGGCGGCAGCGACAGCGACGGCGACTGAGACGACGACGTCGACTGCGACGATGGCGAGGCAGAGTCCAACACCTACACACACAGATAGACGAGCGCTCTCGTAGCGGCAATTGCGAAAATGTTTGTCTTCGGCCACGTTAACGACAAGCAGCCACAAGAGCAACTCAAAAGCAGAGAGCCACACTCACACACACATATACATACAAATCAATGCACGCAAAAGAGAAAGAGAGCTAGGGAGAGCGGCAATCTTAAGTCTGCTTTACCTGCGTCGCGATTCGTGGCTGTCAAAAACCCCAGTGGAAATTTGGACGCTGCTCTGCAATGTGCTGGACATGAGAGGTGTATTTCCACATGGTAAAAACGCTCGCTAATGGGGGTCAGTCATAGTCTTATCATAGGCCCGCTTGCAACCAAAGCAGAGCAAACCAATAGTAGCAACAACAACAACCAACACACAAACAGGTATTTTTATTGAAAGTCACTTATCTCAGCTGTCAGTGAGTGCCGACTGCAAGTCCAATTGCTTGCGCAAGTGTGTGTGAGTGTGTGTGCTTGTGCATGTCATGAGCGCGTGTGTGTGTAAATGAGAGAGCCAGAGAGCAGGCACAGGCACGCTCGCTCGCCACTTAATCAGGCATCGGACAGAACCTGTTGCGCGTGCTATGCGTCCAGTTCTTGCCGAAGAACAAAAAGCGACAACAACAACAACAACGGCAAAGCGTAGAACAAGAACCTGTTGCGGCTGGCGGCTGGCGTCGACAGCGACAGCGACTGCGGCTGCGCAGCTTGCGTTTGAGTTTGCGTTTGCTGCTTGGCGTGCACTTAGCCAAAATTCGTGCGGGCAAGGCAAACAAAGAAAGTAAGACTTGAAAGAAAAGACAAAAAGAACGCAAAATGAAGGAAACGTTGATAAGCAAGGCCGCGTTGAGCCGATCTGAGTTGAGCTGTTGTTACAGATGACTGAGCTGCCGCTGCCGCGCCGCTGCTGACTGCGCTGCACTTCAAAGTTGATTTATGTTTTGCTTGCTGCTGTCGCTGTCGCCGTCGCTGCTGCTGCTGCTGATGCTCTGCTCTTTCGCTGCCGTTGTTGTTGCTATGGCACTTTTGATTTTCAGCGTAAGTCGCTTCCAATTAAGCAAAATAAAGAAGAGGAAGAAGAAAAGGAGCGACCACCAACGTTGCCACATCGAGGTGAGGCATCATGCGACGATACCGATTTAATCAGGCCAATATTGGTTGTGCCCAATTATGATTATGGCCGTTACATGCAAATAAATCCAAATCAGGCAGCCAGGTGCTAATGAGCCCATTTTGTGGCATCTAATTTATGCTGCTGCTGGCGCTGCTGCTGCAGCATGGCCAATACGCGCCGCTTAACGGTACAAGCGAAAGGTGGCAACATGCAAATTGCCACAATAAAAGACATGAGCCCCTCTAACAGCAGAAAATACGAAACAAAACAATAATCAACGGGTTCGTGCGCTCTCCCTCTAGCGCTGTCTCGTTCTCTCTTGGCGACTAGTTCTGAACTTTCGTTCGCCATTCTCACAGTTCATTAACCGATTTTAAATGATAAATCCCAAAAGCGAGCGAATCGCTGCTCGTCAGCCGTAAAGATCAGAAGTCAGCCCGAGGGGGAGTTTTGCGGTTGCTTGTTGTCTTCGTACTCTGAGATCAGCATCTTCAGCTCCCGGCTGCCGAACTGACAAACTGCCAAACTACGCCGACTTGCGGTTTACAATGCTGAGGGGAAGCTGCGGCAATGCCAACTACACGCGTTCGCGCCTTTGGACGCGACGCAGCAGCGGCAGCAGCAGCTCCTCTGCAATTAATCATCGTTTTTGTTGCTGTTGCTCTAAGTGTTGGTGGTGGGCGCTCATTGGCTCGCATTTGTTTATTTCTTTTATTTCTACTCGCTTTTTTGCGTAAAACACAACAAAAACAAGTTTACCGCTCCAGGAGTGGAGAGTGGCGAGCGAAGAGTGCGAAGCGGCAGCTTGGAATGTGCCGCGACTATCAATCAGTTATGTCTATTGTCTATGGCCAATAGCGGCCATTACCAAATCTGTAGCTGACCCGACCAGACCAGACCAGACCGGCTCGACTTTCCATTGGAAAAGCCCTCAATAAGCAATCCAGCAGCTGCTGGCGAAGGTTACGCTACATACTTACACTAACTATGTATGTGTGTATATCGCGCTAGTGGGAGCGGGATCAAGAGCGGCGGCAATTCGCTATTTAAGCATTCCAAGTGCGAAACACGCTGACAACAGAAACACACCCAGCTGCCAGTTGGAAGTTGGCCACATTTCACGTGGGAATCGCTCAGCCCTTTTTGCACTTCGCATTGTTGTTTATAATATTGCCTTATGTATTGTTATTAGTGCTGAATGCGGTGCAGAAGGAGTGGGGAGGGGGTGACATTTTCAGGGTTGCTTTGGCAGGCTGCATTGCGCGCGCTGCATCTTAATTGGGCGCCACGATGACGTCACGCATTGCTCCACATGCTGCCAAGAGTATCGAGTATATTTTGAATTTTGAATTTGCATGCGACAGGCGGCGACGCAGCGACGGACGGTTCGGCGACGGCGGGAGGTATTATGACACACATTTTAGCTTTTTAGATAAAGATGCGACGGACTGCAGTTCGAGTTCGCTTTGATATTCAAAATGCAACAAAAGGCCGCACTCCCGCGACGCGTCGCTCGGCGTTCAACGCTCGCCGTCGACGACATTGGACGACGAAGCGAAGGCGCAGACAGTTCCGCGATGATGTAAACATCCCAAATTTAAAATAAAATAAAAAAAAAAAACAAATACACACACAGAAACTGAAGAGTAATAAAGCAGATATACAGATACAGCGGCGCGACCCGAATCTATCCACGATTTGAAATATATATTTTGTACGTTCGAGCAGCTTGTGGATGTGGGAAAGAGGAGCATGTGAGACACCGGATTGGATTGCGGCCGTCCTCTTGGCCTGGCGGCATTTTGTGGCCTGCGGCCACTGCTGCCGGATTGGACCGGAGTCAGTCAGTGAGTCAGTCAGTCAGTCAGTCAGCGAGGCAGGCAGGCAGTCAGTCAGCGGGTTCGTCTAATTGGATTTGCGCGCTTGTGCGTAACTATAAATCACACACTCACATCGTCGCAGGGAGGGGGGGAGGCGAGCGGGGGCAACCGGTTTGGATTGCCAAGTCACCCGCTTATAAACAAACTGCAGACCGCGGGATCCCATAAAGCTTTTCGACTATTTGTTAAGTGACCAAAACGGTAACAACAACAACAACAACTACAACAACGTCAACAGGCAGCAACATGCAACAACAAGCGTCAACAAGAAGCGGCAGCATTTTTGTACGCGCTGCCAATAAGGTAAAAGGGTATTATGAAAGTAGGTGGCATCTTGATCATCTTGAGCACATGAAGTACACAATATGCTTTCATCTACAAGAAATCAAATGATACCGAGGCATCTAATTGAATATTTCTATTAGAATACTGGCTTAATTTAAACAAATTGTAATACTTTATAAGCTTATTAATTAGTTTTTCCCTTACTGTCACGAAATATAGTATGCAATAAACATTCCAGATCAAATAATTTGATAGACATACTGTAATGTATTTTATTACAAACTATTTTAAGCTGCTCTTGCCGGGTATTCAACAGTCAGCCTTAGCCGATTTGCGTTGACTTCTTTCTTTTTAGGTACCTTTTCTTCGCTCATAAACGATATAAAGAATAATTATGCTGCTGCATAAACCCAAAGAAAGAAATATCAGCTTACGCAACTTGGCCTGGCCTTAAGCTTAGGGTTTACTCGAAGTGCGCGAAGTGTGGAGTGCGACGAACGAAAGGGGGGAATGAGCAAGCACCTGGGGTTGGGGCAGCTCCATTTTATGTAGAGATGCCATGTAAAACAATCGTGTGAAATTTATTAATGACACCCGAGGCGTCCAGTTGCAAGTTCATAAGTCTTGTTAGAAAGTGTCTTCGGGCTTAGATCATGTAAAATGTGACGTTCTTGGAAAATGGCCATTTGCCACTCGTTGTTGTAAGTTGATTTATTTGGCCACCAAACTTGTAAGCGGATGTTGTAAGCGTTTTTAGCTAGCTGCGCACTTGCAAATCTACAAAACAGTAAAACACTCTGTTTCTGCGGTTCTAGCGAAAAAACCTCGAACAACAAACCCGAAACATGGAAACATTAAGCATTTCACATTAAGGAATTTTTGCTTGCTGTCGCTTTTCGCTGTGTGGTCTGAACTTTGCCAGTGAACTTGTTTGGGGCGGCTGTCGTTTCCTGCAATTTATTAAATTTCAGACAAGTAGCGAAGCGGCAGGCAAGGACAATTTGTACGCATATTCAATTACCAAAAGGAAAGGCGATACTCCACCACATGTTTGCCAAGTACGTTCAAAACAAACCGCCACACTTGCAAAAGTACTTGCTACTCGATACTCGATACTCGTTTGGTGATCTGGCAACGCCTCAGCTGGCAAGCAGCTGTTCACAAAACAGCTGGAAAAACAGCAACAGTTGGTATTGCATCCCTTTGTCGGGGGGACAAAGAAAACAACAAACGTTGCAATTTGTAGTGAAAATGTGAAAAGCTCATCGGATACGCCCATTCCACTTACAGCGAAAATAGAAAAATGCATTCCGCCCAAGCTCGCAACAAGATATTCAAAAGCTGGTCGGGCATCAGCGAGGTGTCCATCATCAAGGAGGTGGCCACCAAAGGCGAGCACATCGATCTGTGCATGGAATACTGGGCAGCTAAGCAAAAGATACCCGTCTCCGAGTACCGACACTATTTCTACGATGTCGTCCACGCCTATGTGCGACGCCTGCTCTCCGAGCGTCTCGTCTGCAAGGCAGACAATGTGCTCCACAATGTGGAGCGAGATGTCAAGTGTTTCTTCTACCAATACGCCTGCGAGTGCAACGATGCGGATCTCAGTGAGTTTGTGCTCGACCATTTGCGCTGCCGCGATCCCCAGCTCTTCGAGCAAGAGCAAACCGTGCTCGAGTATTACTGGTCCCTGGTGCAACAGTTGCGCGAGTGCAGCGATCTGCTGAACAGACACAAAACTCTCCTGCCGCGCGTGCACATCGAGGCGCTGATGACGCTACCCGAGCACACGCTGCAACTACTGCTCGTGGAACTCTACTTTGCCAACCACAACGATGCATTACTCCCAGAGCTGCAGAAGCAGCTGGTCTGGCAGCATCTGGTGGACACCGCGCAGTTGGACCGACTGCGTCGTTGGTTCTGGTGTCAAGACGCAGCCGAGACGGCTGTGTTGCAGCCCCTGGAGCAAGCCTATGTGGTGTGGAAGATCGAAGCTGCCATGTTCGAATATGCGCTGGATCACTTGGTGCAGCCATGTGAACCGCTGCGCAACTACTTTGCGCGCGCAGGTTACTTCTTTGCGGCGGAGTCCGCTGAGGTGGCGACGGTGCTGCGACGCCTGTGCACTATGCAGTGCCTGGATCAGCACAAGGAGCTGATCTGCCGCCTGCCATTGGCGCGTCATCTGCTCGAGCGTGGCTATCACTCACTGCTGCTGCTCGAGTGTGTGCCCGTGAGTGCGCTGGAGCAGCTGGCCGGCGAGAATGAACCGCTGCTAACGTTGCTCATTGATCTGAAGTCTCACGATCCCACAGAGCGCGAGGGATTCGAGCTGGTAAGCACTGCAGCACATTCAATTTGCCTCTTGTAATGCTGATGACGCTTTGCAGTTGTCCAAGACCGCGCAGAGCTATTTGGAGCGCACGCACCACGCTGCCGAGTCGCTGCAGGAGGAGCCGCTGCTCACGTTCTTCGACTTTCTCTGCCACGAGCCCAGCGTGCATGCGCTCGAGGGCTTCCTTGCCTCCAGCAATCTCAGTCGCGTGCCCTACTTGAAGTCGCTGATGTCGCGCTTTGAGCGCCATGTGTCCAGCCCTGCGGCCGCAGCAGCCTTGCCCACAGCCCATGAGCTGTTCTACAAGATGAAGCAGGTGAATCTGGCTGCCTTGGCTGCAGCGCATCCTGGCGAACTGGTCAGTTTCTCGAATCCACGGCTCAGTCAACGCTACGCTCGCAAAGCGCAGTTGAATTACACGCATTACCTGAAGCAACAGCGCAGCGCTTACGCTGTCTACTATTTGCTGATGGAGCAACTGCAGCTCTATGGCCAGATCACGCGCGTGCAGCTGTTCCATGCTTGCGAGACGGCCACACAGCTGGCGCTGCAGCATGCGGGCGACGATGAGCTGGTCACGCACTGCGTGGCATGCTGCGAAATGCTGGACTTCGATACGCAAACACTGCGCAGCTTTCTGCACCTGCAACGCCGCCTGCCGGCCACGAGCACAGCCAGCAGCTACACGGAGCAGCTGCAGCATTGGGACAGCGCCTTGGTGCACGAACTGCAGCAGACGCCTGCACAATTTCCGCTCGAATCTTACACAGCCCTGATGCGGCTGGCAGCGCGTAATCTACAGGGCAAATGGCCGACGGCCATGCTGCAACATTTCGCAGCGAGCAACGACTGGTGGCAGCTGCTCTTGCTCTTCCAGCACTTTGATCTGCCACTCAGCGAGTTGCAGCAGCTGCTGCCCCACTTCAAGTGCCGTGCGCTGGGCGTGCACATGCTGCGCGCGCTCAGCTACTCGTCCAGTCACGAGCGCCAGCATAAGCGCGCCGCCAATCGACAGACGCGACGCAGCGATGGACAGGCGAATTCGTCACAGGACACCATCACGAACTCCTCGCACAGCTCTGGCCTGGACGCGAATCTGCAGCAGTTGCAACGCGACTCGGGCCAGTCCATGTGCAGTCTGCTGACCCACAATGCGCAGCAGGATGTGTTCGCCATTGTGCTGTGCAGCAGCAACAACTTGCCCGAGGAGTGCATCAACAGCACCGCCAGATTCGTGGAGCTGATGCAGAGCAGCGGCCAGCAGTCCACCAGCGTCAATCTGCTGAAGCACTGCGTCCGCCACCAGATGCCAGTGCTCGCCGTGCTGGCAGCCACGCTCAATGACCAGAATCGCGACTGGTGCTGGCTGGTTTGGTTGGCGGTGGCCAGCGGACAGTGGACGCAGCTGCTGCTGGAGGCGAGCAGGTCCAAGGAGCAGCAGGAGCAGTATGTTTGGTGGCTCATACGCAACGTGGTCAAGGCGGGGCAGCTGAACGCGCTGCTGCACAGCTTCTGCATCTTCCAGCCGGTGAGTGGCAGCTTCCATCTTTTAGTTAATGCAATTCTATCACTTGCTTCAATTATAGATATGTATATGTGGTTAGTGTAGTAGTCTTTCTATGCCCGATTTCATTATTCATATGCAGAAAGTTGTTTAAAGTTAGTATAATAGTAATCTATATTTCTGTGGCAGTTTTTAGCATTCAGTTTACATTATATTTATGGTTAGCGTAATAGTTAGTTGTCCAAACAGACAGTATTCTCATATAGATTTTGGAAACTGGATTTGACAGAGCTATCAAAGTTGGAGATTACATTTCTTGTTCCATTGCGGACAAAAGTCAATTAGAAGAACAGAAAAATGATTACCAGCTTAATTCAATTTATTAATTATCTACATACAGTCTCAAATCTCTAGTATCCAATGCAGGAATAATAACTTAATGATACTATTTGTTTTACTCGAGTTTAGCTTATTTAAAAATATTCAGTGAACAGCAATAACTTTGAAAATACGAAATGTTTAATTAAAGTTAAGAAATGTTTTGCAGCAATTTGATAATCGAGAACGTTTTATTCGAATTTATTATGAAATGTTTAGTAAATAACACTAATTGCATCATCGACATTCGATCATTCAGAGATTAATGATATTGCTTTTTCAGGACTGCAAGTTCGCGCACCTTTGCCGCTTCCTGCAACTCACCGCGCAGCAGCAGGACTTCAGCGAGGCCACCATTGTGGAGCTGCGGCACTTCTTGTGCAGCTGGAGCCAGGATGCAGTGCAGCTGCCGCTGTGCGCGCCACTAGCCCGCAAGCAGCTGATGCAGCGCTGCATTGGTCTGCTGCTCATGCAGCTGCAGTGCAACTTCGACTGCAGCATGCAACAGCAAAAGTTTCTCGAGTGCATCTGCCGCTCCGACGTGGGCGACATTTGCGATCTGCTCGACTTCTGTCTGCTGCACCGCATCTTCGGCGTGGCCGCCACTTGGATACGCCAGCTGGGCATTGACTACGAGCAGCTGGTGCGCCGGGACAGCGCCGAGTACAAGCGTCTGGTGGATGCGCTGACCGAGGCCAAGGCCTACGAGGAGGCGCTGCAGCTGGCGGCGCTGTTGCAGCTGCCGCTGGCTGACATTGTGTACGCCAAGTGTCTGGCGGAGCTGGAGGCCGGGCAGCTGCATCAGCAGGCGGAGTACGAGCGCGAGATTGAACAGCATGCGCTGCCACCGGCCATATTGGTGAACTTCCTGCTGCAAGCTGCTGCCCAGCAGCCAGAGGAGAATCTGCGACGTCGCTACGAGCTGCTGCAGAGTGCGCTGGGCGTGATCAAGCTGCATCATTTGTTTCCCAACGAGTGCTTCGACAGGGATCAGATCGAGTACGACATGGTCATGTGCTACCTGCAGCTGGAGCCGCAACAGGCAACGTCGGTGCCCATTTATCACTCGGAGTACTTTGAGCAGATCATGCGACAGGAGCGCTGTGTGCTCTACAAATCCTTCTCAGAGCTGAAGGAGTTGGCGGGCATCGATGATCTCAGCATTGCCAACAAGTCGCAGCTAACGCCAGAGATGGAGCAGCGACTGGATGAGTTGCTGCAACTGCTGCTCGACGAGGGCGACATTGTGGAGGCGCTGCGGCTGCAGGAACTCTTCGAGTTTCGTCCCAACGACTTGCGCTTCATTGTCTTTGCCATGGCGCTGGCCGAGGGCATGACCAGCATCGTCAATCTGTCCAGCAAGGAGCGGCAGCTGCTCAGCGACATTGAGAAGAGCGCATTCCCCAAGTTCAATCGCCTCACTCTCAACCAGAATCCGCTGGGCCGTTGCAGCAGCGACTTGTCTGCCAGCTGTTCCACGCTCGAGTTTGAGGAGATTCCGTCCAAGGAGAAACAGCAGACGCTGGACACGCTGCTTGGCATTGGCTCCAAGCTGAAGCACGGCGTCGAGCTGGGCAGGCGCATTGTGCTGGCCTATCGCGCCGCCATGTATCTGGACAAGGAGTATCTGGACGTGCTGCGCACCAAAGACGCCAGCGTGCTGCTGAGAAGCGCCGCCGAGGAGGATTGCCTGCAGCGTCTGCTGGTGGTCAGCGACATACACATCTCTACGCGACTCACGCCCAAGGAAATTGCCGACTCCTTGGCCCTGGAGCTGACCACTTGCATTGTGCGCCCAAGGTTCTACATATTCCATGCCAGCCAGCAGCCACGCAATGCGCCCCGTAACGCCGATCTCTGGGGTCACAACATCGACAGGGACTTCCATTTGTTTCTCGAACTAACGCCCAACACCACGCTGCTGGGCAACTGTCTGCTGGAGTACTGTGATGCGCTCAAGGCCTATCGGCGCTACCAGGACAAGAAGCCCTTCGACTCCAGCGATGCCTTTGAGCGTCTATCGGGCATCATCACACTCTATGGGCTGCCCAATGCAGCCAACACCAGCGGCAGCAGCAGTGTGCCCGGTTCGCCAGCGATACCACAAGTCTTGTCCCACAAGAAGCAGAATCAGATATATGTGGAACTGCTGATCAAGGCGAATCTGTGCTTTGTGCACGAGTGCTCCATGGAGGGCATTGCCAGTGTGCTGGAGCGCGCCAAGCATCTGAATGGGCAGCTGGCCAAGGCCAAGTCATGGTCACTGATTGTCCGACTACTGATTGGCATCGCACGCTATCGCGAGATGTTCTACTGCTTCGATTCGCTCATCGAGAACGAACAGTTTGAATCGCTGTTGGGGCAATTCGATGATGATCAGAAGAGCGGACTGCGTCAGGCGATTCTCGGCTATTTGCGCGAGTATAATCCCAAGAATGGCAAGGAATTGTTGCGTCTGGCGGCCCATCACTTTCTCATGTACAAGGAGTTGGCCGAGATGTGGACAGCTGAAGCACAAGATGTGCTGCAAACCATCAGCTCGGCTGCTGCTGATGCCGGCAGGTTGAGGTGCTCCCAAGGCTTGCAGTCGTTGCTGCAGCAGGCGCTGGAGAACTACACGCATGCCACGGAGAATTATCTGCTGGACAACAAGTTGATACTCGCCCAGCAGAGTGTCGCTCGTGCCGAGCTGATGGCCATGCAGCTGGATCTGTGCAACAAGGCGCTGGAGAAGCGTGGCGGAGTTGGCGTTGGCAACACTAGCGCGGTGCCCTTCTGCATCAGCGTTATTGGCGTGCAAACACGCGAACAATTTCGCGAGCTGGTCAACCAGCACTTGAGGTGAGTGCAAGTCGAACAAAGTTGTCAAAAGCATCGCTTTCTAATCTTTACATTTTAGCGTGCCGCAAACTCTGATACTAAGTCGCGCTTATGGGTATGATATCAACTGGAGCGAGGCGCTTCTCACGCAGTTTGTGGTGCTGCAAAGGCGCAACTATCTGCACGATTATCGGTGTCATCAACGCATCAACGACAACGTCATTGAGCAGGTGGTCAAAGGGTAAGAAAGTGGCAACAATGATAAATATGGTAATCTAATGATTAACACTTACAGTTACATACTATACACGCAGAATAGTGCACCAACTAGTCAGCAGCAGGAATGTCTGGGTCAGCTAGTGGAGCACATACGTTCCGTTACCCTCAAATACAAATTGGCTTCGATTTTGGGCTTGAAATTGATTGTCATGTCGCTTATCAATGAGCAAACTGTGCACTATTTACGTGACACGAATTACGGGCGCAACGAGCCTCACAACGTCGCAAACATGTGACACATAATATGTGATTTTTTAATATATATTAAACATGTACTGATTGTAATGCCAAACACATTTATCAAATATACGAATACAATTAATTTAAAATTGTTGCGCGCAAATCAGCTGTTATTGCAGAGCATCGGTACACCAAATCAGCTGTTATAATACTTCGTAGTGGTAGGCAGTTACTCTGGCTTCGTATCGATACCCTAGTCGACTATCGATAGTGAGCAGCAAGCATCGATATTATATTACACTTGGACAATTACTACAAGTTGACACACAACTAAATAACGTGCGTAAAGTTTTCGCTTTCTACACCGAAAATCAAGTCAATTTTATACAGATATTAATTTCACGACGTGTGTTTTTGAACTATCAAGTAATTTAATCTTAAATTTATATTCGTTTAGCACACACAATGGCGCAAAGTAAACTTAATGATCTTGCGGGAAAGCTGGGCAAAGGTGGCCCACCTGGATTGGGAATTGGGCTGAAGCTTTTGGCTGCCGTCGGTGCAGCGGCCTATGGCATTAATCAATCCTTGTACACCGGTAAGTAAATGGATATATCACAAATAGCAGCCGGTCGTTGTAAAAACAACAAAACACGACTATCTTTGCGGCACAGGCACATAACCTCAAACCCGCTTACATATGTATTGCGACTGTATGCGCGTTTGCGGGTGTGTGTATGTGATAGCGGGGTCTGGTGGATTTCATAACTAATCAAGGCGCTTGCACAATAAACTGCATCAGTTGGACACCTTGTATTTGGTGTAGAGAATATGTTCTGTTTCATTGGACTCAGTCTCATTCATTCTCATCGCCAGCTGATGCTAAATGCGTTGAATTCCAATTGCGATTGCATAACGAACTCCCAACTTTTCATATCTTTTGTTTGCAGTTGAGGGTGGTCACCGCGCTATTATTTTCAGCCGTCTTGGCGGCATTCAGAATGATATTTATTCAGAAGGTTTACATTTCCGTATTCCATGGTTCCAATATCCCATTATTTACGATATTCGTTCGCGTCCCCGCAAAATTTCATCACCCACCGGCTCCAAGGATCTGCAGATGATCAACATTTCGTTGCGTGTGCTGTCGCGTCCCGATTCAATTAATCTGCCATTCCTGCACAAACAGCTGGGCGTGGACTACGATGAGAAGGTGCTGCCCTCGATTTGCAATGAGGTGCTCAAGAGTGTCATTGCCAAGTTCAATGCATCTCAGCTGATTACACAGCGTCAACAGGTCTGTTATTAGTCCACACTTGCTTAGACTTTGAACTAAATGAGTGTATTTCGGCTGCAGGTTTCTCTGCTGATACGCAAGGAGCTCGTGGAGCGCGCACGTGACTTCAACATTATTCTGGATGACGTTTCGCTGACCGAGCTGAGCTTTGGCAAGGAATACACAGCCGCCATTGAGGCCAAACAGGTGGCGCAGCAGGAGGCACAGCGTGCTGTGTTCTTCGTGGAGCGTGCCAAGCAGGAGAAACAACAGAAGATTGTGCAGGCTGAGGGTGAAGCCGAGGCAGCTAAAATGATATCCTTTTTACAAAACAAATCTGAACACCACACACACTATTTACACTCTATAAAATAATATTTGTTCCACAGGCATCTAGTTTATTTGCATCTGGTTTGAACCTTAACTGAAATGTTTACTTAGGTCTGGCCGTGAAGCAGAATCCAGCGTATCTGAAGCTCCGCAAGCTGCGCGCCGCCCAGAGCATTGCCCGCACGGTAAGAAGAATCATCGAAATGTCGCAACAATGTGTGAAATGCCCACTGTAATCTTTGTAATTCCCGTCCAATAGATTGCCAGCTCACAGAACAAGGTTTACCTGTCGGCCGACAGTCTGATGTTGAACATTCAGGACTCCAACTTCGATGACATGACTGAGAAGGTTTACAAAAGTAAATAGCTCGTTTCGTCAATGAGTTTAAATTTAAGTTGATAAAACAAAAAGGAAGCAATTGTTCTTTTTTTGGTTTCGAGCATTGGCCAAAATTTAGACATTTATCGATCGAGTGTTATTGAGTAACTTTTTTAAACGTCTCATTTAATATCTCTTCCTACTTTTTTTCTCTTTGCCTATAATGATACATCAACTTTGTTTCGTTAATGCTTTCTTTAAACTTTTACAACATTTTTATGCGCAACGCAGTTCCAGACGATTTGGACTAAGTGAGCGAGCGGGCTAATTCCTTAAACTTGTTGAACATTTTCATTAATATTTCAATATTTCCAATATCACGCGTACTAGAGTACACAGCAAGTTGCCTACATATAAGCTAGTGTCTTAAGTATCGTTTAGCTTTAACTTCTTGAATATCCCTCTGGCCACAGCTCTTCCCAAAAACAAAACAGCGATTCATCGTCAACACCCCTGCTCGAATCAATTCACGTGTGTTCTGTTTGCCATGCGGAAGTAACTTCATCCCACATAATTTCCGCATCGCAAGCACACAGCATTCGTGAGGTGGCGAGAAAGCTTTTCTCGCTGTTCGTGGCAGGAGTCGGTTGACGGTGACGCGATCAAATCGCCGCAGCATTTAGCGTTTGTTCCATTAAACCATTGCAAAACAAGAGAAGAAATCATCACATCGGAAACTGTTAATAAATGCGCATTGAGAAAACCACTGTTGTCAACTCAATTTAAACGAAACTTGGGTTGCGCGACACCAACCACCAACACCAGAATGTGAACCTCTAAATCCATCCTCTATTAAACCATCGTTTTTGCAGTTGGCACGGGCTTGCCCAAGAATTGGCTCGACGCACGCAAAATGACGCCCAATGTGGACAGCAATGTGGGCGATGTGGCGCGCAACACTGCGGGCCGCATTATGTAACGGACTCGGATGAGGCGGCCAAGAGGAGCAGAGCAGCGCAGCGCAGCAGAGCGTATTGTTTACCCATTACCTTACCAACTGAACCATTTTGGCAAATCCATGAAACAAATCAACCCAGTACAAAGAATGAACACAGAACAGAAGACAGGAAGAGACACTTGACGCTTTGGGCTTTTCTCTTCAAATACGAAACATTTACTTATAATAATTGCATGTATAAAATACATAAGAATAGTACATAAGAGGGTGTATACAGTATAATTTCTATAATATGTATGTATGTATAGACGCTTCATAGAGTTGTGTAAATTGTAGGCAGATTAGGTTCCTTGATCCGGCTGCTGTCCAAAGTGCAGCCATCGTTTCGTGTAGCATTCGTGCGAGATCTTGACTAGAAATTACAAGTGTGTGTGTGTGGTGTGTTTGTTGAATTTATTGTTGTGTGTATGCTTAAATCATTAGGATTTACTCCGCATAAACTCAACAATATTTCGTGTGCTCAAAGTGCGTTCAATTCGCCTATCGAACCAACTTTGAGTGTGTGTGTGTGTGGGGTGTGTTTTGGTCTACTTCTTGAGCAAAATAAGCGCCCCCTGACAAAGTTGGTGTTTTTAGTGAAGGTGCTGCCATCGTATCGTGGCATCTTATCATCAATAATCATATTCTTTTCATATAGTATATATATATATATCTATCATATCTATTCATAATAACGAACTCGGAACAATCAATCAAATTCCTGCAATAGGCGCGTGGGGTTAGCTTTGTTTTTTTTGTAGTTTAATTCATGAATTTCTTGCTGTTTGTGGCTGCTGCCTAGGGATGTCGTGCACTCGACATCGACCAGGATCAGGCAGTCGACGGCGTCTTGCCGCCTCCGCCGACTCCAGTGCTGCTGCCGCTATCGCTGCTGTTGCTGCTGCTGCTGCTGGCGTTGCTATTGGCCCGACGGCTCTCCGCCAGGGCGGGCGTCTCCCGGCGATGGCGACGCAACGTGGAGCTGGCCGAGGGCGCCGATGAGCTCAGCGCTATGTTGGCCGTGAAGGCGGCGGCCTCGGCGCGACTCGGAACGGTCAAGGTGCCGTTACTGCCGCTGCTGGCGTTAGCATTGCTGTTGCTCCCACCACTGCTGCTAGCGGCGTTCGCTGTGGCAGCGGCGAAGGACTCGCTGATGCTGCTGAGCGGGGGTCATAAGTTCGTCGTCTGCACCAGCCCGCGCTCCAGGTGGAAGCAGTCCAGCACCGCGGCGCCGACGGAGCTGCGCCGTGCGACCATCGCGTTGACCACGCTCCACTTGTTCAGCCGCGGATCGTAGCGCTCGACGGAGTTGAGCGAGGAGCTGCCGTCGTTGCCGCCCAGCGCGAACAGCACGCCCTCCACTTCCACCACCTCGTGCGTGGACCTGCAAGAAGAGAGAAGCAATTAGCACGCCTCGCAGAAAGCTATCCTGGAAGTTCTAGTCACCTGCGCGAGTGCATGGCTGCAATGGGCTCCCAGCAGTTGCGGCGCAGGTTAAAGCGCTCGCCGCTGGACATGCACATGGTGCCGTCGTTGCCGCCAATGCAGTACAAGTGGCCGTCGGTGGAGGCGACGCCGCAGCTGCTGCGTCTGGCCGTCATGCTGGGCACGGGCTGCCAGCGGCCGACGCGCGGATCGAAGCGCTCCACGCTCGACTGGTAGTTGGTCGAGTCGAAGCCGCCCAGGCTGTAGATCTGGTTCTCGAGCACCGCCAGGCGGCAGTAGCGGCGACGCGTGCTCATCGCCGGGCAGGAGCTCCAGATGCCCGTCAGCGGATCGTAGCGCTCCATGCTGCTCAGGCAGGAGGCGCCGTCGTAGCCGCCGCACACAAAGATCAGGCCGTCGTAGGAGCAGATGCCCAGGCAGCTGCGCTTCGTGCCCATCGGCGTGATGTTGCTCCACTTGTTCGTCAGCGGATTGTAGCTCTCGGCCGTGGCCAGGTCGCTGACGCCGTCGTAGCCGCCCACCACATACAGCTGCTTGTGCAGCGAGGTGACGCCGGAGCGGGAGCGGCGCCACAGCATGGGCGCCACGGGCGACCAGCTGTTGCAGCGCGGATTGTACACCTCGCACTCGTTGTGGATGGCGAAGAGACTGCCGCCGCCGACGGCGAAGACGTAGGGCTTCATGCCCTCGGGCCGGCGCTCCTGGGTGCGCTGGCTGCCCATGAGGCTGCGCTGCTCGGGCAGCAGGTGGTACTTCATGGCCTCCAGCAGCAGCTCCTTGCACTCGGAGTCGTCGCGCATCAGCGCCTCGGACTCCACGCAGCTCATGAGGAAGTCGCGGCTGACGAGCGGCAGGCGGACGTGCGACATCAGCTCGGCGATGTGCAGCCGCCGCTGGCCGAGGTCGTGCTTCACCCAGCTGAGCACGCCCAGAAACACCTTCTCCTCGGAGCTGATGTTCAGCTGGCTGTTCGAGATCAGCTCCTTGACCTCCTCGAACGGCAGCAGCAGGAACTCCTCGGTGCCGACCACCTGCTGAAAGTTTTGCAGCGCGTACTTGTGTGACCTCGTGTGCAGCTCCTTGCAGCAGTGCGCATCCGCAAAGCTGCGTATGCCCAGGCAGTTGGAGGGGTGCAGCTGCCGCAGCAGGAACTTGCAGCACGCGTCGCGCACCGAGTGCATCTGCAGCAGTCCCGATGCCGGCAACAGCACCTGCACGTTCTGCTCCGTAATCGTAATCTCGCCCGTGTACGTGTAATCGATCAGCTGCCGCAGCGCCGCGCTGTCCACGTCGTGGAGGCGAACCAGTCCCTGGGTGCGCTCCAGCATGTCGTCTGCGAAGCAAAGTGCATGTTGAGTGTGTGTCAAGTTGCGCTCAAGTGCTTTGAGCGGCAGTGCTTACCGTTGAACATGGCGTAGAAGTAGGGCGAGACGGAGGCCAGCACCACTCGGTGGGCATTGATGGTGTCGCCGCCCACCTCGAGGCGCACATCGCACAGCTGCAACGGGAGACGGAAGCAGAAATCGTCAGACGAGACATGCCAAGTGCGCCCTCGGGCAAATCCGATTAATCACTTGTATCCTGGCCAGGCGCTCAACTACAACGCTCTGCAGCCCCAGGCACAGTGAGGCAAGGACACGGACTTGTGACTACATTTGTATGACACTCAGAGTGTCAATTCTATTTAACTAGCTTTAAAGGCAGCTTTAATTATTTGCAGCCCTTGGCTTAATCTTTACTTAAAACTCTTTTGCATTTCGTTAGAACTGTTTTAAAAAGCCCAAAAGTAAAAGTATCTAAACAACAACAACTTCTTGACATACTGTAACTATCTATAAAAGCAGCATATATTATTTACAGCTTTTCGCTTAATCTCTGCTTAAAAGTCTTCTGCATTTTGTTAGAAATACTTTAAAAGTTGTAAAAAGCCTTTTTACAGCCTTCGGCTTAAGCTCTGCTTAAAAGTCTTCTGCATTTCGTTAAAAAGCTCAACAGTAATATACATTTTCCCTATATAAACAACAACAGTTTCTTGTCATACTGTAACTATCCTTAACGGCAACATTTATTACTACAGCCTTTGGCTAAATCTCTTCTTAAAAGTCTTCTGCATTTCGTTATAAATACGTTAAATGCTTTAAATAGCCTTAAAGTAATATACATTTTTACCATATAAACCACATCAGGTTCTTGACATACTGTAACTATCTTTTAAAAAAGCCTCAAAGCAATATACATTTTTATTATATGAACAACAGCGCTTTCTACACTCAAAATGATATAATTAAAATATCTAAAACTTGCACTAAATTCATGTAATTCACTGGTCTTCGACTCTAATACGCTACATAGATATTAGGTAATTCTAAACTGAGCAACTACAAATTTATGCTTGCGAAATTTGAAAGTTATGTGGACAGTTTAATTTCAACTCGACTCCTTGCGCTGTTCGACCACTGTGCATCCTATTGAATCCATACAAGGGCTTCGCTTCAACTTCACTCGCCGCGTCAGGCTACAAACTCGGCCCGGCGGCTTGTCGCCGTCCTCTTGTCAAGTCAGTGCACCCGATTAATATCTATTTTTAATGGCTCTGCAACAGCAAATTTGCGTAAATGTCGCGTTCTTTTTCATATTTATAAAAACTGGCGCTGCCGCACACGTCATGCCGCATGGGGCGGAGTCGCTTGCCCCGAATTGTGGCTAAGGCCAAGCCATTCTACAGCCCGCTGTGCAAAATGCTTGTTGTGTGCCTTTTTTTATTTTCTCTTTATCACTAAGCGACAAATTTGCTCTATTGGCTCACCCCCAGCTGCCCCCTGCTTTGGGGCGGTCATCCACTCATTTTGGGCAGTTCGTCGCTTCGACAGTTACACGTTCGGTTAGGCAGTCAGGCGTTCAGCGGCAGGCAATTAATTTCGCCGCCTGCCCAAATGACAATTTTTGGGGGAAATGAAATTATGTATGCGCCATGTGAGCCGCAGCTGTTAGTGAGAAGTGGAGAGCGCGCGCTCGTCTCAATCACGCAATCGTTTAAGTCGCGCATAAATAGTTATACTTTAATTATGCTAACTGCTCGGAATAATTAATGGAACAGATCTCTGGCACTCTAGATGCCCTTTCAATGATTTCATTTGGTTCAATTACTAGACTCGAGATTGCTGAGCATAGATTAAGCGCCCACTTGGGCACCATAAATATCCTGGGGCGGGGAATATATTATCACGCATTACCTGTGCATTTGTGCGCATCTGATTGATGGCTGCGAAGGAGGCGATGCAGTGTCCTGGATTCTGGTGGTGGGCCTGTGGCAAGACCTCCTCATTGGGTCCCGGTGGGCTCAGATCGCTGGGCGTTTGTGTCGAATTGTTGCTGGTGGTGGTGACGTCCTCGTTGTTGCCACTCGCCTCGGCGGAGCTGCGACGAGCAAACATGAAGCACAGCTAAATCAAATCTCACTGATAATGCTTTATGATGATGATGATGATGGTGGTGTTGGGTATTGGGTGTTGTGTGTTTTCGGCCAGGAGGCGACAACATGACGCCACACACGGTCTGTCTGTCAGTTAGTCGATTTGGGGGTTGTTCTCGTTGCGGCCCACAAACCAGCATTGAGGGTTGTTACTGCATAAACATGAATGAAAACGTGCTTGATGTTTACTCACTGATTCGATTTGACGGGCAGAAACATTGTGGCAGCTGCGTTGTGGTATGCCTCGTACTTTTCCCCAAAACTTCTGCTGGCTCTTCTACAACATCGCAGGCTGCCGAGCTGGGTGAAACTTGATGTTGATGTGCAGATATTCCGCCTGCCTTTGGTCCTTCTTCTTGGTTCTGTATGTGTGTGTGTGATGAGGATGTGGAGAAGGCTTTCCCCTTAATGGAATTTCAGTCTTTTCTTTGGCAGTTGTTGTTTGTTTTGTTTTTGTGTTCCAGCGAGTTGCAACTGTAATGAAGCGCGTAAAGTAAAAATCAATACCTTGTAATTGTTTTACTCTCGCCCCTCGACCCAAAAAAAAAGCACACACACACACACACAGTCGAAAGTGGGTCGCACGTAATTCGTGGGGTGGGTGACGACAACTACATGAGATCATGCCGCCCTGAGTTCCTGGCATGTCAATGCGAAAAGAAAGCATCTAAACAGACCGCAAAAGTAGGTTAAGTGCCGCCAATTCCACAGCTTTCCCCAACTCGCCTCTCGACATTTCGGTCTTCTTCTAGCGGCTCTATTGTGCCCATTGTTCAGCTGCACCCTGGCGGATTTGGGTTAGACTGACTCTGTTAGAAGTGCCGCCCCTCCCCACCCCCGGCAGGATGCACGGCGAACGAGCAAAACGAATGACTCGCTGCATGCGATGTGCGCGTTTGCCAGAGCGCCAGTTTATGACTCGCTATATGGTCAGTGGTCGAGTTCTCTTATCGCACTGCCAGCCAAGGTCGGCGGGCGGGAGCGAGCTCATGAAATAGCTGAAAGCACCGCATTCCGAGTTTTTTATGCGCCATAAGCAGAAGTTGCATTGCAAGTAAATATATTGAAAATATTTTGAAAGCGCAAGAAGTCGCTTACGACTCATAATATTCTCATTAACACAGTTTCGACTACTTCAAACTTTTATAATAATAGTCGAGGCTCATATTAAGTATACGCACAGCTAAATGATATATTTGTATATTCACTTCACGCAGATCTCGCAAGTGCTTTAACTTCTGCACATTATCTGTCATGCAGAGTTGTTTCCTGCTTTTAATTATAATTTTAAAATGGCCGCGAATCAGTGTGATTGATTGGATTTATATACAACTTGACAGAGTAAACAATTGCCGCCGCTGTAGAGGAATACAACAAGTAGACGGCAGTCAGGCAAGATTAATGTGCGTAATATTTTGTACTTTATGGTCAATTTGAGGGCATGTGCTCATGCATAAACTTTCGATTCAAGAGTATTTGGCAGTCTCATTGTTGTGCACTTGTTTTCTTTGCACTTTTCCCTTTCGTTTTGCTGTGCGACAAATGTTTACTTTATGGCTGGCCATGCAATAAACACGGCCCAATGCATTGGGGCAGATTATGCAAATAAACGAAAAGCTTTGCTTATTTTTATACTCGCACTCTTACTCGTATTCGCAGCATATGGAACCTTCTTCTCAGTTACCTCGCTCGCTCACTAGCTCTCCCTGTCTCTCTCTCTCACTCTGGCGGTGGGCAATATCACGCTTGGAAAGTTCTGGGGTCAACAAAACGTAGCCAGACAGCAGCGGCAGCAGCGGCATGTGTGAAATCAACGTCACGAATTTTAACGCTGCATTAACAAAACGACAGCAGCAACAATACCGGAGTGCCACAGTAAGCGGCAACAACTACAACTACAATAGTGGCAATGGCGATGGCGGCAGCAACAACAGCAACACCATTAAACAAATTACAACAAAATAAGACACATACGAAAATTTCACTTTGCGCACTTGGCGCAGCAAACAGCAACAAATTAACGACAATTTTCGGTTTTAGTTTTAGCTGTGTGTAGCTCTGTTTTGTCTTGTTTTGTTTTTATCAGCCCGCCAACAGCAACAGCAGCGGCAATTGGGCCCGGCGATCTGCTATGCTTGAGGGCGCAATGGTGCTGGAGGGCAATGGCCGTTTATAGACCTATAGCTGCCCCCTATCACGCGGCACAAAGAAGCCCCATTAGGTGCTTATTACTACAGCAGACGCACACACACACACACATGCGCTCTTTGCAGCACCCCAATTGCAACTGTTGCAAAACGGACTTGACACAGAAGCTGGCGTGGGATTGCCACAGTTGCCAATTCGCATGCAGTTTCGAGATATTCTCTTTTGGAGGCACACTTTAGGGTCAGTTCCACACGTCGTATGCGCATTGTGCGTGTAATTAAAGCAGCTCATCAGGGTCGGACACTGTTTACCGTTACGCTCTGCGGTTGCTTATCTCAGTGACAACTTGCTCGGACTAACAGTTTATGCGGTTTAACTTAACTTAACTAAAGCGACAAACATTACACGCGCACCAACAGCATTTAACTGGCATTTAGAATTAATTCTAGACTCAAACTTCGCTACCTTGGACGCACCCCAGACTTGACTTCGATTTGTTATACAACAATCATAATTTGCTTTCTCTCAGTGCATGTTCACAAATGTGAATTCGTCGTGAATTTTTGTCGGTTTTCTTAATTCTGGGAAGAGGAAGTAAAGCTGCTGGATATATCCTTCAAATATGGTGAGTTTTGTCCAATAAATCACACGAACAACACGCTTAAATTTCGCAAAATAAAGTTAAACAACTTTTAACGCTCATCTTTCGGCGGAATCGTGTATATTTGACTTTGTGTGTGTAAGGGTGTGTTTGTGTATGAAATTCAAATTAACAAGCAAATGAGCCGAAAAAAAATACAATGAAAAAAAACGAATGCGCCACACGTAGCCCAAAGCAGTTAACGAGAGCTAACCGAGTTGAAGTTGGCTCCCGGCAAACCATTCAGTAATATTTAACGGCTGGCGACAAAAATATTGTGCAAACATTGAACCGGTTGTAGTTGTATTAGAATATTTCATTTCTTTCTTTGGTTTTTATTTTTTGCTTCTCATGGTTCGTTTTCGTCTACTCGTTTATTCGTTTTCTTTTGCTTGGCTCGTTTGGCATTTGTTTATGCTCCACGTGATGCTAACTTGGCCAACTGCAGTTGGCAACCGTAACCGATTCTTGCACGCTTCATTGATGATTAATCGCAACGACGACTATGCAACTGTCTAAACCCATCAAGGTCAACCAGTTTCGGTCCATGCATCGTGACGGAAATGAGCCGGAATGAGCCAACTCAGCTTCAATTACGGCTAACATCAATGAGTAAGACGGCAGCAAGCTAGCCTTGCATCATTTAATCTTATATTCTCAGTATCCATTAGATGAATCAATGAGATAACGTCAAGCATTTCACGTTTAAATGTTTGCAAGAAAACTTATCTTCAGATACATTAGCATTCTGTATAGCGAATCTGAGGTCGCTCCCGTTGTATCTATCCGGCCTAGAAATGTTTAGCACATTCTTTATGGGGCCTCTCGAAGCGCCCCCAACATGCGTTCGAGTGTCAATGCGTGCTAGGCGAAAAGACACGCGCAAAACAAAAAACAAAAAAACAAAGACTGTCGAGAGCGTGACCAAATATGGAGGACTGTACTGTAGGTAGCTGGGCTACCAGCCATAGCCAGATGTGTGCCAAGTAAACAGCCAACAGCACCCACAGGCGGCTAACGATTTCTAGTGCGTTAAGCATACGCCGCGTGTGCCGCAATTAATGTAACTGCTGTTTATTCTTGGTCCCATGGTCAACAAGGGAACACAGAGGGACTGAGAGCGAATCGCACTCTCAATGGAAGAAAGTCGCTCAAGGTGTTGATTGGGTTGCATTTGACACCCCTGGGACCGACGTCTCTACTGTTGCTGCTGCTGTTATCACACTCAATGTACTTGTGTGCCGGCGTTTTTATTTTCGTTGCGGGTCGTCAACCTGCCGCTGTCGCCGCAGTCGCAGCCGCAGCGCGGGAAATGTGAAAACAGCCGTTTTGTGTTTTTGTCGCGTCTGCGCATGACTTGGGAGCACTCTCAAGCTCCTGCCCAGTGCAGCGGCAACGACAGCGACACGGGCTCCAACTCCTCCAACCCCACAAAATTTTCACAGAGTTCGCATTCACTTACTGCCGCACCTTATTCCCTACTTTTTTTTTTGTTCCTTGTTTTGCTTTGGTAGTTAGGCTTCAATTTTAGTTTTTGCTTTCGTTTGCTAACGGCACTTGAACTGCTTCCGGTATCCGTATCCTTTGCCCAATTGCTGCAGTAACAGCATTTACTCCTGCTGCTCACGCACAAGACACACTAACGAATTTCAACTGCTGTTAAGCCAATTATTCAGTTGCTGCCTGCGTCGCGTGGACAACTTGCTCGGATTGGGCAACTCAGCGCGGTCAACAACTTAACGGCACGAAAGCTCAGATGCGACTGAGTTCAACTTCGGCATTGTCGCTGACTCTCGCTAAAACTGTGAATTGGCCAGTGGCGTAGATCCGGATTCCCCCTTGCCAACGAACTTTACTGTTTGGCAAAAGGCAATGGCAGCGGGAAAGAGTATAATTAACCTGCTTCAAATAATTTTTTTGAAAACACAAATCTAATTAAATTTAAAATTGTAATGAATTCAGTAATTTTAAGAAGTTTCTTATACTAAAATTGGCATTCTCAATGTGCAAAGCTGGGGTTAAAATATACACACACCGATAATTTAAACCTGGTTACACTTTTTATGGTATGTTGGTATATTTTCAAAGTGCGCGTAAAAAAGCATTTTTGAAAAATTTATTATATTCGTTGTTTTCCAAAAAATCGAGTCTTAATAGTAAGACAAATACGTATACAAATGAAAATTAATATTCCTATATTTTGCGCTAATAGAAATGAAGCAAGTATTGTAAATGACTGCAAAAAAATGCCTTCAAAGCAAAACTGGTATTATTTAATACTTTATGACAGTTTTGTTTACGGCTCCACTGCTATTCCATTAAAACAAATCTTTCGAGTCAAAAAAGCTACAAAGCCACAAAATGATTTAAATTTTCTCAATATAATTTTTTTTAATTAAATTGGATTCGATGAGTATTTTTCTGGCACAAATTTGTTGTTTTTTTCAGCATGTGACTTATCAGAAATCTTTTTATCACAGCTTTAATTAAGCTTCACATATAGCTGGGTTTTCCATAACTGTATACTTTTCCTTAGTCACAGTTTTGAAAAATGAGAAATAAATTAAACGATAACGAATATCGGATGACGACTGCCTATGCACCGTTGCAAAGAACTCAAAGTAGACCATAATTTGGGATGCTGAAATAAATGACCAAATCAACATTTTAGGCGAAGCGCATTTTTATGATTTCATTTAAATTTGACAGGCAAACTCACCTAAGGTAACAAAATAGTAAAGGAAAAACGGAAGGTTTGCATCAATTAGATCGTTTAACCACAAATTTGTAGTCCTTGTCATAAGTACAAAGAAATTGATAAGCACTATTAAAGTAATGCCGCAGATCACAAAGGGAATTAACCGCAACAGATTTCCCTGTGTTACAGAATAGGAGTTTAGTAACCAACTATTAAATGCAGAAGTGTAAATACTACCGTTAATGCAAAATATATGTTTCCACTCGATACCACCAAGCCCATCAGAATAAGGACGAGGTAGGCAGCGTTCACTATAAAGACCGACTGATCTCTATTCGCCAAGAAAGTTGACATATACAATGCCATTTGAATGGAGCTGATTACGCCAAGCAAACAGACGATTGTTATGAAGTATTTATGTCGAACAAGTATACCCATTTTTAGACAAGAATCACAAAATTAAATCAAAAATAAAAACAATTATAATAAATGTGATACTCAAGCACAAATAAGATGAGACTGAACCGGTGTGACCACTGCTTGATCACTAAAATATGCAGTCTGGCCTAAATGTATATACTGAATAAAATGGAAAATCGTCGTCTTAGAAGAATATACCTATCTACTATATAATATTCAGAAAAGGCCCCAAAAATAAGAGGTGTTAAAAACAATTTAGGAAGAGCTAGAGGCAAGTTGTTTTTGTGATAAAGTCCATTTAAATGTTAACAATTTATGGAAATGAAATATATTATGTAGTCATCAGTCAAAATCGCCTACGCCCTAAACTATAAATCGAAGTTATATGCTATCCATGATAAAATAACAAAAGTTGCCAATAATATATATGTATGTATATGTTAAACAATTATAATAAAGTTAAATATAGGTAGATAGTTTAATAAGTGACTCAATGAGTCAGCCTGCTAGTTATTACAAAGAATTGTATAAGCTTTACACTTACTTGATTTACAAAAATATCAAGTATACAAAATCATGTATACGCCACCATCATCACTCTTTCATTATTTTAGTGGCGAATTCTTTACTTTGTAATACTAACAAACTTTCAGAAATAATGGAAAGTTAATCATTGGTTATTTAAAGAGTGTAAGAACAGATTTACAAACAAAAGATAGTAATTGTGGAAAATTAAAATACAAAAACTAAAACTCAGATCTTAAAAATCTCTATCAAACAGTGTCTGCATTATTACTTCAATAAAAATCACTTGCAGTCTATATAAGTGTGATTTTTCCATAAAGAAGTCATCATATTCTTTTACATTGTTGTGAGAAATGTGTCGGCTAAGCTTCAAATTCAACTTGTACCTTAACATTCGCTTCGTAAATATCGGAAAATATTGAATATGCTCTGCATCCTTCACTTGTTTAACCGTTGCAAAAGAGCTAAATTAAGTGAAAGTAGGAAAATTAGCAAAGTGTTGAAAAACTTTGAAATGGTTTTTGCTGAAAGTTACTTTGCTGCTTCTCCCGCTGCTGCTCTTGCTGTTGTTATTGGCCATTAACTCGCCGTGCGCGTTACAAAGAAGCTGCCGCTGTCCACAAGTCTAATTAGATTGTATGCAGCCCCCCAAGTGGCAAGTGGCAAGTGGCAAACGACGAGTGGCAAGGACATAGCACAGCCTCAAAGGCGAACCAACATGTTGTATGCAGAGTAAACGATAACAAAGCAGATTACATACAAGAGATGGCCAGCCAAACCACTAGCCGCTGACCCAATTATGTAAATTCTGTAAAAATTTCTCTCTCAAAGGCAGCAGGCTTTTGACGTCACTTTGGGGACATTCGACAGGTGCAGCAGCCAGCAAGCAGGTAAAGAGTGAAAGGTAAAAAAAAAAACGAAATACATAAATAAAAGAGAAAATTCTGAAATTCAATATCGAATGGGGAAAAAAAAACGTTACGCAACAAGACAGGATAATTGTGCGTGCTGCCACACTTGAATCCCTTTTAGCACACCTGAGCCTTATTGCCGCTTCACGAGTGCAAGCTGAGAAACTGAACGGGATTAAAAATGAAAATGGTACTTAGGACACCACTGCGACTGCCCACTTTCATTCACAAATTGGCCAATTGCCATCGAAAGCTCGAGTCGCGTTTCAAATATCCAACTAATGTGACGACTGCGCCTGCTGCGCATGTCCCGAGGAGGCACAAACACCCAAAAACCACCTGCCGCCTGCCGCCGACCAGTTGCCACTTGCCACTTGCCACTTGCCACCTGCTAGCTGCTAGCTGCAGGCCACCATCGCCATCGTGCCCAACACTTCGGGCAACAGGTGCGCGGTCGGGGTCGGTTAGGACACGTACTTGGGGCTATAAAACGGACCAACTTGTCGCATTGGCCGTTAGTCGCATTTGCCTCGCTGTGGCACCTGATCGTCTGCTTCCACTTGAGTTCTCTGTGCAACAAACCAATTTTGAACTTCATTGCTCGCTTCGCCAAGATGTTTTTCATCATTACTTACCCAACGCGGTCACAGTTAACTGATAAAATGTAAAAAACCTTTGACAACTCGAGTGTCGTCAACGTCACCAGCAAGAACAACAACAAAACAGGATAATGCCGCTACTATATCCGAGCTCAAGTCGGCGCATTTCGCTGCTGTTGCTGTTAATGGCAAGTGAGTTATCCGATTAATTTGAGATAAAGTGCTCAATAGCAGTAAATAGTAATTCAAATAAGTTAAGATAAAGTGGTCAACAGAAGATGCAAGCTTTCAGTTAATTTTCACAGCACATTATTCATATTATTAAGCATAGATAGAGCTTGTAGAATAATACACGACATAAACAATTTTGATGCGGCAAAATGTCTTTTTACTAAGACTATATTTTTAGTCAGAATTTTGTTGCTCGATTTCATTTTTCGAAAGCGACTAAATAGTAATTCTGAAACACACTATTTCATTGCAAAGATTATTAATCTACGGTTTATATTCATATGAAACATTTTGACATTTTCTTATAGCTAAATAAAATCAGAAGAATTGAGATAAATTTAAAAGTGTTGTGTACACATTTTGAAATGCTAGAATTAATGATTCATTCGTTAACTACTGTATGTTAGTAAATATAATTTTAAATGTAGATAGCTTCGCCTGTTTTTTGGAAATTAATTTTTCGCAGTTGTGTTTTTTAAAATCAATTACTTAAATTTTATATCTATGTTATTCACAATTGTTAATTGATTTTGCATTAAACCGCGCTTCTTGTATTTCAAAGTAATAATAGTTTTGTTGCAGATATTAAATAGTAGTAAGTTATTAAGTCCACGAATTTAGCAGTTTGATATCTAAAGCAATCTAAATTAGGATCTGCACAGTTTATTAAAACTTATCCATTACTACCGAAATGAACTTTTGGAATTCGATTAATTGAATGCCGTTCGCAAGTATCAGCAATTAAAATCTTCAGAGTCCAAACGGAAATTAGACATCCGTTTCAGTCTCCGGAATTTTCATATTAATCCCTAGGGGCACAGTCAATTAATGTAGCGTTGTTTCACAGCCGCACCAATGCGCCCGGCGGCTATCGATTCGAAAGCGTCAGAAGCGCAGGCGGAAGCGGATGCGACGAGTGCGCTGGCCGCCTGGAACTGGCCAATGGAAATGGCGAAAACCTCATACCGCCGTTTTCAAGACGGCGGAAGCCCTTTGCCAAAAATTGAGGCTGTGGAAATGACGCCCGAATTCGAGAATGCGTTGGCACAACCTTTCAATTTCCCACAGTTTCCGATGCCTGTGAACCCGCGCTGGCGTCTTTGGCAACAGCGCTACAACAAACAGCTGAGGAACCTACAGGTGCATCAGACATGGCTGGGCGACCTGCAATCTCCGGCCATTGTGTCCACTCCGAAACTAAAGCGCCAACACAAATTATTGCTAGCAAATGAAGATGATGCAAATGCATTTGACGACAAGGACAGGGAACAACACAAAAGGAAACGCGAACAATCTAACTACAACGGACCACTCTATAGGCCCTCCATCAGTGCTGGTGGGTAGCTAGCTTGGGTGCGCCGTGTTTGGGCCACGGTTTGCTAAGTGTTCGATTCTCTTCCAGGAGTCATGACCAATCTAGGGGACTTCTTTAAGCAACTCAAGGCAAACGTGCACTTTGCCGAGCACTCACAACAGCTCGGCGAGGGCGAAACTCAGCTACTCGAAGGCCTGCATCCATATCCTTTCGAGCCGGAGAGCGACACAGCGGACGACGGCGATTATGATGCCGGACAGCCGCCAGATCGCAAATCAACCAAATTACTGCAGTCTGGGCGCGGCAGCTATAGGCCCTCACAGAAGATCCGGTCGCTGGTATCCCGTAATCCGAATGGTTATCGGGGCTCCCAGTTCATAGATCCCAGCTACATGTGGCTGGGTCTGGGCAAATGACCATAGGCCTCTAACAGCCAACAACCAACAGGTCACAACGATTATCTGCGCTGCGTGTAACATTCCCCGAAGTCCAGCCCCAACTTTTCAGCTCTTCAATTTATCTCTATGTGTACATATGTATTTATGTATTTATTGTAGAAGTGCATGTGTGTGTTAATGGAAAATATTAAAATGAAAATACCTAAAAAAAAAATGGCAAAATAAAACGAGTACTCCTTTGGAATTTTGTGCAGTAAATGATCGTGAAGTCAATTGCTATGGGTGATTAAACCAACACACATCTTAATTTGTCAATGCTGTGAAAGAGTACCAAGGAAAACCATGTTCATTCAAGAAAGACCCTTTACCTCGGAAAGATATTAAGTAGACAAATAGTTCTAAGTCCAACAGCTTACTCCGGTCCGGAACTGATACTTTTCGGGATTTGGTTGTAGTGCATTAAGTTGCTGTTTTAAACATGGTTGCACTTATTTATATGCAAACGTAACACTATCAAAACTAAAGAACGCTATATAGGCATATGTATACATATATGTACATATATGGAATATTTTATCTCGCATTTAACCCTTCCGTTGAAATATGTTATATGCGAGTGCTTATACTAAAAAAGAATAATCACTATAAAAATAACTGTGGCTGCTTAATAAAAGAAGCAAAATGTCTCTTGACGCGTAAGAGAGCTATATTGGGAATATATTGGGAATTGCAGCCAAGCCTAATTATAGGCGCATCCAGGTACTGCAGAATCGTGTGTTACGGCAAATAACGGACTGCCCGTGGTACGCAAGCGGCTCCACATTGCATCGACATCTAAATCTGCACTCTGTCGAGAAAGAGATAGGCAGACACAAGAGCCGCTATAGCTACAGGTTGATAAGACACCGAAGCAGGCTTGCAATTAGACTCCTACCTGCTTGACCACCTAGAAGTTTAAAGCGTTTAGGTTTCTCAAAAACGTTTACTCGAACGTGAACGAAATTGGAAGTCATTATGACATATATGTTGAGATTTGGTTGATATTAGATATTCCTAAAATGTGTTGTTATGGTCCTTTATTGATGATACTAGTTCAACTACTTATTTAAATAAATGTATATAAAAAAAAGTGTAAAAATGTATGTTAGTACAGTATGGTATATATATTTTATAATTCGTATATTTAAAATTACACAAATTTGGTTCAGTAACTATTACATAAATGGGCAAAATAGAATATATGATTGCTATCAGTTAATCAGAAGGGAAAGAATTTATTTATTTTTTTGTTATAGGGGACATGTTAATATTCGATTTAGGTTTAAGGCACCAAAATAATGTTTATTATTAGATTGCGGAAACCGGCAGGGAATTGCACTGAAAATCTTAGACTTTACCATAGATAGAATATGGAGCATGTTGCCATGGTGCATTTGAAGAGTGCACCATCTCGTGTGCGGCGTCCTTGTTGTTTTGAATGCGTTTGTACAGAGAGTAGATCCCCAAGTATATGTAATAGTAAATCGCTGATTGAAATGAAGAAAATATATGAAATTATACTCGTACATATAAATATTGAAATACTGATAAGCTTCGTAAACTGAGCCCTCAATTCTGTAGAATGCCAAATCAGCATTCAACTTCAACCTCATGTATATTATGTATACATTGTATTTTATAAAATGATGACAAAATTAATGTTAAATAAAATATCTCACCGAAAAAGAGTAGATTAGTGAGGAACTGGAAACCATTAGTGATTGGATCTACAATCATTTGACATGCGCCCAATATTAAAGTCAACGCGTTGAGAGTAATACCAAAACCTTGCAAGATCAGCCAGGGCAAAATCATCAAATGACGTTTCTGTGTTCAAATGAAAGTGCGAGAAGACCACAAAATATCAATGCATTTCGATAAACACAATATGATATTGTAGACGTCACCCTTACCTTTATTGTACCGACGATGAGCAAGCCTGATACCACAGTACTAATTATGACAAGCCCTAAGTAGATGCTGGCGATCAAGATAATTACTAAAAAATAACGTAATGATGCCAGTTTAGAATCGACAAATATCAAGGATTTTGTGCATGTGATTTAACTCTTACTTGTGGTAACTGATTCATGATTCTCCGCATGGGTCGAAATTTCCAATATTTGATCTGCGAGCTCATCGGCAAATCCTATCACAGTGGCCGATATAATGATACCAAAAACGTCACCTATCACACCTATCCAGCCGACAACTAAACCGGCGGTGTGAAGGCTCATGCAGGCTACTTTTTCCACAAGTCTCACCATTTTCACAACACAAATATTTAGTTCAAGTTTAAAATAGCTGATTACAACTTAAGCTTTCGCTTTATTGCATACGTTGTTATCACTTGTGCTTACAATCTCAATTGAATGCAATACTTATTAGTGCAGCAATTTAAATATCAGAGCTCTTTGGAGCTTAGTATAATTTTGAGTGTTTGAGTATTTGCCGTAAATTTACTAAAAAACATGTTACTAAAACACAAAACACTAATTACATTTAAATAATATATAGTTATTTGTCGGAAGTCCAAATATACCAAAAAGTATTTAATGCAAACGGTGTTATAATAAAAATATTCTACAATGCTATTAGAGTTGCCCAATGCCTGAAAAAAGCGTAACACTTTATTGTAATTTATTTATATCCTTAAATATCTACGTATGTATTAAACAGCATCTAATATAAATATTTCATCAATATATGAAACAAAATTGTAGCTGTAAATAACACGAAAAGCAGCAGGCACATAAGTATTTGGCGACTATCAAGCGTTGCCAGATCATTGCGCGGTTCAAAATGAAAAAATCGTTATTTAGATAACATGAGTACGAGTGACATGAGTGGGACAAACTGGGCATTATAGTTATATTATTTTTATCAGTTGCACCGAGTTAATCGGTTCGACAGCCTATTCTAAGCTAACTTGCTTTTAACTAGATGTAGCCAATTACAAGAATAAGTCCTGAAATTTAAGTAGATACGAGCAAATGTTCCTCTATGAACATGTTTATTAAAGATGGCAGTGTATCCATAAACCGAGATCTGTTCAATATAGGATAGAGTGTCTTGTTGTATGGCTTAGCTAATAACCAAACCTTTTCGTATATTTAAAAGTATTATCTATAACGTATAAAGTTGCGTTTGAAGTTATTTAGTTTCATTCGGATTGATGTTAATCCGACCTATCAATTTTCGTATGCGTCAACCATGTAGTTTTATTATTTTTATATGCATAATCATTAAATAAAAAATATCACATAACGCCAATAATTCAATCAGCAAAAATTATTAATAACAGCCTCCTAACCACTAAAACTATTTTTTCTCAAGAAAATAATGCAGGTTAGTCATTAATATGCGTACATTGCGATTATACTTTATGTTTGTAAATCCCATACAAAATATTTGTATTTTTAACAAAATCGCAATTGCGTACAAGCATACATTCCAATATATAAATGGGTATATAAAAAAGAAAAACTTAAATAGTGGAAATTTCAATATTTAGCATAATTTGGAAGTGACGCAATATTATTGTTGGTAAGCTATAATTAGCAAAAGCTTGCGCTGCTGACGCTTCATCCCCTTTCTCCATAGTTGTCATGGGGAAGAGCGATTTGTTTTGTTTTGGTGGCGTCGCTACATAGCGTGTCCGTTGAACTTGTTTAGCTGAATGTGTTTGTAGAGTGAGTAAATGCCCCAGTATATGTAAACGTAGAGAGCTGAAAGAGATAAACAAAATATGAGAATTTATGATTTTGTACACCAATGTAGAAATGCTGAGATGCGCAACGGACTTCGCAAGCAAACCTACACATCAATATGTACATATTTATAACAAATATTTACTCTATCGCCCCTTGAATTCAAGCTCATTTGTATGTACATACATAAATACATATGTATGTGTACAGTAATTATAGCAAATATAATATATAAAATGAACTCACCCAAACAGAATATATCGAAGAAGAACGTGAAAGTTCCACCTGGAACGCCTTTAAACATGGCAGACACGGCTTGTATAAAGGCTAGAATGTTCAAAACCATGCCAATGGCATTGGCGATCAACCAAGGTAAAATCATCAAATGGCGATTCTATATTTGAACAAAACATTTAAAGAGAGATGCCAAAATAATTCAAGTTAATAAAACACAATTGTTATTAAAACCAGTAATCGACGTCACGCTTACCTTTTTTATACCGAAGACGAGCAAACCTGATATTAAGCCATTGATTATGACAGCACCTAGGTAGATGCTGCCGTACAACACAATCACTAAAGATAAATGCAATTATTGCAATTGAACAAAAAAAAACTATTAAGTAGTTTTGGGGTTTAATTTTTTTCCTTACCAGCTCGGATTTCATCATGTGAATCAGCAGACAATCTGTAGGTCTTCTGGAGATAATCGGCGAATTTATCAGAGTTTCCTAGTATACAGATCGTTATAATGGCGGACAGAATAGATCCCACGACACCCAGCCAGCCGATAACTAAGCCAACGGTGCGAACGCGCAAGCAAGCTACTCTTTCAATCAATTTCACCATTTTGATTAACTTCTTTTTCGCACTAATGCAAAATACGTCGCTGATTTTCTTGAGAATTCAGAAACTGGTTTCCGGTTGTCGTTAAAATTTCTCTGACGTTATCACTAGAGCTCTCAATTTCAATTGAATGCAATATATTTTGCGCAGCGCCTTAAATGCCAGATCACACATTTCAAATGAAATTCAGTGTGACTGTTAAACTGTGACTTTTAAAATATACCGTGCGGCTCAAATGAATATACTAAACAACCTTCTAATATGAAAAATATGAAATATCTTATCCAAATTTAAACTTCTTGTGATCAATTTGCAATTATTAGTTTATATATATTTAGTATGTTAGAAATTGCAATGCAATTAGAACATTTAATTTTTGACATTACGCGGAATGTTGAAATGAGACTGCCATCTGATGATGATAGACTTCTAGCTAACGGTGATGTTGACTCTATTCATTACCATAAGTAAACTTCACTGTTGCGTCTAGACAAATCTATAGTTACACTCACATTTCAGCTTGTTTATGCTTTACTTTCTAACTATAGTCGATACTATCATATATTCTCAAATTGTAACACCGAGCTACTTACAAGCTTAAAATTGCTTAATTTGCAGTGTTCTTACTTTTTCTATTTTCCTGCTTCAATTATATGTGCGTTCAAATTTACGTTTTTCCGCGCTTTTTTATTGCTTCCCGAAACTTGTCCGAACGGAAATCTTGTCGATCTTCATGGAGCAACGCCCCTCAGTGGGTTGTGCGGCTGAGTTCCTCTGGACCCATCCGCAATGTCTTGCTATTTATAGCAATATCCCAAATCTAAACATTAATACTTTGAATTCAATTGTGCATTTGTATTTCACTAACAGATATAAAGCGTACAAAATGAGGTATATTGTTAATTAATCTCATTAACATTCGAATAAAGATTAAACATACATTTTAACAAATAAATGCACATAAAATAACTTAATAAGTTATCAACATTGACAGCAGAAGTCCTCCTATGCTTTTAGAGTGACACGATAGCCCCAAGGGTTATCTACTTGCACTGTAGTCGTTTCGCCCTAGAGCTTAGATTTTACTATAGATGGTGTTGTGTTGTGGTACTGATGATGGCACAGGACGATGTATTCTGGGTGCTACATCTCCGTTGCTTTGAATGTATTTGTACAGCGAGTAAATACCAATGTAAAGATATAAGTATAATGCTGAAAGAGATAAACAAAATACTTGAGGTAATATTTACAAATAATGATAAGCTGAAAGCAATTTGTATACATAGGAACGCCAAGCACGTACTCACAAGAAAATAAAATAATAATTAAAGAAGTGACTTACAGAACGACGCTATAGCTAAAAAGAAATTAAGTGTTTTTTCGATTGGGCCCCCAAACATAGCATATGCCGCGCCCAATAAAGACAAAAAGTTCGCAAAAATGCCAATAGCATGGATAACCAACCATGGCAATATCATCAAATGCCGATTCTGTGTTTGAAAGAAAGAGATAACCATATGATAATAGAAAATAATTAAGTAGATACAAATACTAGATCATTGACGTCATCCTCACCTTCATTGTGCCGTAGACGAGGAAGCCTGATGCTACACCACTGACTATGGCAGCACCCAAGTAGATGCACGAGTACATTACAATCACTAAACAATAATGAAAGGATAGTATTTAAAAACGAAAAATAACGAGTCTTTATCAAATGCATGATTTTGTTTTCTTACTCTTCTTGAAGAACGAATGCGTATCTGGATCGGGCTCGGCTCCCAAATATCTAAACATGAACGTGACAAAGTCATCGGCATATCCTATTAAACAGGCTGCGATGATGATGGACAAAAAGGCGCCCACGACACCTAGCCAGCCGACAACTACACCAGCAGTGTGAAGGCGCAGGCACCCAACTTTTTTTAGCACTTTCACCATTTTCACTGCATTCAAATCAAAATGTGGACTTTTAAATTTTGCTTATTTAATAAAATTAGAAACCTGATTCCTACTTCTTCTGAATGTCTTGTCGTTATCACTTGCGCTCACAGTTTCAACTGAACGCAAATATTTGCGCAGCAGCTAAATCACGTTGGTACTGGAAAGATACATTCAACATAGATGGTTTAGCGTTGCCCAATGCGTGATAAAAGAAAAACATGTGTACTTTATTTTCATTATCATATTATTTAAACAGTAACTATAATACATAAATATTTTTATAAAAACATTAAAGACAGTGAATTACTATTGATTTAACTAAGTGACTTAAAGTAACAGTTACATTAATATCTGACTTTACATAAGAGTTGCCAGACTAATTGATTTTTGGAATCGAATGGCACATGTAAATTGTATGTCTCGGATATTTTGTTGTTATTCAACAAGTCCGAGATTGTTTAATTATGTTGTCGTAGGCAAGAAGAATTGTAGAAAAATAACGGAGTTATGCCCTAGCAACATGAAAATCTGTTCTTTGGTCACATTGTGTTTTTATACTTTAAAAATAGGTCGCGGGTATTTCGCAAACTAGAAAGCAGACTGTACCCGTTTTTGTCTATATGTATATGTATGTAGCATAAATGAAATCATACAGGCACGTGTATGTATCCATGCGAATATTTATTTGACGAGAAACCCACACACACAAAAAAACAAATATGTGTGTTCATATGTATCTATTGTATGTAGTGTAATAAACTATGATATTATAGAAATAACAAGCGCCCAGGATGATTGCGTTCTAATTCCGCAGCGATTATGATTAGTCAAGATAATGGAAGGTTATTAAGGCCTTTTTATTTTATTGAAGTGACTTCATTGTTTAACATTTTAAATGTGAGAAGCGTGCAGCATGTAGCATGTAGCATAAAGCATGAAGCGTGTGTTCTTGGCTTAAGTAAATTCGAGGCAAAATAACAGAAATATTCAAAGTGTAAGTAAATATGTAGCTCTAAGCAAATTAGCATCAACAAGTACAAATGGTGGTATTTGGTATCCTTTTTAAGCAACGTGGACCACAAGCAATTATCTAGCTTCTAAGGCCAACCCAATACGGGGTATACGGGGTTCCCCAAATTTAATTTTTATTATAGGTGGGATAAGCAGTTTGGTTCTGTTGCAATGGAATTGAAGCTGGAGTCGGAATCATTCCGTGTCCTCTATTCTGTTCCGATTGAATATGTTTGTACAATGAGTAAATACCAAAGTAGATGTAGATGTACAAAACTGTAAGGAGCAGAAGAAGTAATGTTAGGCGAGATTTGAATACACAAATAAAAAAGTACTAAGTGCAAATCATTGTTCATACATGCATTCTTAAATTTAAAAAATTAATTAATTTAACATCCCAGCGCATCGTTATCGCTAACGACAATTTGCCGCCAAAATATATCTAAGGGCAATAATATCGCACTGAAATTTATGGTCTGCCTAAATATCAATTAATCCGAAATTCAAGCCATGTATGAACTATTCATTTGCATATGTAGAAAGAATGTACATGCATATCTATATATATATATATATATATATGTGTATGTACATAAGTTATAGGCTTTGCAGACAAAAATAATGATAAATAAATTGAACTTACTGGTGCTAATAGCCGAGGTGAAGAACCTTGAAACATGGGAGGCTGAGCCCCCAAACATGCTGGAGAAGGCACCTAATAGAGATATAATGTTGAAGACGAGGCCAATTCCATTAATTATCAACCAGGGCAAAATCATCAAATGCCGATTCTGCGCATGAAAGAGAGAGAAGACCATATAATTTCATGTTGGGTCAAGAATAGAAACAAAATACTAGATTAATGACGTCACCCTCCCTTACCTTCATTGTACCGAGAACGAGAAAGACTGATGCCACTCCGCTGATTATAGAAACAGCTAAGTAGATACAGGCGTATATGACAATAACTAATAAAAGAAAACAAATTGATTGTATTTGAATGGCGAAAATATTTATGGTTTATATCTTACTGGTCTGGAATGTATCGCGTGTGCTCTGATCGGCTTCGATGTCGAACGTCTTAAGCAGAAAATCAGTGGCTGATTCAGAATTTCCAATTATAATCGCCGAAAGAATAAAAGCCAAAACGGATCCTACGATTCCCAACCAGCCCACAACTAATCCAGTAGTGTGCAGGCTCATGCAGCCAACTTTTTCCAGTAGTTTCACCATTTTTACAACTTATATGCGTTGTATTTTTCAATAAAGATTGCCTTATAAAATTTCAGCTTCCGTTAGAACTTTATCAAGTTCCGCCCACAATCTCAAATGGATGCGAAAACTTCGTACAGACTGATTTGAATGGCGGATCACAAATGTGCTAGAATGACACAATCAACAATATTTGCAAGAGTTGCCCATTGCCCAAAAAAATTAACAGTTTCGTTAACAGAAGTAGCAGTAATTCTGACTAACGTTGCCAGATCGTAGTATCTTTCAAAACGAGGCAGTCACGGTATCCAACACGCTTTTGAAAATCGTCTCTGAACTGTTTTATATTAATGCCCGATTAAATAATATTTACCGAATACTGTTTTTGTTTTTTTACTTTAAAACAAATAAAGTCTCAATACTTACAATTTGTTGCTTTAGTCCCACTAAGTTTTTTGTATGTTCTACATATTTACAGGGAACCAGGAAATCGTTGCTCGTGATTGCTCTTTCTTTGCTGTAATTCATAACAAAGCAGTGAATTACGCCATACCCAATCGTCCGATAACCAAATCGACATCCAACGTTTTTTCCAACCTATTCACTACTATATATATATTCACTAAAACAAATTATACCATGCAATTATAAATTATTTTTTTATATAATTTCAAACTGAATTTGCTCTTTCAGTAGAGTTTATTTCTAAAAGTAGTACAGTCTTCAACAGTTGTTGCTGATAACTTGACTATACTGCTTAATCCAACTTCGCCAACAATTTGAGTTGCTGTAAGATAACATTTGTACTGGAATGACGCAATCAGCAATGTTGGCAAGACGTTTTTGTATCCAAAGTAGCAGTTACTGGCTACTAAAAAATCGTTAAACAATCCGCTGTTTAAAATTGTATTCGAACTGCTATTTGTACTTCTGTGAAATTAAACTAAACTAATACAAATGAAAAACCCTTAATTGGATATACAACAAAATGATTAAAAATCACGAAACTGTTGCTGGGGTTTCACCGAGCTTTTTATGTGTATACTATAAGGCAAGCATTCCATACAACCGCGTTGATTGCTGTAGGTATGAACATATCTTAATTGTTTTGTCGGTGTTTGTAAGCAATTCAATTTGAGAGATCAAACTTACAATATGCAATCAAATGTTTGAATACATTTTTTATTTGATCACAATTTATTACGTACGACATAAGTAATTTATCGAAAGCATACATTTCAATGATATATGTATATGTATTTCAAAGATATATGTATATAGGTATACAGCACTTAAAACCAATAGTAGTAGTAGTAATTTTAAGGCGTCGCGACATCACGATCGTTTTGCTGCTATCTGCAAATAGCTTGCACTGGAGACGGTTCTTCCCCGAACTTTAGAGTTTAGTATAGTTGGGGTAGGTGGTACTCTCATGTGCGCCCTCTTCGCGCACCAATGGGCGTTGCTCATCATTGCTCATTTGCACGTGTTTATACAGAGAGTAGATGCCAGCGTAAATGTATGCATAGAGAGCTGTAATGGATAATTAAAATTTATATATGTATACGACTATCTACAAGTGAATAATATACTGATAAGCTGCACGCAAATGACTTATACATATATCATGTGAATAAATGCATACGTACAAATAAAAAATATCAAAACTTACCCAACGAAAGCATTGACATGATGAAAATAGGTGCAACTTGGGCTGGATATTGGAACACGGCATAAACCAAAACTAAGTTATAAACGCTTTTAGAAAAAAGGCCAAGTCCATTTAGGACCAACCAGGGCAACATCATCAAATGACGATTCTATGTTCAAGAACAAGAAATAAATGAATACAATATTAAAAAAAAAAAATTGAAATATTGATGATGTTTAGAGTGTGTCTCACCTTCATTGTGCCTATGATGAGCATGGCTGAAGCCATAATGCTGATTATAGCACCACCCAAGTAGACGCAGCCGATGATGACAACCGCTAAACAAAGAAAAAAGAATTTGTTTCATTTTGAAGATTTAATAGACTTTGTGATGTACTACAATTTTTCTTTTTCTTACCCATGCGCATTTCTTCATGCGAACTTGGATCCACATTTTTCGGCGGCTCCAAGTTATTGACGATCTCATTTGCAAATCCTATTACGCAGGCCGATCCAATTGTTAACAATATGGAGCCTGCCAAGCCCAAATAGCCGACAATGACGCCGGCGGTGGGGAGGCGCATGCAGCAGACACTTTTCAACATTTTCACTGCGTTCTTCGAATTCTATAAAAAAAAAAGTCGGCGTTTCTTGTGAAATTATAAATCGTATCGAGAATTCCGCGTTAAATCACAACGTCGTTGCAACTTGTGCACACAATTGCAAATGAATGGAAAATATTCTGCGCAGCAATTAAATGTCAGATCGGAGTCACTTTAGAATGACACAGAATGCAATGGCGGCTTAGAGTTGCCAGACCGATGATAAAAATACAAGCATCATTCTAGCAACTAAGAAAATTAAATACTACTAATACATTGAAATTAATAATTGATTTTAAATAAAATAATACTTATAACAATACGTAAATATATTTAAATGTATATAATAATAAATATACATATAATTTTTGAATATTCTGACAGAAGCGGTAAAATTTGTTGTGCACTGTAGGTTGGCGTTGCCAGAGCACTTCACTTGTCTCAAATTTCAACAACAACCAACAGGTATATTTTGCGCTCGGTATAACACTTTTTAAAATTGTATATGAACTGTTATAAACCTGCTCTCTGTCTTCTCAGTGTTCTCGACTGCTATAGTGATCACCCACCCATTCGTGCTCTTGACCCAAAACACACACCCGTACACATTTTGTCTCTCTCCATCATGATATATACTTATATGTATACATGTACATGTATTCAAAAATGGGAGATGAATGGGTCACAAACTTGGGGACGCGTCAGTTGTAGTTCGCATTTCGCGCGCGTCGGTTGTCAAATCTTATACGAACATCTGAAAACAATTTTAAATAGCTAAAGAATTGTACTATATAACTGGGAAAAAGTTGCAATAGAGAAAGCTCGAAAATGAAAATCGATTTAACTGTTGATCAGGGACCATGCGGAGCAGATTTGCGAAGCTGGTGTTTGGGCATAGCAATCTACGCTCTAGTTTCCATACTGCTAAATGTGATATTTGCGCCGTCTGGTGAGTGTATTGAAATAGTATTTGTGGCTTTCCACATAGTGGCTGTTGTACTTTATCATGTTTTCATTTAAAATGAATGTATTCTTACATCCGAAAAACAAGGCTATTGTCAAAATACAGCAGTTTTTTTTTGTATATACAATTTGTATGTATGTACTTTTATGTAGAAATGTATACATATGTATGTATTTAAAACGTACATAAATATAAAGTATGAGCTAATACTTCTCTATAGAAGGCAAAACATGTTCTCATGGCAGAGGCGAGGCTCTTTTGTTGTTGTTTTCGTTTTTTTTTTTTAGTTACATACAAAGTTTGGAATTTTAAATGACGATGACGCCAGGTCGCAATTCAGCGATGATCAAACATAGTTTATAAACACATGCATGCATATGCGACTTCTCTCATTATGTTTGTTGTTATATTTTCGCAGTCTACACTTTCATTGGATTCGCCATCACTCTCATTGGAAATGTTTGCCTGCTCTTCGGTTGCCTCAAGGTAAGCTTATTTGGTTGGGCATCGAAAGCTTTACAGCCGTTAGCTCATATCATCCTTGACCTCAACGTGTTGAGCTAGGTTAGGTACTATAGCCACCTTATCAATGGTAATTTCGGAAGTGTTACCAATACTTTCAATTCTCTTTACTAAAATTGAGCTAGTATTACTAATTCTTGAATCATTTTGGGTGAAGTTGTGATAAAAGAAACTTATTTAAAGTTTGTGCCTTTAAGTTAGCTCCAAGTATTATTCAGATATAGGTACATTCATGACTAATACATTTAACGCCCTTGGGCTTGCTTAACTTTTATAAACAATATGTAACTGGCGAATTGTTTATAATAAACGTAATTCTATGGTGGTTTCTCTTCAACTTTAACTGTACAATAAATTGGATGATTCAACGTCTTTCCCATAGGAATACAGTCAGTTTTGCCACTTAGCTGTGCAGGGCGGAATGCGTAATGCTTCTAGATGTCCGGTCCCAGTGGTTCCGTCCGCTACTCATTTGCGATAAGCTTTATGGTTGTTATTTATCTGGAATACTTAAAAAAACAAATAATGATTTTTACACGAGACATATTATTTTTCCTAGAAGATAACAAACTTGAACGTTTCTGTATAACTTTACCCGACATTTCTCATGGGGTGTTCGACAATTCTCAAGCAGCATTTCTATTTTTAATAAAAAATATGAATATTTTTGTATCATCTGCAGTATAATCACTTGTTGGTGTCCGTCTGGTTGATCTATGCCATCGTTGTGGCCATTAATTTTCCGTTTGCCATTTTTGGCACGATTTTCCATTTTGGAGGCTACCGGGAGTCGACTGGTTTCCAGAACGTCATCATGGCGTTACTCTTCCACATCGTAATATTCGGTAAGTATAATTAAGCCGATTGTCTGCTGTTTAAGGACTTAACGGTATTTTTGTTTGTCTTTGTATTTTTTTTCTAGGAATTTTCTTATTTTGCGCTCGCCTTGTCTACTCGTATTACTTGCAGCTGAAAAATCGTCAGTCGAGTCCACACAGTGCAAATGTTGTTTGAATCTCTTAGGGTCTTGCACAAATGCATTGCAAGCATTTCATGGCAATTTTCGCCAGCAATTATATTGTAATCTAAGAATTGATTGTGTGCCGTTTTATATTTAGCATAAACACATCTATTTATATCAATATGGATTGAGTTGAGAGGAGTTTTGTAATAAAATACTTGAGTTGTATTGAATTGCAATTAGTTGTTAAACATCTTATTTACTTCGTACTTCGACGCAGCTATCAACAGTTGAAATATACATATACATACATACAGGGTGCTACTATTAAGCTAAACAATTCATAGGACATTTATTCTCTTCGACATCTACTTCGACTTCGACTTCGACTTTGACTTCGACTTCAACAGTTAAACAGTTAACAGTTAAAACGACGTTCATTAATACACAGAGAAAGATTCGAAGATACAGATACGGATACGGAATCGAAATCGGTTGGCTATTTACTTTATCATTTCTATCTAACTACAGCTAACGTATCGCTTGGCGCTTGCTTGGCTCTGCTTAAACGTAAAATGGAAAGTTTGTCTTCTTGGTGGCCTGCGTGAAGCTCGTCTCGGCATTCTGGCTGCCCAATTTGGCCTGAACGGCGGCCACGATGCGCGCCGTCTGGCCATTGGCGTCCAGATTCAGTTCCAGCTCGAACTGCGTCATGCTTGTGGTCTGAATGTGCGCCTGCGTCTGCCTGTAGGCCGCTACCAGTTTTCATCTGGGCGTCGTAATGCTGGGCAGCTTCTCCAGAAAATCGTGCGCCAGCACATCTTCGATCTCCTGCAGGCAGTTGGCCACATCCTGCTCCGCATCCGCGTAATTGCACGAATTGGGGCAACTGAAGCCCAGCATGGAGAAGAATGGATACAGTTCGTGCAGCGACTGCAGCTGCTGGAAACTCAGCATCAAGTGACGATTCTTTGGGCGCTGCGTCAACTGTGGGAATACTCAATTAGTTGACATCATTCAGGTCGACATGCGCGATCAACTTACCGGCGAGTGGCTGGTGTACTTCATGTCCATCAGCCGGGACACGCGCTTCACGTGGGGCACATAGAGCGCACTGGGCAGCGCGGCGAGATTCTCGACACTGCCGTTGGGCAGTGGCAGCGGCACCACCTCCTCGTGCACATCGAACTCGGTGCCCACAAAGGCCCAGCGATACATTTGGAAGTGCGGCAACTTGGTTGCCGGCAGCACACAGCCCAGCTCGAGCAGTTTGCATGCCTCCAACTGCACTGAGCGCCAATGCTGCATGGGCGTCTGGGCATTGATGCCGTTGCTGGCGCTCGAGTTTGATGTCGACCAGGGAATTTCCATGCTCGGCAGCAGGCGCGATTGCTGACTGCTGTGTGGACGCAACAATTGGTTGGTCAATGACTCGAGACGTACTAGTTGTGTGACTTGCTGCTTACCTGCGCTCGTCCGTCTCGGCCTTGAGTTCCTGCTCCATTTGCAAAAAGACCTGCACCATTTCGGCAATGAGAATGGGCCACAACGAGGTCACGTGGTCGGGCGACATGCGCAGCAGCAACACGCGGAAGCACAGAAAGACGGCGGCTTGCACCGATGGTCCCAGCGGCACCAGGCGCAGACTGTTGGCCAGTTGCTCTGCAGTCGAGAGAAATCAAAAACAGCCACAGTTATTTGATTCTCAATTTGCAGCAATTCAAAACTAACTCACCCTGAATGTCCGGCATGTACTTGTTGTGCTGATCGAACTCGCTGCAGTAGATGACGAAGGCCAGGCGCTTGAGCAGCATGGCCCGCAACTCGTACTCCTGATCGCGCGACGCAAAGATGTTGAGGCTGCCCGCCTGCGAGAGCGACACACGCGTCATCAGTTCCCGGAATGTGGTGTTGTCGTAGGTCATCAGGCTGTCCATGATCTGGCGCCAGAAGGGCAGGCACGAGATGTGCATCTGGAAGAAGGAGGTGTCGAGCAGCAAGTCAAGCATATCCTTGCGCCACGCCTTCCTCGTATACTGATAGCCACTGAGGCTGGCCAGGAGCGCCGAGCAGGCGTAGAAGAAGGGCACATTGCGGGCCGTGTGATTCTTCAGATACGGCGTTATGTTGTACAGCAGCGTCGTCACAATGGTCACCACCTTATCCTTCTCCTGCGAGCCGTAGGCCACGTCCAGCAGGTTCGACAAGATGCCCGCCAGCACGCTCTGCGCCTGCAGCGAATACTGCTGAATGCCGCCGCCCAAGCTGTTGTCCTTGGCATGGCCATCGGTGTCCTCTTTGACAGCCAGATTGCGTCGCAACCAGGTCGTCTGCTCCAAGCACGCGCCGGCCACGCTCGACAGCGACTCGACGAGGCGCGCGGTCACGTCGTGCAGCTCCCGCACCTCCTTCTTGTCGGGGAACGGCATCTGGGGACAGCGCTGCACAAACTCGTTGAGCAGCATCAGCAGCGCGAACTGCGCCGGCGGCGTCAGGTTGAGACCGTCCCGTATGAGCACCAGCAGCGCCGACCAAGCATCCGCCAGCTGTGGCGCCGGCGCTGATCTCATATAGAAGTAGAACAGCTCCAGGGCGCTCACCTCAATGCTCAGCTGGGCCGGTGGTCGGTGTATGGGCGGCGGCGACTTGACCACCTGGTGCAGCGTCTGCACAAACGAGTCCATGGGCATCACGCGTATGCTCGACACCAGCGAGACGAGACTGAGTTGTGCCGGGCAAGCCTGCAGCGTGGAGTTGCGCTGGAACTGCTCCGCAACGCCAGCGGAGGCGCCGCCACTGTTGCCGCTGCTGCGCTGCTGCCAGGTGACTGCGATGGCAGCCAGAAAGTTGCAGCCATGATGCAGCGACACCGGCGATAGGAACTCGAGCAACTGCTGCCGCACGGGCCGCAACTGGCCCAGCTCGCTGTCCCAGATGGCTGCCACGCTGGTCATGATGCGCGGCAGATGCGACAGCACCGCATTGCGCGCCGCCTGCAGCTGGGGATTGCGCGGCGCCGACGCCGTCGACGTGGACTCGCTGGCCGAGAGGAACGAGTGCACAATGCTGTTGAGCAGCTGGCCGGTGCTGGAGCTCTGCACGGCCACGCTGGTCTGCGGATAGGCCTGGTTGAACAGGTGCGAGAGCGCCGTCTGCTGCGTGTTGTCCAGCAGACAGTAGTGGCACAGAATGGTCAGTGCCTCCAGCTGCGAGATGACGTAGTCGGGCGGAAAGTGACGCTGCTGCGGCAGCGTGAGCCGGGCCAGGCGATCCAGATTGTTGCACAATTGATGCACCACGCTGATCACAATGTTCGTCAGCGAGCCGAAGCTGAAGCAGTTCAGCGAACTGGTCACCAGGTCCGTCCAGTTGCGATGCAAGTGCCGCAGCCGCTCCTGCTGCAGGGCGCCGAGCACGGCGGCCAGGAACATGGGCTGCTGGCTGATCAGGCAGTTGGGCAAGTACTTGACGTTGGCGGCGGCGCCTTCGGCCAGCCGGGTGGGCGACGCGTTGCCGGACGCATTGTTGTCCTCGCTGGCCGCATTGCTGGGCGTGTCATGGCGCAGCTGGTGCACCTCGTGCTCCAGCCGTATCACGGCCAGCAGCAGACGCAGCAGCTGCAGCTGGAAGCAGTCCGCATGCAGCTGGTCGTCCTGCGGATCGTTGAAGCTGAGCACCTGCTCCGCATAGCTGCTGCCCACGCCCGCCTGCAACGGCTTGCGACCGTAGTTGCACACGGAGCTGTTGAGGCAGTGCAGCATCACCTTCTGCAGCTTGGCCCGGGCCAGCAGATCGGCAATGTAGCAGGCGAGACCGCGGCCCATGCCCTTGACTATCTCGATCAGTTCGGTGCAGATGAGCGCCAGCAGCTCAATGCTCTCCAGCTGTATGCGTCGATTGTTCACCACATCCTGCAGCGTGGGCGGCTGGCGCTGGGCGTCCAGTGACTCGCGCTGAAAGTAGCCGCGCGCGTAGAACAGCAGCAGCGTGACCAACAGCTCCAGGTGCATGCAGCCGCGATAGCCTTGCGCGTACTCCGAGTTGCTGACGCTGCCCGCAAAGCCCTTGCCCGAGATGCTCTTGCGGTGCCGTATCAGCAGCTGCTTCAGGCTGCCGCTGGTGAACGAGGTGGTGATGGACAGACAGAGGAAGGTGCGCTTGTCGCAGCAGATGATGTTGCGCAGCGTCTGCAGCGCGTACAGCGTCTGGCGCGTGTCGTAGATGGCCAGATAGAGCAGCAGATGGTTGTGGTAGAGTTGTGCGGCATCCGTGTGCCGGAACGTGCCCAGCGAGCTGTTGCTCTTGGTGGAGGAGCGTATGCTGACCTGCTCCTCGGCGGCCGCGGCCGCAGCAGCTGCGTTCTGGCGCAGGATTTCCACATTCTGCTTGCTCTTCTCCAGCGTTCTCTGCCATTCCGGCTGCAGCTTGTTCGTCTCCAGACTCAGCGTGCGGCGTTTCTCCTCCACATTGATGGTGGGCTGACTGTGCTCGTTGCTCGTCTCCGGCTCCTCCTCGCTGTGCGTGGCTGTGGCCTCCGTTTCGAGCTGCTCGGCCAGATTACTGTGGTTGCTGTCCGTCGAGGTCTTGGAGATGCAGCTGAGCCGCTTCTTGTCGCTGCTCGTCAGCAGTTTCTTGCGCTTGCGCAGCTCCTTGGCCAGCTTCTTGTCGTGTGGCCGCAACAGCGCCGCCTCGCTAAAGTACTCATCGGCAGGCAGGGCATTCTCGTTGTCTGGCTGCTGCGCCGCCTGCTCCTCGCCGGGCTCATTCAGACTGGAGTCGCCGGGCGTCTTCTCGCGCGTCAGCCGATACGTCTTGCGGCTCTTGATGCGCTCGTGCTGCGTCAGCGCCTCCGTGACACGCTCGCAGTCACCCACAAAGCGCTTGACGTCGTCTGCAGCGCCGCCGGCAGCGCCAACGCCAGCGCTGGAGCTGATCGTTAGGCTGTCCTCCTTGTCGATGCTCGTCTCGCGCAGCTCCGAGTCCGACTCGAAGTCGCTGCTCTCCGAGTTGTCGGTGATGTCCTGGTCGTAGTGCAACGATGGCTCCTGCTCTGCGGCTGCCTGCGATTCACTCACGCGCGTCTCCGTCTCGTCCATGGCGCTGGCCAGCTTCTGCTCGAGCGGCGTTTGGGGCGCATCTTTGCCGGCGCCGGCGCTGGGCACCAGCTCGATGCGCGGCTCCTCCAGATCCGTCTCGTCGTCGAAATCGTGCGCACTCTCCAGCGGATTGATGATCAGTCCAATTGTGTTGATATCCTGCAGCGCTTCGCTCGCATGTGGAGTTTTGTCGCTCACAAAATTGGCGGTTCTGTTGGACTTGCCGCTGAGCGTCACGCCAAAGATCTTCTTGTGCAGGTGTCGAATGGGACTCTTCTTCTTGCCGCTGCCCACGCTGCCGCTGCTGCTGGCCGCCTCCATGTGGTGATACTTCACGTTGCCCTGCTCCGAGCTGATAGCATAGACGTCGCGCTCAAAGGCTGGCGCTTCATCGTAGGCGGACTGCTCTGCCTCGGTCGCTTCGCGATAAAGCTGCTGCATGTGCACGATGCCCACACGCTTCGAGTTGGCCGAGAGAAGGATCTTGTAGAGCGGCTTGGTCAGGCGCGCCAAGTCGCCGCGCAGCAGCGACGCCTGCAGCCAGTTGGTCACAAACGTGCGCTCGGACATGTAGTGCGGCAGCGCCAACGTGTCCAGCACCTTGAGCAGCGTCTTCTCGAAGCCCCGCGACATCTGCTTCTCTCTGCCCAGGTGCCAGAGCAGCTCGAACTTCTTGTAGCTGCGCGCCTGACTCTCTCGCAGGCGTTCCAAGCTGCTCGAGGGACACAGCAGCTGTGCGTCCGTGACGCGCTCCAGCTGGAAGCTGCGCAAAGCATTGCCAGCTCCCAGTCCAGTCTGGGATTGGACCTGCAGCAGATGCTGCGCATGCATGCGATTGCCAATGACCGACTCGACGAGTCCGCTCTCCAGACAACTGTGCAGCTGATGCAGCAGCGCCGCAATCTGCGAGGGATCAATGCCCGTGGTGCCGAGGTAATCCCACAGTATGGAGCTGACCAGCTGAAAGACGCGTGTGCGCTGCTCCAAGTAGTTGACGTGCCCGAACTTCAGCAGTGGCAGCATCACCACAAACGTTACGCCCGGACTGGTGGTGTGCTCGATCTGCGAGCGCAACAGGCTGAGACAGAAAAGAGCAGAGAGTCAGCTGGAGTGCGAGAGAGTGGTAAATGTTTTGCTTACCTGATGAGGTCGAAGAGCGTGGTGATGGCCGACACCTGCAGTTCCTTATCGCTCTGCGCAAAGCAGGCCACCAGGCACAGCACCTTCAGCCAGTTGGGCAGCTCAGGCTCTACAATTACAGAGAGAGATTAGTTGGGAAAGTCTTTGGTAACTCTTGGGCACGCACCACTCTTGTCCAGTATGATGTGCTTGTTGCAGTTGGGAAACGTGGACATCTCCACCAGCAGACTGGCGGCCAGTTTGATGGCCGAGCGCAACGCTGAGCTCAGCTGCAGCTCGGACAGCTGCTGCACACTGCGCTGAGTCTGTGTGTCGATGAGCAGCTTCTGCTGGGGCTCCTCGGTGGCATCGCTGTCGCTGCTGATCTCGCTGGCAGTGACCGTGGGCAGCGAGAGATTCAGTAGCCGTTGCAGCTGCTTGGAGCGCGCCACAATATCCACACGCAAGAGGCCAAATAACCGCTCGATTTGTGACTCTCGTTGTGGGCACTGATGCTCAAGCACTTGCTCCACCATGAACATACTCGAGGTGTGGCTGGTGGTGCGTTGCAGCTGCACCTTGACGGCACACTTGTCGCTGCTGGAGCTGATGTCGACGCAGCTGGCGGCAGTTTCAATTTGCAGCAGCTGCCGCGCCAAGTAGACCTCGAAGAAGATCTCGTATTGTCGTATGCATTTCTCCAGTATGGAGAAGCCACGTTGCTGCGTGGCCTTGCTCTGCTCGTCGTCCAGCTGAAACTCGGGACAGTGCTCGGGTGGCGCACTCTTGGGCGGCTCCTCGCCGACATCGTCGGGTACATCGTGCGCGTTGGCCGTATTGGGTGTCAGCACAATGTCCTTGGGCCGCGTCTTTTTGGGGCTGCTGCGTATGAAGGGCACCTTGGCCTTGGCCTTGATCTTCTTAATGCTGCGCGGCGTGTCCAGATCCGACGACGACTGCTGGCCCGTGTCCGAGGCGTTTATCTGCGACAACAGATGTTAGCTTCAATAATACCATTAGCATTGCAGATTACTCACATCTTTATCCAGTTCGGAGAGACGCGAGAAGGACTTGGCCTTCTTCTTGGGACTGTGCCGCACCACACTCTGGTTGGAGGCGGAGCGCCGTATAAGCTCCTCATCATTGGGCTCGCCGCTCTGCAGCGAGTGCTCGCCAAACTGATTGAGACGCGAGTCCGATTTGCTCTTTTCCAGCGCATTCGACTGCGTGGCGGACTCGATCAGGCTGCTGCTGTTCCCGTTGCTGCTTCCATTGGCATTGCCCGTCTTCTCGTCCAAACCCAGCCCGCTCTGCTCCAACAGCTTGTTCAGTTTAATGGGACTGCTGCAGGAGTATGCGCAAAGATAATCATTGCCAAACTAGAATCTGAGTGTAAGTTAACTTACGTGATCATCGGCTGCACTCTAGACACGATCTTCATGCAGAGCTTGAGCGCGGAAGTTATCTCATCGCTGCTGAGACGCTCCATGTGCAGCGAGAGCAGCTGTGTGATGGCCAGGAATACCTTGGGCAGGTAAACACGTGTCGTTTCGGTGTACATCTCCAGCGAGATGGTCTCCAGCAGGAACTCGGTGAGCACACAAATCTCCAGCACACACGGATCGCCGGAGCCGACGATGCTGGCAAATTTGCCATCACTGCTGGACTGGGCGGAGCTTGGCGCCAGCTGGCAGGCGCGCTCAAACATGTTGGTCATGTAGCTCCAAATGTAGGCCGGATCGAAGGTGGCGAAGAGCAGGTTGGCCGACTTGAGCGCGTCCGCGTTGCTGCTGGATATGTACATGGCGCGTATGATGTCATGCAGCACAAAGTCCAGCACAGCGCTGCCGATCTCCGCCTTGTCCAACAGCGACAGCATAATGCGATACGGCTTCAGATCCATGGGCTGGCAGGCCAAGCTCAGCCGCAGTGTGCTGACCAGCGCACTGATCAAAATGTGCCGCGAATGCGTCACAAAGTACGGCTCAGCCTCCTTCTGTCCGTCCACGGAGGCCGAGTCCAGTGAGAGCGTGTCGTAAGTGGGCGAATTCTTGGTCACCTCGCTGGCCAGCAGCCAGGAGAAAAGGCGCCTGTTCAGCGACATGTCACGCCTCAGTATTGTGTTCAACCCATTTGTGACCAGCAGCACCAGTTGCTCCTCGTCGAGCAGCTTGGTGTGCATGGGGAAACCAAGCAGTAGAAACTCTAGTGTATTGCGCTGCACCAAGATCAGCGAATCGTTGAGGCAGGCGCACAGCGCGGACATCATTATCTCGCGATTGTGACCCATAATATAGATTTGCTTCTGCATGTCCAGGCGCTTGTTGAAGTGCTCCAGCAGAAAGGTGATGGCGGGCAGACGAATGGCCGCATTGTTGGCCACCGACTCCCAGAGCACCGTATAGAAGTGCATCGGATTAACGGCCAGACAGACATTCTTCAGCAGTGCGCTGATGCGATCAAAGTGATCCAGACCACAGTCATAGCCGGGCAGCACGCCGCTGAGGAATCCGCTCAAGGCTGGACGCAACTTATCGCCCAGTGGCACAAAGTAGGTCTCGTAGATGGTGAGCAGTGCGGGACGCACATTCATTGCCGCATAGCCCAGCAGCGGAAACAGGCCAGCGCTGCACAGGATTACAGAGAACAGATAAGCATTATATATTCTGTATGCGCAACGCTAATCATACACTCACCCATATATGAACTCTTGGGCCAGACGCTCGGGCCCCGTCTTGCTGAATATCACCGAGTACGTCTCGAGGGCCTTCAGATGAACGCCCGAGGGCAGCGCTGGATGCATGCATTGCGCCAAGCGCTTGGCAATCTTCAGTCGCCTCGGTATGACTTGGTACTGTGTATTACTCGATATGGCCTATCGCAAAAGCAAGTTCAAGTAGAGTTAAAGCACACATGACACACACTCGACACGGGCAAGGGCGAAAGTCGTTCAAGGCCGCTTCGGCAAGCCGAAGTTTAGACACTCTGACCGACTGAAGTCGACTTAATTCTAGGTGCAAGCCAAACAAAAATAAACAGCCAAAGACTGCAACGTCGTAAAGCTTGAAATACTAATCTCTAATGAAATATCATATAGTAAGCAAGTTGCTGCATTTCTACCGAGTTTCAGATAGATAGCTTAATATATTTTGAAAAGCAAGCAAGCTATTGTTGACTCTACTCATCAATTGAGGGTTTTTTTTCAAATGTAAACATAGTTTATCATATGCTAAGCTAAGATTGCCGGCTGCTTCAATGACAGTTGTATCTATAACTGATTTGATTGAGCTTATCTAAATAGAGCGTCAAAGTTTCTCATAGTAGAAGCGGACAGCGGCTACTCAGTTTGTGTTTTACAGATATATACAATGGGGGCTTGAGATTACATAAGGGAAGTGCATACAAGTTTTTTCCCTAATTCGATTTTATAAAAACAGTTGACTTTCAGATGGATTAATTGCCTACTTAAATTATTAATACAATTCTAAAAGTTGTATGGCGACGACTCGCCATGTAACTAAGTGGCAATAGTTTCTGTTGCAGGCCTGCAAAAAGTCGCACAGTAATTATAAAGTCAGAAGTCAGTTAAAACAATACCGATAAGGGCGAATTGACATATAGCGTGAATCAGCGCTGCGGGTGTGAAAACAAAAAGCTTGTAAAGGGGAAATGCGGGCTAAAGGGGCTGGTCACTATCTGACGTGGCTGGGAATACAGTGAAAACTCCCTTGGTGGATACTTCTACTACTGGAACACTGCTCCTGGAGGACACGATTACGTGACAATTGATAGTATTCAGAGCAAGTACAGATTTTTGAGTGGTAGTGTTCGCCCTAGTGAGTTTTCACTGTATTTGGCATGCAGGCTGTGCTCTTGCAGAGATAATGAATTGCAGCGCAGTTAGTCGAGTAGTTGTTGTACCTTGCTAAGTTTGCCCAAGGCGGAGATCAAATCCGCCCACTCGCTGGAGTATTCGAAATTGCGCAGCGCTTTGTCGATGTTCGTCATGTATTGGCGATACTTCGCCTCGGCCATGAGCTTCTGCTCCTCCATGAGTGCGTCCGCAGACTCCATGGCGACGTGTTTTTGTGACTCTCTCTCACTTGGCGACTGCTGCTGCTTCAGAAGAACGTAAAAGGAAAACAACAAACAAAAAATCAATAACAATTAACCAAACACTTGTTGCCGATGTCGATGACGACGAGACGATGATGCGTCGTGTCCTTGAGATTTGGTGCTGCTGACTGTTGTTGTTTTGGTTTATAACAAAAAAAAAACGACTAATGCATACACATTTAGTGAGTGTGGCCCATTCTCTCTCGCTCACTGCTGCATCAGCTGCAGTTGCCCATGTTTCTGTTTCTGTTTGTGCTGCGGCCGATTGCCAACAATGGACAAAATTACACAAATCACAAGCGAAAAACGTATGTATATGTATACACTTGTATGTATGGGTGTGTGTGTGTCTGTTGTTGCCGATGTGTGTGTTCTTTGTTCAGCATAGACGTGGTATCTAGTATTATTTGCAAATTAAATTTAATTCTCGAATATTTTCCACATTTCACCTTATTAACCCGCAGTGGGCAGCACAGTTATTTTTATTGTGTTCTTTTATTTGTTTTTCTGTGTGTTGTTGTTCGCTCTCTCGCACGTCACACAATTGACTGCAAATGCAATTACTGTAACAACGACGACGACGTCCACTCTGGAGTCAAATCGCAGACTCGAGACTCGCGACCAGCTGATGACGAATTTTTTGCAGACACGCAACACAACGCAGAGCAAAATACTTTTGTTTATAATTTTATGTGTTACGTTGAACTCCTTTCTTTTACAACAGTTTGTGTCGCCATCGATAATTGCACATGTTTGTTTATTGTCTTATTGATTTACATTTCAATTAACATATGTAGTTTTCGCGAGAAAAAAAATTACAATAAAAATAATACGGACAGCTCTATTCGTGGTCCGTGCTCTTACATTTTCTAATACATTTTAATAGTTATATCGATACGTCGACCTATCGATACATAACAAAGATGATAGTAGAATGACACTCACTAGATATTTGTTCTTTTAGCGATAGTTCGAGACAAGTAAATTAAAAAATGTTTTTAAACATCAAGGATATTAAAAGGTATTTCAAAATATTATGTAGTTTTAGTTTATTCAATAATTAGGTGTATTTAATTTTAGCACATGTTGAAAATTAGTACAACACACAATATCGATATACCGATGGCCGATACTAAAAATAATTTTCGTTATTTTTGATTTCCCATAAAATAATAATGCGAAACAAGTTGAATTATAGCAAAGTCAGCATATGTTTATTTATTTTCTTTCAAAAACTCAATAAATTACTTAAAGAAATCTGCAATACTTGTTATCCAAATAAATACAAAACTGTTTTGATTAAATGCAAAAGCAACGTGAAAATAACTTAATGAAAATGAATAGAATTTGTCCACAGTATTAGTTTGCAACCTTGAATTATCATAAATAAATACATGTTGAGTTTTACTTCTTCTTCTTGTTCTTGCCCTGCGCTCCAGCCGCTGGAGCACCAGTCAACGCTGTCAGCTCCTTCTTCAGATTCAATAGAATATCAACTTCGGGTTTCCACACGGCAGCATCCCCATTGGCCTTCAGGGTGCGCACTTTCTCGCCCTGCTTGGCGATTTTGTCTTCCAATTCTTTGATCTTTCCCGCATCCGCTGAGACTGCAGCTGGCGCTGGAGTGGCAACTGAAGGCGCTGCCTTGGCTGCCTCCAGTTTCTTCTTCAGATCGAGCAGCACATTAACTTCCGGCTGCCACACTGCCTTATCTTTTGTACTGCCCTTCAACTGACGCACTTTCTCGCCCTGTGCTTGTACAGCTTGCTCCAGTTCTTGCACCGACTGTGAGCCACTTTGTGGAGCTGTGGCTGCCGCTGGAGTTGGGGCGGTGGCCGATTTCTGTGCGGCTTCTAGTTGTTTCTTCAGGTCCAGCAGTTTGGTCACCTCCGGCTGCCAGACTGCCTTGTCTTTTGTGGTCGCCTTCAGCTGTCGCACCTTCTCGCCCTGAGCCTGCACAGCCGCCTCCAGCTCCGCCACATTCGTTTGTTGGGTCTTTGCAGTTTTAGTCTCCTGAACGCCGCCATACTTGCTCTTGAGCTCATCGATGTAGGCCTGCTCCAGTTTGGTAAAGAGCGGCGATGGCTTGCCGATCTTGTGGCCAGTGGGCAGTAGAATAGTGGCCAATGGTTTCCTACAATCAAATCGAATTAGTTACAAACTAAATTGTTGAGTTACAAGAAGACACTTACTCAGGATTCAGTGGTGTTTGCTTGGTATTCAGCTGGTCGAACATGGTGCGCGCCGTGGTTGGCATGTAGGGGTAGAGCAGATTGGCCAGCAGACAGGCAATGTTGGCGCAGAGACCAATAATGGTTGCCGCACGCTTCTTCTGCTCCTCGTTGCCCTTGAGCAGCACCCAGGGCTGTTGGGTTTGCATGTAGCCATTGCCATGACGTGAAATAGCCAGCAAATGGCGAATGCCATCACGCAGCTTGGCCTTCTCCAGGGAATTAATGTAACCACGCAGTTCACGGTTGATCAAAGACAGCAGCACAAGTTCGTCCTGGGCGAGCTCAATCTCCGGCACAGTGCTATTGAAGTTCTTTTCACAGAAGACCAAAGCGCGATTGACAAAGTTACCCAGATTGTTGAGCAGCTCCGAATTGTTGCGGGCCGCCAGATCATTCCAGCTGAAGCTCGAGTCCTGACCTTCGGGGCGTGCGGATGCCAAATAGAAACGCCAAACATCTGCTGGAATGCCCGTCTCCTGGGCATCGTTGCCAAAGACGCCAATGCCTCGACTCTTGCTGAATTTGCCGTCCTCGTAGTTCAGATACTCAGTGGCCATGATGTGGCTAACAAGAGTGTGGCCCTTGTTGATGGCCAGCAGAATGCTGGGCCACACCACCGAGTGGAAGGGCACATTGTCCTTGGCCATGAACTGGAAGAGCTCCACGTCGGTGCCCTTAGCGGGTTGCCACCACTGCAGATACTCCTTGGTGTAGCGTTTCGTCATGGACACATAGCCGAAGGGCGCATCGAACCACACGTAGAAGACCTTCTTCTCGAAATTCTCGTGCGGCACGGGAATGCCCCACTTCAGATCGCGCGTAATGCAGCGAGGTTTGAGACCTTCCCGCAGCCAGGCACGTGTTATCACCCGCGCATTGTTTGTCCAGCCATTCTCTGCACGATCCACCCATTCACGCAGCTGGGGCTCTGCCTTGGGCAAGTCGATGAACAGTTGATCTGACGATCGCAGAACTGGCGCGCTGTTGCAGACCTTGCAGCGCGGACGCAGCAACTCAGTGGCATTCACCAGCTTGCCACACTTGTCGCACTGGTCACCGCGTGCATCCTCATAGCCACAGCCAGGATGCGGGCACGTGCCTTCGACAAAGCTACAAAGTAAAAACATTTGATGAAAATACATTTATAGAAAAATTTAAAATAAATATTATATTAACTGCTTTTTGGCTAATTTAATATCGTTATCAGGCAATAAAAGCCAATTACAATAAGAGTAAATAGGCCAAAAGTAAGTTAAACAAAATGAATTTAATTAAAGCCAAATAAGCGATGTTAACAATGTGAACTGCTGTGGAGGGATTTGATTTCCTGCCACTGTAATCTTAATGCTCCGTTTACAGTTTTAGATCTCGTGTTCTAAAGATGTTCGCGGCAGAATCATAAATATTGAATTTGTTGTAATACTCACCGATCTGCGAGGAAACGATCGCATTTCTGGCAGAGCAGCTGATCCACGCTCTCCTTGAGAATGTAGCCTGCATTGTAGACATCCTTGAAAGCCTCTTGTACAACGCTGTAGATAAAATAAGGCATCTTTTGTTTAAGTTGTTCTTCCGGAATCACAAGGACAACTTACTCGGTTTGTTCCTGAGCGGTGGTGCGACCAAAGTAATCGAAGCCGATGCCGAACCAGCGATAGATGGCATTGTGTAGCTCAAAGTATTTGTCGCAGATCTCTCGTGGCGTCATATTCTCGGCCAGCGCCTTGTTCTCCGTCGCCGTACCATACTCATCTGTGCCACAGATGAGCAGCGTGTTGTAGCCAGCGCTGCGAGAGTAGCGAGCAAAGATATCAGCGGACAGCACGCAGCCAATGATGTTGCCCAGATGGGGCACATTGTTGACATAGGGCAGCGCCGAGGTGATGAGCACATTGCGCTCGCCCGCCTTGGGCAGCACAGTGCGTGCCTCGGCGAGTTCCTGAGGTTTGCTGTAGGTGAATGCAGCACGAGACGCGCTGATTTCCTCGTCTGTGATGGTGTCCGCCAACGTGGAGCCCGTGTCGGCCAGCAGATTGCCAGCATCTGCCAGACTGGCACGCTTGAGGGGCACATGATGCAGGCCACCATATCGATTGGATTGCTGCAGCGCATTGAAGCTGAGATCCTTCAGTGGTTGCTCACTCAGCACCTGCTGCACCTCGGGCAGTGCCTTGATCTTGTTGTACCAGCTGCGCAGATTCTCCACATTCTGGGCGCCCTTCAAGGTGCCATCGGGCGCCAACAGGGACCAGACTGCGAGGTCAGCTGCCGTTAGTTTATTGCCCGCTAAGTACGGTGAGGTCTTGAGGCTATCGTTGAGTTTCTTTACTAAAGTGTTGAGCACGGGCAAAGCGTTGGGATCGGCTCGATGACCCACAGCCATGTAATGAGCCAGAGCTGGCGCCAGCAGCGTCGACGACCATTCCAGCCACTATGCGTGAGTGTGAAGTGCGTTAGATCTAATTTAATTGGTTTAACCTTGAAGCGGGCAAGACTTACCTCGTCACATTGTTGCCCCTCATCGCCGCTCAGCAGATATTTGGCTATGGCGGCAGTCGAGAACAAGCGCAGTCCGTTGTCCAGCTCGATTGTGGGCAGGACAAGCAAGTCCTTGAACTTGGCATCTGCAATGCAAAGCGGTTATTGCATCAGTCAGTGTTACTGCCATCAACAACACTCATCGGTTGGTTGCACGTTGCCGGCCCACAGCATTTACATACATATTTTTCCCCCTCTTACCATTTAGGTTAACCAGCTGCACTTGGACCGTCTGCTTGGCGAATTTCGCCAGCATCAGCAGCTGCAGACCGAGCGGATTGCCCTCATTTGTGTAGATGATCATCTTTCACCAGCGATTTGCTAAGTTTTTAACAATTTTAATTGCCAATTTACGTGGCAAAAAAACGGGTTAAATTAAAAATAAAGCTCCCCTCCAGTAGTTAGAGAACTTGCACGCGCGCAGTGTGACCGTAAATGGCATTTCGAAAAGCGCATAAATTACCATCAAAGGTCACGACACATCAGTTGTCGATAGTGGCCAATTCGTATTCTACTGACTATCGATAAGTTAGCGAAAAGGTTTTAAAGTCAGCTGGCTGCGACAGATGGCGTTAGTGTTGGTGGTGGCTTGCACGTAAACATTTGTGAAAACGTTTTGAAGTTGTAAATTGTTAAAATGGGTGAACGCAAAGGGCAAAACAAATATTATCCGCCCGACTATGATCCGAAGAAGGGCGGCCTCAATAAATTCCGCGGCACCCATGCGCTACGCGAGCGCGCTCGCAAAATCCACCTGGGCATCATCATCATCCGCTTTGAGATGCCCTACAACATTTGGTGCGATGGGTGCAAGAATCACATTGGCATGGGAGTGCGTTACAATGCCGAAAAGACAAAGGTGGGCATGTACTACACCACGCCCATTTACAAGTTTCGCATGAAATGCCATTTATGCGACAATCACTTTGAGATACAAACGGATCCCGGCAATTTGGACTATGTGATACTCTCGGGCGCCCGACGCCAGGAGAACCGCTGGGACCCTCTGCAAAATGAGCAGGTGGTGCCCGAGACAAAGGAGGTGCAGAAGCGTCTCTTCGACGACGCCATGTACAAGCTGGAGCATCAGGCTAAAGATGCCAAGGCAGCTGCCGATGCCAAACCCGTGCTGCAGAAGCTTGTGGAGCGCAATCAGAGTGTCTGGGATGACAGCTATGTGGCCAACTGTCGCCTGCGCGCCGAATTTCGGCAGCAAAAGAAGGAAATTCAAGGACAGCAGGAACTCGACCGGCAGCTGCTCGCTAAAAGCAGCTTGGACATTGCCTTGCTGCCGGAGACTGCGCAGGATCGAGAAATGGCAGCACTAATGAAGCTGCAAACCAAATCCGCCATCGAACGCGAGTCGGAGCAACGGCTTGAACTGCTCATGCGACCAGCACTGCCGGGAGCGACGACGACAACCTTTGGAGGCTTAAAACGACAAAAGGCGCTGAGCACACAGCTGAACCTGCAGGATTTGGGCATCAAGCGCAAACCTACGACGACGCAGCCAAAGGCGTTGGAGAAACCTGTAAGCCTGGTTGGCGATTACGCCGACTCCAGCACCAGCTCAGAAGACAGCATCGCAGACCCAAATGATTGAATTTATTTCTATCGAATAATATACACAACAGTCACTAAAATTTCTCAATACATTCCCATGTTTATATCTTCCTCCTCTTCTTGTTCCTGCTCCTCGTCATCCACAACATTCTGCATCCTCTGCAGCAACGGCGACCTATGATTCCGATTTTCTTCCTTAGACGTCAAATCGTAGAGCACGTCACCGACGCGATCGCAGAATTCGACATGTTCATTCTTACGCGAGGATTCCAACAACACATTCTCGATCCTACGCAACTTCTCGTACGCCCACTCTCGTTTGCCGTCCGCCTCCAGTATCTTCTGCTCCAGCTCGTACAAGGTTGCTCTCAGCTGTTCCTCGGGGCTCTCCTCCTTTGGCACGCTGGCAGCACGAGGCTTGATTGGCTTGGGTTGCTGCAAAGCGTTCGCTGCCGATTTCATATTTTCCATGCCCGGCGCTTGGGAGTCGAAGAACTTTTTGAACCACTGCAGGAATTCAAAGTTGTCCTGGAAGCGACCCTTGATCAGGCGGTCCACGGGAATCGTCTTGTCCAGCTTGAGACGTGTTAGGGCGCCCTGGAATAGCTTCATGTTGTGAAAGGATTCATGCTCGAGTTTGGCCAGCATCTTGACGCGCTTCAAATTGATGCAATTGGGAAACATCATTTCCATCATTTGGCAATAGGCGACACCTAGCGAAAGAATAATTTTCGGTATGACATGATATTGACATCTACTAAAATCAAAAGAGCAGTGAACTTTCACAACATTCAGATGTTGTAATAACTACTATAAAATATATGAATTTGTTTGATTGTGATGTCAGAACAATCATACAGCAATTCATTATTATAAATAGGGGGGTTGATATAGTGACATGATCTGCTTACCCGAGCTCAGCTCTTCGATCTTTTTGAACTGCCCATCGACCATTCGATTGACCCAATCGAGCATTTGATGGCGTGACATATTCTCCGAGTTGACGCTGGTCAGTGAAACGGTTGGCTTTAGGTCGGTCATCTTTGTGTGTCCACAGGTATGTGAGTAAGCGTATAAAGTGGAATTATTGTGTTTGACTTTCTGTCAGCTGTCTGTAGGATTCTACGCAATTGTGTCTACAATTTTTGCCAGCTGCTTACAAAGTGGCTGCGAAATTTATGATTTTATTTGTCTATTTTTCTTTGTGTTCTTGACAACTTTACACACACTCTACTACTGAAATTCGGCACCTACTTTGTAGCTTTACAGTTATTTTCACAGCACTTTTTCTTTGTTGTATGCGCCTCGCTTGCTTGCAATCAACTTGTTACTTCTTAGTCTTCATGCGTCTCCTCTTTCCACCACCCATTCGTTTAAGCTTTGGCAGGCTGGCAACCCTGGCGACGATAGTAAGTCGAGTAATCGTTTTCGCCAGGATCACTTGGCAATTGCAATTGCGTGCGCAATAAGCGTGCTATCGATAGGCACGATTAACTTTAATCGTTTTCTGTTTGCATTACAAATCGAATTTAAATTTTCAAACAGTTTATTGACGACTCGCTCACAATGTTTCGACTTTCTTAATAAATTCTATGACATCTTCGTATAGCACCTTGGGCACTTCGAGGGCAGCAAAGTGGCCTCCTCTTCTGTAGTAGGTGCTGTGGATGAGCTTCCTGAACTTGTCTTCCAACTGTGTATCCAGGAACTGCATAAGATCGCCCTTGAACCGCGCACAACCAGTTGGCACAGACGTCGGCACGCGCTCCAGGTTCAAGGCGCGCTGTGCATTCGACCATGACTCAGCATAGAGCCGCTGCGAGGTGGTGATCGAGTTGGTCAGATAGTAAATCATCACATTGTCGAACAGGGCGTCCAGTGTGTAGCGCTTGGTGAGACCTCCGTCGGGAAGAGCGCGATAGCTGGCATTTGTCCAAGTGGAAAACTTTTCCAGAATGTAGGCTGCAAGGCCCACGGGATTATCGGTTAGAGCTGCGCCCACAGTGTCGGGCTTGGTGGCCTGCAGATGAAAGTAGCCGCTCTCTTCTATCATGAAGCTAGCTTCTTTTGATTTAGGAAAGAAGAAATCCTCATAGCCGCTGGGCGCAAAGAAACTTGGCCACAGATTGGCTAGCCAGCCCTTAACCTGCGACTTGGGGCTCAGATTTGTACACATGTTGGAATGGAAGCCCAGCACATTCTCCGGATAAAGTGTGGCCATATGCGAGCCCACAATGGTGCCCACGTCGCCGCCATGTACAAAGAACTTTTTGTAGCCCAAACGCATCATCAGATTGTGCAGAATGACGGTCATCTGAGCCGGGCCGAAGCCTGGACGAGCTGAACCCTACAACGTTTTCCAATTAGAATTTAGATCCAACTAATTGTTGAGCTAACATTAAGTACCTGAGACCATCCGTAGCCCGGCAAACTGGGCGCAATCACATCGAAAATATACTTGTTCTTGGCGTCCAATTGGGTTTGGTGCAGCAAGTGCGCAAACTCGTAGAACTCGCACACTGATCCCGGCCAGCCATGGAGCAACAGTATTGCATAGTGCTGCTTGCCCACCTTGTGCTCATCCTTGACCTTCAGATGCAGAAAGTGCGTGTTCAGACTGAAATCGAAACATATTTAAATTCTAAAATGATTTCTTGTTGCTTATGCTTACCCCTGAATTTCGGTGGTGAAGTGATTGAATTGCCCAAGGAATGTTTCGCGTTCGCGCCAACGTGGCAAGTAGTCGTCACGCCAATAGGCCACCAGTTCCTTCAGGTAATCCGAATTAAAGCCATATTGAAAGGCCACACCTTGTAGTGGAGGTGCGAGGCGCAGAGTGCGATTGAGTTGCTGCCTCAGATCTTTTAAAGTCTAGTTACAGATGGAGATGTTTAGAAAAACTGGCCAGCATTCAATTTTCATTCAATTGGCTTCAGCTTACCGACTCAGGATACGCCAGCGGACTGTGGAGCACCTTCGAAGTTTTGGCCAAATAGGCGGCATAGTCTTTGGGCGATGCCTCCTTGCCCCACCATTGCTGTGCATCCAGAGTGGGCGCTGGCACATCGCCCCACAGTTCATTCAGCTGGCGGTAGACCACACCACCGCCTATGGCCAGCAAAATCAGCAGTAAGCGGCTTATTGTAGACATCTTTGCGACCGGAGCAACTTCTCAGCTCAAACGTTCCCGTCACACTGACTGCCCAGCAAGCAATCTAACCAGCCATATAGTATTTTGTCGAAGCAGGCAGCTAGTTTAGTTTGTTGTTGTTGTTGACGGTGATCGGCAAACATAGCAAACACACGATGATAAGCGCTATTCGTTGCTGTGGCAACCGCACGGTGTTGGAGCGACGTTCAATTATAAATAATAATAAACTCAATATGCGCATTGAGTTTGTTTGTGGGGGCGATTGGGCACCATTCGTCAGTTTAGCAGGATCAGTTGTCATAATCACCTAATAATTTCAAATTTGATAGCGCGATAAACTTTACTCTTGTTTCTTGGCATTATACAGCACAATGTGTTGGACAGCCAGCGGTTTTTTTGACACACAAAACTGGACAATCATCTTCAAAATGCAATTCATTAAAATTCTAATTTGAACTAATCTTGAATTTGAACCAATAACGAATTACAAAAAAAAGTATAGTTGAAAAGCTGAATCTATTTACGATCCAAGTCAAATTATAAAGTTAAATTCGGTTTAAGGGGGAGTGAAGAAAATTTAAAATAAACGAGCTCTGCGTAGGAAATACACTAGTATCTATAATAAGTTTGAAATCTCTTGCGCTTATAGTCTCTGAGATCTAAGGTGTTCTTACAGACGGACAGACGAATAGACGAACATGGCTACATCGACTCGGGGTATATATATATATTAAGGGGTCGGAGATTTTCTCTTCTGCCTGTTACATACTTTTTCCGATGGAACTAGTTATACGAGTAATACCCTTCTACCTTAAGGCTAGCGGGTATAACGATCAATTTCAAAAAGACAAATGCTTTCGTTCAATGTATTGCTTATAAGTATTTACATTATCAGCATCCACATTATTCTATATTATATATCAAATTAAAATATTCACATTACATTTTTTTGAAAAAACAACATTTTATTCGCACTGCACTTACAAAGTTTTTATGTTAAACTTGCGCTCAACTTTCTTAACGAATTCTATGAAATCCTTGTACAAAACCTTGGGCACTTCGAGGGCAGCAAAGTGGCCTCCCCTTCTGTAGTAGGTACTGTGGATTAGGTTCTTGAACTTGTCCTGCAGCTGTATGTCCAAGAACTGCATGATGTCGCCCTTGAACCGCGCACAACCCGTTGGAACAGACGTCGGCACGCGTTCCAGCTGCAGCTCGCGCTGCTCCTTGGTGTAGGCCTCAGCATAGAGGCGCTGCGAGGTGGTGATCGAGTTGGTCAGATAGTAAATCATCACATTGTCGAACAGGGCGTCCAGTGTGTAGCGCTTGGTGAGACCTCCGTCGGGAAGAGCGCGATAGCTGCCATTCGTCCACGTGGAGAACTTTTCGAGAATGTAGGCGGCGAGACCCACAGGATTATTGCTGAGTGCTGAGCCGATGGTGTCGGGCTTGGTGGCCTGCAGATGGAAGTAGCCGCTCTCCTCGATCAAGTACCGCAGCTCGTTTGATCTGGGGAAGAAGAAATCCTGATAGCCGCTGGGCGCAAAGAAACTGGGCAGGAGGCCAGCCAGCAGACCCTTCAACTGAGACTTGGGGTTCATATTGTTGCACATGTTCGAGTGGTAGCCGAGCACGTTGTCGGGGTAAAGTGTGGCCAAGTGAGAGCCCAGTATGGAGCCCCAGTCGCCGCCCTGAATGAAGAACTTGTTGTAGCCCAGACGCAGCATTAGGTTGCGCAGAATGACGGCCATCTGAGCAGGGCCCAAGCCTGGACGCGAAGTGCCCTAAAGAGAGGAGATTGTTAGCAACTGTTTCGAATTTGAGTTTGAGTAATTTGTACCTGGGACCAACCATAGCCGGGCAAACTGGGCACAATCACGTTGAAAATGTACTTGTTGTTGGGATCCAAATTGGACTGGTGCAGCAGGTGAATGAAGTCGTAGAACTCACGCACCGATCCCGGCCAGCCGTGCAGCAACAACACTGGATAGTGCTGCTTGCCCACCTTGTTCTCGTCGTAGACCATCAGGTGTAGAAAGTGCATGCGTAGACTAAATTAAAAAGCACATTATCATTCGAGGCAATGATAAGGCGTTATCAAAGCCGTAGCTCACCCCTGAATTTCCGTGGTGAAGTGGTTGAATTGCCAAAGGAACACTTCACGCTCACGCCAACGCGGCAAGTAGTCGTCACGCCAATAGGCCACCAGTTCCTTCAGGTAATCCGAGTTGAAGCCATATTCAAAGGCCACTCCCTCTAGGGGCGGTGCGAGGCGTAGAGTGCGATTCAGCTGTTTCGCCAGATCCTCAATAGTCTTTAGGTGAAATAGGTTATGGCAAATGAGAACAGCTCGGAGTGCGCTAAATGTGTTATCTTACCGATTCTGGGTACACAATACGATTGTTAACCACTTCGGAAGTGTTCGCCAAATAGGCCGCATAGTCTTTGGGCGACGCCTCGTCGCCCCACCACTGCTGTGCGTCGAAGGTGGGTGCGGGCAGATCGCCCCACAGCTGATTAACTCGCCTGTAGACCAGGCCGCTGCCAATGGCCAGCAGCAGCACCAGAATTCGTGTTATAGCAGACATTTTGGGTAGGCTAGACGAACTGCACCGCTCAAAGGTTCTCGTCACACTGACTGTCCACAAATGTGTGTAATCTGTTTAGCATTCCGCCGAGATTGCTGCGCCGACTAGTTGCGGCTTGTTCTTGTTGTTCGACATGTTGTTGTTGTTGTTATTGGCGGCGATCGTAAAACTTCGCATACACACGATGATAAGCGCTTTTCGTTTGTTTAACTACGCTACGAGGGCGAGCCGAACATATCAGTTCGATCGATTGCTAACTCCAGCTTTGTCATTCGTTCAGTCAGTAGGAGCTTTGCGTAGTCAGCTATGCTTAAGCGTGATCATGGTGACCGCTTGCGAGCTTTTGTAAGCTTTTTTGCGTTGCTTGTGCCGGCGCTTTGGCGTGTTGTTAGTTGAGAAATTGATTAGTTTCTTAATTGTGGATAATTTGTAACGCAGCTGTTCGCTGGGTCAAATGGTGGCTTTGCTTTGACCGCTAGCGACGACATTCGTTGGCTAAAACCGGGCTAAGTATATATGGCAACAAGTACGAATATTACAAAATATTTGCTCTGTTACCAATTGTGGGTAAATAGGAAGTTACAATGACTTTTGGGCAACAAATCTTTGCGACAGCTGACAATAATTATAATACTTTGTGTGTCATGTGTCCACGAGCAGAGGGCACTTTAACTAGCTTTTGATGAGAACACGTACGTTACGTACTCGATTGGAATAATGATATTTTATTTACTGGTCCAGCTGAATGGAAGTATACAACAAAATAACTTATACGTTCTTGAGCTACTAGAAATTATTGCAACATTCTGTCCGGAATTGATTTCTACAATTTGGTTAATTTTCACATTCCATTTAAATTCTAAAATCTATTTGGAGATTCACCTAAAGTTCAATGGAAGACTTTAATACAGTCCGGAAATATCAGGAATTGATTTCTACAATTTGGTTAATTTTCACATTCCATTTAAATTCTAAAATTTATTTGTAGAATGCAATCATTGAATACAGTGAAATTTATTCATGGTTTCCATTGGGCTACGCTCAAGCTTTGATGACAATTCGATTTTGAACATTGAACACTGTTTGTGTTTAGTCGCCACTCAAATTAACTTGAACTTCAGCTGAGTCAACATCACATATCACATTCTCTGCCAAATAAATCCAGCGATAGACTTTCTTGTATACAATGCTAACAGTAACTTTATTTAAATCCTACGCCGCTTCTAAGAAAATATAGAAATTCAGTGTAATGCACCTTATGCAAAGGCCTTCTTCACATAGCTGACAAAGTCGTCGTAGAGCTGCTGGGGCACCTCGAAGGCGGGAAAGTGTCCGCCGTCGTTGTAGTGCGTGGTCTGTATGCGATTGGGGAACTTGTTCGCCAGCACAGAGTCCGGAACGTGCATTAATTCATGCAGGAAGTGGGCACATCCGACTGGCGCATGGATGTGCACACTATCGATGCCCAGTCCCATTTGAGTGGGATTCATTGTCTCGGCGTAGAGGCGCACCGAGGTGGTGATCGAGTTGGTCACGTAGTAGACCATGATGTTGTCCAGCAACTGATCGTAGGTGAAGCGCTTGGTTATGCCGCCGTCCTTCAGTGTCTTGTAATCCTCGTTGGTCCAGGTCGAGAACTTCTCGATGATGTACGCGGCCAGGCCAACAGGATTGTGGGCCAGAGCAGTGCCAATGGTATCCGGCTTGGTGGCCTGGATGTGGGCATAGCCCATTTCCTCCATGGTGGTCCTGAAGACATGGCCCACGCCTTTGTAGAAGTGCGCGTACTGACTGTCAATGTAGAAGCTGGGAAAGATCGAGGACATCAGCAGTCGAATGCCGCCGAGCGGACTGTTGTTGCCGCACATGTTGGAGTGGTAGCCGAGCACGTTCTCTGGGTAGAGGGCAGCCAGGTTGCTGCCAATGATGCTGCCCCAATCGCCGCCCTGAATCACAAACTTATCGAAGCCCAGACGCAACATCAGATTGCGCAACACCACCGAGGCCTGAGCAGCTCCCAAACCGGTTCTCGCAGCGCCCTGCGAGTGCAGAATAAGCGTTAGTTTCGCATGGATCGTGATTAATGCGTTGGTTGGTTGCTGCTTACCTGAGACCAGCCGTAGCCGGGCAGGCTGGGTGCAATCACCTCGAAGACGTAATCGCTCTTATCATTGCCGGCGGTCAGAAGTGGCAAAATGTCGTAGAACTCGCGCACTGAGCCTGGCCAGCCATGGAGCAGCAGCAGTGGCAGAACCTTCTTGCCCTCAACCTTGCTGGGCTTGGCATGGATGAAGTGGATCTTCAAGCTGAAACATAAACATATAAAATGTATAAATGTTAATTGGCTGCACTCTAAAAGCATTTTAAATACCACGCATTAAAAACTTGACCTTGTGAAATTTCAATTATGCGCATTGTTTGCATACATTAGAATTTAGATATTTTATATTATAAATTACACATATGCTTACCCTTGAACTTCGGTCTGGAAGTGGTCGAATTTTTTGAGGAACTGCTCGCGTTCATTCCACTTGGTCAGATAGTTGTTGCGCCAGTACTTCACCAGCTTCTGCAACTCGTGCGAATTGAAACCGTATTCGAAGCCAACGCCCTCCAGCGGCTCCTGCAGTTTCAGCGGACGATCCAGCTGCGTCTTCAGATCGGCAATGAGCTGAACGGGTTAGGGTTGGGGAGGGGAGGGAAACGAGCGAAACAGACATGAGCGAATATGCGCAGCAATTGGGCAAACGGGTTTGCGCTTCATGGACTACCTAAGAGTTGCGCTGGTTACCTACCTCTGGCGCCACACTTATGTCATAGGGCAGCACTGCTTTGTTCTCCTTGTACGGCTGCTTTAGCGCGGGTCCCCAGTACTCGTTGCTGTCGAGCTCTGGACGCTTGCCGGGTGCCGACAAGTCACGATAGTTCTTGATGCTCACCGCCAGAACGGCGGCCAGCACACCGACGAGGATACGCACTGCGGTTACGCCTGCAGATGGCATTTTGTCAGATTGCGAAATGCCTGCTTTCGTGAAATTTAGAGGTGCTGAATAATGGTGATTCTTGCAATCTCGGGAACGCTCTGAGTCCTAAGCCGAATCTGCACGACAACACGATCTAAGTGCGCAAAGTAAACTGATCGCAGTTGTTGCGGCGCACTTTATACCCACCATGCGCGAGTGAGAGAGTGCATGCATTCAACTCATTGTGACAGAGGCCAAATTGTGTTGTGTTGGACAGACAGAGAGAGCCGAAGCGAGAGAGACAGTTTGTGGTGAACTAAGCAAAAACAAATGTGATACGGTGTTTGAGCACGCACACATGTATATGCACGCATATGTATGCATGTGTGTGCGCGCTGTTGTTAGGAATGGTGCGTGAGTGTGTTTGCAGGCACGCCGGCAAGTCGTGCGTGAGAGCTTTTTGTAGGTATCTACAGCATTGCACTGGGAAACAAATAAAACGGCTGCGATGACGTCTTTGTAAGCTATTCAATACATTTTTAATTATATATTATTATTATTATTACTTGTACAATTTTTAAAAATTGCATTTGTGAATTTGTAGAGAAGTGCAAGTAATTTGCACTGTCATCTCTGATTCTATTTGTAGATTCTCGCATTGCGAGCATGAGACAGCAGCCAAGCAATTGATAAACATTCAACTGAGGCATTAAAGTACGTGCATGTATGTGTAGCGGTATTTTTGTTATCAACTCGGCAAATTAGAGCTTTGTCGTATCTGCAAAAGCTAAAGCGCTGTTACACCATGATTAAGAGATAAAATAAATAAAACACGGCATTCAAAGTGCAGTGTTGTAAAATGCCAGTTGGCATAGCTGCGATAAGCGAGAGCGGCGGGCGATTCAAGCGCAAACTCCAAAGTATAGACGCTGATTAGTTATGCCTGAATGATTGCATAGACAGCGTATGAGCAAAGTTACGTTCTATAAATATAATAAACTTGCACGTATTATTTTGCCAGCTCATCGAATCAACTAATAGAGGGGGCATAGATCGTTTTGGATTCACTTTATTAATACACTAATTGAAACAAGTTGGTCAAATATCACGCTGAAAATATTGACAAATCATTCATCGTGCAGTCCGATCTTTTTCACAAACGTCGTGAAATCGCTGTACAACATGGATGGCATCTCCATGGCGGCAAAGTGGCCGCCGTGCTGGAAGTACATGTTGTGCTTGATATTGATAAACTTGTCACGCAACTGCCACTCCGAAGCAGGCGGCAGATCGTTGCGGAAGCGCGCACAGCCCATAGGCACTGGGGTCTGTACGCGATCCAACTGCAGATCACGGTAGGCCTTGGCCGTGTTCTCCGCGTAGAAGCGTCCGGCTGTGGTGGCTGCACTGTTCAGGTAGTAGACCATCACGTTGTCGAGCACCGCCTCCAGGCCGTAGACGGTGACCATGGCGCCAAAGTCCTGACGCAGAGCGGGCCCCGTGCAGGTCTGGAACTTCTCGAGTATGTAGCCGGCCAGGCCGACGGGGCTCGAGTCGAGGGCGGCGCCAATGGTGTCTGGCTTGGTGGCCTGTATGTGGAAGTAGCCGCTCTCCTCGACCAGCTCCTTGAACTTGTCCCAGATGCCGACGTGATGATCGTAGAACATGCGCGAGACGAGCACTTTCTCGGGATAGTAGTGGGTGTAGATGGCCTTGAGGATGGCCAGAGGCGTGTGCATGACGCACATATTGGAGTGATAGCCCAGCACGTTGTCGGGATAGAGAGTGGCCAGGTTGCTGCCAATGATGCTGCCCCAGTCGCCGCCCTGCACGAGGAACTTCTTGTGGCCCAGCCGCAACATCAGATTGCGCATCACGGTGGCCATTTCGGCCGCATTGAAGCCGGGACGCGGCGCCGCCTGTGGGAACACAACAGTTGGCCGGCAATCAATATCAATCGATAATCGATAGCAATCAGGCATGCACTTACCTCAGACCAGCCGAAGCCCACGAGGGAGGGTGCGACCACCTCAAAGGAGTAGTCGCTGATGTTGGTATCCTTGCGCAGCATGGGAATGAAGTCGTAGAACTCGCGCACCGAGCCCGGCCAGCCGTGGAGCAGCAGCAGCGGCACCACATGCTTCTTGGCCGCCACCTCCTCCTCGACGCGCTCGTGAATGAAGTGAATCTTCAAGCTGCAACAGACCATTAGTCACATACCTAATGCAGTCGCTGCGAAACTCACCCCTGTATCTCGGTGGTGTACTGCTTCATGCTGTTAAAGTACTCCTCACGCTGACGCCACTTGGTCAGGTACTTGTCACGCCAGTAGTCCACGAACTGTTGCAGCGCATTCGTGTTGAAACCGTACTCGAACGCGATGCCGTCCAGCGGATCGGCCAGCTTGAGTGTGCGATTGAGCTGCTGGCGCAGATCGTCAATCTCAGCCTGTGGCACGTCCAGGTGGAAGTCGTAGATCTTCGTGTCGGGCACATAGTTCTTGCCGTCGCCCCGTCCCCAGTAGGTGTCGTCTTTGTAGTCCGGCTTGGGCAGCGGACGTGTCAGGTCCGTGAAGACCAGATAACCGTAGCCGACAATCGCGGCGAATATGGCCACAATCAGCCCGAATATAGCCAGGCACTTCATTTCGCTGGTTTATCTAGCAACTATGCGAAATTTTAATTAGTTCCTCAGTGGCATCGAGTGTGCTCAACCGTTCTACGCGCTCGTCCAACGCCAACTGACTGCACTCGCAGTCGAAAGCTTCGATGTTCTATCGCCATCTATTCGACAATATCAGTGTGTGTGTGTGTGTGTGTGTGTATTAATCGACTGCATGTGTGTGTGGGCAAAGTATAAATAAATGATAGGCCGGGCACAGTGAGGCACAGATAGAATTGAAAATGCGAAGCAGGTTTGCGGTTTTGCTTATTATTATTCAATTGCTTCAATTACTAAACACAGTCGAAGTGAAAAGTTAAGTAAATACTGTTTGTTTGCTTGTCACTTATTGTTTTTGAATTATTTTGGAAAATCAGTGTGATTTTCCTCGACTTGGTTTCACTATTCAATTGTATCTTCAATTGCTAATCTAAATCGCTCAGCATGACATGTTGATATCTATGATTTACTCTCGTCATTTCATAGTCACACTCAATTCATTCAGTTTTATATACTATGTGTGTGCAGGCAAACCTCGCTATGATGAGAGAGTTTTCAACGAAGTTTTGACTTTTCTCAAATCAAGTGCTACACAACTGTGCTTCCGACCGGTTTAATCAGATTAAAGCAACAGTTTTTTTTTTCAATATCGCTTTGAGTAAATATTACCTCATCTAATGATGCTGTTTATAATTGAATTCTACTTTCAATTTTTATACCCACTATCCAAGGGGCAGCAGAGTATTATTAGTTTGTTTTGAAACTCTACGACACCTTCTATGACAACAATAAACTTGGAAGTTATTGGAGCCACAACTCAGTCTGTCCAACGTAAATTATAAGTGCTGCTGAAGTGATAAATGTAGCAGGTCATACGAGGGTCGTCTACTTTGCTTATTTGTGCTGAATATTAAATAACTATTTTCGCATTATACAATACCTATTTTGGTCGATTTGCCATTATATCTAGAATTTCTTGTTTATAATATTCATGACCATAATTAAACGAATTTGCCACTGTTTTTTGGCGAATAGACCGAACTAATTATGAATTTGCGAAATTTGCTGATTGTTTTCGGCGCTCATACTCCATATTTGCGGTTTACCACTGTACAATCACTTTGGTCGAGATTGTCGGTGGCTTGTCTAGCAGTTAAGACTGATTTGAGATATGTATAAGCAAGCTGGCTGTGTGTAGAGTGGACGACGATATCTTATCACGGTGCTCAATGGAACTTATTTATTACTTAGTTCCCACTTGCGGTGGTTGCCTCCCATCCAAGTGATGATGATGATGTGGCTCTCGGTAGCCGACTGTATTCTATTTGGGCCGGCAAACAAAAGTAGGCCACGTGGAGGTTTCGATGAAACTGAGATGTTTGCCGGCTAGAAAAATCGAAATAGTCAGATTCCTTGGCATATTTAAATTGAACAGAACTAAATTCAGCAGAATGTCGGAGATTGACGAGGCACAAGTATCGCCGCATATAACCCTGAAGATTCAGTCGGCGAATCGGGGCGTGGTGCCGTTTCGCATCAGGCGCATGATGTCGCTGGGCAAGCTGAAGGATGCGTATTGCTCGCAGATGGGCCTGCCCAAGGAGCTCACCATACTCTGCTTCGACGGCGATAAGATCAATGAGGACGAGACGGCCTCCTCGCTGTTCCTGGAGGAGGGCGACATGCTGGAGGTATTTGTGAAGCATCAGGCCGCGGCTGGAGATGGAGCTACGCTGGGCAGCCACTCGCTGTCCAACTAAAGACACATTTTGCTTTCGTTTTAATTTGTGTGCGTTGCTGTGCAAGATTATAAATCAAGTTTCCACTTGACATACGCTATGTCAATGAACCGTGGGGGGTGGAGTAGAGAGAGCGAGCTTTGTCTTGGGAGTCTCCGGGGGTTGTTGCACTTGTCGCTGCAAAGGACTCAAAGGCGACGCTGCTCGGGATAATTTGTATAAATTGTAAGGCAAACAATTATGTTGTCGACATGCACAAGCGGTGCCAGGAGAACGCTCGCCGCACCCCACGAGCGGCATCAAAAGTGCCGCCGAACATGCAAGCAGCCCGCCCCGAACCCCTGGGGGCGCAAGGGGCGTGGCTGGCGGCAAAACAATTCGACAATGTGGATTGTAATGCAAGTAAAATTAACGCAATTAGGCCAGAGTTAGGACACGATTCGATTTCGCTTGAAATTGCCCCCAAACTGATGCACTGCGCCACAAATGCGGCAAAGTTCGCGCTGCTCCTTCCACCGTGCCACGCCCTTGCTTCCTGCTTCCCTTGGCCTAGCGTCGTCTGGGTTGCCGCCTCCTTGCGTGCCGCGCCCAAATCGAATTGATAGCGCTTAGCCAAGGCACTTGGAAGCGTGTCAAAAACTGGCACTAACCCAAAAGGGACTCCGACGATTTCCATGCCGCGATCTGTGGCAGCGACTGAAACCGTTAATTGCCGCATTGATGGCCGCCTTATTTGCCGCAAGCCATTTCGTGGCAAGCGCGCCTCGGAGGCAAACCAATTTCGCCTTGGCTTTTCCCGTTTATTAAGTGTTATCAAGCCACATACCCTGCACTCGAGTAGGGGAGTATTTGTGGAGCCAATATTTTGATTGATACGGTAATCGAACGAATCTGGCTATCAATTCAGATTACACGCTCCAACCTCATATGCAGATAGGCTACAGTTTGCCAGTCAGTTTGAAGGGTATCCTGTTGTCGTTGAGCGCTTCCTGTAATTATTTGCCTGGCATTTTTTTTGTATTGTTACTGGCTCTCTAGAAAGTTGGGTGTTTTGAGTACACATAGTTGCCGCTACCGCCTCGTGTAATGGCCGCAATTATCATGAGCTGACACGCACTCCACGTCGAGGTACATTGAACCGAGTGCAATTGATTTTTGACATGTCATGAGCCGGCAACTGTTTTATAATATAACCTGGCACATTCGTACGCCGTTGTTGTATACCATTGATTTTTAGCCAGCACGACGAAGAGTAACTATGCCATATCAGTTTCGATTTATTAATTTATGCATTTATTAACGAGTAAATGTATTTTTAGCACTTGCGGCCATTAAAGTTGTTGGCTGTCGCTCGTAATATTCCATTGCGTGCTTTTAGGCTTATTCAAGATATGCCTAAAAGTAGGCAACAATTTGCTGACATTGACGTATACGCAATTGATGCGAGAGAGTGAGAGCGAGAGAGAGAGATGCAGCTAAGTGTTATGAGCAATAATTCCACATATCCAGAATACGCGAAATTGTGATTAGTTCTCAGCGGCCTGTAGCAATAAATAAGTCGATATTAATCTGCAATCCAGACTTCGCTGACGGCGCACAGGTATTTATTGCATTGTTCGTACAATTCGATTTACACAGATACACATGGGGCGATTAATTACCCTTCCTGCTCGGTCCATGCGCCGTGTGCGTCGTCCCAGACAGGAAATCGCCTCTTAGTGGGAGTATTTGTGCCATCAACGCCGAGGTCTGCGTCATCAACCTGTGCTGCACCTTGATGCACCTGTAGAACAACAACAGTTAAGAGACCATAACACGTAACGCATGTGTGTGCGTGTGAGTTCGAGCTGTGTCGTCAGTCCGTCATCATTCCGCGCACGCTGCTCCGCACTCACCCAGCACAGCAGGGCCAATAACATGGCCATAATATTAATGCACATCAGTTGCAACCGCATTTTTCACTCTCAGTCTCTCTGTCTGCCGTCTGCCGTCTGCTGTCTGCTGTCAGCTGTCTCGCGAGCGCTGTATGTTTTTCGACTGTGTTCGTGTTTAATGTTTACTCGCATTAAAGACAAAATTCACAATATTTATTTTATTTAATATTTTATTCGAGATTCAGCTATATGAACTGCTGATAAGCGGCAGTGACGAACGAGCAACAAAATTGAAATCAACACTGAAATGCTCAATGTTTTTTCACAGAAGCCACAACTGCTCGTAAATCAATAAATGGCAAATTAAACAACTAGACGGTCCAGCCGACAAGACTCAATGCTACCCTGTAATCAACACTTTAAGTTGTAGTTATTTTCTTTCCCTGTTATTCACTTTAATCAGCCTAATCTCTAGTTGTGAAAGCATGTAAAAATTGTTCTTATCAAGCGACTGAAATCAGCCTCCGTCAAAATAATTATAATCAGCTGAAAGTACAGGGTATTGAACAGTTATCGCCGCACAAATTGAACTTTCATAGAGCTTTATGTGTGACCATTTGGATATTTTTTTGGCCGAGAAAACATTTGAATCTGTGACAACTTTAAGTCGAATCTCGCACTCAATGGCTTTTCCTCATGCTCAATAGAATTTCACAATAAATTTGCATTGCCAGCCAAGAGAGCGTAGAAGGACAAATGGAAAATGGAAAACGGAAAATTTGCTAAATTGCAATTTGTCAAGTGAAGGAATAATATTTTTTTTAATGACACCCAGCCCAGCTGAGACACGACAAAACAAACAAAAGGAATCACCCGGGGGATGCACCCAGCAGATAAGACAAACACTGAGAGACTATAGACTGTGACATTGCTCTGCGTTCGGTGGTTTACTCTGCAGCAGTTGTCTGGGGCATGTGGACTATAAAAGCGCTGGTCAAGCTGTCAGCCAGCATCAGTCAATCAGTTCGTCTTCTGCTCTAGATTCAGCTTAGCTACACCTCAATTATGCACTTCACAAGCATCGCTCTCGTCTGCTGCCTAGTCGGCTGCGTGGTGGCCTATCCCAATCCCAATCCCGAGGAGAAACTGCGCTGGGAACAGCCGGAGCAGCGCAACGATCAGCAGCAGCAACGCTTCCAACTGGATGGTGGCTACAACAGCGACAAGTCCGGCAAGGACTTCCACGTGGAGGGTCAAGTGCCCGTGTGGACCAGCGAGAACAAACGCCATGAGATCGATATTGCCGGGCATTATGGCCAGCACTATGGTGGACCCTATGGCAACTCTCCGCCCCAGTACGGCTTTGGCGGTGGCTACAGATTCAGATTTTAAGATGCTAAGCGAGCAAATATTGTAATAATTTGCATATTTATTCACATTAAAATGACTTATTGAAATTAATGTGTATGTGGTTTTCGACTCACTGATTAAGTAATTACACATAGTACTGTAGTGCGACTTGGATTATCCTTGAGCAGAACGCTAGGTTCAGCTACCCCGGAACTTTGGGACACACTTAACGGCCAACGAAATCCGCTGAGATGAGCTTGCATTTTGGCTAATTGTACATGGCTTTCAATTCTTGTCGGTAATAACGAATTAAGCACAAACGACTCACTCCGCTTAATGAAACCTGCCGCAACAAACTGTCTGCTGTTAATTGGATTTATTGCGTAAACTGTCGAGCGAAGCATCAATGAAAATCTATCATGTCGCTGACTCGCCGCTGACTGGCTGACTAGCCCCGAAATGTGTATAAATAAATGCTTGTTCAACAAATTAGGTACTTAGTATTATGTGCAGAACTAATGAAAGCGACGTCTCCACATTCCGAGCCTGATTTGTAGGCGTTGCCATTTCAAATTGCTAAAAATGAATCATTTTCAAAGCGCTGTATGCTTTTGGCTTTCCTCGCTCATCATTTGCATAATTATATTGCCAAAAAAAGTTGAGCTCTTACGTGTGTTGTTGGCTGACCTTGACAGCTTATGAATTCAAGAATAGATTATTTCAAGATAAGTTAAGAACATCTTTATAAAGTCAATACTAGCAATAAATAATAACAAGTAAGAAAGAGTTTTTAATATAAATGATTTATTTCCTTAAGTTTAGCAATTAAATCCGTTTGCATGTGGTAATAAGAGAGACAACGAGAAGCACACAGATAATTTGTTGGCACTTTCTTGAGAAAAAACATTGCAATCAAGCGTTAATAACTGTTTGAAGAACTACATTGAATCTCAATCGATGGGCAGCAGCAGTAGGTAATGGAATAGTATTACATTGCTTCATTAATTTGCTTAGAAAAATGTATCTTATTTATTTAGTTATTTGTGGTTGTGTGTAAGAGAATTACCAATTCCACAGAGCCATATATGAAATGCACTTGCATTGCAATGGGATAAACCGTCGCAAGGTATGATTAAGTTTTTAAAAAGACCACAACATAATAAATTGTATGAAAGCATTAAGAATTCCACAACAATATATGAAATGCGCTTGCATTGCAATAATATAAACTGATTTGAAGTATGATTTAGGCTTACAAAAGACAAATATTCAGTATATAACCACATCAGAATATAATAAAGTATATAAGAAATTGAAGAATTCTACCACAAAATATGAAATACACTTGCATTCCAATGGGATAAACCATCGTTAGGTATGATCAAGCTTTAAAAAGACAAATATTAAGAATCCAACCACATCACAACATAATAAAGTGTGTAGGAGAATTATGAATTCCACAAGAATAAATGTAATAATGTACATCCATTGCAATAAGATAAACTGATTTTTGAAGTATGATTTAGGTTTACAAAAGACAAATAAATATTCAGTATAAAACCACATCACAACATATTAAAGTGCACTTGCATTGAAATAGGATAAACCGAGTTGAGCTGTGATTCAGCTTTAAAAAAGACAAATATCGAGTATCTAACCACATGACAACATAAGAAAATGTGTAAGAGAATGAAGAATTCTAAGAACAATATATGAAGTGCACTTGCATTGCAATAGGATAAACCGTTGTAATGTATGCTTCGGTCTTTAAAACGAAAAATATTCAGTATATAACCACATCACAACAAACATAATAAAGTGTGTAAGAGAATTAAGAATTCCAAGAACCATATATGAAATGCACATGAATTGCAATAGGATAAACCGCGTTAACCTTTAAGAAAGACAAATATCGAGTAACCACATCATAACATAACATAATAAAAATCTGCTTTCATCTATAGATGCGTAATCTAGGGGACTTACAAGCGCGCTCAGCCCGCTCTCTGAGCATATAGTAGTGCTCGTAGGCAGATCATTTGCCTTATCAGCAGCACATGACACGGGAATGTACTTGGGCTGGAATCCCCTGGGGGGAATACTTCGAGCAATTAAGTTGCAGACAGCTGCGCCACAAACCCCTATAAATATTAGGGCCAGCCTGAGCCAGACGTCAGACCTCAGACATCAGCCATCAGCCATCAGTCACATCTATCAAGTGTGCCAACAAATCAGAAAACTCGACCACAAAATGAAAGTTTGTATCAGTTTAATGCTCCTTGGCCTGGCTGTCTGTGCCTCGGCCTATCCCAGTCCGCTGACGGAAGTAGCTGAAGTGTCCCCGTACCTGGCTGAGGATGGAGATGTGGTGAGTGTGTTGGAGTGCCTGAAGTTTGCTTAGCAGTGTAAATCCTTATGCCTGTCCACTCTGCAGCTGACGTTGGAGCCCGACTGGCAGGCAGAGCCCGAGCCGAACTTGCAACGTGTGCGTCGCCAGCTGAATGTGCAGGGCGGCGGCAGTCCTCGACAGGGCTTTGACTTGAGCATCAATGGGCGTGCGCCAGTGTGGCAGAGCAACAATGGCAGGCACTCGCTCGATGCCACCGGGCAGTATTCACAGCACCTGGGCGGACCCTATGGCAACAGTCGGCCCAATTGGGGGGCGGGTGCGCAGTACACATTCCGATTCTAGGCGGAAGCAAATTAATCTTAAACAACATTAAATTATAAACACTTTAATCAGCATAAGCATTTCAACTGGGTCAGTGGGCAGGACAGTTTCGGGCCTTGGCTACGGGTCCTTGTCGCTGAGATCCAGTTCAAAGTCGAAGGGCCATTTGTTGTCGAAGATTGTGGGGTCCGGATCGGGTGTCTGGCAATTTAAACAGTTGTACTTGGAGCAGAGATACGTAGGTCAGTTCTCTTTTGGCTTACCTCATGCCAATCGCCAGCTGCTGTGGCGCGCCCTTGGCTCAAGCCAATTAGCCACATTGCGAGGAAAAGCAGCTGCAACAAGCCAAACATATTCGCGCTCAAATGTGTCGCCTTCAGTTACGCGAGTTGAACTAACTGAAAACAACAATCGAGCTTATCCCTAATGCACATCGCTGTCACTCTAGCACTTCCCCATCTCCGTCTGGCCCTTTCTCTTGTTATCAGTCGGCTACGCTGATAAAAAGTCACTCACCGACAATGCGCTCAGCAATCGCTGATGCCGAAGTGTGTGTGTGTGGGGGGAAGGTGCTTTAAGTCATCTCTGAATATTCATGCCTCGTCGCGTTGAACTGTATTAAATTTGTTGAACGTGCCAAGAGCTTAACGCAAAAATCTTGCAGCAAAAAACTCGGCACGTTTTGTGTTGAAATCCAATGAGAACGACAACAACAACAACAACAGAAATGACTGCACAAACAAATTTTAAATGTTAGTAGCAAACAGCAATGAAGGTCAGGTTATAGGGTAACAAATTCTATTTGCTAATACCTCGCTTGCATAAACTATCCCAAAAAAGGGTTTGCCGTGCATATCTAAGAATCTGTCATGTGAAGCATCTTGAAGTGCTCTCTAAGTAAAGCAATATTTATAATAAGCCGTCTGAAATGCATGTGGCATTAATGCTGGGTATCTGCTGGTCGTGCAGCGATTTGTGGAACAATTTTTCGGGCTCTGCGCTGTATTCTTATGCCTCGTTTTGTTCTGCAAGTTGCTTTTGTTGATAGCGCCAATTTCAGTGCAATTTGCCTTTGTGCTCTGGCTCCACGATTTTCTCTTTTTCGTCGCACATTGAACATTGTGTGTGGAGAGTTTCCATGTCATTTTTATATACATATCTGTGCATATATGTATATAGCAGATATGTGCATACGAGTATGTGTGCGCTCTATTTCTTGGTCATTTGGTGTGCACAGGCATTTTCCAAATCAATGCACAAATTGTCAGGCCAGGTCAGAGGAAAAGCTCCATGTCGTCTACGCTCTACGCTCCACTCGTATCTATTGTTTTTTGTGTCGGCCTGAGCGAAAATTGGCCTCGCAAATTGTTGTTGTTGTGGCAGAGTTGTCTCTTAAATTGCACATGTGGCAGTCAGCTCATTTGTCAAGTGGCAAATCACTTGAAAGGCCAGCCAGCAAAAGAAAAACGCCAGGAAAAGCCAAAACAAACAAAACGACAAACGATAAACATCAACTCTGCATTTGCATGTACTTTCAGCTGGTTGGTTGTTCGTCTTCGCTCCTCAGGCTGCGCTCTTTGATCACAGATCGCAGCTCGCTGATTGTTGATTGTGGATTTGTTGATCGTGACCGATCGGCGGCATTTCCCACGCAAGTTCGGCTGATCGGGCGCTGCGGCTGGGGGGGAGACGAAGCACATCAAATTGTTTGGCCAACAAACTCTGCGAAGTTGACACCGGCAACAACAAATCGAAGCGAGCGGCAGATGCCGCAACATGCCCAATACGTGTGCACGTAATTTGCTGGGTCAAAACTGTTGCAGTCTCAGCGAAGAGAGCGAGAGAGAGAGAGAGGTTTCTAATGGCCAAGCTGGGCTCTAATGGGTTTTTAATGAAGGCGACGGGCGGAGAAATTTGTCAGCGAAGTGCAAATTGAAATTAAGTAAGCCAACTTAAGCGTATTAATTATGACTGTCAAGCCAACTGTACCAACTGAACAGGTACCCCAACGAGTTGAACCCAAGAAGAAGAAGACACTGCGCGGGAAGCGGAAAACGGGAGCTGAAGCTGTAGAGGAAAACCAGAAAGTTACTTTTAGCCATTTAGCAGGTGGCGAACTTCAATGGGCAACCCGAGTTGGCTTTTGTATTTGCATTTGACATTTAGTGCAACTCTTGCAAGATGCGCCAAAAACGAAAAAAAAAACATGAAAGCCACTTTCCCGCTCCCCCGCAGCTGCTGGTTGCCAATCCCCTTCTGGCCAACGAGCAGAGCGCGGCATTTTGGCTGCTCACTGCATTTGGGTAAAATGTCTATAGTTCAATTGCTGATATTTTGCTTTAGTGCCACACGAAAAAACACAGAAACGGAAAACACTCAACACGTGACCTATCCACAGCGCAGTGCAAACGACGCAGCCAAAACAAGCGAAGCAACCGAGCTAGTAGTCGCTCCAACAGGCGATAGTGTCTGGGGATCGATATGGACGCGTGACACGCAACGCAGCTCACGAAATTCTGCAACATTGTATGACTGAGTAATTATTTTACTTTGCAACTCTTCTACTAACAGCTTACATTTGTATTGAGGGCATAGCTGACTATTTTTAAAGCGACTTTCTGTATTGCACAACTTTAAACGAAATTATGGAATAATATATTCAGTTATTTTCATTACGAGCATCGTGCAAGCAAAAGCTTAGCTTATCGCAATATCGAAATTTATCGATTAATCGTCTCTAAGCCCAACAACATCTGTTTGCAAGCACTCACGTGCACATCGCTGGATCTGCTGCCATGACTTAAGCTGATGGCTAATGAATTGTGCGAGCTGGCAATGTAATAAATCTTCAATAAAACTGAGTCATGCAGTAAAATGTGTGAAATGCATTGAGAATTGGATCGCAAATGAAGGTTGACTTTATTGCTGTTGTTTGTGCATAGTTAGTTTGTTGCTCTTTGGAAGTGCTTGTAGCTATTGTTGCTGTTGTCGCCATGCAAATTGGGCTCACGTTTTGCGCATTAAATGCAACAATTGCACTTCGGCCACTGTCGATGATTGAGTTCTCTGCACCTGGTGCTCGATGGTGCGCAGAGGGAAGCAGCGAGGAGGCTGGGCCAGGGGTTAGCTGTTAATTGGCAGCAGGCTTTGACCAAATAGCTGACCCGAACGCAGCTCAATTAGCCAAATAATGGCAGACAATGGAGAGTAGAAGGAAAACCTTTTGATGGCCAGCTTTGATCTTAACAGCAAAAATATTTACCGTAACGCATTACGGCGCGCAGATTAAAAGCAAAATGCCAGCCGAGCAGAGGCCAGGCCACAGCATGCCACAGAGGCAGAGGCATCAACGGACTAAAGTTGCAGTTGCAGTTGCTATCAGTATCAATAGTAATTTCAAGTTTCACTCGCCACAAGACTTGACAAGCGGCCAAGAGAGTGGGCCGTGGGCAGTGGGCAGTGGGATGCAACTGAACTGGGACTCGGCCTGGGATTGGGACTGGGATTGGTATCGGTATTGGTATAGGTATTGGTATTGGTATTGGGACTGCTGCACATGATGGTGTCGTAGGTCAGGCAGTCGCTGCCAAACAGCAGCAGCAGCGGCTGCAAAATGTGTCTACGACTGTGGCAGTTTTCCAACTGCAATTTGTGGCCGACGACTTGCTGCAACTCGATGCAGTTGCAAACAAAGTCCCCCTGCTCGTCTACTTTGGACGGTCAAACTACAGCAATAGCAACAGCAGCGGCAGCGGCAGCAGCAGCTACATTGTAATGACGATTTGTAGCCAATTATTTCAAATATTGTATTGAAATTGTATGGCAGTGTGTGGCTATCTCTGCAGTGGCATCTGCAGTGAGCGCTGCAAGTTGCAAGCAACAAGCTACAAGCTACAAGCGGCACGTAGCCAGCTTGAGTGTGTCAAAGTGGCCACTCGAAGCCGTCGTCAATTGCCGGCCATGGTCAGCATTTGACATTGCGCCCCACTCTCGCAGCAGAGAGGTTAGCATCGGAGCAAGACCCAGACCCAATACTCGGCAACCAGCACCCAATAGCCGAAACCACTTCCCATGGCTGATGTGGATTTGTCATATGCATAACTTGATTAATCACCTGCTTTAGCTACAGTCACAGTCACCAGCAACCACAGACTTCACTTGCCGTTGCCGTTGCCGTTGTTGCCATTGCTGTTATTGTCCAACGGGTCACGTCAACTTTCGACTTCATCAGCACGCGCCCGCTGACCTTTGCAGCAGGCAGGTGCAACAACTGCCATTCATTGGTTTATTTTAGCATCAGTTGCATCATTGCCGCGCATTTGTCATCATCAACATCGTCAGCGTCAACGCCAGCGTCGTGAAAAGGTTGAGACTTCGCTTAACAGCATTTAAAGTTAAAGTTGGGAACAGCTCAAGTTGATTGTTTATGAGCTGCTTGCAAAGTTCTAGCTGCCTCTTGGAGAGCTCGGTTTAATTGTTGCTAGACAAGTTTACAGGACTTTTGCTAACAGCTATCGGGCAGCTTTAAAAGCTCGAACATTTTACAAAAAGGTTTAAAGTTTTGCAAAAGTTGAGCTTGTATTGAAGTTGATTGTTTTAAAATAGCTTCATATATTGATTGGTTTTTATATTATTTTTAAATATATTCATAAAATATATTATCGACAACTTTACAGGACTTTTGATGATTGGTTTCCTGCAACTTTAAAAGCTGGAACCTAATTAAAAAAGATGTAAAGTTTTGCAAAAGTTTAGTTGTATAAAATCGATTGTTTTCAAATAGCTTAATAAACTGACTGGTTTTTATATTCTGCTTAAATATATACTAAAGAATTTTACCCTTTAGATATTTGCGACAACTTTAAAGGACTTTTGGTGATAGTTTTCAGGCAGCTTCAAAAACTTGCAAATATGTTTTTTATGAATATATGTTGTTTGAAATTTTATGTTGTTTTGAAATATATTACAGCTTGAAAAAGTTAATTGTGTTCAAATATCATAATAAACTGATTGTAGGGCAATTCTGATTATAACATAAAAATATATACTCGTAAATAGAGGAAAATATTTCTATAACATATTTTAGTTTAAAGATTTTTAGGTATTACCAACAACTTTACTGGACTTTTGCTGTTAGACTTCGGGCTACTTTAAAAGCTCTAACGTAATACAATGAGTTGTCAGGTTTTCTAATAGCTTGATAAAAAGAGGTTTCCAATTTTCTTGGATAAAAGTTGATAGCTTCAAATAGCTTAAATAAATTGAGTGGTTGCTTTGGATATCCGGAGTATGTTCTGTTTAAATAATTGATATACTCTTTTATTAAAGTAGATGTCATAGCTGAAAGCCTATGGATGATTTGCTTTAGTCCCATATTAAATCCTTGGCACTTTTTCTTCATTATCATTTGAGAATTCAAAGTTGTGACTAAGCTTAGAACTTTGAAAATAATTTCCATAGCTTGCAGCTGAGCACTGTTGAATATTTATAGCGTATTATGTAAAATCTGCTAACGGTTAGCATTCTTACATGTGTAAATAATTTAAAATGCAGCAACACGACTAGCAACAACATTGCTTGCCACAGCACTGGCAACAGCGTCGTTCAACAACCGGCCAAGAATGTGTTTGTCAAAAGTTATTAATACCTTATTAGAAGGCACGTCAAAGTGGCCAATGACAGCGCCAAAGAAAGGCATAGAAGTACTCAAGGTAGTTGTAGAGAGGTGGAGAGAAAGAGAGAGATACGTGGCATATCAATGAGTATTTCGACACGTACGACAAGTCATACGATTTCTGGGTGTGCAGACGACAATTGCATTTCCGCTGAAGTTACAGTGTTGGGTCGACAACAACCTTGCAACATTGTAATACTGCAACGGGTGTTGCGGATCAGCTTTTTGGCCGGCGTCAGCAAACTCCACTCGCTGTCGAAGTCGAAGTTGAGCAGAAAGTTACAGGAAACGCAACCATAAATCGCAATGATGGTCATTGCAACAGAACTACAGAGAGACGATGGAGAGCGAGGAAACTGTGTGAGAGAGAGAGCTTATGGCGTGGCAATTAGTCTGGTCAGTGGCCAGCTCAGGTTGCTGCTTGTTGCGCCTGGCAGCGAAACCAGGAAATGTTTGGCCAAAACACTTGTCAGATTGCATGTTCAATTCTAATAATATAATTTTTTCCTGGGCAATATTTGCGTGCCTGGGCATTGTCCCAAGTGCTATCGACATAGCTGTGGCATCGTTTGTGGCTTCGTTTGTGGCACGGGGTAACTGTGACTGTGGCAGTCTTGTTGTTGGTGTCTGTATTACAACATCATTAGAATTTGATTTGCATTTCCTTGGTGCGCGACGCGTCGCTAACATGGCATTAAAGCCCATTTAGCTGTCGTGTGGCAATTATTGATCAACAAGGTGCCACAATCGGTCGGCCAGCCAATGGGCCCTGCCACTGCTGCCGCTGCCGTTGCCGTTGCCGTTACCATTTGCTGTTGCCGGTGGTCAAGACGCCGCTCCACAGATTTCTGTGTTAAGCATTATAGAAAAAAGTGCTCAGCCTGGAACGCCTTCAGTTGTGCTTGTTTTTTGTTTTGTTTCTCCTTTTAGTTTTTGTTATACGCCGAGCAATTTTGTGCTTAATGTTGCCACAACAGGCTGCAACTTCGATTCCTGCAACGGCAATGCTAGTTGGCCATTACCTGCACACCAAGTGTCGTTGTCCATTGTGGACAGCATTGCTTGACTGACGCGTTGCTGACATTTTGCTGCCACTGTGCGGTGTCTCCTCTCTCACTCTCTCCCCGACCCGCATCCACCCTGCCCCTTTGCACGCTTTCGCTTGAGCTGCAAGCGTTTAAATATTTATGTCTTGTGTACTTAAGTTAATCACATCCAAACGATGAGTCCCAACTGCCAACAACTACCGTTGCCAGCAGCCGCATTCAAATCATTTCCCTGCACAATTTCCAGTTTCTGAGTCGTATTGTTGTGCGAGCTTCTTGCCATTTCGCATCCACTATTATTATGTATCTTTCTTTCTCTTTGGCTCTTTTGGCTTCAAGTGTCATTTATTGAGTCGTTAAAATTCCTTTGTGCATTTGCTAAAAATATTTTAATTATTTAATAGCACTCAAAGCGGTTGCAGCAGTCTCGCCGCAACCTCACAAGTATTTTCGGCTAGTCGAATGTTCACTTAACAAATTACCAAAAATGGTGACCCGAACCGGCGAAAGAACAAATGAAATTGCAATAACAACAGCAAACAGTAACAACAACGGCGACAACAAACCACGATAACAATAACAATGCCAATGCTAAGGACCCATAAATATGGCCGTAAAAGTTGTTGCTATTACTGCGGAAATACTCTTACTCAGCTTAGGGCATAACGGCTAAAAGGAGAGCTTAAATATTGCTCAAGATATCTACAACTATATCTATATCTATATCTATATCTATATCTATATCTATATCTATATCTATATCTATATCTATATCTATATCTATATCTATATCTATATCTATATCTATATCTATATCTATATCTATATCTATATCTATATCTATATCTATATCTATATCTATATCTATATCTATATCTATATCTATATCTATATCTATATCTATATCTATATCTATATCTATATCTATATCTATATCTATATCTATATCTATATCTATATCTATATCTATATCTATATCTATATCTATATCTATATCTATATCTATATCTATATCTATATCTATATCTATATCTATATCTATATCTATATCTATATCTATATCTATATCTATATCTATATCTATATCTATATCTATATCTATATCTATATCTATATCTATATCTATATCTATATCTATATCTATATCTATATCTATATCTATATCTATATCTATATCTATATCTATATCTATATCTATATCTATATCTATATCTATATCTATATCTATATCTATATCTATATCTATATCTATATCTATATCTATATCTATATCTATATCTATATCTATATCTATATCTATATCTATATCTATATCTATATCTATATCTATATCTATATCTATATCTATATCTATATCTATATCTATATCTATATCTATATCTATATCTATATCTATATCTATATCTATATCTATATCTATATCTATATCTATATCTATATCTATATCTATATCTATATCTATATCTATATCTATATCTATATCTATATCTATATCTATATCTATATCTATATCTATATCTATATCTATATCTATATCTATATCTATATCTATATCTATATCTATATCTATATCTATATCTATATCTATATCTATATCTATATCTATATCTATATCTATATCTATATCTATATCTATATCTATATCTATATCTATATCTATATCTATATCTATATCTATATCTATATCTATATCTATATCTATATCTATATCTATATCTATATCTATATCTATATCTATATCTATATCTATATCTATATCTATATCTATCTATCTCCTTTCGGCATTTGTTAGGGCATTCAATAGGCGACTTGGCAACTGTTGTTTCTTGTGGTTGCCGCAGTTGTTGGCGGCTTTTGCTTTAACATGGCGTGTGGCCACATTGTTGCATTTCATTAATTTACGATTATTGACAAAAATTGTTAAGGCTGGCGACTGAGCCGCTCTGGCCATTTTTGGGCTGACCATTTGCAGATTAGAAGCCAATTTGGTGTGAAGTGCCCGCCACAGTCTGGCCACTCGGCTGCCACTCTAACGGCAGCTGGCACTGCATCAATCAATGCACACGACACTGAGCAGCGGCCAGCGAGGTGTGAGGGAGGTGCAGCGGGGTAGAGTGGTGGATGGAGGACTAACTGACCTTGCAATAAGGAAGCGGCATTCGTCACTGTCCCAAGCAGCAGCCGAGCTGAAAATTTTCGTGTGAATTCATCTTATTTATGTGGGCAATTAGTCTGGGCCGACGCGGGTCTGGACTCGGTTCGGGACTCGCTCTCGCCAGAACTAATGAACGTTAGACGCTGTCTGCTGGCTACGGCACGGAAGCGGTAGGGGGAGGGGGAGGGCTGGGGACAGCGGGTCGGGTAAGTGCGAGCAGTTTTTAATTTATTTATTTTTAATATGTTGAACTCCCCTCCGCTGGCGCTGTCCGAAGTCGTTGCTCGTGCGGCCCACTTGAAATTTTACAACTCAATAAATTGGCAGCGCTTCTATCTGCGCTTACCAATCACTGGAGCTCCCCGTGTACCCCTCCCCCCCGCAACAATACGTTGAATGTGTGTGTGTGTTGTTGGTGTGTGCGCAATTATTGTTCTAACGGCATTTGGGCAATTTAGTGCCGCCTTTTTGGGTGGGCAGTGCGATGACCGCAGTCGATGTTGCTGCCGTTTGTTGTTGCAACTCGTGGCAGGCATTGTCTGCTGCTGCCGCTGCTGCTGCCTTCAACTCCAATTTGACTCTGTCTGCGTGCGCTCGCGGCTCTAGCCTATCCTGGCCCCCAACATGGGGACGGCGACGGAGGCCACACAAAATCATCAACATAAATTTTCTTTTAGTGCGTCGCTGTGTTTGCGTGCCCCCAGCCAGCTAACCGAGCAACCATGCAACAAGCCAGCCAGCCAGCCAGCCAGCTTGGGGTACGGAAATGCTGTGGAGTGGCGTTTGAGGAGAGTTCCGCGCGTTTTTGGGTGTTGAAACTCATAAAAACAAGCGCCGTTTTTGGCCATAAAATTGACAGCTTATGGCTAGGAAATTGAAAAACGACTGTGTTCTATTCATGCTTATCCGTCGCTTGATCAACGATAAACTCCAAATAGTTATGATCGATTAAACGCACTGATTGGGTAATGAGACCAATGTCGAACCCGTTGAGAAGCGAAGAGCGAGAACTGGTAGCGAGCAGGCTATATAATGCAGGAAATCATCTAGGAAGTCTTCAAGCTCTTGAAGTGTTGTTGTTATTTGCAGTGTGTTTTGTGTTCAATTCTATTTCCATTTAATTTTCAGCTGCATAATTGACATGATGTTATTACTTAAAAGTAATGGCAGATGCTGTGCCATCTTTCCTCTAAAATTTGTTGGGAACTGCAAATTCTTAAGCATTGCTTATTGCTCCACTTACGGCGTCGTTTCATTTATTGTGCAATTAATGTGGCCACATAAAAATGCGCATTAAGTGGATGTTCTATTCGTAAAGTTTTCTATTTGTAAATTATGCTGTTCTCTTTTCTTCTAAACAAATTTTATGGCTGCCCGCAGACGTTTCGTGGCTGTTGTTTTTGGTGGCAGACTTATGAATATATTTGTTGTGGATTGCTTCTTTCTTTTGGGGCTACTGCGGCTTCGGCTTCGGCTAATTTGTTGGACGCTCAACAGCGCACATTTTAATGAATTTTTTAATATTTTAATATGCAGCAAGAACAACAATGGCAGAGGCAACAACAACAGCGCAGCGGGGCGGCGAAAGAGGCGTTAAATGTTCTGCAGTGCTCAAAGTACCGTTTGTTGTGCGTTATGGTTTGTTGACTGCCGGCGACAACTTCCGACGCAGCAGCAACAACACCAATATAACAACTGGAAAAAGGCCAACAACCAACAACAATAACACGAGTCAAACACAACTGGACGCAACGTTGCGGGTGCCTTGCGGGGAGGGGGTAAGAGAAAGAAAAAGAATTGGAAATTGTTTGGCGCTTTCTTGTTGCGCAAAGTGTATTTAATTTAGCAGTTAATTAAATTTTCTACACTGTTTTTATTCGGCGGCATCTTTCTGCGCTGCCCTCAATAAACTTTGATTCGCAGCGGGCCATCGGACAATCGGACGTAACAATAGCAAGAGGACAAAACCACCTGCTAATGACCCCAAATTGGCGACTGCAGTGAAAAGCCATCAAGCCGCAAAGCGAGTCAATAACACCTGAAAACTGGAAGAGCAAAGCAATAGACTGAAATGAAACACCTGCTGTTTGCATAATTTTATTCCCAAAAACTCAATACTAACCCCCCTTCCCCCCAACTGCCGTTCAGCGCCCTGTTATTCGCATTTTCATTAATTGGAATTTCTTTGGTTTGACTCCTGCGGGTTTTCTACCACCAACAACAACAGCAACAACAGCGAACACCGGTAGCCTCGTTTATGGGTTTGGCTTTGGTTTTTTATTTGCTGGTTGTTGTTGGAGGTGTTTTGTTGTTTGTGTCGCGCCTGAATGCGGTTCGATAAAGTCAGACAATGGACAAATCTATTAATAAAGTTATGAAATTCGCAATTGTGTTCACCCAAAAAAAAAAAAAAGGGTGTGTTGCCCGCTGGGACAAAGAAAGTACTCGTAACAGTAGCAATTGTAACAAAGCAACAGCAATTAAGCTTTTCAGCTCAACATTTTCGACTTTTATGGGTCAATTTATGGCAGAGCTAATATTGAAATATAGCGTTTAATTTGCAATAATTGCATTTACATTAGTTCAGTGAGTAATTATTCAATTATATCATTATCATTAGCTAATAATAAATCATTTAGAATGATATGGCCAATAATCGTAGTCAAAATTTCTGATTTAGTTTTTTTTTCTACAACTTAATTGAGCTAAAGATTTAATTTCGAAAATTTGACGCTATTAAAAGCTACTGAAAAACAAATAATATCATTTATAGCTGCAGTTAATTGCTAGATTGTCATAATTAACGCAGCTTTTGAGCTGAAAGCGTCTCAATTCGTTTGATTGCATTGCATTCCATGTGCTTGTCGAAGTAAAAGTAAAAATTTGAGTCAATTTGCGGCGGCACTTGAGGCTTTGGTTATTTGTTTGCTTATTTATTAAATGTGCCATGGCAACCACCCAGTGAACTGGTCACAGGCAACCACCCAGCCACCCAGCCACCCAAAGCACTCAAGTGGCCACACAGTCGGCGGTGCTAACAGCTGTTTGGCCGCATATAACAGCCGTATAACAGCGGCAGTTATAACATCGAGCGAGAGCAAAAAGTAAACAAGAAGCGCAAACCGGCTGTTGTTGTTGCTGTTGCTGTCGCTCTGGCTGTCGCTGCAGTTTTTACTTCCGTTTAAGAGCGAGCGCGTGAGCGAGCCAGCAAGAGCGTGAGAGCGTGGGCACGCAATCTAAAGAGAGCGCTGCAAAGAGAGCACTACATATTTGAGGCTACTACTAAATAGTGGCAAATAGTACTCTGACTACTACTACTATTTCAACAGCTGCTGCTGTTACTGTTGCTGCGCTTCGTGCACAAGTACGCTTTTGTTTTCTTTTTGCTTTTTTTTTTTTTTGGGCAAGCGGAAGCAGCACCAAAGCAAAGAGAAGCCGAAATGACAACGAGTTGAAACGACTCGGTCGACTTTGGCTTCGGGCCGACGCCGACGACGCTGACGCCGACGACGATGCGAAAAACCAGTTAGCTGCTTTGGCACTGGCGTTGGCGTTGGCAGCAGCAACTGTAGCGTCAACAGCAGCAGCAACAGCCAAAACTCTTGGCCAGCTTGGCGCATGAGTTTCAGTTGAGCTTTGCCAGCCAAAACGACAACAACGACGACGACGCTGCGTTGGGTGCATCTCGAGTTAAGCTCTCAGACTCATTGACGAGTTCGCGTCGCGTTCAATCCAGCAAGCAAACAAGCAAACAACCAAACACTAAACAACAAATCAACCTACTACCAACAAACAAGCAAAACAACAACAACAAGTTCTAGACAAGCAAACACAAACAACATAAAATACAAATACGAAACGGTAAATGCAATTCTACAAAACGTAAACAAATACAAAACAAAACTTGCTAATTAATCAGAGAGAAAGAGCAGCAAAGAGCCAACAACTCCGGGAGGCCATTTCGCCAGCCTCCCGCTCCCGCTCCCGATTCCCGCAGCAGAAACCAGTTTCATGCATAGCGCAATAATTAAAAAAAGAATATATATATATCTTTGTATATATATATATATATATTTAGTTGAAGTGGCTGGCAGCAGAAGCTTTAGTAGATTGCATTAAACTTAAACAAAAGGGCAGCTCGTGCTTGACAAAAACAAAAACTGCAAGTGTGCTAGTGTTGTGTGTAAGAGTGTGTGTGTGTGTGTGTAGTTGTGATGACTGCCTTCTAAACAGCCTTGAAAGCTGCCAGCCAGCCTCTGCTGCACTGTCAACCGAGCAGCAGCAGCAGCAACAACACGAGCAACAAAGCGTTCCACAAGTCACAACAAAAGCGGCAGCAGCAGCAACGTTGCAAACAGCCACATCGAGAGGCAGCAGCAGAGGCCGAAGCTGTAGCTGTAGCTGAAGCTGAAGCTGGCGATGCTAGGAAGACGCGCAGCTGACTTTATGACGTCGCCAGTTTGGCGTGTTAACCTGGCCAAGAGCAGCAGCTACCTGGCTAGACACGAAACCTGGTGTTGTGTCTATCTGTTGCTGCCAGCTTGCAACTGCAACCAGCACACATGCAAGCACGCACACACAGACACACATGCTGAAAGCACTTGAGCGCAAGAGAGAGCGAGTGAGAGAGAGAGAGCGAGTGAGAGAGACGCAGGCGGGGCGAAAGAACAACAGAAAGATGAAAAATGAAAATAAAAGAAAATTCGCTTTTGTTTTGATGAGTTTTTTCCATAAATTCTGCAACAGTTGCCCATGCAACGGATGCGCTACAAATTTGCGCAAAAAGCCTAAGAAAATAGCTAAAAGGCGCGCAAAATTTCTACATGCAAGTGCCTGCATGTCTGTCTGTGTGTGTGTGTGTGTGTGTGTGTGTGTGCGTGCCTGCAAGTGTGTGCGTGTGTGTGTGGAAAAACCGGTTGCAGTTAAGTTTTTGCGCTTGGCTTTTTCGCGCTGGGCGAAAATAAATAAAAGCGATTAACTTGAGACAGTTTTAGTAGCCAGCCCCCAAATCCACACACAATGCACACACACACACTCTCACACACACGGGCGCGCACACACAATAGCTGCAGTGGCCGGCAGTTTGAAGTTTTTTCTCTTTGCATATTTGCCACATAAATCTGCAGGGCACAAACTCAAACTCCAGCCAGAGTCCAGGCTCGCTTTTGTGGCAGCTACCAGTTATGCTCGCAGTGCCATATATATTCCAAATGATTATTTGCTTAACTATAGTTTAGCGCTGTTTTTTTCGCGCTCCATCTCGCCGTCTTTCGCCTCTCGTTCCATGCCATTGTTTGCCTGTTATTCATTTGCCTTTTCGGTTGCTTTTTCCATCGTTTTATTCACGTTTTTGCATATCGTTTCTTTCTTTTTTGTTTTGTATATTTTGCAGCATGATTTTCACACACAACTGGAGGTCAAAAGAAATGAAAATTGTTTAAAAGAATTTCATAATTTACTTTATCACTTCAGTTTTTTTTGCGAGTGTGCCTCTGTGTGTGTGAGTTAGTTATTGTGTGTGCCTCTCTCTGTCACAAAAGTCCAAAAAATCCAAGAGAATAATAATAAGTTTATTGTGCATTTTGAATTGTGGCTGCAAACGTTTCTGCTCATCATTGATTGCGATTTATGGCCAAAAGGCAGCAGCGCGCAACTCTCGCTCAGGAGCTGCCCCAATAGCCAGGACTGGACAAGTGTCTGCTGAGGCAAGCGGATTTTCATTAATCACAGGTGAGTTGCAACTACCAACTAATCGCAGCTCCTGCTGCTTTACATACTCTGCACTAATGTGCAACCGGGGACAGTGCGGCGATTGGCAAAAGGGAATAGGAATAGATCGCCGCTGGCTAATTGCATTTTGGCCAACTGCATTGCAATTGCTTCTTTGGCTTTGTGGTTGCCATTGCAACGCAAGCTCTTTGGCTGCCAATCGCTGCTCGGCTAAATGCTATTTATATTAAATAATATATTATTTGATAATGCTGTTTGCAGACAAATTGCAAAATTCCAGACGCCTGACTTTTATCATTTGTTGCCTGATTTATCATCCGCTTTATGGGCCTGTCTTTAATCAGCGCCTTGAATGCCTCATTTCGTGCACACATTAATTACTCAAATGGCTTTCATTACGCCGCACATTGTGCGACGGGGGCCCGCGGGGACTGGGCGGCGTTAAAAGTGTTGAATTAAATGAAATTGAATTGTGTTGCGGGCCTTAATCAATGCGGCTCAATTCAGCTGTCTAATCGCACGACTCTCAATTATGCGTATACGTAATGCGTGCATTTCGCAGCTGTTTAATTTCCATATCGCTCACACGCCACGTGGGCTAATTGCTCTTGAATGTGACACACACACAGTGACAAATAATAGTACGTGCTCTGCATTATTGAAATACTCCCCCCAAAAGATGTGCGAAAAGCAAATCAATTAAAATCTCAATTCCGATTCTATGCGTTTTATCTGCTGCGCCCGCGATTGTTGTTGCTTATGTTTATGTTTATGCTGCCGCTCCGCGCTGCGGCTGTCAACCCGCTCTACCGCTCTGCCGCTCTGCAGCTCGGCAATCTGCATAACAATGCCGCCTGAAAGCAGCTTAAATGCTGCCATTTCGGCGGCAACAACATTTTAATTAAAACTCTTTTGCTGCGCTGCGTTTTTGGGCTCGTTTAGCGTCGTCGCTCGCGTTTGCACGTGTGCGACAAGCCTCTCGGCCCCCTGCCACGCCCCCGCTTGCGCATAGCCAACACACAGCCGACGGCTATAAATGTTAACAAGCATGCGAGATTTGCATAAAATGTGCGCGTCTCATTTTTCGGCTTCGAAATTCAAATTCAAATTCAAAAACCCAATTTTTGCATTTCAAATTTTTCCGTTTCGTTTCGTTTCGCTTTGTTTTGTTTTGTTTTGCTACGCAATGAAATGGCACACACATGTCCATGTGTGTGTGTGTTGGTAATTAAATGGCCAACGCATTAATCACGAATTGCTAACATTTTCAATTCGAAACTTCGCTTTGCAACTGTCGATAGGCATTTTTTAATGGCTGCATCAACAATTTATGAAACATATTTATGCAAAGCGCATGTTTACGCCTGATTTATGTTAATTGCGAATTGTTTAAATTATTTGCCCATACAGCCAACAAATTGCAGCCGAATTTCGTATAATTTCACACAATAAACGCGCGATTTTATTGTTTATTCAATTCTGGAGACACGTAAAGTATTCGAAATATTTGCACGCCACGAAATGATTTCGTGGAATCATCAAATTATTATTGAGTGAAATATTTAATGTGTGTAGAATAGCATAATGCGTGAATTGATTAGACAAACAAAGGTTGATAAACCTGTCTATAAAAAAAGCTCTTGCGCTGTTTTCGCATATTTCGATATTTTTATAAACAATGTTATGCATTTTGTATCACTACGATGCGTTTAAAACACTCATTAATAAGTATGTAGCGCTATTATTTTTACAATTTTCGGTTGATGTTGAGTGAGATATTTAATGAGTGCTTTTGTTGTATGCGACATTTGATATTGATTTAACAAACAAAGGCTGATAAATATGTCTTTAAAAAATCATATATTTAAAAACAATATTACAATTTTACCATGTATCATGTATCACTACAATGCGTTTCATTTACGTAAAGCTTATTATAAGTGTGTAAACCAATAAATTTCATAATTTTAGCAGAGATATTCCGTGAGATATTTAATGTGTGTAGAATAGTATGTATAATATACGCTTTTATTGCATGCGACAATTGAAATTGATTAAGCAAGCAAAGGATGATAAAAATGTCTTTCAAAAAGTATTTGCGCTGCTTAAAAATAGTTTGTATATAAAAAAGTGTGCATATTAAAACAATTTTACGCATTTCGCATTTAAAATACTTAATATTACTACATGTGTAGGGCGATAATTTTCAGTCTCATGATATACATGTTGCGTGAGATATTTAATATGTATAAAATAGTATAACATTGTGATAGTTGATAAAAATGTCTTTCAAAAAGTTGATGCGCTGTTTAAAAATAGTTTGTATAAAAAAAAGTTTGCATTTAAAAACAATTTCACACACTTTGCGTTTAAAATGCTTAATATTACTACATGTGTAGGGCGATAACTTTCAGTTTCATGATATAAATGCTGCGCGAGATATTTAATATGTATAAAATAGTAAAACAGTGTGTGCATGCGACATTGCATTGCATGCATGAGACATTTGATATTGACTAAGCAAGCAAAGGTTGATAAAAATGTCTTTAAAAAAGTTCTTGCACTGTTTAAAAATAGTTTGTGTATATTTTAAAACAATTTTAAGCATTTTGTATTACAACGTTGCGTTAAAATTACAATACACAATTTTCGGTCTCATGATATTAATGTGTGTAGTTTGACTTTGTTGCATGCGACAATTGAAATCGATTAAGCAAGTTAAGTTTGATTAAAATGCCGTACTTTCGCTGTTTAAAAATAGTTTGCAGGTATTTAACAATTATTTTACACATTTGGTATCATTGCGATGCGTTTAAAACACTTAATTAGTGTGAAGAGCAATGATTTTGAGCAATTTTCGGTCTGATGGTAGTTTTTAATTGGAGTTCATGCTTGTAAGATCAATTAATCGCATGCAATCGCATTTCCTGCTCTGCAGATGCCACGCCCAGCGCCCCCCGGCAGTCAATCATATTACCGCGTTATGTGCTCATTAAAATGCACTTGAGAAATTTGGGGTATAATTACATGGAAATCCGTTTAACAATTGGGCGCGATTCCAAAAATGTTCCAATTGAACGCGGCATAATTGAGTTAAAACTGCGCTAATAAAGGCGTGCGTGGGCGTGGCCCTACGTTATTGAATTATGCCAACGCTCCCCCTTATTGTAGTAATTTTATTTTATTTCTCTTCGGTGTGTGTGCGCTAATTAATTTTGCATTAATTGAAATGCAATTGCAGGCATATAAATCAACAAACATTTGCATTCGCTGCGCTTCGTGCTCGCCTGTTCTGTTTCATTATTTCGATTGCAACTCAGCTCCAAAACGGTTCATAAATCATCCAACTTACTGCGGGGGTTAATTAAAGAAACACAAAAAAAAAAAAAAAACGCAGCTGAAATTGCGTATTATGTTACGAGTACAAATTGAAGTTTTGTGTGCCGAGTGTTAAATTGAAGTTAATTTTTAATTATGGCCGCAGAACGCACACGTTAAATTGCCTTTTAAAATTCAATTCACATTTCGGTTCCACTCTTTTCCAAGTCATCATTAATTTTCCGCTGCGAGGCGGGCGCAAGAAGTTTTCAAGCGGCAAACGAAGTAAAAACTATTGAACTTCTTCCCAAATCAATTCGTATTGCACAAAGCGCTTTTTATGATAAGTGAGTGAGCGCAGAGTTGAAGCTCATTAAAAAGCTTTTAAGCAGATCAAAGTGTCCAAAAGTGTTTTAAGCAACTCGCAAGCATTTCAAATAAATCTTAAATCTTTGGTATGCCATGCAAGTTCATAAAAGTGCAGCTAAGACAAATCTAATGAATGCTTATCTCAACTAACTATTTATGACAATGTGAATAAACTTACAAGAAGTAAATAAGCTCGGCTTGATCGGGCAATTGCTGGCAGAGCCCTCGCATTGAGTTCTTTGCGCACTTTGATTGGGCCAAAGCGCGTAAGAAGAACTTATGGCTCATAGTCATGTGGTCTGCTTGCCGCAGTTTGCGGGCCAACAATTACGCGCATGTGCGTAAGACTCTGTTAACTTGGCCACTTGGCTCTGCTTGCTGCTTGGGCTGCTTGGGCTGCTCGGGCTCTCAACAGGAAGCTGCGTCGCTTGGCATTTAAAAACGTATTAATTTTGACGCGCCAGTTTTCGAGATGTTGTTGTTGTTGCTGTTGTTGCTGCGTGTGTGTGAGTGTGTGTGTTGTGGCTGATGATGGTATCTATAGCTGCGGCCCGGACTTACAGCCGAGAGTGATATAAACGCGAATAAGTTACGTCAATTTTTCTGTGTTTGCCTTTTGGGATACATTTTCGAAAAGGTCTACAACCTTGGAGTTGGCCAAGTGGCAACTTTGGCTCCGACTTTGCTGAGCTTCAAGTTGCGCTGTGTTGTGCTGAGCTCTGCTTTGCTTTGCTTTGCTTTGATTATTGCCATTAATTAAGTCGATGCTGTAAACGGATTGCTTTGGCGTTTGACAAATGATGTGAAAGAGTCTAGAGAATCTGATGTGTGCACTCCACGGCGTATACGTATTTGCTTAAGATGCGTGCACGTATTAGCATAAATATTACAATAATCGGCGGCTATTGGATGCTAATGAGTGTGGGGCCATCATCTGATCATTCGATATGACAAGTTACCGCCGCGAGACAGACAGATCGACTGATAGAGCGAGCGAGCAGAGCCAATGACCCAAACGCAACTGTTAAATAAACGAGCAATTATTAATGCGAACTCGACTCGATCTGCGTCTTTGTGGGTTTCTTGTCAGACTTATAAAACATTTCATTACACGATACAATTGAGTGAACGCCTTGAACTTCCGCTTAAAGAAGTTCAAATACACACAGACACAGACACAGACAACGACGACGACGACGACGGCCAGAGGAATGACAGTCAAGAAACGAAGACAGTCGTTTTATGCTGAGTTGTGGCTAGCTCTCTGTGTGTGTGCTTGTGTGTGTGTGTGGCTCAAGTTGAAGGCATGTTTCACACTTCAGAGCCTATCGGCGGCCGCAAAAAGCCAAACAAATTGTAAAGTCATAGGCAGGCAAAGGCGAAGGCAGCCACGATGAAGACGAAGACGAAGCGCAGAAATGGCAAACAGAAACAGAAACCAAGTCCAAGTCCAACTTGGAGCTGTGGCTGGTCGTCGAGTGGCTGACTGGCTGGCTGCAGCCAAAGTTAAGCAGTACAAAAAGGCTTTTAATTTTAATTTGCATATGGCAGAACGCGCTCGAGCAGCGCAACGAACCAGCAGATACAAAGTATTAAGTAAGTATCTGCTAGATACATGCATCGCAGCAAGTACTTAGAGAGCGCGGCGGCCCTTGCAATTTCAAGTGCCAACTTGTGGAAAACAGCACGGCACGGCAACAGGGCAGCAGCAGCAGCAGCAGCAGCAGCAGCAACAAAAACAACAACAAGAGAACAAACAACAACAACTGGGGAACGAACAACTTGGACTTGCCCATGGCCCATGGCCTGGCAAAAATGCAAGTTAAATTTAATTTATTTCTGCTGCGATTGCTGCGCTTGTCTAGCCCCACTCCCCCTCGCTCATTTTCTTTCGCTCTCTGTGTGTGTGTGTGTGTGTGAAAAATGGCCAAAGGAGTCGGCAAGTCCAAGTCCAAGTCTCACTCTCTTCTTAAGTGGGGTTCAACTCTAATGACCGCGTGTGAAAATGAAAATGGAAATGCCACAAAGTCGACTTCGTCGTCGTCGTCGTCGTCGTCGTCGTCGACGTTGGCGTTGGCGGCGGCGGCGGCGGCGAGCGTTGCGCTCTGCTGAGCGCGACTTGCGAGTCTGACTTCAACTTCAACTTCAGCTTCAGCTTAAGCCGTAGACACGACTGGCGGCAGGGCGCAACGCACTTGCCGCATGCAACATGTGAACTTGTGAAAAATCGAAATTCCAATTCGTTGTTCCTTCTTCTTGTCTTGTCTTGTCTTCTCTTGTTGTTATTACTCTGGCTGCGTCTGAGAACTGGCAACGAAATGATTTACGTTTAAATAACATGTTGCATGTGGCAAGCCGAGCAATGTGTCTTTGATGCTCGCAACGCAAATCATATTTGCCTAGTCCCCCCACACCCACACCTCTGGCTCCCTCAACCCTTCGCTGAACCCCACAGCGTGCATCTGCAGGCTGACTGTGAGAGAGAAGCTGCCCCAAGTAGCAGGGCATATTCAAAGCGCTGAGAAATTGAGAAATGGCAACCCGAATCACGAATTCAGGTCAGCATAGAACGTTGTTAACTTCTGTACAAATTATATTCAATTACAGAGCTGCTTTATCAAGATTTCAGCAGCTCAATTACCTCTCGACCCAAACCAAAGCGATGGGGGGGGGGCAGCCGGGGGGACGCAGGGCACAATACAGTTTTACAATTCTGGCAAATTGAAAGCAGTCACCTCTGCATGAAAGCTTTTGCCGAGATCAAGCATCATTTTCATAATTATATAATAATCAATATGGTAAAGTCTAACAACAGCAGAGACATGGAAACAAAGGAAAAACCAATTGAATTGACAACAGTAATGAAGCGAAGGGATGTGCTAGCGTATGATCGAATTTTAGATGCCCTGCCAAGCAATATAATAGTGATAAATTGTTCAATTATTATAAATATAAGGAATTATAAATGTTCTCTTTATCATTTCACTGCCGCTTTGTTTGACACATTGTAAAACATGAATTGTCAACTGTAATGCAGCAAATGGAAGTGTTGCAAATGATATAATATTTGTTCCTATGTGAAAGAATATTTGTAGTTTTTTTAATGATAAATTGTTCAATTAGGCACGACTTTAAATATCAATTCGAATTGTTGTCTATTCAATTTCACTGCCGCATTGTTTGACATATTGTAAAACATGAATTGACAACTGTAATGCAGCGAAGGAAAGTGTTGCAATTGATAGAATATTAGTTACCATGTGAAAGAATATTTGTAGTTTTTTTTAATGATAAATTGTTCAATTGGGCATTGCCAAATTAAGACGACGTTGTATATTAATTCGAATTGTTGTCTATTCAATTTCACTGCCGCATTGCTTGACATATTGTATGACATGCCTCTGCTGCAAATCCCTTGATCGTAGGGTATGGGAAAAAGATTACTCCGGCACGTTTCAGACAAAACAGCACTCAAAAATGCCTTTAAACTGTGTGCTTTTGTTGCTGTGGCTGTTGCAGCTTTTAGTGGTGCTGTCTTTGCAGCAACAACAATTTTACATAATTTTCTTTAGTTTACTGAAGGCATTTGCCCAATTTGAATGCGACTCGGACTCATCTGTTTTTACGGCTGGCTGTCGACTATACTGCCGAACCAATAGACAACAACAAAAACAAAATGTACAATTCAAGCCAAACAAAACGAAAACATCTCAATTTAATTTCTTTTGCTTATGCAAAGATCGAAGCTGCAGCGACGACGTCCAAAACGGCAGCTGCACAGCAACAGAGTTGTGGAGAGTGGGAAAAGAAGGGGAAAATCTATTGAAATTATTTCGTAATATTTGCAATTTGTTAAAACGTGGCCCGGAAAGTTGAGTTTGCTGTTGTTTGCCATTTGCTGCTGACATATTCGTTTTGCAAATATTGTAATTGCTTTAAGGCTTTCTGCACTGCACAATTTTGCTGTTGTGGTTGCTGTCGTGCTTTTTTTTGTGTGCTGTTATTGTTTGCAATTGTCTTGTTTGCTGCTCATCGCTGTTTGATTGCTTGGCCTGCAGCCTATGCGGCGTATGCGCAACGTTCGGTAAACAAAAAAAAAAACGACAATAACGAAATGAAATTAAATAAATGCATATTATTTACACTGCGCCACGGGCACAAAAATGCACAATGTTGACCGGCCAGTTGGCTGCCCACAGCCACAGACAAGCATATTTTCATATTTTCCACTAACAGCTAGCCCCCACGACAACAACAACAACAACAACAAACACCAGGTAGGTGTTTTCGCCAGCCACAGCAAAAACGACTGCAGAACAGCAGCAACAACGACGTTCGCTCTTAACGCCCGACGACCTGCTGCAAAATGCATTTACAGACTAAAGTAAATAATTTAATTAGCTGCTGTCGCTGCAGTCACAAAAATTTTAATTCATTTATTCATGCGCACCCCGCACACACTAACTTGCCGGGGTATTGTGACTTTGTAAATTGCACAAAACTAATTACAGCATTGTTAATCGAATTTGCAATTAGCGCCGACTACCAGGAGGGGAAAGAGCAGGCGTCATAACTTGTTATTGATTGAATATAGAGAAAGCAGTTCATATTATGCATGTCTTTCCTCTTCATCAATCCCTTCTGTGTTCTTGGAGTGCATCTGCTGTTCGTTGTGATCTTAATTTGCTGGTAATGCATTTGCTTTTTTGCTGCAGTCTCACAAATATTTTTTTGGCCCAAGCCGGTTTTCGGGCACTGTTTTTGGTTGGTGTTTATGGCACCGGACACGGCCAGCAATTTGGGCCACGCGCCTACAGCAACAAGCACATACGTTGTAAATGTAGTAGGCCGCCGGGATGGCGGGGTTGTGCTGAGATGTAGTGTGAAAAATGGCTAACTGCATTGGCAGCAGCAATTCGGGCAAAAGTGACAAATACCTCGATACACAATGTGACAGGTACATTCTTTGTTGAGGTTGCGAAATCGTCGCAATCGCAAAACCTACAGATAGACTGCCTGACAGCAGACAGATGGATAGATATATGGATGGATGGATGGAGCGACAGTTAGATACATGTGGGGACAGAGGGACTGACTGCAGGCGAGCAAGATAGCTGCAGACATATTGAGCTCAGAATTTTGGCACATGCCAATGGTAACCGCAGCAGAAAAATGCCAAAAGCGAGTTCAGCCAAATGGCAAATGATTTGTCAGCAATTGTTGATGGGGTGACAATGCCAGCAGCGCACACGAGCCAGGGAATAGGCAAGTCTCTCTCTCTCTCACTCGCTCTCTCTCGCCATCTGTAGTTGAAGGCAATTGCAGTGCATGCTTTGCATATCGATTCGCTTGCATTGTTCGAGCGGGAGGAACGGCAACACCTTGTGGCAGGCGACAGATGCGATGGCTGAGCTTACTCACACGCCTGTCAAGGTGAGCTCAGTGTGTCTGTGTGTGCCCTAGAGCTGCGCGGCAAGGTAACGAGATGAGGAGGTTAATCAACGCACCTATTCGATATACTGCTAATGACAGACGCTAGACCAGGTCACTTTTGAGAGCTGACACGAAATCGGGCATAAAGAAAATCGTATAAGTAGACCAGATTAGATAGAGCCTATTATATAAATTGCGTATTTACTCATTTCGTATGCAAATGCTATTTTGTGGCAGGATATCAATCCCAAGCACACGTGTGCTCCCTTCCAAGGCCCAAGTCAATAATAATAATTGCGCCTTTGATTTGAATTTATCGATTGGTGCAGTTGAGTTAAGTGTTGTGACGTGCGCATAGACAGCATTGGCGTGTTATAAAATCAGATATTATCCGTTTGCTGCCTGCCACATAATGTAGCTAAACTATTGATACAGAGATTGTCGCTCACAATAAAGCAAATTTAGGGCCAAGGATAGCTAGGGATTTCATTAGCTTACATTTATGTGGAAAATCGAGTGAGTCGCTTAAAACAGAAACTCAATTGCTGACTACAGTTTCCGAGAACGTAAATGCATTAAAGCCCAAGCGAATCGTTTGAGCCTTTGCCTAGCTAAAGACGTTACTTCTTCAGCCTTGCTCTCGTTATCTTTAGTCCATAACTCACCTCAACGCTGGCGCCCTATTTCCGCAGAAACGGCCCTGTTTTAAGCCATCTCCCATCTCCCATGCAGCTTATTTCGTACACGCACTGATTGGCTCTGGCGATACGAGGCGAAGCATAAACGCAGCTTTTATACATTGTATCTTTAATTGATTTTCGTCAGTCGACTGATTGAATTCGACTTAAATGCGACAAGCGACGCCAGGCAGCCAGACAGCCAGTCAGCCACTCAGCCAGTTATTGTGGGGCAAACCGCAGTCTGATCTCCGACTTGCGCTGCCCCTGTCCCCTCGGCATCCGTTTGGGCCGCACAAGTTATCTAACAGCGTCGTCAGATCGTGATTGTACGACAAATGACATTTGACATGTTATGCGGATTTTTATTTTGGGTTCACAATAAACTTAATTGTATGATACGAAACGCTGACGCTGTTTGCTGTTGGTTGTTTGTTGTGCCTTGTGGTTATCGTCGCTGCCATTGCTGCGCCTAATTCGCTGGGCCATTGTGCGCGGCATGTGTGTTGCATGCCGCTCGAAAACTTGGCTTATCTGTTGCTGGAACTCCAACAAAAAAAAAAGCAGACAAAAGTGCTCATAAATTTAGCTGCTAGTTGCAATTGTTTAATTGTTCGCAGTTGCATTTGTTGAAATGCATTTAGTTGTTTGCTGTTGTTGGCGCAGTTGCGGCCGATAATCGGTTTAAAAGTGACTCAACTTTTGGCTGCATTTTAATGGCTGTTGCTGCCCAAAATTATTGTCAATTGTTGCTGGCCATGTGGCGGGCGCATAAGCCGCATTAATTTCCAACTGTGTTTGTTTTATTTTAGTTTGTTTGCCGTTTGTTTGTTTGCTTTTCTGTTTTCCCCCACCGAAGTTTTAATTGTGCAATTGTCTCGCTTCAGCGTTTACAATATTTTCGGCTTGTGGCCCGAAGTTCAAGTTGGCTTTTAACAGCTCACTCGCCTCACTGGCGGCCTGTCTGTGGCTTATGCAAGCAGGCGGCATTGCAGCCAACACTTGGCCAGCGCGACCTTAGCTCCGCTGAGTTTTGGGCCAACCTATGACATCTGGCCAGCCAGCCAGTCGCTGTTGTTGTGGGCGATTTCGATTTGCCATTATGTATTTATGATAGCGAGCTGCTGCCCCAGTGCCCCAGGGCCGCCAGCTGATGTCAGTCGTCACTCAGCCAGTCAGTCAGCCAGTCAGTCAGTTAGTCTGGCAATCGTGATCGATGCGGCCACCAAAACAAAAACTTATTGCCGCGCCATGTTGCGGCTCATTGTTTGGAGCGTTTTCAGAGCTTGCCTCTTCCCGTGGAATGCGATCATGTCTCGGCTCGGTGGGCCGCAGGCTAGAAATTGTACGAGATCGGACAGAAATCCCTTGGCTGCGCTAACTGATTTGCACAACTGTCAACGGCAGCGACAACAGTTGCAGCTGCATTATTGTTTATAACTCCAAGTATTTGTCGGTTTCTCGGTTTCTCGTTGTTGCCGTTTTTGGGACAAGTTTGTCGTGGCCCTTTTCAATCGGTCAATTGATTTGCCTGCCAGTTCTGAGCGGATCGTGGCCGGGTCGTGCCCATTTTCGTCGATTGCTTGCAGCTCCTTGAGCAATTTGTCGTTGATTAAATTGAAGGTGGGTTTGTTGCGCGCACTTCGAACTTTTGCTACGTTCCAGTCATTTCCATTTCCATTTCCATTTCCTGTGTGACCAAAGTCATTAACATGTTTCTATTTAGTAGCAAAAACTTTTAATTTAATTACCCACACACACACACACACACACACGCATGTAGTGTAGATTTGCTGCCTGTTAAGTTTCAGCTTCTTAGTGAACTCGGACTTGGAATCTCGTTTAATTGAATTGGCAATGTGCTGTAGCGTTTATGCTGCTGCTGCTGCTGCTGCTGCTGCTGCTTTGGGGCACGTCCTCAAACACAGATAGCGCGAGAGAGAGGGAGAGGGCTCAAAAGTCGAAAATCCAATCTGAGCCAAATCCGTTGCCGTGGCTAAAACCATTTGCAATGACGTCGAAACTTTAAAGCGCGCAGCCAAATTCGAAATGAAGACAAACACACAACAGTCACACATGGCCAAGCTCCTCGACTCGACTGACTGACTGACGCTGCGACGTCGCCGGACCAAAGTTCTGACAAACTTGGCTAACCGCCACAGCAGAGTGGAGCGGGCAAACACATACACTGGCACATGCGGCGTATGCGCAATGCACAAATAAATGTCAACTTAGATGACATTGGCTTTGGCCCGGGGCCCGTTGCCCGTTGCCCGTTGCCCGGCATTTGCGGGACTCATCTCTTTTAGCGCTGAGCCCGCATTTAATAAAAATGAATTAAATTAAAATACGCAACTGCTGACAAAATGTCAAGTGTAGCAATAAAACGCAAGTGCTGAGAAAGGGACCAGAGCAGGAGGAGAGGGAGGCAGGGCAATAGTCGGCCACGTCGTGGCACGGGGCAGCTGAACCGAGACCGGCGAGCGTTCCTAATGAATTACACAGAATGCGGGACCGTTGTCAGCACGGGTTGGGTCTCGGCTCTTCTTTGCCAAACGAAAATTTGCAAAATTAATTTCACAAATTTTTAATTGCTCATGTCGTTTGCGCGTCCGATCAACGTGCCCGTGTCCCGCGAGCCAGCTCAGCGACACTGCGCGAAATCAGCACCGCAGCAATAGCCATGTTAGTGAGTTCGCTGGCCCAGTTGTTGGCCAACTGCGGCTGCGTTTTGTGGAGTGTAGCGACTTCAACAATCTGCCGTGGGGCCTGGCGGCTGTTTGTTTTTGGCCGCTTCGCTTTTTGCGTGTCTTCATCGCCAGCTGCGCTTGCCACAAAACAAGTTGAAGTTTAAGGTCAGGCGAATGTTTGTGTGTGTGTATGCGGTGCGTATCCAGTCAACTGTCAACATTAAATATGTATGCGGCAGCGTTTTATGGCGCCTCAAGTTCAAGTGCAACCTGTTAATGGCAGCACAGCAGCAACGAGCTAAGTTCGCCTCTGTGTATGTGTATGTCTGTGTCTTTGAGTCTTCCCCCTTTATTTTTTTTTGTCGTTTTCGCATTTCACTAGAAGCTGTGCAGCAACGACAAAAGCTGCAGCAGCTGTCAGTGTTGCTAGCTGCCAAATCAGCTTTGCCGTTGCCTTTGCCTTGTCCTGCGCTCGCAGCAGCTGCCAAAAATTTTACTTTGCTGACAGGATACTAAACTGGGGGGGAGGGAGCAAAAAAAAAGGATTTCACCTTAGACCCACGTGTCGTATGTGTAATGCGAGTGTTCAATTGAATGGACAGGCGAAGGCAGCAGGAATTGCCAAGAGACTGTGCCACATCGCCCGCTGTGTGGCAGCTGCCTATGCACACACACACACACACACAGGAGCACTTATGAAAAGTTTTTATTTCGCAATAAAAGTGAAAAGGCAACCGGAATTGCTGAAGCCGCCCTCGCAACACGTTTGCCGCCCGCTTTTAATACCGAATTTATTGATACACATGAACTGTGTAATATGTTGGCAGGAATTCCTCAATAAATCTTTTAGCTGATGAAATTTCTCATTCATCAGGCGAAGGGAAGCAAGTTGCCCTAGCTGGGTTGGATACCTCTCTGCATTATTGATATTTGCTATGCAATTAGAGTTAATAGTTAATGACTTATGTTGAAGGCCGCTGGTAGCGCAATCTATCAATCAATGCTCGAAAATTCAGCGCCAGAGTATATTGTAAAGGGAAAGCCAACATTTATTTTAAGTTGTTCCCATACTCGTATTTTATTTCACATGCTTCGCAGCTTGCGCTTCAAAGTCGTCGGCAGAGTATCTGGCAGCAGATCAAGTTCGCTGATGGATTGCTGTGGGCCGCGACTCCCCAGTGAGTTAATTTGCAAATACTTTGCCACTACTCGAATGCAGCCAGTTAGACAGAATCATTCGACGCGCGTACTCACAATTTTAGCCAAACAAATTGCATTCGTCATTTGTCAGCTACATTGTTTGTCAAAGCACTCCCCAGGGGGAAGCAGCTGTTGGTTTTCATAATTTGCCACTGAGCCAAGTCGGCTACCAGTTGCCAGTTGCCTGTGGCCAGCAGTCAGCAGTTGGTAGTTGGCCAGATATCGGCTTGGAGTTCTCAGCTCTCGACTTTGGCAATTTGTGTGGCAGCTCAATGCAGGAAGTTGGCAATCGACAAACGATGCCCATAATGACGATGCCATGCAATGAGAGGGGGGGGCAACAAGCGACTGCCGAGCAATGCAATTAATTACTTATGTAGATGGCTCCCAGCGGCCGATCCTGAGACTCTCTCTCTCTCTCTCTGTGACTAGGGGGGGGGACTGACGGTCCCAGCCTGGTCATAATCAGCTAACTTAATGTGTAGCCAGCTGACTAATCAGCCATGCTATCCACTTATAAAAGCCAGCAGAAACAAATTAAACCCAGCCAGCAGATTACTATCTGCATCCCTCCGCATTTGCAACTGAATCTGCATCACTAAATGAATCTCTGACTGTGAATGAATCCGCATCTGCAGCTCTGAGCTGCACTCATTGTTGGTATTTAAAATGCAAATTCGCATCAGCAAAAGCGATTAGCTCGTGTTGATGACGACGACGATGATGCTGGCGACTGAGCCAAAGCTCTGCTCTGCTCTGCAATTGTATAGCGTTCAGTCCTCGGGCGGCAATAAAAATATTTAAGCGACAGTTATGCACAAAAAACGTGGAGAGCAGCATAAAAAAGATGCGCAAACAAAACGCATGAGAACCAAACTGAAAACTGAATTAAGTGTGGGCTGTGAGCGGTGAGCTGTGTGCGGTGGCAACACTCGACATCCGTTGTGGCATGGCACTAAGCGCAGCTTCCGCAGGCGGCAGCGCAGGATGCCAGCCAGCCAGTCAGTCAGGGCAGTCAGGTAGCCTGAAAGGGACTGCGACTGGAACTGGAACTGGAGCTGCGACAATGGCAACGGAAATGTTAAATGCCACCGCCGCCGATGTCGCCCTAAGCCTCGCTTCCTTTTCGCCCCCTCGCCCAGCTGGTGAGTGGATTCATTGATCGTTGATTGAATTTCGATTCGTTAGGTTCTTGCCTGCGCCTCTTTCCATTTGCCTTTCATGCTGCACGTCGCCATCTCCGTCTCCATCTCCATCTCCATCTCCGTCGCCATCTCTGTCCCCATCTCTATCGTCATCATCGTCTCTGTCCCTTGTTGTTTTTATGCGTTGCAAAAGGGATAACGACAACGACGACGCTGACTGTGACTGTGACTGCGACAACGTTTGGCGTTTTGCAGGAATAGACATGTTGCCATGTTTGTTTACTGGTCCACCGCTGGGCAGCTGGGCGGCTACTTAACTGCAAAACTGCACTTGTGTGCGATTGTGTATGTGTGTGTGTGTGTGTGCTTTAAGTGACTTGCGACATAAAGTGCTTTTATTGATGTTCATTTGGCATTGCAATTTGTAGCATTTGTGACATTTATGTGTCTGCAGCTCAAATCGCATTATGCAATTTCTCGGCTGCCACTAAAGGATGCTGTCATGTTCGACGTCTGCTGACCTTTGATGGCCCAGCGCATTTGTTAATTGTCCGCTCGACATTTTATGCATGCAGCTTAAAGAATAAAGTCTTAAAAATGTTAGTTTACTGCAGCCTGCTACTGAAGCTACTTAATGCCTATTGAAATTGCTTTCGATTCGTCTTCAGGTGCATTGACCAAACAAGACCGAGTAGTCGCAGTGCAATGACATGAGCCGCCAACAACTACACGTATCAAAGACTTTAAATCAAATACGAGAGCAGCACTTTAAGGCGATTAACAGTGTGGCACGGTGCGAGTGATTAAGTGGCCGCCAACAACTTGGCTGTGCTGCACTTAAGTTGGCATTAGCATAAATATTTTCAAAAACTTAAATTTGCATACTTAATTCAGTTCACTCCAGTTCAGTTGAGCTCAGTTCAGTTCACTTTTCAGCACTCACAGCCTGACCTACCGCAAACTTGCTGCGCTCACTGTAATAAATCGCAGGCAAAAACCGCATGAAATATTGGAAATAATAGCGATAAAAATAAGATACAGAGCGAGACATGAAAAATTTGAGTTGTAGCCGAAACGCCACATGCCTTAAATATTTGCTTTATAAATTACGCGAAACATGTTTTGTGTGTTTCGTTTAGCGCCCAGCTGAATATGTATCCACCAGATACATTCGTATCTGTATGCGACTACAACTGCGCGTATGACTATGAATTGGCTGAAGTGGCAACCCGTTTGGGCAATTTGACTTGGCTCGCCACAAAAAACCAAAACCAAAAAAAACGGAATGTATAAAATCAGTCTGCTTAACGGCTGCAGTTCAGATTCATTAATTTATCACTGCGCCGCAGTCGGCTAATTTTATATATTTCGAGTTAGCAATTAAGTGTGAAACAGTGTTTTGTATCTCACTTCTGCTGTTCGACGCGCTTATTACAATCCGCTTGCAAGACGGCCTTGTTAACACCACAAGAACGAGAGCAGTCGCAGCGAGCTTGAAGTGCCCTTGTGGCCAGAGAGAAAGACACTGATATATAGCATATTGATTTAAGGCAGTGTGCACTATACTTTGAAATTAGTTTCACAGCGTGTAGAAAGCAAAGAGAGAGCGAGTCAGTTTATCGTTGCAATGAGTCGGGCAGGCATGTGCAGAATTTAAATATTGAGATAATTAAGCCGATAAGTATATAATTCGTTTTTAATCTGCAGCGCACAATCTGTGCTTCAACTGCCTGCTGTAGGTGTATAATAAGCAGTTGTGCTTTGAAATATGGCCAGGCGTCTGCGGAAATTGCAGGCTGACAGGATAATAAAAAAAATGGTTAAATGAGTTGGCCATAGCTGGTGACCGTTATGCGGTTGTGTGGCAGTTAATAAATTTAAGCCGAGATTTTGAAGTTATTGTAATGCTGCGAGCTGAAAGTATTTTGCAGTTTGTCTACACAAATTGCTGCATATTTGATGTGCTACCTGCCACACGGCGCTGTGCTGCGCTGTGGCATGCATGCGGACTAGTTTATCTGCAGTGTTTTCGTTTCCATAGATTTAATATGCACACGCTCGCAAATCCCTTTTCCAGGATTCCGCTTTTGTGCTGCTTTTTTTGCGCTTTTAATGTTTGTTTCTGTTGCAATCTTTGGCATTTCTTTTTGCAGCGCATTACGTGCGACGCACAGCAGTTGTTGTTGCCGCGCCACAGCAAACAAATCAGCGCCCCATCACGCCGCCACTTGCAGCAGCCATCAGTTGTGCACAGTTGTGCACGTGTGTGTGTGTGTGAGTGTGTGTGTTCTGCTGTTTTAATATGCGTTTAGCGTTTTATCGTTGCATTCAACATGCCAATGCATTAGGCCCCGTCCCTCCCTTGCAGTGCTTTAAATTTCAGGGCAAAAACTTTTGCAAATGCATTTTGCGGTTTGTTGCAAGTGCCTCCTCGTTGTTGCTGGCTGCATTTGTCACTTGCTATTTTCTTGTTTTCGTTGCATGCAGTTTATTTTTATAAATTTTTTATTTCTCATTTCGCTCGCTGCGTTTTCGGCATTTGTTGCGCCATGTGGCATGTGCAGTTATTGCCATGTTCCATGTCCCAATGTCCAACTGGCCGCCAGCTTGCTGCTGCCCCCGCATCCGAATATTTGTGCAACGTGTTTGCGGTGCTGTTTGCTCAGCTTTATCTGTGTTGCTCTCCCAACCGTGGGTGTGTGTGTGTGAGAGTGTGTTTCCAATTTCAACTGTTTGCTTTAGCTAAAAAACACACACACACACACACTCGCTCGCTTACACGTTGCAATATATTAAAAGTATATATATTTATATGCCGCTCTCTATGAATATTCGCTTTTTTCCAGCACTTTTCATTAAATCTGCGCAACCTTTTGTGGCAATTGCATTTGCTAGGCGGCAGAAGCGACGCTTAAACTGCGCAATTTATTGGCCATATTTATTATAAAACATGTAGTTCGAGTCCGAGTGCCGCGACACAAAACCAAAGTCGTTTGCGTTGGCAAGTGGCAAGCAGCAAGTGGCGAGCGGTAAGTGGCAAGTGGCAAGTGCACTGCTGCTGCTGCTGGTTCCCTTTCAACCACAAGTTTTTCTCAACAACTCGTGAGTGTCTGTGTGTATGTGTGTGTGTTTTTCCACCGTTTTTTCCTCGATCATGCTGGCACCTTTTTTTTGCTGGCGTTGCCTTCTAAAAATAGCTTTTCCACACGCTTTCAGTGTGTTAAAAATAACATCATATTTTTTATAGTGGTTGTTGTAGCTGCCTGGAGTTGCTGCCGCTGCTGGTTGTGCCGGCAAATTGAAGAAATATGTTGCAAGCGCTTAAGAGAGTGAGAAAATGGCGCCCCTGCTGCTGGCGCAGCTAATAGTTAATAAAATGCTTGGGCTTTAAGTGCCGCCACCGCGTTCCCCGCGAGTCGCCTGTCTAAGCGGAACATAACACTAAATTCTGCAGTTGCAGCTTTTGGCCTGAACTTGTAATCAAAGTCAACGCGGCAAGCGGGCAAACGTACCTGTTAGCATGTGCAACAACAACTGCGAGTCGGCTGTTGCACCTGCCACGCGGAGAAAGGGGAGCAAGGGCTTTCATTCCTGTCGCAGCTCGCTTAATGCCTGCGTGTCATGAATGGCAGCGCCGTGTTTCCACTTTAGGGCTGCCGAGCACAAGCACAACACAAACACAAACACAAACACACGGCACACACACACACACACGCGCAGATAGACATCACTTGCCTTTTTTGTTGCCTGATAAAATTATGACATATGAAACTTTGGCTGACATCACAGCAGAAAGGCAGCAAGGCAAAGGCAGCGCGCGAAGCCGTGGCTGGGCGAGTTTGGCTAGCAAAGCATGCAAAGTATTTTTGCCGCGCTGCCTTTTGTGTTGGCTGTTCGCTTCGTTCTGGCCATAAACATGCACACAACATGTTGACGTAGCTGATAAAGCGACTCGTCTCAAATTTATTGGAGCTCGTTCCAGGCATTGAGTTTGCAGCACTCTTCGTGCTAGGCGCGCACTTGATTAAAGCACATCTGAATAGAACGAGTGTGTGTGCGTCCAACAACCTTCGGGCGGCACGTGTGCAGGGCGTGGCACACTAAATTCGACAATTTGCGGCAGCTGCTGTGAGGTCATTAGGCAGCGTAACGCATACGCAGCGTTTGCCGCCGTCGCCGATGACGCCTGCCGCCTGCAGCTCTGCTAGATACACGGCTGGGCAGTTAGACAGATAGATAGATAGATGCGCAGCCAGGCAGGCACACGGATAGATAAGTGGCATGGCACATGCTGCATGCAGCACACTCCCCTGGGCAAACCATCGACATATTTATGCATACAAAACTCAAACTGTTTCCCTGGGCATCGCCAGTCCGCAGTCCGTAGTCCGTAGTTCGCAGTTGCAGTTTTAATTAAAATGAAATTAAGTCGTGGTCGACCGTTTGTGGCTGCATTTTCGCTTTTAATGCAATGACTGCACTTTTAATATAAATTTTAATAAGCTATGTGCGTTGCCAGGTAATAATTTCAAGCCCTGTGGCAAGGTGAGGCCGCTGCCGCTGCCGCTCCTGCTGCTGATGCCGCAATAACACAGCCTGCGCGGAATGGAAATGGCTGCACATAAAAGTGACGTATAAAAATATTATTGCCGAAAAATGCGGACATTTAATGTGCGTTATCAATCAATCACAGAGCAGCCACGACACTATATATATACACACAAGAAATTCTTGTGAGAGCGGAATTTTTGAAAGATAAAACTTATGGATTCAGGTTATGGCCCCATCAAATTTTCAGATGACAAAGCTGCTGCGGCTTAGAAACAGTTTGCAAATAAACAGATCAGAGTGGGAGAAAGGATGGCGAGGGGAAAGTTTTTAATGCGCTCAGCAAGGGCTTACAAGTATATTCCATTTGAAATAAATGCAGTAAAAAAGTAAATAAGGCAGCCGCGTTGCAGCCAAGCGGGCATTGGCAACTCTGGCCAACACTTTGCCGCAGCAGCAGCAGCGGCAGCGAAGCGGCAACAAAAAGTAGTTTCGCTTCTTTTCTGTATATAATTCCGTGAGCTGCTCTCTTTGGGGCAAGAGCAAGCGGTGGCCAAAGTAGCGGCAATACAGTACGCTGGAACAGGGCTACAAATTTTTGGCTTTGAAGAGGTTGCACAGAGGCGGCAGGTTGCGGAGGGTGCTTGCAACTTATAAATAAAAACATATTTATGCAGGGCTAAGACTGAGAGAATGCTGCTGGCTGCCACAAGGATAAGGATGAGCGTGCAACTTTTTGGAGCGCACTTTTAATAAACAAAGGCGGTTCAACAAAGTGGCAAATTGTACTTTGTTGTTGCTGCTGCTGCTGCTGCTGCTGCTGCTGCTGCTCTGTCAGGCTCGTCGTATTCATTGGCCCCGAGCGCAACACAAAGGCAAACAAAATTTATTGCGGGCCGCGGCGACGTTTTTGTAATTAAATGTTTGGTCAGCTCGGTGAGTGCTTATTATTCATCAGTTGATAGCAGCATTTAATTCGATAAATTTCAAGAGAACCTCCAACCAGCCGGTCCAAAGCTGAAACAAATGCAACAAGCAATGCGCAGCAAGCCGCATCAACATTCGCAGGCTATTGGCCTTGCTTTTTGGGGCATGCTCGGGGGCGTGGCCCGATGTTGCAGAATGTTCTTTCGAAATGCTCACATAATTTATATGGTGTTTTTCGTTTTTATTCTTTTTGCTTGTAGTTATTGTGCTTTTATTGTTTACATTCAAATGCGAATTCGAATGCGAATTCGCTATTTGCTTTGTCAGCGCTTTCTGATGTATAAATTTCGGAATTCTTTGGAGCTTTAAAGGCCGCCAAATTAGCTTAATTATACCCCCTGCGAATGTCATAGACCAAATTCTTCTCTCCACTTCTATTCCACATTTTTGTTTTGCAAACGAATAAATCAGAAATCGAGTTTGTGATGTCATAATGTGAGCTCATAAAGTTTCATGCTGCTGATTGCCCTTGGTGAGCCGAACGTCTAATAATCTTGTCGTAAACTCCAGCGAGACGATAAAAACTAGCAAGCCAAATTCTTATTTTTATCAAACAGTCATAAATGAACAGTTGTAAGTTGCTGCGACTTCGTCGCGAAACTCAACAGCGAGGGCATATTAGTTGTGTGTTCGCCTAGAGGCAACGAGTTTTGTGGGGAGTATTGGACTTGGACCTCAAGCTGCTGTCTAATTATCACAACAGAACTCGTTCAAATAGCTCGTTATGTTCGAGCAGATTTGCAACCAATTTGTAGACTGAGAAATGCAGTAGCTGCCCAGAGGGCAGCGTGTAGTCGTTCAGCTGTCGGAACAAATGTTGCACTTGTTGCTCGGCATTTATATTATGGCCATTCGTTCGGTAACTGGCCGTTTGAAATTCAAGCGGCTGCTGCTCCATTTGTGTCAATTAGAGACGCCTCAGGTGCAGGCAATGACGGCAGCAGATAACCCATTAAAATAATAAACATTTGCCGAGTACATTAAATAATTGTCATATAAAAGTTTCAGGCGCTGCCTCGTAAATATTTTATGGCCATTTTGCAAATGCACGCACATTGAAAGCTACACAGAAACAGATAGAGATACAGAAACAGATACAGCAAGCATACAAGTACAAGGGGGAGACACAGTTAAGGGGGCGTGTAACAGATGCATGCAGCAAAGTGGCAACAATGAGCGCTAGCTGCCAGAGTTATGAGTTTCCGACTTTTATTCATGAATTCGACATCATTTACACACATTGCCATTGTTTCTGCCCTCCCCAAAAGGGGTGGCCAGGGCACGACAATGTGGAGAGGGGGCGATATGGGGACGGCTGGCGAAAATTGAAAAAAACACTCGCTACAAAGCTGGGCAGCTGTGTGGCAGTGTGGCTGCGGTTGCCGTTGCAATTGTATTCAAATATTAGACATAAATTATCATTGAAAATGTGCGCAAAAAGTTTTCGCTTTCCGCAAACTTTTGCCTGCTCTCTGCCCTCTGTACGCTGTGCCCCTCCGAACCCTCCGTCCCCTTGCCGTCCGCCGCCTTCGCAAGCGATACCCTCAGCCATGTAATGCAGCTCCGGCCTTGTTACTAATAACCTCAATTCGAAGTGTGCACACATACATGAGCTTGGCTGCAAGTTTGAAAACAATATGGCAACTCTCACAGCGCTTGCCAGCTGCTGTGGCGCCACACGCTGCCCCCCCTTGGACGCCAGAGAGCAGCCCACAGATTTTCGCCTAATTAGACATGAGAATGCGCTGAACTCAAGCTCCTTGAGGATCCATTTTAAGGGGCCAGGCAAGTGCTAAAAATAGTCAGGAGTAAAAGACTAAGATGGAATTTGATAAGTTTGGTTATTCATGGTTATTTATTAAGAAAAGTTGCCGCCCACAATGTATTATTTGCACTCGAGCAGTGGAAAATCACGCGACTCTTGGAGCGGCCCTCGTCATATCAATGTCAAAGTTTTTTTTGCAGCAAGCAGCCGCATTGTTTGGCTGGGAGGGAAAAGTCTTGCTGCTCATATTTCGCCTGCTGTTTGCCAGTTTTCGCTTTTCTTTGCCTTTTTAATGACTTTTCACTTTTCACTCGCGGGTTCTCAGCTACAGATTCAGCTGCATGACCAGACCGAGACGGCGCAGCCATTAGAGCAGGTGAAGCATTATGACAACAAGGCAAAACAAAACAAAACAACGCAACACAACACAACCAACTAGACCCTCGTCAGGAAAAGTGAGTGTGAAATGTTAGCCAAACTCGGCGACTGCGACTGATAATTAGAGTACAAATTCGTTGCGTCGGCGTTGAGCGCGAACTCTTCTTGTGGCTGGCATCGCTTCACTGCCGGCGAAAGTAACACAAACACGGCCAAGATGAACGGTTAGCGTTGCTGCTTTTCGGCTAGTTGTGGCTACTTGCGTTGGTTGGGCTCAAGCCGGTGCGACGCTGTGCATGTGCGTGCTTCTAACTGTAACAGATAAATGCAAATTTATGGCCTCGACGTGCACAACAAATTGCCAACAATTTAGTCGAGTATACCGTTAAGCAGCTAGCCACATCGGCGAAAAAATCGACGAGTCGGCAGAAAATAGAACTAAATTTAATTAAACTGCAAGCGAGACCGGCAAACGTTCATTAGCCGCGCTGCATCCAAGGAGATAGAGAGACAGAGTGCGGGTCCAGAGGGATGTGGCCCACAATTGGCCATAATACGAGCACAACTTTGAGCATTTCCGCTCAACCGCAGAGTGGCCAGGAAGAGGGGGGGGGGAGGGGTGGTGAGTTAGCCATCTATCCGTCCATATCTGGTATCTATCTGTATCGGCGTATCTATCAGTTACACATTGTATCGGGTGCAATGTATAGAATTTATTGCTTCCTGTTTTACGCGTCGCACCACGAAATCCCCCCCCGAAAAAACAACAACAACAACAACGGCACTTGACGATAATGACGGCGATCATGATGATGATGACACTGCAGCCAAGTGTGGTCGCAGCCGTGGCCATGGAGACCCTGGAGTCGAGAGTCGAGAGTCGGGTATCGAGAGCCGAGAGTTGGCAATTATGCCATTTGACATAATTCATAACTGCAACGGCTTTTGGACCAGTTGGGTAACTGCCACTGGAAATGCTGGCGCTGCTGCAACGCGGATGCATCTGTTCCAGCTGCAACAAGAACAACAACAACAACAACAACAACAATGGCAGCAAGCAGCTCCAGTTGGATGTGCAATCACTTGGCCAATTGCCCGTTTGCCTTTGTGTGTTGTTATCATAAATTTATGCGCTCGTTTCATAAACGACAACAACGAAAGTTGTTTGATGTTGTTGATGAGCCCAATGCACAACTGGGAGTTGTTGCAGTTGCAGTTGCAGCCGCTGCTGTTGTGGTTCTGTTCTGCTTAGTGACCAGTTTGCAGCCATGCAACTACTTCGGAGTTGCCTCTCATGGGAATCAGGTTAACATTGAGAGCGCGCAAAACTTTTTAATAAATTGACAAAAGTTTGTCATATGCATTGTTTGCAACACAAAACTGCTGCTGCACACACAAGCCACCGCCATCGCGAATCTCTATCCCAATCTGTGGCAAGTCCTCCATTTACCGTTCGTGGGTGGCTGCGGCGGTTGGCCGAAGGTGGTGCAGTGGCTTCATTTGTTAGCTCCTTGCCAACTGCAGTTGCAGTTATGGCGTTTTGATGAACTTTGCGCCAGCAAAAGATTCCTTCTTTTTTGTTTTTTTTTTTTTTTGCCATTCGCATCTTTTAATAAACTGCAAGTAACGCATAGAAAGCTGAGCATATTAGTTGGCCAACCAGCGTTTTTCTCTTTTGCGCAGACAAAGTTTAAACTAGTTGGTCGGCGAGCCGATTATCAGCTTGATAGATCAGTTGAGTGCTCGCTTTAATGTCGAGTGTGTGGGATTTCGCATGGCTTCTAATAGAAAGTTGCGCCTAATAGATAAGCAAAGAGTATATGTGCGACTTCGCATTAAGTGTGCAATAATTAAATTAGAATTGATTAGGCATTGTGTTTCTATAAATATTTATATTTCGCGTAGTTTGTTAAGCCAAATTCACAGAAAGAATTACTTAGCATGCTGGTTTCATAAAAGCCAAAACCGGAAATTGATTACCAACTTATTTTCAGAAGTTGAATCGTGAGCTATAAATCGAATAAGTCTAAATTGTCGTTCTTGTCTGTAGAGCGCATTCAGCAGTCGTCTTTGCCCGCTTGGCAGTTTACTTTCTTTTCATACTTTGTGTGCGCTGAAACTTTTCACGCAAATGCACAAAGTGAAGCGGCAACAACATTTGAAGAGTGTTTGCCAAAGACTTGTAACTGCCGCTGGACTGCGGACTGCAGACCGTGGACTGACTGCTCACTTCTCGCTATCCTCGTTCTCTCAGTGGCTCCTGCTGCTGCTGCGCGCTTTGTGTCCCTTCGCGGCGCGGCGCTCTTGTTGCAAGTGCCACAATATTTTGTCTGCGGAATTTAATTAGGACAGAGTTTTTGCATTTGTCTAATAACAAGTCAAGTTGGCCTTTTGCACAACGGCGCCTTTTTAGCAGTTTGCCGCTTGTTTTTATCAAACAGCATAAGCAGCAGCAAAAACGGCGACGGCAAACTGGTAACAAGCTGTACCCAGATAATTACCTGTGTATAAACTTTTCATATTTACTGCATTTTCGATGCCTTTGCAAGCTTATGGCATGCAACAGCAATACGAGTATATGCTGTCGTGGATGTTGCTGCTGCTGTTGTGTGTTCTAGTTGTTGCTGGCGCATTTATATATGAATTTCTCAAAGGTTTATGCTACTCATGCCAAGCTCAGTTTCAGTTGTTTTTGTGGCTGTTTCGTTTTACTTTCAACTTGCCACACAAAAAGTGGCACATGTCGGCTGCACAGTTTGTAATCAAATGAAATGCAACAGCAGCAGCAGCAGCAACAAAATTTATGAAAACTCATGCCGGCAAACTGGGGAAATGTGTGTGTGCAACGAGCAGCAGCAGTTGCTGACTCCTCACATCATCTGATGGCTGATGTGCCAGTGTGTGTGTGGCACATATGAAAGGCCTGCCTAAATGGCAAGCAAGTAAAAGTACCGAGTATCAGATACAAATGTATTACACCTGCTTTGCAGTTTTCACTTGCACCACGGCCGACGAGAATTTTCACTTTTCATGCCGCCGCTGAGTGCTGACTGCTGAGTGCTGAGTACTTTGTGTGCCCCTGGAAGACAGCGAGCGAAACGTTGCATGCCACATGCAAAACACAACGGCAGCTGATTATTATTCGCCATTATTGTTATTGTCAATAATTTCAACTTGATTCCCCTTGATTGGCAGACACTTGAAAGTGCCAGGGGAGAACTCCTGTCTCAGGACTCGCTCGCTAACAATTTGTTCAATTTATTCGTTATCTGTGCATGCGAATGTCGCTCCTGCAAGGCTTGTTTATTACGTATGCATGCCGAGTTGGCTGCCGCTCGTCGAAAGTTGCCGCTGAACAATAGTTCAAGGTTGCAAGTAAATAATGTCGTTAGCTTGATGCGCTACCGAAAATTATTTAACTTGATTCTAGTCTACCTTAAAGTTGCTGTTGCTGTGGCGCCCATTAAAGTTAGCGCTTATATGCATAACAAGTATTGCCACGAAGTTTCCGCTCTGGCTGCAATACAATTTCAAGTTGCCATCAATAGCGGCAGCAGGCAGGCAGGCAGGCAACTATTGTCAAACTTGAGGAATCCAATGCAATTCATTTGGCTAACGGCTTTAATGCGCTTTTCAAGTGCTCGCCAATGCAAGTACTTTGTGCTTATACATTTGTTCAGCTTAATCAGCATGCGTTCTGCAATGATTCAATTAGATTGCGGCTTGAAGAGCAGCCAAATGGTAGTTGAGCACGTGGCTATTGTTCATAAAGCTATTAAAATCTAAATGCAATTTTCATGCATGGCCACAAAACTAATTACAACTGAAGTGTCAAGCAATTGAGGCAGTTTATAGTTATAGTCGCACTCCAAACTTGTGCTCCGCTTCTACTCGCAGTAGTTGAAGTTGAAGTGGAAGTGTTTGCCGGTCAAGTGGCAAGCTGAAAAGTTCGTTCGGTTGCTGCACTCGGCAGCAACTCACATACGAAACTTTAAGTGCACCAGACAATATAAAAAATGTTGCTGCCAAAAAAACAACAAGAATCCAACTAAAACGAAACTAACAAAACGAACCTTTTTTACTAGCTATCCGTGTCTGTGTGTGTGTGTGTGTGTGTGTTGTACTGAAAAATGGCTGCAACATAAAAATTGACCTCAGCGACAAAGGCGACGTTAGACGATGTTAGCAGCCAAATAGTTGGAGACAGAGAGGCGCACAACGAGACAGAGCATAAAAGTGGAGCAGCAATTGCCCCTGGTCGGTGCCCCTGTCCCTGTTCCACCAGCACACGCTGCTGCAGTGTAACTTGGACTCGCACTTGGACACTGAATTGAAATCGGCCGAGCGAGCGCGTGTCTCCGCCCGACTGTCTGTGTGTGTGCCAGTGTGTGTGTATCGCTTTGGTGGGGCAGACAAATTACAGTAGCCAGATTTCTCGTCTTTCAATGTTGTTTTGCATTTGCATTTGCAGGCATGCCACGCCCGCGCGCTCCGCTCTCAGCTCATGCAGCTGCCTCTCATGTTTGCCCCATGCTGCTACACGCGCTGAACGTGTTTTTTGCTCGAACATTATTGTTGTTGCTGCCACTGGTGGTGGTGGTGCTGCTGCTGCTGCTGACTCTTCCTCTGCTGCCACTGCTGCTGTTTGTTGCTTGTTGTTTTTCATGCCTCGCATGCTGTGTTTTGTATATCGTCTTTTTTCAAATGCTCCAAAGAATGTGGTTTACTTTTTGGATGAGTTAACAAGCGAATCGCAGTACGTGTTGTTGCTGCAGCTGCCTGCTGTTGCCTGCCTCTTTGGCGTCCGTGTGTGTGTGTACATACATGATTTTGAGTCTAATTTGCGTTGAACGCTCGCAAATTTGTCATAGAAAGTGTTTGTTAAAAACTGCTCATAGATCAGTTTCGAGTGATAATTTAAGTCAACGTCTGACGTGACAAATAGTCTATAATTTAGCCACTGTCCGCAGCAGAAAACTTTGTGCCACTTGCGCTGATTTATGCCCCAACTAATATGCCAACAAGTCTGTCTACTTAAATTAATGCTTTGAAATCTTTATCATTTCAGCCAAACTGATTTGCAAGTGCAGCCACCATCGCCGCCAGCTAAGTTCTCCTACGGGTGAGTTACTGAATATTACGCATACGCACAGTAGAGCTACATAGAATTTAATTACTACTATTCGTGTGTGGCAGGCAGGCAGGCAATAAGGAAGCATACTATTTTTAATCTATTCTGGGAACGCGCCAGAGAGTCTCAAGTTCACGGGCTGTCGGCACTTTTTTGAAGCTCTCGAAGGCACAGGTAACATCTTTGAATCCCCCAAGAAATATGAGCATAATTTAGAGTTTCGCATGCCATGAGATTAGGTAGCAAGAACTTGCAGATAGAATAGTTCTAAGTAAATACAATTTTAGCAAAAACTAAGCAAAACTGCGCAGCATGGATTAATATTAATTGTGCTTGCCTTGGGACGCTCATTATTATGGGATGTGCTAGCAAAGACAAGCTCCAGACACACTTAGATTTATAGGGATGTTCTTCTCTTTTTTGATGAGCCGCACTTAGTGCTGAAGAGGAGCTGCTGGACAGCTTTCGAGCAGACGTGGCGCGCAAAAATTTCGCCGAGCTTGTGCCAAATGTGTCAATTCATTGGCACAGACGACGTCGATGACGAAGTCTTCCTCCTCTTTGGCGGCCAAGTGGAGGCCAAGTGCTAAATGCGTTGGCTTAGCTCACGCTCTTTCTCTCGCTCCCTCTTTCTCACCATCTTCCGTTGGCGCTCGTGTGTGTGTGTTTTTTTTGGCTAACGCATATGGTAATGAGGCCTAGTTCTGTGACCATAAACAGATTATCAAAATGTGCGCTCACTTTTCTTTAATGGCTTTCGCGAGCAAGCAGCAGTTTAGCTTTGCTTTTTCTTCCTCTCTGGCCACTTGGGTTGAGTCATAAACGATTGAAAGATGCTTAATACGCACTTGGTGGCCAACTGTATAGTACGAGTACGCTGTTGCTCTTGATCGCTCCCTCGTCGCGTAGCTTCAGTTGATGACGCAGTTTGGGGCGTGGCCTCATTTGCCGCTGACATTTGTCGCACGACGCTGCTCTGGTCCGTCCCACGCGCTCAGATTTATTGCGCGCTGCGATGCTAAGCGACTCAGTTGCCGTTGCCGTTGTCGTTGCTGTTGCTGTTGCTGACTTATTTATGGGCTGCGTGGGCAGCGCGAGGCAAGCGCTGTGGTGGCTGTTAGCGGAGCTGTGGCTTTTTTTTTCGGCAGCAAACGGTTGCAAATTGCGCAGCATTTGGAAGCTGTCACTTTGCCCAATCCACAGAGACTTTACATATCTGCTGCCCCCCTTTCACCGCATCTCTCCCGGCTGGCGAAATTCTGGCTGCCCTTTTGCGAAAGTAGCGCGCATGTGGAGGCGACAACGCATTTGGGGCACAGCGAAATTAGTTGCCATAATAATTATAATTATTTACGATTCATTTTGTTTTGCTTTGTGCCGTATTACGGCTAATTTCTTGAGTTGCGCCTATAAATTGTGGCAGTAGCAGCAATTTCAGCCGTGTGGCGTGTTTCGGTAGCATTTGACACCAATTGTTGCTGTTGTTGCTGTGATTGCATGCCATTGTTGTTAGCCCTCCGTCGGGGCCTCCGTCGCTGCCACTGCTGCTGCTGTTGCACGTCATTCAAATGGCAGACAGCCAACGAACTTCGTGTTCAAGTGTTTGCCAGCCGAGCTGAGAGCTGTGCTGAGCTGCGAGCTCAAAGCTTAGCTGCTCTGAAGCGTTTGTCTGTCTGTCTGTCTTTTTTGTTTGTGACTCTTGAGCTGCATTTTCTTGGCTGTCAGGCGAAGGTCAAAATGCTCTCGTTGTTGTTCTTCCACCTGCGCTGCAGTTTGTCAAGTGATTAAATCAGTCTCTACACTGCGCGCAAATACTCCGACTGCGCGCTCACATTAATTGGACCTGATATATTCCTCATTTCATCTAGCAGCTCGTTAAGCGCAATTTCAACAATGCTTAATTTAACTATTTACGCGATTCGTTGTCACATTTGCGCTCAGTGTAGTGCTAACAGCGGCGGAGGTGGCCCACACAAATTAATTGTAGCAAATTATGAAAGGTTATACGAAAAATGCGGTGAGCAATTCAAAACAACTGACAAACTGGCAAGCTGACAAACTGGCCAACTGGTGACTGCCAACTGCCAACTGACCAGGGCAGCTGGTGCTTTTGGCCAAGTGGCTGCTCACTTGGCTGGTCAATGCCATTTTGCAGCTTTTGTTTGCTTTTTACTTATTTGTTTCTATTACTGCTGTTGCTGTTTGTGTTTTGTTGTTTTTGGGGTTTCTTCTATTTCGCGTATGCGCGTAAACAGCAGCAAAAAGCGTTAAAACAAAGCTAACGGTACATATTTGTGCTACGTATTTGCTTTGCGCTGTGGTTTTTAACGAGATTTCGTGATGTTTTGATTCGTGCTGGCAACTGGAGCACACACACACACACAAACACACACACACAGCATCATGGGGTCTGAATGTAATGTAAATAGCATACAGGTTACTTAGTTTTCTTTGCTACAGATTGAGATACAGATGCATAAACAGACAGCGATAATTTCGATTCGTGCTCACTGCTAACTAGCTGGCTTCATTTGCAGATAATTAAATTTGTTTTGGCTCAGCGATGCAAATTGTAGGCAATAAAATGAAGAGTCTATTAGTTCATTAGAGCGTTATCGCCGCACTCAACTATATAGCTGGCCGATATTGCCGATAATGGGGCCCGCCTTGCATATCTTACGAGCTCGGTGCGCACTTTCTGGCATTGACGATGTCTTCATTATTGTTGTGTCTTTCGCTCGCCCTCATTATAAAACACAAATCATGCGTTGCGTTTACTTAACGGTGCGCACAAAGAGCTGACAAATTTATTGTCGCCGCCGACATAAATCGGTATCGGGCCTGACCCACAATCTGCTGCCAACTGGAAATGTGTCAGCGACAAGCAAATTTGCCAAAAATCGTGCTGTAATTGACATATATATGGACGCATTATACAGTTAACGTGTCCCTCTTCCTCTCCGTCTCGCTCTGGCTTCTCGTCTGCTGCGGCTCACATTCTCATTATGCATGCACGCCGCTCGGACGGGGGAGCCGAACAAAAGACTGAGGTAGCGAACTTGCCAAGATCATGTTCAACTCATTCAGACACACTCGTATTGCCCGGCAGTACAATAAAGCTATCACGGACTTCATTGTTCGCATCAATTGCGATTTTGTAGTTTTCTCGGAATAACACTAATATTGTTATTGCGGCAACTTTTGGGCATAATTTAACCGTTTGACGTACAAATTATATATTTTGCGCAAATTCTATCTGGGCGAACTAGAAATGCAAATCTGCTCAATCCGCAATTAAATTAAGCTACATTGAAATTAAAAACAGCCTTTTGCGTAAGCAGAATTGGAGGAGCGTCAATGCAACATTCCAAAATCTGTTTCAAGAACACACTTTTGCAGATATTTATGCGTTATTAATTTGCTAATTTGTTCGAATTTTGAGAAAATAGACAAAGTTGGTTTGTTCATGAGAAATTTACATTTCTCGTACGGATTGCAACTCTTTATTCTCAACTGAAATGAATTCTCCAAACATTAATTTAATTCTGCTATTCTGCTACATTGAAATTAAAAACAGCATTTAACGTAAGCAGAATTAGAGGAGCGCCTATGCAACATTCCAAAAGAGGTTTCGAAATCAAATATTATTCAGTTTCGACCACACATTTTTGCAGATATTTATGCGTTATTAATTTGCTAATTTGTTTGAATTTAGAGAAAATAGACAACGTTTCCCAGCTTGATTTATTGCGTAGATATTCCTGGCAAATTAACATTTCTCGTATCGAATGCGTCTCTTTCTCCCCAACCGAACTGAATTCGCCAAGCGTTTATTTAATTCTGTTGACTGGCAATAAACTGCTAAATGCCAAAATTGGGTTCTCAGTTCAACAAAATTTCACTTTTTCGGACTCTGATGCTGCGATGCTGCGGCTGTGGCTGCCTTTAAATAAAAACAAATACAAATAAAACAGAAGCTAAAAACCGGTTAAATTGCCAAACAAATTCCGACATAGTTAAAATTAATTTTTCTTTTTGCAGTTTTAATTAAAGCATTTTGTGTGCGTTGAGTGAAAGTCTGTCTGTCTGACAGTCTGTCTGGCAGGCTGTCTCTGGCATAGAGTCCAGAATTTGGTCAACTTTTTGCTTAATGGGGCCAATTGTCGGCTTCCGCTGCGTTAAGAATCAGCTAACAAATAAGTGCAAAACAACAATGCTATTAAACTTAATTAAAATGAGCTAACAAAAAGCAGCAAGCAGCAAGCAGCCAGCAGCCAGCAGCATGAGCAACAAACAGAAAGCAAAAACAATGCACAATTTGTGGCAATTTCAGTGGCACTTTTTCACTTGCCAACCTAAGTGGGGGAGTTAAGCGGAGTCCCCAGTGGGTGGCGGGGGTAGCAATGTGCAAAATGTGTGGCAAGTTAATTAATTAATTTAATAACGCGCTGTTTACAGTTATGTTTTTTGTTTCGCCGCTCATTTGCCTGGTGTTTGCCGCTGATGTTTTCATCAGGTTGCCCTGCCTGCCATTGTTCTTCATGTCGATGTCGATGTTGTTGTTTTTTTTTTTGTTTTTGCAGTTGTTGTCGAACTCTTGACTTCGTTTGAGATGTAGCAGCTGCCAGCAGCGTCCAAACAATATTTTTGTTAGCCGCTGAAGTGAGGTAAGCACTTGAGGTGGTTCTGGCCTGCCATTCCCCATTCCCGTTGCCCCATTCCCCGGCTCGCCTCTTTGCGATGCCATGTTCGCATTCGTAGCTCCACGTAGCTCAAATGTCCTTCTGCTGTGGCAGAAATTCTTCAGCGTGCATTGACATTGCTGGGGCTTTTCGAGTGACTTGACTTGCTGCCCGTTGCCGTTGCTGTTGCGGCGGCTGCTGAGTTGAATTTAACACCTTTTTTGTGATGGCCGGCATGTAAAGCCCAAAAGCAGAGCTACCTAGAGCTGGCCAGGCCCAGACAGTTGTTGGCCAACAATAGCGCAAATAAAAAAACGTGGCAACAATGACAACAGCGACATAGAAGCAGCGGCAACATAGTAGCTGCAGCAGCAGCAGCAGCAGCATCTGCAACAGCAGCGCCCTTTAAGGCCGGCGCAATGCACTCAAAAAATTGATGACCCAGCGCGAAACGTGACGTGACGTGAAGTGGGAGAAGGAAGCGACAGCAGCAGCAATGCGACGTTTTAGTTTGAAATTGATTTTCCCCATGCGGCGACAAGAGCAACAACGATGATGGCGACGACGACGACGACGGCGTTGACCTTGCTTCGGTTGCAGAGCAGAGTAGCAAGAGCAAAGCGTTCGCGCACCCGAGGGACTTGACAATTGCTGGCCATAAACGCGCTAAGCAGTTGCCTATTGTGGGCACACATACACACACAGGCAGACGCACGCACACACGTGTATGGGCATGCAGCGTTGCGCATTAGAACACAACTTACCAAATATAAACAAAAGACTTAGGCAACGAACTTGCGCAGAGCAGAACTAAACAATGGCGCGTGCTATGACTACAAGTATGTCTGAAAAAAAAGACAACAAGCAGAGCCATAGTCGCAATCACTACTCACTCGCTGGCAGGCAAAGCCTGTTTGGCCAGCCATTGCGTAGCTGCAAACCTGCTCTGATCATGAAAATGCATTTGCTCTCAGCGCTGTCGCTGTCGCTGACGCTGTCGCTGTGTTGTTGCTGTGTGCGCCGCAGTCGCTGGTGTTGTCTTTTGTTCAGCGGCCGGAGATCTAATAATAAGGTACTGTGCCTGCTAACGAAAGTTATTTATGCATGCAACAAGTCTACTTAGGCCTGCATGCGTCATCGGTTGCTGTTCATAATTTATGCCGAGACTCGCCCCAGCAAAGGCAACAGCAACACAGCAACTGCAACGGCAACGGCAACGACAACGACGACAACAGGCAATGGCGTGGGTGTTAATGGCGGCGCGACGCAAACAGAGCGGCAACAGTCGCTGCCACAGCCACAACAACAACTACTACTTACTGCAATAGTCACGCCAGCAAATACTCAGCTGTGTGTTGGGTATAGAAAACAAGCTGAGCAACTACGACAAGAACAGCAGCAGTCGCTGCAGCAGCAGCCACATTAACAACAACTGTGCAAAATAGAAAAAAAAAATGTGCTGGCAGCTTCAAAAGGGTCGACGACTTTTGCGCCCGCATTGGCACCCATTGGCAAGCGTTCAACATCCAATGTGCAGCTGGCAATGGCCGTCGCATCGCGCGCTGTTGCCGCACGTACTGCTAGACTGGCTGCCACGGCAAGCGCGACTGCAACGGCGTCGAGTGGCATAAACCAAATAAATGGAAATTGTTTAAAGTTTGCTTTGGTTTATGGCCTTAGACGCTGTCGCTGCCAATGCTAATTGCCATGGAATGTCCGCAGTGCTGCAGATGCTGGTCACTTGCGTGGGCCGCGCGAAAAGTCGCCAGCCACTTGCCACTTAGCACTTCCTTGTGTGTGTGTGTGTGTCGCTAGTGCGAAAGTTTTCAATTTAATTTTACACGTACAAAAGGAAGCAACAGAAGTGCAAGACACAAACAACGCAAGCTAACTGCGTATGGTGGACGGTGGAAAGTAGAAGGGTCGAAAGATGTCCCCGGAACCACTGAAGAATTTGGATTGGAACTCCACCCAGTGCAGGCGCAGCGTGTGCAGGAACGCCGACAGACCCTCCATCATGACCAGTATGGCAACAGTGAGCAGCGCCCAGATGAAGAAGGCGGCCGCCAGCATTGGCACAGCAATGAAGATGGGCAACCTGTTCTTGATGCCCTTGTTCAGCACCATCTCGTAGAGCACATCCGCCAGCTGACTGTGGGCCAGCGACAGTGCCCAGAGCCGCAAATAGGATGCTGTGTGCGAGACCGAGCCCAGCACGCACTCGATGGTGTGGATGCCCGAATGTATCCAGATCTCGGTCGCATCGAACTCCACGTCGTCGTGGTCGCTCGACGACTTCACCGGCTCATCGGCCCGCTTTTGGCTGGGCTCGGCGGGACTGCCGTCGTGTGTGGGCGATGTGCGCATCTCGGTGAGCGTCTGGCGTCCCTTCTTCTTCAGGTCGCCGGTGTCGCGTTCGCCGCGCTCCTTCTTCAGCTTCTTCTGGCGGCGCGTCAAGTAGATGGGCTTGCCGGCCAGCAGAATGGGCACCGCACCGAAGGCGACCAGGACGAGCACGTACTCGAGCAGGCGCTCTTTGGGAAACATGCCCTTGTTGCAGCCGCCTATCTCCAACTCGGAGGACTTCATTAGCATCATGTCGATGAAGGTGATCAGCACGGACGGCGCACAGGCGGAGTTGTAGGGCGACTGCTTGAGGCCGCCATAGTTGAGCCACTTGAAGAATATGAGGAAGACGAGGTAGCAGAAGAGACAGGTCATGAACACAAACTGGGGAACCACGACTAGCAGCAGGTCGGGCATCGATTTGCGGCGAACACAGTTGAGCGCGGCCAGACACAGGCCGAACATCATCTGTGAGATGCCCAGAATGATGGCCAGCTTCATCTTGAGCGAGTTGAACGTGGTGATGGCGTCCTCGCCGCTGATCTTCCACACGGGATCGACGCCCACCGGATACGGATGACCCGTGTAGACCCTCGGATCGTTCGGATCCAATCCCAGCTTCGAGGTCGCCTTGCGTATGGTGGTCGCGTTGTAGACACAGCTCCAGCTGGAGCCGAAAATGTTCATGGGCATGGCCAGCACATCGTTGTAGATGAAGCCCACGTACACCGAGAAGATGCCCATCAGCAGAATGATGTAGCGGCCGGCGAACAGAATGTTGAGTATTTCGTTCTCGGTGCGAGCCGTGCGCGCCGCCTCCTCGATGGCCTTCTCGCGGATGATGAGGAAACTGGCGAAGAATATGAGTATCAGGCCGTGTCCCAGATCGCCGAACATGATGGCGAACAGAAAGGGAAACGTGATGATTGTGTAGGGGGCCGGATTGAGCTCCTTGTAGTCGGCCATGCCGTACGAGTCGATGAGGTTCTGGAAGCCGCGCGTGAACTTGTTCAGCTTGAAGTGCGTCGGCGGCACGTGCTTGGACTTGCGCGTGCGCATCAGCAGCAGCGGCGGTGGATTCAGGCCAACGATATCGCCGGACTCAGCAGCCGCGCCGCGGTTGAGGGCGGCACGCACCTCGTCCACCTGCGACTTGGGCACAAAGCACTCGGCCTGCAGATACTTCTGGCGCTCCTGCGAGCCCACGGGACTCATGCGATTGAGCAGATCGTACACCTTCATGGCCTTGTTCAGATTGACGCCCATCGAGAAGCTGATGCGGGAGGCGGACATCAGTATTTTGAGGCGCGCATCGCGTGTCTCGCCCAGCACAATGTTCAGGTCAATGGCCTCGTGCTCCAGCTGTTCGATCATGCGCAGACGACGACTTGATGTCTCGGGGCACTCAAAGATCGTCACGTGGAAGGCGGCACAGCACTTGAGCAGCTTGGGGCGAATCGTTACCGATATGGTCATCAGCAGCACCACGAACTTGTGCACCAGCTCCCGCTTCGCGCCGGACTGCTCGTACACGGGCTCCGGCATCTCGGCGCGTCGCACGAGCAGATTGCGGCCGAAGAGCCGGTACAGCATTATCTCGAACGCTTGAAACTTCTCCACGTTGATGGAGCCGAGCAGGTAGTTGAGCTGCGAACTAATCGGCTGTGCGTCCGACTGATCTTTGAGCAGGCCGATCATGATGCTCTCCGTGAAGAGCAGCTCGGCGCCGTCCGGCCCTTCGGAGATCAGCATCTTCTCGGCCTTCTGCAGGGCATAGCGTTTCTCGACCAGATAGTTGTGGCGCCGCTCCAGCGTGTTGTAGTGCTCCATGACCGCACGCATCTCGGTGTTCAAGCGCCGCAACTGCTCGTCATAGACCGGTATGTGCGACTCGCGCGGCCGGTCCTCGTTGTCCACATTGCCATAGTACGTGGGCACAATGTTGAGTGCGGGCATGTGACTCTCGAGGAACTCGATGTAGCGCAGCAGCTCGTAGCAGAGATTCACCTTGACGGTGTACAGGCCGTTGATCAGGCGGTCCTCGTCGTACACGTTGTTGAACTGCAGCCCGCCCGTGTGGCCCACCTCGATCAGGCAGTTGAAGGCGTTGTCCTCGTGCAGCAGCAGCTGGGCCAGCTCCATGTCCTCGCTCACAAAGAACGCCTTCGCCATGCTAGTCGATTTGGGGAAAGCACGAGCTTAACGAACTGTCTCGAATACCTGAGCTCTTGAATTGAGTATTTGTGTTTGCTTTCGACTCAGGAGTCAGGCAAAGGCCTGCTGGATTGTGACTCCTGCTAATTGATACGTTGTGCACAGTTCAGAGACAGAGACAGAGACAGAGACTCGTTACTGTTGTTGTTGTTGCTCTTGACGCCCGGCCGCATTAATACGAGTAGCTGCTGCACAGCGCAAGTCCGCGCTGACGGGCTGTGCATAAGATCAACAGCGATAATTTAGCGTTTGCATGCTGCTGTGACCCCTTGCCCTCGCCCCCATCACCGTCCCCGTTCCCGCCTCTGCCTGCTTGCACACAGTCGTATGCACAGTCTGGGACCCGCCCACATCTCTCAGCCTTTGCCACGCTACACTGCGCAACACAATAAAACATTAACGCTAGCCTGCAATTTAGTGCTTTGTTCTCGCTGGGAAACATTTTGTTTTTTTCTGCAGAGTTGTGCACTTTGAATACAGATATTTGTGTGCACATACAACAGTATTCCAAACGCTGATTACGCTTCAGATTGATATATGCAAATATTTATTTGTTGCTCAATGTTTTTACAGCCATCAAGCGCTTTGATGGAGTAATAAAGAGAGCGAAAGGGAACCGCTGAAACTATGACTCAATGCAGCCATATCGCGCTGCTGCTTTCACACTTAAATAAGCTTGAAATTGAGCTGCAGCAAACATTGAGTTTGACTATTACCAAAACAGCAGAGCGGAGGTAACTTTTGACTACGTTACAAAGAAGCAGTAAAATTGTTGTAGAATGAACATAAAATTCTATTGACTGTGCCACTTTTGAGTGTTGCCTGATTACTGTGTTTGCATTTAATCAAAGTGCTTTCAATGCTGGCTTATGTAAGGCGCTCAAGTTGTCTCAGTGGTTTATGGTGTTTGCTGCTGTCGCTATTTTCTCATCAAATGCCACGGAGATGCAGCAACATTTTCCCATACAAATCGAAGTTTAAGCGTTTAAGACAAATTGTTTTGTAATTTTGGGCCTCCGTTGTTGTTGTCGGTGTTGTTGTAATTGTTGTTGTTGCCAAAAGCGTTTTACTCATTAGCTGCTGCTAAAAGGAAAATCGACACAAAATGTGCTTGGTGAAAATTTCGGGCCCGTAAAATGTTCGTTAGCGTTGGCCAACAACAACAACAACAACAACAGCAACGGCAACTTTGTACACAATAAGCCCGTTGGCAACAATGGCTAAGATCGCTACAAACAATGAAAGTAAAAGTGCCAAAGCGCACTGCACTTGATAATTTCTTGGGCAAGCAGCTTGTTGCCGCTGTTGTTGTTGTTGCCTCTACGCTCTACAGTCTGCCCCGTAGTCATTTTTGTCGGTGGACAATAAGCCTCTGTTGTACTGCTCTTATTAGAGTTGTTGTTGCTGTTGCCGTTGCCGTTGCTGGTGCGCGCTGTCGTTCGATTTCATTAGCTTTTATTGCAGCACTTTTGTTGCCAAAGAAATTAAGTCACCAATTGAAAGTTGAAGGAAAGCAAAAGTGGGCTGCGTTTTCACTTTTGCCTGGCCCAACAATTGCAGCCAATTCGCTTGGCCATTTGCATGCTGCCCAATAAATAACCGAAACTGAAACGTGGCCCAAAACCGTTCAGAACTGCAGCTGCAAACAATGCGACTTGCAGCACGTGCAACAGCTCAAGCAGAGAAAGACCGAGAGAGAGAGCGACTGCTGTTGCTTTATTCAATTTGTGCCTAATGGAGTGAGCTTGAACTGAAGGCGGCACGAAACAGAGCGAATGGCAAACATGATTTATTTTTAGAATCGCCGAGTTCAACTATTTTCATAAGCTAATTGGCATTTCTTTTGCTCTGCTTGCAGTGTGATGTGAGTCGGATCGAACAGCCGCAAATCGAACGCCAGCGAAAAAGGTAAGCAGCCATAGATTTTTGGCATTAAAGAGCAATTAGGTGAACGCCTACGCCAACGCCCAGCATCTCTCATACGAAACACAATTCACTTTTCAATCACCGCAAAGCGGAGAGAAAGTGCACTCACAACTCGCAACGTGTAATTTGCCACTGGCCCACAACAAGTAGAACCCAAAATTAACGCCTAAACAGCTTCAGACTGCGATTCAGCCTCCGAATCAGACTCCGACTCCGGCCTTTCAGCATTATGATGGCAATCAAGTGATGAGAAGCCGAGGGAGGGAGGCGATCATTTTAATTACAATATACGGTGAGGCATAAGTCTGAAGTTATTTGAGAGCTGCGCCGCTGCTTCTACGGAAATAGGGTCAAGTTTGGAGCACACGAAGCAGAACACACGGAGGCAGCGGAGTTGGGAGCTGGGTTTTTGGGGGAAACGAGAGCAAAAGCCGAGCGAAAGTTGAAAGTGACAACAATGCCGAAAAAGAATAAGCAATTGTGGCCACTTGCGTGTACGTACTTGCCACAAATTGTGGGCTCTTTAATTAAACAAATTATGAAGGAAAAGCTGAAGAGAAAAGGGGAGGGAGAAAGAGGCGGGGAGACGCAAGCCGCATTCTGGGGAGATCACATGACGCTGAGCCGTGCACTTAAGAGCTAACTGTGCTTGGCAACAGTCGCGATTTTGGCATTGAATCGGACACTGTTGGCTAGCAGCTGAATGCAAGTTCGTTGCTTAAGTCATTCGTTTTGCGACCTTATCATTCTCTGACTGTGACGAGTCGCCGCTGTTGCTGTTGTTGCCGTCGTAGCCGTCGTTGCCGTCGTTGTCGTTGCGTCAGTGCGTGGACGTCTAGCCCCAGCTTGATCTTGGCCTGGCTTGCGCCTGGCACCGTTACAAGTCTCGGGCTATAAGTCTCAGAGCCGTCACTGGCAGCGCTTCATTAAAATGTCTGCCTTAGCCAAATGGTTTTTGAAATTGAAACGTCTGTGCGGCTGCGTCTCCACACAAATGCATCTTCGTCGCCGTCGCCGTCGCCATCGCCGTCGCAGTCGCAACGTCATCGTCCCCGCCATCATCATCAACCGCCGGCGGCGGCAACTGTTGAGCTTATCTGGCAGACGACGCATCAAGCGCTCGCACTTGGCTCTGGGGCGATGCCAAGGCCCGCGTCTGACTCTCAGCCACAGTCTGAGCCCGATCATGGCTGCTCTTTTGTGGTCGAGACGACGACGCTGCCACCAGCGCACAATTTTCAATTTGCCAATTGTAGCAGTAAACTTTATAGCTGTTTTTTTTTGCTTGCTCACTTCTTCTTCAACTTCTGCGCTTCCCCTCGGTGCGCCCGCTCTGCCGTCCAAACCGTGTACCGTTAGTTTGGTGTGCATGTGATTGGCCTAAGGTGTCGGCCAGGTACTTGGCCATTTACGTACTTACCCCGGTCTGCCCCACCTGCTCCACATGTGTGTGCGCGATACCACAATATCAAAACTATGCGAGTGTGTGTGTGTCTGTTGGCCTTACTAAATTGCGACAATTGGTTAGACTATTAGCCAAACTATCTGCCTGACTGGCTGACAGGCGGTTGGCGGTTGGACGGACTGACCAGTAAGTGGGGGCGTGGCCAGCGCAATTCCAACTTCAGCTCGCCCGTACATAACAATTTGTTAGGGAATTCTGGCATGAAATGACGATCATATTTTAATGTAATAAGCTAATAAGCGGTGAATGCCCCCGAGAGACAATTGCCTGATTGCGGGGTTGACACAATCATGCAGCGAGGCATGCAACAAATGATGTGATTAATTTTAAGGAAATGTCCGCAACATTTACATGCAAATTGCAGCCTCGAAGCAAGCACAATGTTTATGATTGCCGCTTGTTCGAAATATATTTGCGTGTATACCTTGAGAGATATCAAAATACGAGTATATGTAGCGCTTGAAATGTGTTTCTTAGAATAATTGAGCCCGTTGCAAGCTCATTCACCCGCACCCCGCTGAGCTTGTCTCGCTGCTTGATCAATTTATGTGGCATATAAATTGGAATTGACAGGCGGTGGCAGCTGCAGAAAACTTCTAATGAATGGCGTTGCATTTTGCGTAACTGCGGCATTCTGCGGCACCAGCGCGTGCAACATTGTCCGGTTATTAGTCGGCTGCGTAATGCGAAACAAAAGACCGCTGAAACACACACACAAACACACACACACTCAAGCACGCGCGTTCGTGTGTATAGTTGGCAATTCATTAGACACACGCTGTGCTGCATGATTCTTGCAATTTGCAACAAAATATTTTGAGCAAACATGACCCAATTTTTGTTGCGGATTCGACCAGCAATAGCAATTAAAACATATGTGCAACAGAGAACCCAAACGCCCAGCAGGGCGTCCAATATGAGTGTGTGTGTGTGTGTGTGAGAGTGGTGAGTGCGTGCGGCACGAGTTCAAAGTGAAATTCATAATGAAACTCTCGACTCAATCGACTTGAAATTCACATGGCCGCAATTAGTTGTTGTTGCCGTTGTTGTTGCCGTGTTGTCTTTCAGAACCTAATCAACACATCATCAATAACAGTGGGAAATCATTTGTTCTATGCGCACATTATGTAGCTGCCCATCCAAACGGCCCGACTCTCGACTCCAGCGCAGTCGCCAGTTTGCTCGCCGTGTGGGAGATTAATCACACACGGGGCCATAGGCTCAAGCGTGAAATGCAAACAAACAAACAGTCAGACAGACAGACAGACAGCTAGCCAGCTGGACTGCGCGGCACTGTGGAGTCGAGTGATACAGTGGGACAGCTGGACGTTGATTATACACAGCACTTCGCATTGAAAACTTAATGAAAGCAGGCAAACAGACATTTGTCTGTGGCTTTTCATTTGCCTCTTTTTTCGGGTTTTCGTTACTGCATTTTCTTCGCTACATGTTTGTGTGTGTTGTGTGTGCAGTGACCCGGCACGCCCACTCATCCTGGGCCGCCCACTATGTCAGCGGCTGGCAATTTGATTGCCACTGTGTGTGGGCGATCCGCTGCCTGCCGCCTGCTGCAATTGATGCTCGCAATTATCTAAAGCCGTGCAAACAATGCGCAAATTAAATGCAATAAACTAAATACAGGGTGGTGCACAACGGTGCACGGTGGTGGTGGTTCGGCGCTGGCCTGCAGCGGTGCGCGGCGGTGCAATGTAAATATTTTATGTTACAATTTGCGCGCTGATTTGTTGCATATTACACATAAAATAAGAAGGCTGGCAAATCGAACGGCCAAACCGCAGCGAGCCGCAGGCTACGTGGGCTGCCAGCGCACCATTGATGTTGTGGTGCAATTAGCTGGTGGTTTGCTCATATTTTGCGGCCAGCTTGGCGGCGGGTGGCAGCCAGCCAGCCAGCCAGTTCGTTACAGCATCGCCATTTGCCGCGGCGCTCCCGTAATTTGCTCATAAAAGCGCCTAATAGACACACAGCCAGCGTGTATATACATCTAACTGAATTGTGTGTGAGAGTGTTGTGCGGTGTGCGGTGGCTGCGTTGGCTTTTAGGTGGCTCTGTGCACCGCTAACCGACTGCCAAATTAGCGCACCGACTGCAGTCGTTGACCGTAACACGCGCCACAGTCGCCAGCATTCTGGGGCGCGGCCGTAGCTCTATTGATCGGCTTCGAACTGTATCGAGAGGCGACCTTAACCTATTGAGACCCGCAGCGCATTGTTTTATTCATTATCAAATCGAATTGCTTGAAATTATAGCAGTTGTTGCGGATTCACTATTCACACTTTATAGTATTGTTTTATTTTTAGCTTCTCTCTCATTAAATTCTTGGCTCTCAATTCTACTATTGTTGCCGCTTGCATCATCGGTTTGTTTCTCTTATTTTTTTTTCGTCAGCTCAAAGATGTTCGAGTGGTTTTGGCTCGCAAATTGACCGCAAAGTATTATTAAAATCATTCCGACAAATCTGTGATCATTATCAAATATTTGCAGTCATAAATTGTCAGCAACTGCAAAGCATTACGAGTATTTCATATCTTTTTTTTCAACTTTATTTATCAACAACTTATCATTTGCAATTTATGCTAAATGTTTGTTTGCATTGCGCAATTCGCAGCTTAATCTTTTTTGTTCTTGTTGCTGTTGTCATTAATGCTTCTTTTGTTTGAATTGCATTTTGTTTATCGCAGACATTACGCAACATTTGTGGAATATTCTTATTATATTATGCAGCAGAATCTGGGGCTTAGCAGTCATCAATTTTATCATTCGCCATCCTCCAGTTGATCATCGACGAATCACAAAAATCTTGTAAGCGACCTTCGTGGCGTATTTGGCTGGTTTTTTGTTATCGGTTTTCGGTATTAATGCTCAGCTTTTGGTAGAATTCATTTGACTTGTCATTGTTTTTTATTGTTGCTTGTAGTGCTGGTGTTGTTGTGTAAATTCATGCATTTATTCATGCGCTCATTGCCTCAATTAATGCGACATTGAACGCAATTTGTCGTTCGTCATTAATCTTCTTTTCATTTTCATTTGGCCAGTCGCGCCTTTTGCGTCTGCGGCCACAACAAATTTTAGGCTGCCACAATTTTGGCATTTTCTGTATGTGTTTGTTCAACACGTTTTGCGGGTCGCCACTCGTTACATCTTCTATCGCGACCTGCCACAGGAAATCCCGTGTCATTGCCAACATGCAAACGAATTTATCAGCCGACGAACCTGGAAATTGTCTAAAGTATTTTGTGAAAATTAAGATTAATTAAGCGCAGTTTAACGCGTCCGCGTATGGTATTAATGACAAGCCTTGCTGTGCAATTGTATGCAAGTGATTCATGACACGCGCAGCACTCTCAGCACTATCTGTCCTGCCTCGCTGTGGCAAGAGGCTTTTGGCTTTTTGGCTTTGACTGGCTAATAGAGTGCAAAGCCAGGCGACGCACTTGCAGTTGATACCCAGGGCCAGTCTCAGTCTTGGGAGATTCCATGGCCACAGCTACAGCGTGTGGGCTGTTTGCTAGCTGACTGTGGCTTTGGCTTTGGCTTTGGCCCCTGGGGACAGGGCGTGCCCTGGCCCACATGTGCGCTTTATGCGGCCACGTCGCAGGGCTCCTTTGTTATCAATTCAAGTGGAACGTATTACGTGCATTAGTATCCTTTTGCTCGAGCTGACTGGCTGGCTTGCTGGCTGCCTTTTGTGTAGCCGGGCCCTGCTGTCGTGGGGTGCTGCGTATTTATTTCACTGTGTCAAGTTCTTTTGTGTCGACCTGCAAGATTTATGACACTTTTGTTTAAGCCAACGAAAAGCTTTTAAACGTACTGGCAACAGCGCGGAGGAGTGCGAAAGCAAGCGACTCAGTCATGCAAAATCGATGGCGATGCTTATCAGAATTGTTTGGCTGGATTTTGCAGCTTGGCCTCTCGATGCTTGGCAGCTTGTCATAATTTTTGTGAAGAGCGCTTGGCTTAATTTGGTGCGAGTGAAAGACTTGTGCTACCCACTGTAGCACTGTAGCAGCCAGCAGCAGCAACTCGACACTAGATTGAGATAAGTTGTGCTGTTGTAGTTGTGTTCTGCTGGATGATTTATGCTTGACACGCTTATTGAAAAGCCATAAAACCGCTGATGCTGCTGTTGTTGCTGCAGCTTGAGTGGCAAAGTACCAAAGGAACGGGGTCATCAGCTGATAGCATTTGATTTATACGAACCGCAGTTGACATAAATATTTTATCTACGCTGCACAACGTGTCGTATGAGTGACATTAGCCAAAAAGCCAAGCCAATGCAAAGCCAGCTAACAAGCTGCCAGCTACTAACAGTTCGCCAGCAAAAAACAACAGTTAGCCTTTGCATACACACTGATAAGGCGCACAACAATAAGCAGCACTGACAGCAGCAGCAGCAGCGCCAGAAGTTGGACTTGCAACCTGTCCCGTTCCGTATGTGGCACCCACCCAACCACCCGCCCGGCACATTGTCGAGCTGGCAGATGCCTCAGCTCGTGTCTGGTCGCGGCATATACTTAACAGTAAAATAAATATTTTACTATAAATCATGCATTAGAGTCGGCAGCGGGCTGGCTGCCTGCCTTGTTACCTGTCACACGTTGCCAGGCCATCAACAGCGCTCACTGCGACGCGGCCAGCAGGCCAGGGCAGAGGAGCGGCGGCTCACGACTTTTGCCAGCGCTCGGAAGTAACACACATTTAGCGCTCGAGCAGCCCAAAAATATGCGCTAAAGAGCAGAGCCAGTTAGACAGCCAGCTAGTATGCTAGACAGACAGCCAACGGGGGATTAGGCAGCCACAAAGGCTGCTGGGGCGCACGAGGGGCGGCGCAGGGGGACGTCGGACAGGTAGCCAGGCAGCCTGTGCCAAGACGACAGTCAGGATAGCTGTAGCACAGACGTTTTGCATATGCTGCACTCAGTGCTGGCAATTAGGCCGCAAAACCGCTAAGCAGCCAAGGCTGAAGTTAGCTGCAAATGTACGAGAATTAAGACTAGTTTTGTTATCTTGCAAACAAGTTTAGCATGTGAGCTATAAACTCATTAACTTGTATTGCAACTAAATAAAGTTGCTCATCGTTTATGAAAATCATTAAAAACTTTAACTGCGCGCATTTTAACATGTAAATCATTTAATAGTTCAACTGTGTCAGTTATTTGTGTCTTTATTTCGTTTGGCTTTTTTTTAGCTGTCAAACAGCCAAAGTTCGGGCAACTCTGACAGCTCGTTGGCTGTTTGCTGTGGCTGAGACAACATTTTGCATTTGTAGGGAAATGTTTAAAAGTAAATTGCCAGCGATATATTTGATATTTCATTTAATTTATTTATGCGCCGCATTGCAACTGCCTCGCGCAGCGAACAGACACAACAAATGGAAAACATAGTCAACATTATTACGTATACGACATGTGTGTGTGCTTGCCGCAACGGCATTTCCCAAAAGGCAACGCAGCCGACAACAGCAACAGCAACAGCAACAAGCCAATGGTCAAGGCAGTCTCACTTGTCCCCCCTCACCCGCCTCGCGCTGCCTCGTCACCATGTATGCACGTCGCAGCCTCGTAATCGATGAGCTGCTGCACATTTGGTCAATAAACGCATTTCTGTCATTTTTTCGCAGCGCAAAATTTATGGCGTGACTTTGGCTCTAACTCGGACTATTGGCAACTCGATGTTGCAGTTGTGGCCCCGACTCAGACTGCGACTGCGACTCTGGCTGTGGCTGTGGCTGTGGCTAGGCCTGGCGGCGTCTTGCCAAATGCCATTTTCATTTGACTTTGACATTAATTTGTGGCCGCACTTTGCCTTAACCAGGAAGTCGCGCCGGCATTGCGCAAATATTTATACATTAGATGATTTAGAGAGCATTGCACTCGTACTCAAAGTACGCGTACTTAAATCAAAACGAGCAAAAAGTGCGACCCCAAAACGCTGGCAGCCTTACAGTGCGCCTTACAGTGGGCCCCGAATGTCTGCTCCAGTTGCATACGAAAAAATCTACTGCACCAAAGATGGCGCGATAGCGCGATCGCAGCAGCGAGTTGTCAGCTTGCCGGAATGTAAATGAAATGTCTATAGATTTGAGCAGCTCCCGACCGAGCGCAAAACAATAGCATTTTTTGGTCATGTGCAAATGGTTATGGGTTGCGGCCCATTGTCAGTCAGTGCGGATGTTGTTAACAAGCTCTGCCCGCTGGCAGAATGCAGTTGGCCTGTAGGCAGATGGCAGTCATAGCAATGCGATTGCCAATGCGTGCAAAATGATGAGAACGTGCTGGCTGGCCAGGGATCGAGATGCTTGTCTAGGACTGCTGGCTGGGAACTAGCAGGCGAGAGAGTGAGTGAGAGAGAGAGAGGGAGAGAACTGGTAACTGGGCGCATTGTCATCATTATTTGTGACAGCGGCATTGGGTTATTTATGGGTCTTTGGGTGAGACAACGGCGTTTTGTGACAAACCGCTTTACCGGTAAATCGGTAAATCACAAATCTGCCTGCCACTGTGGCTGCCGACTGCCGGCTGTTGCATGCCACAACCACAGCAATGGCAACTAACAAGTGCGCACATGGCCCCGTACAACTGGCTGCCTTTTGTGGGCAAGCTGACAACGAGAGGGTTTATTAAATTTATGCAAATTTTATTTATAAACGACAAGCCAGCCTCGCATCGAAGATGATGCCCCCAAATATCATTCCCAGCCGCTGCTGCTGCAGTTCATCCAATATGCCCAAATCCTACGCCTGTACCTTCCTGTGGCCGCTCGCGTCTTGCGCCTGATGCCAGCTCATGTGTGCAATTCCGTTTTGACTGGCATCTGACGTCGTATTTTTTGCTCTTTTATGATTTTTGATTTAGTTTGAAGCTGATTGGTTTGCAGACATCGCACATCCACAGCCGCAGTCGCTGACATGGCGCGGGCGTTGCTCAGTTGCCATGTGAGTCGGCTGACTGGATGACTGGATGGCTGCTTGGCTGGCTGGCTGCTTGGCATGTCTTTATTATAAGCCTGTTGCCGCAAGCCAAGAGCATTTACAATGCCTTGATTTATATGCTAAAGAGCAGCGTTCGACACTGCACGGAGCATGGGGCATGCATCAGCCGCCGGCAATGTTGTCACTTCGTCGGCAAGAATTGGATTGACAGCAGTCAAAGCCATGCTGAAGGAGGCACACGGCTGGTGGCTGGGGGCTGGGGGCGGGTTAGTGACCCAGATAAGTACTGAAGTGTTTGTCATTAATCAATGGCAAATTAACTTGCCAATTCTTGGTTTAGGCCCGGCTAACTAATGGGCTAGCGCGGCCAATGCCGCAACGCAGCGTGCGGCATATTAAATATTAATTTTTAATTAAGTTTCCACTGCGGGCGCAACAACAGCAGCGGGAGCAGCAATCGCAACACAACAACGGAAACAAAGTCGAAAAAGCCTGTCATAATTTTAATTGTAAACTGGGTCGAAGAGTTCGCTGGCAACGAGAGTTGATTAATTTGTATCTGGAAATCAATTTGAAGCCCTCGATGTGTTGAAAGATATTCATTAAAAATACATAACAATACAAATACAAGCGACACACACACACACGAACACAGCCCCAAAATAATTGCGCGCCGTGGCGGGGGGTGTGCAACATGGGGCAGCATACCACTCGCACTTGTGTGCGCGCAAAAAAGGGCGCGAGATTAAAAAATAACAAGCTTAAAATGCGCATAAATAACCCAAAAAAAGAAGAAAATCAAATTGTAATCACACAACAGCACACACACACAGGAATACAGTGCAGCAGGGCGTGGCAGGCACACGAGCGCCATCTATGGGGCGGGTGATTTAGTTGAAAGGCATTTGGCAATTTGCCTAATGGCATATGCGCAACCAATCAGCAAATCAATTGGCTTAAAATAATGCCGAAAAGGTTTCCAAATTATTTATTGCAATTTATCAAACAACTGCGACCCATAAAACACGCCGAAAGTGGATTAAGTGTGCCATAAATGCGATTAAAATCGCTAGATGGCATCACTGTTAAGTGGCATGAGGCATGCCAGATTGATGCGCCACTCTGCATCATGGCATACATATTTCAGCAGCTGTTTCCAGTTCTATAATAGCCACACAACTTTGATATGACCATAGCCCGAACAATAATCAAATTGCTGCGCAGCAAGAGCTTTCTTTGCATTCGATATACATCACAATATTTGTAGGAATTGAATGGAATTCGCGCACTCGACTTGATGGAAAGTAAACGGCAACACTTGGGGGCAGCACTTAACCCATTGTGGCCGGCAATTGTGTGCGCATGTGACAGTTGGCTGTCAGAAATTTGACACTTTCACTGCCCAAAATTGATGGACAGCGAAATAAGCGCAGACACAGCGCCTACCTACCCGGTGGCCCAGCTGCTCTCTCATTTGATTTGATTTGATTGGAGTCGACTTGACTGGAGTTCGAGTCGGAGTCGGAGTTGGAGTTGAGGTTGATTTCAAGTTGATTTCGCTCAGCCGCTTGCTAGAGAACCAAGTTAATGACCTTTTTGTAACGTTTTTTCCATCACTTGTGGTTGTGATTGCTGTGGTTGTTGCTGTGCGGCACGCCCCTGGCTCGGTTGCACGCCCACTCGAGGCGTTCGCTTTGCGCTTTTTTCTCTTGTTTCTCGTACTTTGATTTTTTGCTATTTTTGCCAATTTAACACCTTTCTATTCTGCGTCCGACTGTGCTGCCTTTTACCGCGCTCTCATATGGCCAAGTGAAGTGGAGTCGAGTCAATAAGCCAGCATCTGCCTCTTGGCCGTTACAATTCAATTGTTACAAATTAACTGGCCGCACTAATGCTTCACGCTTGCTTAGCCATAACTTCAAGTACGCCGAGTTTGACTGCGAGTTGCGAGCTTTGCGTTCCACATTGATTGTGCTGGCGCTATATGCATCTGCTCGGCTGCCGCGCGTCGTGGGCAGACGTTGTGGCAGCCACAAAACCACTGACACACTGCCCTTTGCCACATCGACATTGCCGCACGCCCCGTTTATGGCGTCTGCCGCCAAATCGCCTCCCCTCCGCAGGCGGCCGCCTCTCGCGCTCATTTACATCCGCATTGTTTGGCATCCCATCCATGAAATTTATGGCTTGGCCATCGAGTGAAAGGTGGCCAAGAAAGAGACTGACTGAGTCTGACGGACTCACTGACAGACTCACTGTTTCTTGCTCGACGGCAGTTTCAATTTATGCTTTATTTAAGTCGTACACGCCAAAATGCTTGTTCTCCCACGCTGCTAATTAATATACAAATTACGTAGCTAATCAGCCGCAGTCGCATTCGCAGCCGCAGTCGAAGTTGAATTTGTTGTCGCTGTCGATGTTGGAGTCGAGTGTGGCGTGTGGCACAGCCGCATGCAAATGTATGCGGCAATTGGCCCCAAAAACAAAGCCAATAGCCAAGTCTTTGTTGCCGTCGCTTGCCGTAGTTGTGCTGGGGCCACACCCTACACAATTGGGGCTTGGGATGGATGATTAATGTGCCGCGACAGCCAAGGACAAGCCTTGGCGGCAGGATTTCAGCTCGAGGCAGCTTAGTCACCTCAGCAACATTTCGACGACGGCTACAGAGACAGCGACAGCGACAGCGGCATCGCAGTCACATTCGTATCGTATTCGTATTCGTATTCACATTTGCAGCATTCACAGATATAAATTCAAATTGTGTCAATTACATCGCTGCGGCTGCTTATCGACGACAGCCACTGACAAACTGCCCGGCAGTCGAGCTGCAGTTGAAGCCGCCGTCGCTGTCGCTGTCGCCGTCTCAGTTGCAGTTGCAGTTGCAGTTGCACTTGGAGCTGTTCGGCTTGACAAAGTTGCACCGGCAACGACAACTGCAATGGCAACAGGCAGCAGCCAGCAGCCAGCAGGCAAACAGCAACTGCAAAGCAAAACGCCAATGGTTTCCATTGCGACTTTGCCATTTTGCCTGACATGTCTGCAAGTTGAAGTTGTCGTCGTGTCAGTGGGGGAAATAGATTTCCACTCTGGCCAGCGCCGACTTTTTCCGATAGACGAGAGCTGTTTGATACATTATTAAGAATTCCGTTTCGCAACTATTTCATAATCTGAAACACGCTGCTTTCCAATGTCTGCCAAGTTAAGTAACCCAAATGATTACACAGCCATCAATTTACAATGAGTTTCCAATAGTTTCGTCTTCCTTTTTCTAATGACTGCCAAGTTAACAACACATAGCAACACATTTATAATGAGCTCACATAAGTTCCCAACAAATTCTTCCTTTAGGTAAATAAGTTATTTGAATCAATTAGTAAGAGTTCGTTTGATAACTACACTTTTTAATATTCTGATTTCCAACGAACGTATTTTTATATTTAAATATGTTTCTAATGAATGAGTTAAGTATATTATTGCACAGCAAGCAATTTATAATAAGTTCAAATAAGTTCCCAATGAATACTTTCTTCCTTCCTTCCAAAGAATTAATAAGAGTTTTTTTTGTGTAGAATTACATTCAATGATATTAATCTAAAGAACATAAGTATGTTATAATCTGAAACTCGCTACTTGCTAATGTCTGCAAAGTAAAGCAATTTAAATTAGAGAAGAAATTTATAATACGTAAAAATAAGTACTTCCTTTCTTACTTCCATACAAAAAAATTAATAAGAGTTTTTTTTAGAACTAAATTAAATTATATTTATCTCAATAACGTAAATTTGCTATAATCTGAAATGCATTACTCGCTAATCTAATCTGTGCTAAATTTTGCACAGCAAAAACTTTACAATAACTTAAAATTAGTTACCAATAAATTCTTCCTTCGGGCAACTTTGTCATGTAAAGCCATTAATCTCTAACAATGAAAATCAGTTTATTTTTGGAATTATATTTAATGGTATTCTGGCATAAATAGTGTATTGGTTTTTACCAGTGAAAGTAATCAAAGAAATGCTTGCTTCACAAGTGAGCTGAGGCCCCGAAGCACTTGCGAACTCATTGCATATTTTATTTCATTGACATTTGAGCAGTAATCTCCTGAGCTGGCCAAACACTCGTGCTGTTTGTGGTTGCTTTCTGAAGTGGCGTGGCAGCCCTCGCATGTGGCTCACATGCTTGGCTATGTTGTACATTGAGATCAGTATTTATGAACGCAGGTTTTTCATTTTAATGTCAGACATTATCCGCCCTGCGGCTAGCCGCGATCTGTTCTAATTGGTCTATAGATTTGTCTGCTCGATTTCCCTCGCATCGAACGCTTTGCCAATTGCTTTATTAATGGCCACTTGGACTACAACTGCGACGGCGACGGCGATGGCGACGGCGACGGCGACTTCGAGGTGGACGCTGGGTTAATGTCATCCGTGGCCACGGGGCAAAGTGTGGCAGATAGAGCGCAGCAGCGGACAAGTAAAAGTTATAAGGCCCGAAGTATGTCACGGAAATGACTTAGTTAAAATGCGTGCAGCTGCGCGGCGAAGCGGGGCACAGGGTGTGGCAAGGTGTGCTGCTGCTGTTGCTGTGGAAGGTTGGATATATGTAGCTGCATTAATAAACAGCAAAATAGAAATCGAAACGAGGCCCTGCAGCATCTTGGCCTCACATGGGCATTGCCGCGACAGCAGCAACAACAGCAACAGCAACAGCGACAGCCACAGCAAGAATATCAAGAGTCAAGGCACATCCTTTAATGGCAGTCCGTGTTCGTCCGTCAGCCCGCCTGTCGCGTCGACTGCGGCAGTCAGTCAGCGAAGCGAGGCCAGCAGCAACAGAGCGATGTGTTTGCTGTTGTTGGCCACTTGAACATGTAGTGCAGTCATCGTCGCGCATTTTAAGAGCTCCCAACTAAATGCAACTCTCAACACGGCAACTTGGCAAGGACCGCGCCGCGCCGACGGGTGAGCACTGCCACTACTAGACGGGCCGCAAGACACGACAGCAACGACAATAGCAACAACTGCAACACAGCAGACGCATCGTCAAACATATAGGCTATGTGCTATAACTCATTAATATTAAATGCTGCAGCCAAGACAAGCCCCTCAGACACACACACATGCTGGCAAGAAATTTATGCGCATTTTGTTTCAATTTCATACACACGTGACTTGTAAATTATCCATTGAAGTGGCAAAGGGGCAAGGACCAAAGCCAGAGTGATCGACAGGGGGATGCGTTGCAGAACAGGATGTTGCTGTTGCCAGCGGTCTTGAGTCGGCGACGCAAGTCGCACAGGCGACAAACTGCAGAAAAAAAAGCGAATGTCGCAAAGGCCACGCCCACGCGCGCCCACAGCTTCAGCCGCAGCGATGCAGCGATACAAATGTGGCATGCAAATCTGCTGCATGCAATAAATATTTTTTGCGCTTGCTGCTGTTGCGTGCAGCGCCCGACGGAGAACAAAAAAACGAGAGAGTGAGAGGGAGAGAGGGAGTGAAGCGAAGCAAAAACGAAAATTATGTCAGACCGAAAGCAAAAGTTGAGCGAGAACTGCGACAAGAGAGGCCGAAAAAAGTGTGCGGTAAAAAAGTGAAAATTATGACACATTTCGGGCAATGTGTGAAAGCCAGCTCGTAAATACGCATATTAGCCTCATTTCGGGTCGCGCCTGTAGTTAGATATATACAAGTATATAGTAAAACACAACAAACGAGTGTGTGTGTGGCAGGCGTTGTAGTCGCACATTTTTCGCTGTCAGCGTTGACGTTCTCGAGGCGTAATTAAGCCTAATTACCTGTGTCAACAGCCAAGACGCAGCTGAAGTCGGAGCTGGAGTTGCAGTCGTAGTCGCAGTTGGACTATTTTGACAGATTTCACTTAAATATGTGCAGGAAATGTTAAATCTCCCAGCAACGAACGCATGCTTCATTTCCATTGTTGTGCCAGTCAAGCTGACGACTGACTGGCCGACTGTCTGATGTATTTGTAGGTGCGCTTAAGGTTCCCTCCGGTAATTATTTGCATGCAACATTCGTCTGGGACTCATGTAAGTCATTTTGTGGTCAACATTAAGACGCTGCCCCTGCCCCTGTCCCCGTCCCCGTCCCCGTCCAGAGAGTTGAAATTACTCGACAACAAACTACACGACGCAAACAAACAAACAAGCACACAGACAAAGGCTAGCACAATATTCTGGCCTGGCCGAAAAAGCGAACAGCCAGACCGGGTCGCAGCAGACGCAACACGTTAATAGCAACACACAGGCACACAAACAGAGAGCTGAAATACTTCAAGTTGTAACCCAAGCGGATCTCGGTTCTCGGTTATCATCTGCCTCGGCGTCGACATCGAAGACCGCGTCGCTGTCTCAGCTTGTGTCTGCTTTTGCGTCTGCGTCTGCGGTTGATTTTTATGGTTTCATTAGTACTCCACATGCATGGTACATGGTCCATAGCTCTGCTATATGGCTGGCCATTGCCATCTCGCCCCGACTGCGCATGCGTAGCCAACTTGCTTCTCAGCCGAATGCCATGTTGTTGTCGTTGCGCGTTTCGCGTTGCGCGCTGCGCGTTGTTGTCGATGCTGGCCTGAGAAAATTCTACTGACCCACAGAACTTTAACTTTTTGAGTGGCATTGTTCAATTTTACAAGCAGCCCGACGATCGGGCCATAACAACAACAACAACAACAACAACAACAACAGCCACGGCAACGGCAGCGAGAAATTTCACAAGCCTTTTGGCCATTTTTCCACAATGGCTTTGTGCTGTGGTTGCAGCCTCAGTTTGTCTATTGATGCCACCGATTAACTGCAGTCTTATCAGACCACCACGACAACAGCACACTGCTGCACCGTGATTTGTGCAACACCAAGACTTGCCACGAAACCAGCTCAAGACAAGTCCAAGTATTGGCTATTAAATCTACCCTTGACGCACTGACCACACTGCCAACAATTTGGCACAGTTAGCAGCAGTTGCTCGCTCACCGTTCGCTGGCCCCTGGCTCCATTTAGCAGCCACCGCAAATGGCAGCCGGGCAGCTGTAACTGGCAACTGTCAGTGCGACATATTTGTGCACTCGTTTTCAATAATTTGTGGCAGCCACAGCTAGGTGGGGCAGCGGCAAGAAATTGCGGAAATTGCCAATCGAAATGGAAAACATTTTCATTATTTTGCCGCCGCCGCTGCTGCTGCCGCTGCTGCTGCTGCGGCCATAAACATGTTGCATGCCCCCGGCCTGTCGCACAGCCTTGCCCTGGCCCCTGGCCACAGTCGCCTGCCCAGGTGGGTGTTCTCCTCTATGTATGTGTGTGCGTGTAATGCATGGCCCACAAATTTATGGCTTGCAACATAAATTCGCTGCCGTGGAAAAGCTGATTCTCGCCGGCGAGTTCGCGACACTGTCAACACGGAAAGTCTTTCCGACTATCGCACAATATTTTCGTTTTCAGTTTGTGCAATATTTTCGCCATATTTTTTATTGCTCGCTAGACGGGGGCCCGACATTGCCATTGATTTATCACAATTGCCGTCAAGTGCTATAAACAAGAAATTTGTAATTAATCGAGCCGCCGTCGCCGTCGCCGTTGCCGTCGCTGCCGCCTTGTGGCAGCCACATAAATATCAACCGCAAAAGGCATTTTGGTTACGTCTTTGATTGCATGTCACCGCCTCGTTTCTAAGACGCGTCCTGAGTCCCATAAACATTATGATTTGTGCGCCGCTCGCAGGACATGTTGTTGTTGTCGTTGTTGTTGCCGCCAAGTGGCCCGACAAGCAGATGCCTGCCACATGTGGCGAGCAGAGCATGTGCGGCCCCCTGCTGCCGCGGCAATTAGAATTCAAGCACGCAGGACGTAAGTCCTTCAATTTTAATTGGCGGCAACGATCAGCTCACTCGCCCCCACACACACACCCCAACCCCCCGCGGGCCACTCGACTGCAAATGTGCCACAAAAAGGTGTGTCAATTGCGCATGGCGCACCCCGAGATTTATGTAATCCATGCAGTATGCGCAAACAGCGAGTCGGAGGGGGCCGCGGGGAGCGATGGGTAGTCCAATGGCCGCAGCCATAAATATGTCAATATAAACAGGCAGACAACAAAACGACACAACGACTGCAGCAATAACAACAGCCCCAAAACATTTCAATAAAAATCAAAATCAATAGCAAACGCTTTTTTCGGCAGCCAGCACAGACGCTTGCCACGACTGCCAGATACCCTGCACAAGGCACAGATGCTGCCGCCTTGCTGGCTGTGCTGTATACCCCGTTCATCGTTTACTGCAGGGTGCTTTAACGCCGGACGCTATCAACTTTAATGCGCCTTTGTTTCGCTGCGTTGAATGTGTTACTCTTGCTAGGGCAGTCGAAGGGGTCGCAAGGCGTGTGGCGGGCTGGGGACGGGGGGAGTTGCCAATTGTCAATTGCCTACAAATTGGCGCAACGCTCGGGCTGCACATACATTTTTGACTGCTTCCACTCATATTGTGTAGCCACGGGGGTTGAGTAATCGCCGTCGCCATCGCCAATCCGGCAAGCCAAACAGGCGGCGTATCGCCGCCAATCCATTGCCATCGAGTGTGCCCAGGTGTGCAGCGCTGACGCAGCAGCAGTGGCAGCAACAACATGTTGGTCATATGGAGACAAGAGACCCCATTCTGCGGCATGACTCTGACTGTGTCTGTGTCTGTGCCTGTGTTGTGTCGCATGACACCGCTGAAGGTGGCCCAGTGCTGGTGGCGCCCCTACCTGGCCCAGCCGTTGCATGACTCAGGTTCAAGTTGGCCGCATGACTTTCAGCGCCGCGCTGACACACAAAATAAAATCAAATGGCGGGCGCTTATAAAAATTCGAGTAATACCAGTACCCGTAAAACTCGCACGAGGCTGCGCCACTTTTATTAAAAATGCAACAGACAGGATGCTTGGCTGAAAGGAGCTGCTCTGCTCCCAATCGGGTGGCAGAGGGGCCAGGGGGCGCAGAGGATACGCTGCCAGATTTCGGATTTCAGGCACGACAAAAGGGTTGCATACACAATGGCTTAAAGGTCGCACAAAAGGGGCCAAAACCTCTCAACCTGAGCCAAAGCTAAACGCCACACAGACGAGTGAATTGGAACGCATAAAGTAGTAAATATTTGAGAATATTCCGTAGTTCAGGCATTCAATTCTTTACAAAAATGGAACAGAGAGAGAGAACATCGATATGCAATGCATGATATTCGGAAACTTAAATGTTAAAATCTAGTTCACAATACCTTTCAACCTGAGCCAAAGCTAAACGCCATACATGCGAGAGAATTGGAAGGCATAAAGAGTAAATATTTGAGAATATTCAGTAGTTTAGGTATTAAATTCTATTCAAAATTGAACTGCATACTGAAGGGAGAAAACAAAGATATGTAATGCAAGAAATTCGATAATATAAATATTATAATATAGTTAACAATAACTTTCAAGCTGAACCAAAACTAAACGTCATACAGATGAGAGAATTGGAACAAGTAAAATAGTAAATAATTGAGAATATTGGGTAGGTTATTTCATAAATTCTGTAAGAAATTGAACAGGTAGAGAACAAAGATATGCAATGCATGATATTTGGAAACTTATATGTTGAAATATATTTTAAAATACCTTTTAACTTGAGCAACAGCTAAACAATATATGGTCGAGAGAATCAGTATGAATTAACTAGTAAATATTTAAATATTTAATAAATTTGAATATTAAATACCTGAAGTATTGAATTCTGTACAAAATTGAACATAGAGAAAACAATGATATGCAATGCATGATATTTGGAAACTTTAATGGTAAAATAAGAAGTATTCAATAGAAAGATAAATAGAGAGTTATAAAAAGTGATATAGTTCACATTAACAGTATTTAGGAATTGAAGAATAGAGAGCTGTAAAAAGGGCACTTAGATTTATGGGGAATCCGATTGATTTGTGGCGAGATAAAAAGAAGTTAGTCAACAAAAAATGTTAGTCGGAGAATTGATTGATGGGCAGCTAAAGAAATAAAAAGAGAAATAAAATGTATAGAACGAAATTTTTGTATACAGCATAGTTGAATACTGAAATGAATGATGGCTAGTTGAAATACAAGCTAGATCAAGAGTCAGTGCATCTTCAATGTTCTTCGATAGAAGTCTTGTGTTTGCAGCTGAGTGCGACATGAGGTGAAGGTGCCTTGGGATGTATTACGAGAGTCAGCCAAGCATTCTGACCAAATTACGTTTCCACTGACCTACATACAATTAATTTGGCTAATGCAAAGAGTCGGAGTCGTCGAAACAAAACCGAATGTGTACGAAAATTGCCTAGGCCAACGCCAGCGAAAGATAGCGGGGCCCCCTTTGGGTATTGCGCGCTGCAGGGGGGAGTGACTGGAGGGGGGATGGGGTGGTAGCAGTAACCTACATGGCCAGCTAACTTGAATGAGTGTCAAAGCTATTTTGCGCTAATTGCCTTTTACGATTATTTTCACATTTGGACGAGCGAACAACGCCCGCCGACAGCTGAAGTCCCCAGACCGCAGGCCCCAGCTCAGTGCCCCGAAACCTTGTCTGCGAGTTGGCCCATCAGCTGGAGTTGGTGTCGCCACACACACACACGCACACGAAACTTACGCGCACGCATGACTACACCAAGCACACCGGGAGCAGGCGACGTCCTCCTCGCACGACGTCGTCAGCTCAGGCAGCTGCTGGAGCTCAAGCTCTGGAGCATGCACGAGTGCGCCACATTACACAGTGACGACCAGAGAGAGAGAGAGAGAGAAAGAGAGGGGGGGGGATAGACAGGCACTAATACAAGTGAGTGTGGCACCCAAGTTGGCGGCTAACTGCAGCAACGTGGCACGCAACATATTCGCTTATTAAATTGAATTAAATTTTTCGTACGTTTTATTTGCGGCACTTCTCGCACGCGGTATGCGAGCTGTGAGGCCGCTTTGGGTTAATGTCACAGCAACAGCAACGATAGCTGTGCAACCTCACAATAGAGGGGGGCAACAACAAACTGGGGACAACGGCAACACACACACACGTATGCAGAGGCGAGTGGCGAATGCCATTGCGCTTAACTTTTGTTATTATGGTCAATTATGGCTAACGGCATTCGACGATTCAACGACTCCGCGTCTCTTTCCGCATCCGAGCTCTTTGCGCTTTCCACATGCGACAATGCTAAATACGAAATTGATGATGCCACGTAATTTGTGGGCGCGTCATCGCCAAGTGACCCAGTTAAGAGCCACCTGGCTAACACCCCAGCGCCACGTGCACTTCAGCCACGTCAAATCGATTTGGCTATGATTTAAGCATGATTAATAATTCTTCAATAATTGCGCAATGACCTTGCCCAGCGAGAGCGAGAGGGATACCAAGAGGGAGACGGCGAGCCGGAAAGAAAAGCCCATACTTAGCCATTAATTGACTTTAAAGCAGCAAGCAAATCGCTCAAAACTAAAAACCGAGCACCGCAAACAGACGGCCAGCATTATGGTTAATACAACGAATAGCGCAATACGCTTTAAAAATTGAGAGAGGAAGTAGAAATAACTAGGAATTTCTGCTCGTTCAATAGCAATTTGAATTCAACAAGTAAATTGTGTCAATAATATTTAGCTGGCACTTTGAGATTTTCTTTACTTTAATTATAGCAGCTTAGAGACTCGAGAGTTGTCTCTGCGGCACACATTCGAACTTCAGCAAAGATTGCGCCGAGTTAGTTTGCAACTTTCTCAGGGATTCGTGTCGCACGAGTTTCGCACAAAGTTGTGAACAATTCGACTGGGCTGCGAGTGAGGGCATTGAAATGATTTGAAAATGTTTGCTAGCTGCTATTCGCCTTTTGTACAACAGTTAATCATTGCTCACTGACTCCAGAGACGCCGTATACTATATCGAGCTAGAGATATAGACGTTGCTGCTCATCCACTCATCTGTTGCCCGTTGATGGCGATTGGCGCATGGCTATAAATAAACGGGCTCATTCTAAGCTTAGATTAATGTGTGTGCGCCTACAAAAAAAAAAGAGAAGCAAAACAAAAAACAAAGATAAATAATACTTGTACTTTTGATGGGGAAACATGTTTAAGAAGAGTACAAGCACATACCAAGATTTGAAGCGAACAACAGCTGAACAGTTGAATGAATGCCAAGATTGCTGGGATCGTTGAGTGCTGTGTGCGCACTTCCAGGCAGCAGGCAATCATCTAATCGAGCACTTGGCACTTAATTACCACAGACACACAGCTGAGTTGTTGTAACTATTACAAACTGGCGCTATATAATTTCCAAACAGTCATTAAAGCCAAACTCCCAAACGCTGCCAACAACTCTGCAGATACCCTGCTAAATGCAGTGTATAGAATAACAGTAGAGTCCACTGTACCACAGAGTATCTGCTAGTCTAATCAGTCTGTTTTTATACAAGTTGTTGAGGTAATGTTGTAAGTACATTTAAAAAGACAGCTGGGCTGGAGTTATTTTTTATATTTTTTTAGTGTCCATTGCCAAGGTAAGTGGCAACTAGTGGCTAGTGGCTAGCGGCTGGTGGCAAGGTCAATGAAGTCATCAATGTGATCGCCGTATCGCAGACTCATCGGTGCTAATGCTAAAGACTCCATCTAACTACTATAATGCCAGCTAATAATAAGTATTCAAATTGCTGTCGAGATGCTAATCGCGTTCCCATTCTGCGCAGACAGCTGACAAGTCCGCAATTGGACAAAGCCGCCTGGCAATCAGTTAAGAGAGTTGTCAATGCACTCGCAGCCAAACTCGAACTCGAACTGGAACTGGAACTCGAATGGGGCGTGGCATCGGTATGTGACAGGCGCACAAATGCAATAAAGATTGAGTGCTCAAACTGAAATAGAAACTGAAACGGAACCCCACCCATAATTGATTGTGGCGAGGTGTCGCAATTAGCCCGGCGAAAACAAAAGAAAAGTCTGGGGGATTTTCGGTGTTGTTGGAAAGTTGTTTGACCACAGGAAGTGTGCATTGAAAACACTCATTGCGACCGCCTGACACGCTGACACTTCACTGAATTGAGCAATTGCATTGAGCAGCAGCACTTCAATGGTGCATAATGAATGTATAAATAATTACGAACAACAATTAGTTGCCACATCGACCACACATAACACGTGTGTGTGCGCGCGCGCATGCAACATAAATTAGAAATTAATTGAATCGTGACAGCATCGCATTCGCGCAATCGAACAATTAAAAAATGGTTAAATTTGTGAATGCAATCAGCATGCAAATTGGCCAATAAAATAGCGCCTAGCTTATTGCAAGTGGCCGCTCAGAAGGCAATTAAAATATGGTCAGAACCGTGGCCACCTCATAGCCACATTCATACTTAGCAGTGCTGATCACTCATTTAGTGGCTACACATAAAAAAGCCAGCTCAAGGTTAGCCCCAAACTGCGTTGTGCAACAACAACAACAACAACAATAACGCGCTTTGTTTACGAATTCGTCTTGCTTAATTTCTATTTTAATTATCAATATAACAGCAGCGCCGAAGGTGTTAAAAGTGAAGAAGCCGCAACAGCAACAACGAAGAGAGAGAGCGAAAGAGCGGGACACCGAAGCGTTTATGTTGTGGCCATATAATTTGGCAACACGTCGTATGCGCAATTCGCAATTTGCAATTTGCGCTTTTGACTTTGACTTAGGGGCGATGATGCGGGCACAAATCACTTTGTTCAAAATTTATTTGATGGTCAAGTGCATGCAAATTGCAATTTGGCACACTTAATTAGCCGAAATGTCACATGAAATAAATTGAGAGAGGCGAACGCGCCGTGCAGCGGGCCAAGTTGAAGATGGACTTGGGCAGTTGGCGCTGGCGCTGGTGCAGGCGGAGAGTCTGATTGTCTGTCCGCTTGTTGCGACTGTTTGTTATAACATGCAATCCGAGTGGTGTTCTAGTCCATGTTTGTGCATTTGAAATTAATTTATGCAAACATTCGTACGCTTCAAGACAGCACACAACAAACAGGCAACAGGCAGCAGAGACTCGGGGAGATGCGGCTGCCTCGGGTAGAACTTGAGCTCGAGTCGAAGCTGCGGCGCATACATAAATAAATTAAAATTGCTAATGGCTCGAGCTGTGCGCGGACTTGGAGTGGGGAGTCTGGGAGTTGTTGTTGTGGCTTTGACTTTAAGAGCTGCACGCCCATAATTAAAAGCAGCCAGGAAAGCAAAAAAAAGCAAACCCATGAGCAGCTGAAGATCGCGACTGTCTGCAGGGCTCATGGCATAAATCAATCAATTTATTTGCCCCGTCTGGCCGGACAACGACGATGACGACTGGCCAAGTTGCAAATTGCAAGTTGCAAGTTGCAACTGCAACTGCAAATGGCAAATAGCAAGCTGGCCAACTGCTGGCTGCTCGTAATCTTTGCCAGCGGGTGCAACGAACTTCACCTTCGCAATCTTCAGCTAGTTTTCCTTCTAGTTCCTGATTCGCTGCTCCTCCCACTAAAAAACCTGACTCAGTTCCTTAGTTCCTTATTGCCAACTTGCCGGTTGCCGGTTGCCAGTTGCCAGTTGCCAGTTGCCGCTTGGCAGTTGGCAGTTGCAACTTGTGAGTTGTGAGTTGCGCGTTGCCAGTCGAAATGCAATTTGCTTAGCAGTTAGCTAGAACTTGCGCCGTAATGCTCCATAACTCATTGACAATAGACAACGGCATACTTGGCAGCTGGCAGGGCAATACGCTTTGCGGCCACCAGGCCAAGACATGGCCGGCCATAAGTTAGCAGCCCTCGCTTGCTTAAATATGAAAATAATTTCATTTGTTAGCCCGCCGTGCTCACGGCCAAAAGAAGCTGTTGCCAAAATAATTTCACGCCAAGAATTTGTCGTGATTGCGCCAAGCCAAGCAATTTGCAACAGCCCTGACAATGAAGCGTTGCGGCCACGCGAGCGTTGGGCTGTGGCGGGGCGGGGCGGTGCGGTGCGGTGTGGTGCGGGGTATGCAAATAATAAAGAGCGGCGAATGTGGGCGCAGCTGGAACCAAAGCCAAACCCAGTAACAAAACCAATACCAATTGGAGTGCAGTTGAAGTGCTGACCATATAATTAACGCTTGGCAGCTGCCAGCCATTAGGCCATCAAGCGCTTTTAAGCCATTTCTTGTGGCAGACGCGGCCTTCTGCCGCTCTCGGTTGCCCCCCCACAAGCGTTGCCGCATCGCCATCATTATCATTATCATCATCATTGGCAGCAACACCAATAATTTAAGCTGTCATAATGAAGCCATCAGCGGCCGGAGAGATGCGCAGAGCGAGAGCGAGCGAGCTCCAAATGCTTTCTCAAATACTCTATTAAAAGTCAACTCCACTTGGCCATAATGCCTGACATGTGAAGCGCAAACACGCCGCTCGAGAACCACTTCGAATTCTATTTCCTCCGGCTGCCGCTCAGGTCATGCATTGGGCCTTTTTGTCTGCGCAGGATGAAAGGCTTTCATCGGCTGCGCTGGCGCCGCTGCAACGGCAACGACGGCAGCAGCAGCAGCAGCATCATCAAAGTATTTAAGGCTTAATCGATGGCGCTTTATTGCCTGCCCCGCCGCCTGCAATCCGTGCCGCAGCCTCGGCTCTAACTCAATTCCCGCTTGCCGACGTGCAATGCTGCTGCCTTTTTTACACTTCAGCTCTGGCCACGCTTCGTTTGTGTCGACAGCAGCTTTTCATTAGACAATTTCCCAGGAGAGGCGTGCGGCGGCAAGAGGCGACGCCAGCTGCCAGCAGCCAGCTGCCAGAGGCGAGATGAGCCGGACGAGAGCAGGGCACACAGGGCGCATTTCCACTTTGTTGCAGCATCCAGCCGGCAGGCAGGCAGGCAGGCAGGCAGGCAGCCAGTCAGCCAGGAACTAGGGGCGGGAGGTGTGGCTGCAGCAGATTTTCATTATGTCGAGTCGAGTCGAGTCGACAATAAACAACAACAACTTTTACTTGTGTGTGGTACATTGTTAGCTTAATTGTTGTTGTTGTTCTGTTCTTGCTGCTGTTCTTGTTGTTGTTGCCGCTGTTAGAATGTGCGCGTTATTGAGTTACGTGCTTGGCGGTACAACAACAATAACAGCAGCAGCAGCAACAAGCAATTGCAACTCGGCACGTTTGCGTTATTTAACTGTCAGCAACATCAGCAACAGTAGCAGCAGCAGCAGCAGCAGCAACAAACAGCAACAAACACAGCTGCTATTTAGTCGCAACCTAGGCGCTAATTGACAGTGAAAATGTCGCGCACTTAACATTTGTCTTCATCATTGGCCCCAAATGTTGCCGCTGCAGCCGTCAATCGTCTAATGCCAGAGCGGAAATCTGAGACAAGCACTAAAGTCGGCCCACTTGCATACGATAGAGCCTGGCTCTCAGTTGAGCCGAGCTTATGGGCTCGGCCTGCCGTCACAGCTTATCAAATGCTCTAATCACAAATGCAGCTCAGCTCTCGACTTGACACCTACGCAGTGATGGAGTTGTCAGCGGAGGGGGAGGGGGGGAGATAAGGGCGAGGTCTAGGCATCAAAAGTTGCCGCACAGCCCACACACGAAACCAGCCTCACTTTATGCATGCACATTAAACGCTCGCAATACCCTAGTTGCCAATCGAAAAGGGTAGTCTCGTTGGCCTACCAATAGCTCACTTCGTTTAGAGGGAAGAGTATTTATTTATATCAGAAGTGAACTTTATTTACCACTGCCATCAATGAATGAAATTTATTTAGTGTAGAGTCGACAGAGCCTCAAGTGGATTAGTGTATTTCACATGCACAATAAACACTCGTAATACCCTAGCTACCAATCGGAAAGGATAGTCTCGTTGGCTAATCAGAAACTCATTTCGTTCAGAGGAAGAATTTTCTTTTTTTTGCAAATGTAAACTTTATTTATTATAATTACTTCAGCAATTAAACTGCCAGCTGTTTTGCTGTTTAAAATGAAATTTATTTAATGTAGCATCGACACCTCAATTAGATTAGTGTATTTCACATGCACAATAAACGCTCGCAATACCCTAACTACCAATCGAAAATGATAGTCTCGTTGGCTAATAAAAAGCTCATTTAGTGTAGAGAAAGGACTTTCTTTTTATGGCAAAAGTGAACTTTATTTATCACTATCATCACTTCAGCAATTTAACTACCAGCTGCTTTGCTGTTTCAATAGAACTTTATTTAATGCAGCGCCGAGAGCACCTCAAGCAGAATAGAGTATTTCACACTTCGTTAAGCTCTGCCATAGTTTTCCTATTAGTTATTGCTGCTGGTTTTTTCCTGTCGCCGTTTTTCATTATGTTGAGTAAGCGAAACAAATGAAAGTTTTTTTTTGTTTTACTCCTATTATGATGGTATCGATGTGCGTCTATGTGTGTGTATGTGTGTGTGTGTGTGTGTGAGTGAGTGCTGAGTGTGTCTCATTAAATGGAAGTGCATTCATGTTGTGGCTGTGAGTGTAGCGGGCGAAGTCGATGATGATGGCTTTTGACGACATCGAGATAATTGTTTCCCGGTTCACAACAAGCACGCCGTGTGGGCGGCGGAGGCGGCGGCCACGCCCACCCCCGCACTATGCCACACTGGCATGTACTTATGTGCTTTGCCAGCAACGAATTGAAAGAGAAATTATTAATTGTGGATGCTGCAATTCGCCGAAGCAATTGTTCAACGCGCTGCTGCTCTATGCTGCCCCGGCAAGGCCGTTGCCTTTTGTTGCCAGTGTGTTTGTTTAAGGCTTTAAAGAGTTTACAATAATGCGCAACGCAAGCATGAAGCACTCACACACACACACACACACACACACACTTCAAGGCTATAGTGCTTGAGATCAGGTCTCTATGCGCTATGCAAATCGCTGTGGCTAACAACAAATGTGATCGAGATGTAGCCGCACAATAATAGCAATAATAATACTAAAAACGGCGGCGCCCACGCGCAATTATCGAGCGGCTTTGGTGAGCACACGAGCACGCGGGTGGAGCGGGGAGGGGGCCAGCTTCTCGCAGTGACAACTTCTTTAATCAAAGAGCAGTTCAACAATCATACAATCGGGCGTGGCGACATCTCAAGCAGCGTGTTCTGTGCTTCATTTCAGCTGAGTTGAGGTCTCTCGGCATCTCGGTGTTTGCCTCATTACAAATTTGACACTTTGGCTGACAGCGTTTGATTTCTTGCCATTTTCGTGGCGTAAATCTTTATGCTTATGTCATTTAAGTTAATGGCAACAAGTCAGCGGACAAACCGACTGACTGCGAGCCAGCACGACAGCCAGCCAGCCACTGCTGTTGGCCCGGCCCAAAGTCAAAAGACATAATGGTCCGTCTGGGCACTTGGAGGCCAGAAGACTGACTAGGCAACAACTAAACGCGGCTGACAGCTGTTGATAGTTTATTGATCATTTTCGGCAGGGCAAAAAAGCTGGTGGCCACAACGTACTTTGGCCACATAAGCTGGCAATAAGCCGGCAGTGGGGTATTAGCTCGGTGAGCTTTAATTAACGCTTAGAACCTATGCTAAAGTGAGCCCGATAAAGCCATGCTTCATTCAACTGCAGTCCCAGTTACACCTTCATTACCTGACAACCTGACTCATTACTATCTGCCTCCTAAGCGCCCGGAGCATGTGTGTGTGTGTGTGTGTGTCGCCTTTTGCCATTTTTGACAAACTTCCATTCGGGGGCTGGCCACAAGCGTGACTCGGGCAAGCGTTGACGTAGGGCAATTGTCTGAAATTGGCATCAAAAGCGTGTGAATATATAACTTAAGTCGGCTACAAATTAAGCCTTTGCCTTTACGGTCCGGTTTTTGGCTATTATTGACAGCGATTTGCGGTGATTTTGACCATGAAGCCAGTCGACAGCTTGTTGCTCGCCGCGGCGCCTTGAGTTCAATAAGCTTTTGTTTGGCTAATTTATGCCGGCCAACAGCTGAGCCAAGACGCATGGGCGGAGGGGGAGGTGCGCTGACGAGGGGTCGAACAGCAGACAAGGCTTAGAGCTCTGGCGAAGTTCTTTAATTAAATTTTCAATTTAAAACACTTGACGCTCTCCCTGCCGACGAAGACGACGACAACAACGTCGACGTCGACGACGACGACAATGATGATGTGGTGTGGGGAAGGGGGAGAGCAGCAGGCGCCAAGTTTTCATTAAGCCACAGGCAACGGTCGCAGCACGGCGTTGCAACGTCGCGTCGTCGTCGTCTAGGCCTCAAAGATGTGCGCGCAACGTGGCCAAGTCTATTTTCATACAAATTAAATGCCGCGAAACTTGTTTCAATTATTTTTTATCGAGTGCTCTTGCATAGAAATTGCAAATTGATAATTGCTATGCGCCACCTGTTGGCCGCTGTTGACACTAATTAAAGTGGCAGCAATAACTTGATTTACTCATTTCTTCCATCCTTCTTTCTATGGCTTCGTCTTTGTTTTACCCGCAGTTCTCAGTCAATAATTCTCTATAAAACGAACAGTAATTACAACCAAGAGTGTAGTAGGCCTGACTGCTTGACTATCAAATACCCTATGCTTTTGTAATCTGAAATCTCTCTTGTAAAGCAAGCGCGTCTTGCAACACATCCGCTAACACACTTAGTGTGTAGTGGCAAAAAAAATAATAGTAATAAGAAAACAAGTTATCCAATTGCCACATGAAGAAATCAACATTAAAATTATAATTGTTATTATTAATTTAATTGGGTTTGTTGTTCGCCATTCACACGTAAATGCTGTTGATGTGTTTATCTCAAATTTTCTATTTTTTATTTCTGTCTCTTCTGGTTATTGCAGGTAAGCGCGCGAAGGGCAACAGCGACCCCATAAACCCCAAATAGAATTGCGGCACGTGAGTAAAAGCTACCAAATGTCAGGCACTTACAGTTAATGTATCTGAGAGTCGTGTGTGTGTGTGTGCTGATGTGTGTGCGAGTGTGTGGTATGCTAAGATGTATCTTTTGGGGCAGGGTATTATTCACTTTCTCTGTTTTAATTGCGGCCAGCTTTACTTTGATGCGTGCTCATTTTAATGCATTTAAAGAGCAGCGACCAAACGACGCCGGCGATAGCAACGACGACCACGACAATTCCAGTTGCTTCGCAAAAACTTCCGAGCAAACTCACGTACGACAATGATTCTGTTAAGAGCCCGGTGCGGCCCGGGCTGCAAACCAGACCCAGCCTCAACCCGACCACTGCGAGCCAAGTCAGAGCAGGCCACGCCAGAACGGAGCAGAACATTTAAGCAGCTTAACCCACTTCCGTGGCACATTATCATCATCATTTAATATGTGCTCTTGCTGCTTTTGCCATTGTTGTTGCTGTTGCTGTTGCCGTGCGAGTTGCTGTTGCTGTTGCTGCTGCTGCTGCTGTCGTTAAACTGTTGCAGCTTTGTGTTTTTCCTTTTTAATTTCTTTCAATTACGCCGCACTTGTCACAGGGCTCCATAACACGGAATGGCAAACGCTACAAACAACAAATGCGGCTTTTGGGGGAGATGGGAACGAAATGTGGTGTGGAGGGTAGCGCAAAGTTTTGAAAGGGTCTGAGAAGCTGCCTCATTAATAAAGCAGAGCATAAATACCGGGCATCTAATGAGCAATTGAGTCGGTTCGCTAAGCAATTTTGGGTAACCAAACTTAATGAGTTTTAAACAGACTCTAAGTTCGAGAGCGCCCTCTCTCCATCTCTCTCTCTCTTTCTCTCTTCTGCTCGCTGTCTCTTTCCTAATTAGAATCATATTCGCTAGGCAGTTCTCTAATTATGTAAGAAGCGCTGGCAGACAGAGAGAAAACTCACGCTCTGGCGCGACAGGCTGCTGCAACATCATTATTATCGCGTTTTGGCGGGGCGAAAGTTGCAGGTTGCCAAGTGGCAAGTGGCAAGTTGCAGGTTGCAAGTCGCAAGTCGCAAGTCTATGACCGCATCATGGCTGGCTGCAAGGAAAGTTGTTGCCTTTCTAAAACGCTGCTATGTAGAATAGACGCGCTGCAGTCGATGGCCCCCGACAATGGCCAAGTTACAGCACGCCGCACGCCAGGTAACTAGCAACTTGCAACTTTTTGTTGTTGCTGCTTGCCGATTGCCTGTTTGCCGTTCAATTGATGCGCCAGCAACATGGCAGGCAACACAAAACCAATTTAGGGGACCCAAAACAGGCACAAACTCATCGCGTACTCGCATTGCATTTTGGCCAGATAAAACCGCAGCTCAAGCCGCAAAAGCACGCTGAAGACAAAGGGAAGAAGCTGCAATTGCAGACTCCAGATGCACTGCCGCTGTCTCGTAATGGCAATGGATACAAAATGCAGGCCGTAAAAACAAATGAAGCCAAAACCGAATGGCAGGCGAGCATAGCTAATGCAGCATTGCCTAATGCCACCAGACGAGCGGACAAGGAGGCAGCACCACAACAGCCACAGCCACAGCAACAGCAACGACTGACCAGGCGCACTTTCAGTTTTCAAACAACAGCAACAGCAACAACTGTAACAGCAGAAGCGGCAGCAGCAGCCAGCAGATAACAAGCAATCGCAATACGCTGCCCACAAACCGAACTGTTGATGCTCTACTCTGTCTCTCTATAGACTGTTTCACACTCAACTTCAATATCTTAACAATAATGTGCAACACTTTAAAACACATCTCAGACATTGTCTCATTTGATTTGATTATTATCTATCTTTTAGCTAGACTTCTCCGCTTATCTACGACTTAAAGTGCAATTGAAAAGCATTCAACTGTGGCTACAGCTGGACAGTTTCATGTGGCAGACTTGCTGCGCTTTGGGTAAGGGCATTAAGGAGGCTCAGCTCGATTCGTTTTTATGGCAAAGTCAAATAGGAAAACAAAATAGAAGTTAATCTAATAACAAAGATTGAGCGCAATAATTTCAGCGATTGGCAGCGCAGATTTACCATGCCGCAGGGGCAGCAACCAGGGGCAGTTGAGGCAGGCAGGCAGACGGCGGAGTCCTCCAGCATCAGCAGCAGCAGCAGCAGCAGAAAAGTAAAACCAGCATCAAGTAAAAGGGAGCGTCGCTGTCTCGACACGGAGCCCCAGCATGGACAACAGCTGCATGCTGTTATGGCGAGAGAGGGGAACTGCGGCGGGGGCGGCAGGGGGCTGCGGATCTGCAGAGCGTGGCCAAAGGCTCGTTAGCGTTTTGGCCTCAGCAAGTGCAGCAGCTGCTGCCAAATGGAAGCTCAAGTCGCCTCGCCTGCACTTGCTCTGCCTGCACTTGAGTGTGTGTGTGTCTTTGTGTGTGTGTGTGTCTGTATGTGTGTGTGAGTAGATAGCGTATCTAATGGTTACATTTTAGTGCATACAAACGAATCTAATCGTCTAAACGTTTTATTAAATTACGTTAGTCGCCGCTCCGTTCGAAGGGGGCAGCCAATCGAATTTGTTGCATCATTGTTGGCCAAATGGCCGTTTGTTTATTTGTGTTTACTACTTGCCCGCGCGCGTGTGTGTGTGTGTGTGAGTGTCTTTAAGCCGTGACCTTGCCCAGCTGTGGCTGCGGAGAGACTGTGGCTTTTTGGCTGAGGTTCAAGGTGATATTTATGAGATTGAAATTGGTGCAATTTGCGCTTGGTATGCGCTTAAGTTGCAACACGCTTTAAGTGTAATTGCCAACGGCACACAGCTGCCACAACAACAACAACAAGAGCGACGGTGATAGACAAACAAGCATTTTGACAAGTTAAACAAGTTGACAAAGCGAGTGGGAGCAGAGCAAACAGAACGCCAAGAAGCAAAACTTATGCGAAAGAACGAAAGTTTTGCATAGATAAACACGGCAGGTACAACGACTAGGCGCTGTCATGTGGGCATGGTCAGAGTCTAAGCGTCTCGCCTCCCAAAAAAAAAAAAACACACAAAACTAAACAAAAAACACAAAAGCAACAAAATAAATGTTGACAATAGCAGTGCCAGAACAAAAGATACTCAACAACGACGACACAGCCACTGACACAGCCACAGCCAACAAAGGCAGCCAGCAGCCCGAGGGCAGCATGGAAAACTGCTCTTAACTTTCATGAAAGCGGCTACAATGCAAACTGCATGCTGCATGCTGCATGCTGCATGCCACATGCTGCAGGTTGCAGGTTGCAGGCAGCGACAATCCGACGAATGAAATTGAAATCGAAAACGAAATCAAAGCATGCATATGGATGTCCTACGTTCGCAACCAAATCCCACTTGGACGCTGCCATTTAAGCATCGCTGCGCTGCGCAGCGCAATGAAATGAAATCAAGAGGGAGCTGGGAGCAGCTGCAAAATGAAGCCGCTGCTGCATATTGAACACGACATCGGCACGGCCAAGCGGCATGCAAATGAGCCGCAACCCCCTCGGCAGCCATCTTACCTCGGATCGTTGCTTCTCCCCATTGCCAAAGACAACAACAACAACAATAGCTAGGAAGGCTCTGTGGGCGTTTAGAGGGGGAATTATTATTGTAGCCGCCGTTTGCTGAAATGAGCACAAAAACTAGCACCGCCGGCAGTGACGACGAGTGTGTATATCTAGCAATAATTGCTGCTGTTTTTTTTAAATGCCAGCAGGCGGGGGCAGAGAACAATCGAAGTCAGGCCTCAGTGTTTTCTTTTTTTGCGCTCCTTTAACTGCAGGCAAATCCAGGGGTTCAGCTGTATGTCTCTCCCTGTGTCCCGTCATCGTCGGTTTCGCTGCTGCTCCTTGATTTGTTTGCTTTGGGCTTAGCTCAGTTTTCAGTTTGCAGTTCCCAGTTCCCAGTTCTCGATGTTGCGCTCTGCGTTCTCAGTTTGCAGTTGGCAGTAGTTCTCGGTGTCTGTGCTCGTCCACTGGGCTGCCCTTTTTAGCCTGCAGCATGAATTTATTTGTTTTGAAATTGTAACTCCGCATCCGCAGGAGCAGCAACCGGAGTCGCAGGCGCGTTGCTGTTGCTCTTGCAGTTGCATCAGGAGCATCATCATCATCATCATCGTCGCTTGCCAGTTGCCTTTCAGTGATTGGGCTCTTGTGCCCCTTTTTGCCCGTGCTGATTGTGCGGTTTCGATAAGTTCAATGCAACTGTGCAACTCTGCAACTGCAATTGCAACTGCAACTGCAGCAGCAGCACTAACATCTGTGGCAGCCACAGTAGCAATAAAGCCAAAAGCAGCTCACAATGCTGCCCACATGCATCACGTGGGCAAGTGATAAATTAGCGCAGAGCAAAAGCTGAAAACTGATTCACTCAAAAAGAAAAGCCAAAAACAACAAATAAAGGGAAGCACCAGCAGCAGCAGGAGGAAAAGCCAAAGCTGATTGAAAAACCAAAAGTAAATTGCAGAACAGAAGGAAAGCTGCGCACATTTTCACTTTATGCAGGAACAAGATTAGAAAGCCAGACAAAGGATGAACATCGGCTCAGCGCATACCCTGTGCCATTCGACCAGAGAGTCCAATGAGCGGGCTCAAGTGAACGATATTAGGAAACATATTCTTTTCTAGAAGTGCATATTATAGTAAACTTATTTTGAAGTATGCTTAAGACAATAGAACAAAAATAGTGTTTAGCTGTATTGAGGTATACATTATTTATAACAATGTATTGTAAATATTAAAAACTTTAAAGAAGGACTCTTTTAAAGAGTATGTTACATTATCAAGTTAGAATATGGAGAATCTTAATGAAATACTCAATATGCAGTAAGTAATTTTAAAGTAAACATAATTTAGTTAGCATATTGACTAATGCAGAACGCTAGTTAAAATATTGGGAACTTATTGCTGACGAAACTTATAGATGACATTTGTAAGCAGTTATTTTAAGGAATATTTAGTTAGATTATTGTGAATTTATTTAATAACTTTTAGACTATAAACAACGTATCACTTAGTTAGCATATTATGAGCTTTTAGGCTAAACAAGGAAGTTAATTTAAAGTAGCCATTAACATATTTGATTACAATATTGAAAACTTGTTCTTTAAGGTATGACAATTATATGAAGTCACTTTAAAGAATACTTAGTTTAAAATACTGACAACTTATTTACCAAATTCTTGGAAGTAAGGAGGTATTTAAACTACGCATTACTTAGAGTATTGTTAGCTTTTAGACTAAAGGCGCACTCTCTTAGGAACTAATTTCAAAGCATACATTATTTATTTAGAACTAAAGGAGAACGCTGATAAAAAGGAAAAACGTTTGCAGTTTCAGGCTTCAATTTAATTAAAAATGCCCTTTTATACTCCAGTCAATGCAATGGAGTTTTGGGTGGCGAGCAGAACTTTCCATGTCCATCATTTAGTTAGCCCTTATGCAACAAGCAACATGCCAAATGTAAGCTGTGGAATTTGGGGGCTACTTACAGCAAATTGACTGCGTCCTGTAGTGACAAACAACTAGCTCAACTTATAATACCCGTCAGTGTGCAGCAGCAGAGGAGTGTTGCGGCTGCCGTTGCTCCCAGGCCAATAGAAGCAAAATCGATGTGCAATGTGCGAGTTCATGGCAATTTTCTCTCCATATTTCTTGGCTGGCTGCGAACGTGCGCCCCCAAAGCGTGCAGCGGGTGCTGCGGCACTGTGGCACCAACTGCCAATTGTAGTGGGGAGGATGGGGGGCGAACAATGAGAATAAGCCGCATCTCTGCGCATACGCTGCAAAGATTAGTGAGGAGTCGCCTCGGCTGCAACTGGAGTCGTTGCAACTGTAGCAACTTTTACTTATTGTCCGCGCAGTTGTTTATTTCAATTTTGGTTTGGGGTTAAGGCATGGGTGGTGGTGGTGGTGGTGTAGTTGTTGTTGTTGTTGTTGTCGTCGGTTTGCCTGTTTGCATTTAATGCGCCCAGGAACAGGGACGTGTTCTGCCGCGAATTCGTGAAACGTGATGCAGCAAGTCGTTTTTATGTTTTGTTTGTTGGTTTATTTGCCTCTGAATTCTCTCCTCGATTTCGCCCGCTGCCCTTGCTTATTGTTTCGTTGGGATGCGAACGCAGCCAGTGCCAGTGGCAGTGGCAATGTCTCCGACTGCGACTGCGACTCCATCGTCGTCGTCGTCGTCGTCGTCGCCGTCTGTGGCAGTGACTTTGCTCCTATTAGAATGCTGCTGCATGGAGCTGTCCTTGTTATTCGAGCAGCAGCATTGTTAGCTGGCCTGAGACCTATTAAGGGTATATATCGGAGCGCATCGTAACCTGAGAACTTTCCACCAAAGGGCCCCCGAAGCAGGCAGCTGCTGAAAATGAAAGCCAAATTGGCAACTTTCCCGCATCGAGAAGGAGATCGCATGAGAAATGTGCTCGCGTTTGTGTGTCCTAATTGGTATGGCCAGCGTCTGGTTGTGTTTGCTCTGCCCAATAAATAATGGCACCTGGAGCGCCGACATGACAGCTAGAAAAACAGTTTCAGCACAGAACTGGGAACTACAGAAACGCGACGGCTGCTGAGGCCATTGACTGTGGCGTTCGTTCAATTGACTCACTGAGAGAGCGAGCGAATGAGTGACTGACTGACTGACTGACTGACTGATTGATTGACGCGCGCGCTTTGAGCCGTTTGCTGTTAACAATTTCATTGTGGCCACGTACAAGTTGGCAATGTAATTAATTGCTTTCCAACCTGTGTGCCAGCTAGCTGGAAAGTGTCCAAAAAACACAATGCGGCAACGGCGGCAGCCCGCACCGCTAACTGGGTCAAAGACATCGAGAATGCGAGGTTGCAGCAACGATAATGCTTGCCAGGCTCAATATGAAAATTATCACTTCATCGAGGGCAGCCCCAGCAACTGTGGCAACTGTGGCAACTGTGACTCTCGCGGCAGCTCGTTGCAGCTGTGTAGCTGTGTCGAGTCGGCTACACACACCGGCGAGCGCGGAGTTCAGTGAACCGAGGCAGGCAGTAAAATTAACTAATTTTCGTAAGAGAGTACGAGTGGAGCGAGCGCGCAAAACAAACGCGACGCCGAAAGCCGGCCTAAAACATCAATCAAAGCCAAATTAAGCGTAAAATGCTGCGCAGGAAACGAAGCGTCAAACTCAAGACACAGCTCAGCTCCGACAAGGGAGTGCAGTGCAAAAGGTTAGGCCCGCACCAGGGAAGCAGCGAGCCCGCATACACAACATACACAACTACTCGTAGCAGCCAGTACTTGCCACACACTGCCGCCATACAATGGCCAAGGCAATCAATCAACGTGCAACGCTCGCGCGCGCTCGCGCTTTCCAAAGAAAGGCCGCCCCAAAAAAGTGCAAGCTAACAAAACTCGCAGCTAATTTTTTCTTTATGCGTTTTTTGTTTTTGTTTTGTTTGGGGTTTGGGCAGCCATATGCAGCTTCGAGTCGAATTGCAGCTCATTTGCATACAACACCGTTTGAGTTATGGATGAGATTTCAGTTTCGGCGTGGGCCGCAGCTAAAATTGGCACACGCACAAAGACTCTGCAGACTCTTGGAGCGTCTGAGTGTTCGTCTTATGCAAATCTGTAAGCCGACAAACAATTTCCTGATAAATGCACACACACACCAACACACACACGCACGTTCCACCGTTACAAGTCCGATTTCCACAAATTTGATAAAGCGACGCGGCAAACGCAGGAGAAAACAAAAGACTTAGGCAACGAACTTGCGCTTGATAAGATAGCAGCAGCAAAAGAACTTCAACTGACTCACCAACAACATACCCTAAGCGCACCACATTAGCTCAATACGCCACACCAATCTACCCTGTAGAACACTGCAGTGTCGAGGGTATACAGCTTGACGTACTCTTGTCTGCTGCCGGTCAAGTCGAGAGGCGAATGTTCGAGCCATAAACCTTTCGATAGGCGGCGCTGCTTTGGCTACGCCTTGACCGACACCGACACCAGCAACCGACACCAGCAACAGCAACAGCCCAATAACAACAGCAAGACTAACCCAACCCAACGCGGCGATGTTCTTTTTCAATTTTATAAATGTTTTTTTATTATTAAGCGCGACGTGCGTGGCATGCACAACAACGCCAAGAGAAACAAAAGCAACGAATTTACACAACTGCAAGAACAACAGCGGAGGCAGGCAACTACTACAACTACTACGACAAGCTGCCTGCATTTCCCCTGGCTGCATTTGGCTTTGCATTTTTAATTTCCCATTGAGACGCAGCAAGAAATTAAAAAACAATATTTAATCAACGCACATAATCTGCATTTTAAAATTGAGTTTCAGCTGCGAGTCGCAGTTTCAGCTTAAGCCCGAGCTTCGGGCGCTGTCCGTGCTGGGTGTTGACCATTTAACGCGTCTTGTTCGCTGCCCTCTGCCTCTGCCCCGCCCGCGATTCACTGCGGCCCTTGTTGCGTTGCGAGGCTGAGAAAAATTTGTTAGATTTTAATCGTCTTGCTGCGTTTTCGCTTGAAAAACAGCAACAACAACAAAACAAGAGAGAAAAGGTTCAGGTTGGCAGCAATAAAAATCAAATCAGCGGATCGGACGATGACGACGACGACGACGACGACGACAACGTCGACGATGAAGACTTCCTTGAAATCAAAGTCGCCTCGGCTCGACGTTTGATTCATTTGATTTTTATTTCGGACTGGCTTTGGGGCTATATTGTTGACCGAGCGGGCGAGCGGTGGGGGGGGTGCTTGTTAATCCTTTGACGTGACGTCTGTTTATAATTTGCGCTCATATTTCATGTGCTATGCAAGCGGCCGTTGCTCGTTTCATTTTGTTTTGGGTTTCGCTTGGGGTTTCGGCTGTGCTTTTATGGTCCAGCTTTTACGAGTAGAACTTTGGCCTTGCGGCATTTTGAAAGGTTCGCTGATTGAATATTCTAAAGTAACTTTGTCGTAAATCATCGGCCCGGACAGCTCGCAGTGCTCGCCGAGCGCTCTGTTCATGTTCCTTTTCATAACCCTTTTTGGCAAAGCCGCAACACTGCACGCTGATATGCATATGTGTGTGACTGTGTGTGTGTGCTGTTGTCGGGCTGGACAGTGTTACATCAGCGCTGGAATTTCTCACTGTGGCACTGTCATCTCTTCCGCCCGTTGTGATACACATCTGAATGGCAAAAGCTACTTAGCCAGCAGTCGCAGCGTTTTTGGTTCAATCAACCCGAAATGTGGAGCCAAAACTCCCAGCAAACTCACATTCTAAATGCCAATCGGTGGCTATAAATAAAGCTAAACACAGAATAAAAATGCGAGAGAAGGCAGCGCTTGCTTTTAATTTTAATGAACCATAAAAATTCACACGCACAGCCAAAGAAAATATTACGACTCTGCAGAGACACAGTTGGTTGACACAGAGGGACAAGGGACACCACAGTCAGTCAGTCGATGGAAATGTTAATGAAACTTAAAGAGATGCTAACAAAGCAAATCAACAGTTGGCTCTTGGCTGGGAGTCGCGTTTTTCTCAGCAAACATCTGCGACTGAACGAAAAAAACCAAAACACATAAAAAGAAAGAATCAACGACAGAAGACGAACAACAAAAAGCAAACACCAGCAACAACAACGCTGAAAAAAGATCCTCAAAATTCGAAAGAAAACTATTAAACAACTGTCCGTCGCTTATCGCGGAGAATCTCTTTCGCTCTCGCTCCCGCTCCCGCTCTCTCTCTCTCGCTGTCGCTCTGTTTGTCGCGGTCTTTCTCGCACAACGTTTGCTTAGAAATAAGAGCCCAAAACAAATGCCCGAAAGTTGAGCAAAGAAATGCCCCACTCCGCTCTCCCCGCAGACAAGTCTAAGCGGCTCGCCAGACCTGAGACCGGTTTAACAGTGCTCTGCTAAGCGACTGTTAACGAACAGGGCAACGTAACGACGCCAACTGCGACTGCGCTGCGACTGCGGCTGCAGCGCCGACTGAGACTGCGCATGTTCTGGGCACTCAACTCGACAGCTCTCAGAACCGTGGCTCGCATTTCATTAGCTTCGCATCCAGCGACCGGTTCACTTCACAATCGTCGTCGCTCCCAGCGAGATCTGTGCGCGTGCGCGGCTCCAACGACAACAACAACAACAACAGCAGCAGTAACAACAAGAGCAACCCACGCGAGACACCTCAACGACAGCGTTAGAGGAAGAGGAAGAGAACAACCGAACACACGAGCGATTGCGATTTGGGGAATACTCCGCGTTTCGTTTCGTTTCGTTTTTTATGCAAATCGCGAAGAGTGAACAAACGTATAGAACGAACGGTACGGCGAATCGAATCAAAGGAGACGAAAACGAAGCAGCAGCAAGAAACTAAAGCACATTTCGTCACTGGCGTGAAAGTAAAAATTCTTTGTGCCTCGATTTGGCATTGTGAAATTCACAGTTATTCATAGTTTCGTGGCAGCATCGGCCACAAAAGAAATTTGCGCTCCGACTGCGCTGCGGCGAATATTACGAATATTACGAAATGATCGTAAAACTCGCGTAACCAACAGCAAATAACAGCAACAACAACAACAGCAACAACGAAAGCAAATAGAAAACAAAATTCAGCTCAAGAAATGAGTAATGAGAGTTCGTTCATTCAGTGTCTGTGTCTCAGTCCCTGTGCAAGTGTCTGTGTGTGTTAATTGATTGCCCAAAGGTGTAAATGTAAATGTTTATTGTGCACATTTAACGGCAATTTTTTTGGAGCAAATTCTACCGTTATTTGCATTGTCCTCATACAGACAGACTAGGTGAGCAATCCATAAATAATAATGTCAATATCCATCCCCCCCACAAGCACACACGTAGACTAATACATTCGCAAGATATTAATATTATTATTAATGCATACATCATTTAAGGGTAATTAGCGTCATGCTCTATAAATTGGGTTAAGTGTGCACATTATTGTGGTGGCCCCTGTGAAATTTCGGGCTGCTAATTGCCAGCCCTATTAAGTGTCAAAATTGGTTTATGAATTTATGTGCGAGACTTCCGAAATCATCAGAGTGTGATTCTCAGCGTTTTAATGCTTTTATGAAAAGAACCTGAAGAATTGTGAAGAGCTAGCGGTTCCAATAATAAATAACAAGCGAAATATAGCGACGACAACAAAAATTTAAATATCAATACATTTGATATACTAATTTTAAAACAGCAGTACCAAAAACAAAAAAAAAATGGTATTTTGAAAACAAATAAATAATTAATAAGTTATATAACATGTCGGATTCAACAAAACGTATACATTTAATTCGATAATTTCTTTCGGAAGCCCATCAGCTAAAACAAATCAATTAAATAATGACTTAAAATAAAATGAATTAATAATAATTATGAGACGACAAGGCTAAAAACATGCATCCGCCAAATAAGCGAGATATTAGTCATCGGCCTGAACAACACAGCAAAGGCGAAAAATAATGATCTATTAAAATATACGACCACAAATACAAATCAATATAAATATATTAGAATGATGTCAAATAAAGAATACGCTGAAAGTGTTTCTCTTAAAGACAGTTCTATCACTTTTCGTCTGCCTTTCACTGCTTGCAATTGAATAGAAGTTAAAGATGCTAAAGAAATTTGTTCACTTATCCATTATCAGCTCGATTATATGCCCATTGCTGCCCACTCAACTCCGATGGCGGCTGACAACTTAATGGACTGTCGCTCTCTCCCCCTCTCTTGCTCGCTCTCTCTCTCTCTGAGAGTTGACACCAACGCACTTCTCACCGATCGGGCTCCGCAAGGCATCTGCCAATGCTCAACACTCTCCATTACCATTTTGTATTGGGTTTTTCTTTCTCGATGCTTTTTTTTATTTAGTTTTTAATATGGGAGAACAACAAAGACATACGGCAGATAGCTGAAAATTTCACTTACAAAAGACGGGCGCAACATTTTGTTATTGTATTTTCATTTTCTGGGTCAAAAGCAAAGCAACAAAAGCCCATCCTCGGCACTGCCAAGCCCAGACCCAGGCTTGGGCCCAGCCCCAGCCGCAGTCCCCAGACCCCAGCCGTAGTCCCAAGTCCCCAGTCTCCAGTGCCTGGGCCCAGCCCCTTGTCTATTTGTCTCTCTAAGTTGCAGCATTTGTTTATAAATGGCAATGAGGCAGCCCCAAAAAGGGATTTCCCTTTTCCAACACACACATACATTACTGTGCAGTCAATCAAACCGAAGAAAAGATACTTTCGTTTGGTCTGCTTAAGGTAAACAGAACAGCAACGGCCACAAAGTGTCAGTGGGGCCCAAGGTAGTAGTTGTAGTAGAACCCCGCAACAATCAAGCACTCGGCGAGCATAAATTTAAGTCATTGGGCTTTGGAATGCTCAATGAACTGCAGACCTAAAAAAGAAGACCAGCAACAAGCACTCTATACGACAATCGATTCGACTTCAAAAGGCAGTCAACGGTTCTTCGCTCAAGCGGGGCGAGAGAAGGAGCAGGAGGAGGAGGAGGAGTAAACAAGAGGCCATCACTAAACGGTTCCAAATATGATACAGCAAATGTCGCTGCATTTCGGTTTCGATTTCCTGTGCTTCTCGGGGTTCTTGTGAAACCCCCACTCCAGTCGCCGTGCCGATCCCTGCTTCTGCCTCGAACTCTCCTAGTTCTTGTGTGGTGTGTGTTTGTGCATGCAGCGCATGATTAATAAAATGCCAGCGATGTGTGTTTCCCACTCTGACCGCTTCGTTGATTAGTAAGCACGTCAACATTTCAATAAGAAATAAAAAAAGAACGCAGAAATACAGAAATCATTGGCGCGGGCAACCTCATCAACGTCACAACAACAACAACAGCTACAACAAACAACAGCAGTAATAATGTTACCCTTTGCTGTTCTGTGGCTTTGCATTTTAATTGCTTTTGATTTGCTGCCCCCGCCATTTATGAATCGGAATTGGAATCGGAATTGGAATTGGGCGCGCTCCGACTGTTAAATTTAGCATATGAATACGAGCGCGAGACAGGGAAAAATACGTTACATTCTGCCTGCCTATACATGTGGAGCACGACGATGAGCCATCACATCTATACAAGTATATTTACATGCCAGATGTATGGATTCATTTAATGGCATTGACATCGTCAAGGTTCTATCGGCCTGCGTCTGTCGCACACAAAACACAAAACGAGTTCAGTTAGTAGACGACAATGGGGCAACAGTTTAAGCCGTAAATATAAACAGCGACCAAAGAAAGGGTTTCCAACTGCGACAATCCAACTGCTACTGTCGCATTACTCAACTGCCTAGAGCTCCGGCTATTCCCCGAGATAATCGTTGAGCTGGGGAATTCAAAGCACTCTTGGTTTCAGTGCAATAACCTGATGACACCCAACCTACACACAGTGGTCGCTCAACAGCCTTGTGGCTCGCAACCCCAAAGGCCAAAAACGGCACCCAAAAGAAGACTGCGATGCGATGCGATGCTTTTCTCACACCCAAACACCCAAACAGCCAAAGCAAAGCGAAACGTGCAAAAAACAAAAGAAAACAGTACTCAACTCTCGACGCGACTTGACAAATGAAAGCAAAAACCAACTGTCCACCACACAAAAGTCATGGAAAAGAAGTCAAGAATGGGCAAAGCGTTAATTTTTCATGGCAGACAAGAGGAAAACCATATTATTTCATTATTTGCAGCGGAGACTAAACAAACGAGCGGTAGGCGGCAAGCGGCAAGTGGCAAGTGGCAAGTGGCGAGCGTTGTCCGTTTGGCCGGCACGTCATTAGTCACACCAAGGGGTAGATATGAGAGACAGCAACAACAACAATAAGCTGTTTGCCTGGCAGATCCACGTGCAAAGCGGATAAAAAGTAATCAAAAGGGCTAAGAACGACATAATAAGGCAACTGAGCACAGGACTAGACCAAGTCGAAGATGAGGCCGCGATGCCGAGCCGAGACTGCTGCTCGTTGAAGTTGAAGGTGTTCCCAGCCACAGCCACAGCCACAGCCACAGCAGCAGCAGCAGCTTGACAAAACGGAAATGAAATTAAATAAAGAAAAGCATGAAGGAGTTTCAGCCTCGTATTATATTGCATTATATGCCCTAGCGTCGACGTCAGCGTCGTTGCATCAAGTGTTGTTGCTGCGTTGGCGTTGAGGCAGCGCAAAGAGGCAACTTGGCAACGCGAAATTCTTAGCCGGGTAAGCTGCTTGCCGCAAAGACGGGGCCGCGATTTTTAAGCCGCAGCTTAAAGTGGTGACAACAACAGCAACAACACCAACAACAACAACAACGACAACAGCAACAACTATAACAACGACAACGACTACAACTACGACTGTGGCTTTGGTTCGCGCTTTGGCTCTGGCAGCAGAGTTGAGTTGCATTTTGTAAAACTCTTTAGTGTGATTAATGTGCCCAGACATATACACCACACACACACACGCAGACTGCCAACTATGCAAACATATGCGTGTGTATGTTTGCTTCCTTTTATGAGCTGCGCTGCGATGTGTTGTGTGGTGTTGTGTGGTGTTGTGTAGTGTTGTGTGTTGTGCCTGACCTGCGACCGGGACGTGCTCCTTACACTTTTCCTTTTTCCTTTTTGGCCCGTCTGTTGCTTTTGTTAGCACAACAAAAGCCACCCACCTCTCCACGTGTGTGTGTGTGTGTGTATCCACACACCTTTGCACAGATTCTGTTTACTCACACAAACACACACACACACACAGACGCTGACACGTATGCATGGCTATAGCTGCCCTAATCCTTTTGAACGCTGCTTTTATCGCACTTACTTCTACTTATACACTTACCCCGGGTTGTAATAACTTGGTCATTAAGAAGACACCCTCCTTGCCGTATTTACCCGGGCAAACAACAGCGTCCCTTATGCTGCATATTTGGGGCAAATACGCTCGTATGAGCGCACACACACCCCAAGTAGCAGCCACCAGGTTATAGCCGCCACTGCTTACCACTTGCACAATGGCCTCGCCTCTGCACGAGCTGCTATCTATCTGCATATCCCGCTTGGAGTTTGCCACACATATGGATATGCATTGTCACATTTTTGATAGAATTCTCAATACATTTATATACATTTGGCAACTTTCGAAATGTGTTGAATAGCACCACAATTGAATATTATTAGTAGTCTCTTTGCAGATTTAGTAAAATTATATTACTCACAGAATTTGTCATTGATGCCTATGCTCTTCGACACTTCGAGACAATATTTATATTAGAGAATGCTCTTTTTCTTAAAGTTTTATTGTAAATTGCAGCAATTGTTATATACTCGTATTTATATTTACTGCTTAAGTCATACAGATAAGCGATATAATTGTCAATATATTAATATATTTTTTGCAACATTCAAAATATAATTTAAGAGCCACTCAATTAAATATTATGCCATAAACTTTTAGCCACAATTTGTAGCTCTTTTTTTGTGGCTCCGTATTTTTTTATTAGTAACAGAATTGTAATTTATATTCTACTTTTCAACTCAATATTTTAATTTTCATCATCATTAATCTGCAGCAACTGCATTTTCTGCTTAGGACTTGCGACAGATATGCATATTTATTGATAGAGTTGTCAATATATTTATAAATTCGAAATGTATTTAATAGCCACTCAATTTAATATGAAGCCTTTGACTTTAAGGCACACAATGCAACTGTTTGTTTGCTGACTTCGTGCTTTTTTATTGGTAGCAGAATTGTACTTAACTTTCTTCTCCTTACAATAATATTTTTTAATTGTATAGTGGTATTTTTCATAAAGTATGAGCAACTGCACTTCCTGCTTATGACTTGCGAAACATATGCATATTGATGAATTGTTTACATTATTGATATGTTTGACAACTCTTGAAATGTATTTGAAAGCAATACAATTGAATACTATTTGCAGTAGTTTTCTTGGCGACTTCTTACTTTTTTATTGGTAGCAGAATTGTAATTAATTTTCTGTTACTTTGCAACTTTAATTGGAGACTGCTCTTTTAATAAAGTTGTCAGATTGCAGCAACTTCTAGCGACTTTGTTGAACATAAAGTTTTCACGTAAGAAGCAGCATCCTATCGCCTATGATATCATCATTAGCAAGAGTATTTAAGCTTCGTTGCATCATTACATTAACTTTTGCTTTTCACGCTGTGTGTGTTTTTGTTGCTTTCCGTTTCGTTTCTTTTGCACGAGTTCTTGTTGTTGTTTTTGCGTATCTCATTATGCGTCAGGCTTCTTCTCGCTTCTGCTCGTCTTCTGCTCTTTCTTGTACTTGCTGTAGCTGCTGCTGCTGTCTGCGTCTTGGGTTACATACTTCATATTTCGTCGTCATAACCGCAGGCGCTGACAGCGCTGAGTGGCGGAGGGACGGAGGGACGGGGAGGAAACGTTGTCACTTTTCCTGTGGCTCGCAGGCGACGCGACGCGACGCGTATTGGAACTCGACTCGACTGATACCTCGTTTGTTCAAGTGTTTTGCCTGCGGCTTTTGTTTCCCCCGCGACCGCTCAGGGGCAGGAAACTGGCCGCAAGGGGCTGAGCTCGACATATGCCAACGTCATCGCCGACGCCTCAGTTGTAGCCAGCGTCATGGGCAACGCGCCTGTGGCAGGAGCTTGAAAAGGATTTCATGTTGATTGCAAGTTTTTTGCTTATTAAAAATAAAAATAAAACGAGTAAACGGCACAAAAAAAAAAGAACGGCAGCAAAAAACTTTTGTGGGGCTTCGTCGATGCTGTCAGCCAGCCACAAGTTAAATGAGTTTCTTCTTTTATTTTGCGCCTCTCTGCACAGGAAGTTGTTGTTGAGCGTGGCGGGCGGGGGGCAGCAGCAGCTGACTCTCTCAAGTGCCCCAGCCCAAACGGCTGTGCCACTTTCCAGGCAGTCCAGGGACGCCACTAATTAATTAAGACATTCTCAATGAAATCAAGTTAAATGCAAGGCAAATGCTGAAACTGTGTCAGGCCATGCACCGAGCATAATAAAAACAGCAGCTCCAGACACGTACGCGCCAGGAAGCCGCAGCTCCGATCCACAAGTCGCTTGGCCAATCCTCCTGCTAGTGGCATCAATTTTGTCCAGTAGCCAGCCGAGAAAATGTCACGTTTCCACATAAGTTACCAAGCGTGAGAATTGCGCGCCAGCTTCTGCTGTTTTTTTTTTTTTTGTGTTTCGTCTGGCTGTCGCAGGAAAAGGTACTTTCCATGGTGGAAATTAATTGCAGGCCGTGTTATCGTCGTCGCAACACACAGGCCAAGCAATTAATTGGAAAGCAGCGCCGAGTAAACAAAACTCGAGCCACAAATAAAAACCGAAACAAAACTCAACGACTGCCAAATAGTGCAGGAATTGAGCTGTGCCTTCTTCGACTCGATTTTGTTTGGCAACACTGGCGAGTGCATAAAAATTTCAATTAAATCGCACGTTTTATGTGTGCAGCTCGCAATGTTTACAACTCGACTGCACTTGGCCCGCAGCGAGCGAGCATTTAAGCCAACGGAGGCTCGTAAATTATTTATGAGCCGCTTTCCTCGATGAGCACTCGACTGCCCCACGGCCACGGCCACGGCCACGCCCCGAGCAGCACCTTGGGCACTCGCCTTCCTGCACTTATTCTAATTGTCAACTAATTTAGTCGAACGCAGTCACTTGGGAGTGTCTGCGCTGCTCTCGCGCCGCTCTCTGGGTAATCTGCCACATTTATGTGGGGGCCTCATAAATATGCAAATATCCTTTAAGTACTTTTAATGTCTTGCCATTGCTGCAGTTGCATGCCGCACTGCGTTTACGTGCCGTGCCGCCCCCTAATGGTCTTAATGGCATGTTTGCCATTGTCGCCGTCGTCTCGGCCATATTTACATGCACTTCTTGCCATTTCATTTCGACTTTATGGGCTCGTAAATAAGCCAGCCCTTGTGCGTGGGCTGTGCCATATTATTAACTGCATTTCCGATGCCATTAATATGGATGTTAGCCCGCGAACTGCCATAAAACGCCATCGACTAATTTGTCTGTACAACAATCTTGCAGGAATCACAGCAGCCGCCACAGCAGCAGCCTAGAAGAAGGAAGGAAGCCAGAGGAGAAGCAGTCGCTATCACAATTCGCACACTGTGGCCAGCGGGAGACGAGCAGCAAACCGAATGCAGTATCTCAACTACGCACTGCAGACATCCACGCGACTGCTGACCAGCCAGAGCACTAGCCATAGCCACAGCAACAACCACAGTCAACGTCAGAGTCAGAGTCAGAGTCAGGCGGGACACAAGCAACAGCAACAGCAGCAACAGCAGCAACAACAGAGAGAGTTCGAGGAGGAGCAAATAGCACACGCCTGCTGCAGTCGAGGCGCCCAGTTGCTGAGATTGCGCCATCAGGAGCTGGCCAAGCGACGCGCCCTTGAGCTCGAGGACCAGCTGAACGCCAACGCCATCAGCTGCAACCAGGATAACGACAACGACAACGACAACGAGAACGATAGCGAGTCGGCCAGCGAAACAGAGGAAGGCGCAGTCGGCGGACACCTGGAGGCGGAGACGGGAGCGGCAGCCCGCAAAGGCAGCGAGTCGGCGCCGCAGCCAGTCCAATGAAATTTACTCTCATTTAATGTGCAACTGGCGCGTAGCAAGCTGTTATCGTTCTTCAACCGCGACATGGCCGCCACCGATGGCCAGATCATATTGGCCGCCTCCCGCTTCGGGGACGCGACGCCCGTCTACTTGCGCGACTTCTCCAAGCAGCCGCTGCCCGCCGTGGCCAAGATCCTGAAGGGCCAGCACCAGGCGCTCGGCGTGCCCACGCTCTCGGCGCCCTCGCTGCAGAGCACCGCGCTCTTCCTCAGCGCCGGCAAGAAGTACCAGATCCTGGCGCAGCCCATCAAGATCAAGGAGGGACGCAAGCCCACCAACGTGGGCGCCAAGGTGCTCATCCCGGAGACCTACGGCGGCTACTTCGAGCTGCTCAGCGAGGACGGCCGCTCCACGCGCTGCATCGACTCCGTCCTGGAGCTGGCGCGTCGCCGCAATGCGCGCGTCCTCGTGCGCGAGACGTTCCGCTGCCAGCAGCTCAACCGCACCATCCACGCCGGCGAGCTGCTGACCACCATGAACGACAACGGCAAGTACCTGCAGTGCCGCAACATCAAGGACGAGATCATCAATCTGCCGCTCGATACCAAAGCCAAGTTCTCGCCCATCGCCCGCGAGGACAGCATCAGCGGGGTGCACACTGTCAAGAATCTGCTGCTCAAGCGCATGCCCGTCATCGTCAGGTGAGTCACGCTCAGCTCTGTAGCATAATCTATTCAATTATTTGAGATTCGCATGACCAAATATCTTAAATATAAGTTATAAATTCGATAAAGTGAAGTCCAAAAAGTACTTTAAAAGGTTCTACGACAAAATCAAGAGTCGAATAAACTATTATACCAAATATTTTGCTTAATGCCACTAATAGTTGAACCCATTGCTTATTTTTGTGTTAATTTAAACCGCATTTGTTAATAGTAATGTCACTAATAATTAGTTCAATTCATTCTATATTTTTGGGTTCATTTAAACTGCAATGAATTGTTCAACGAATTAGTTTGTTTTTGGGTACTCCTTAAACTTTTAGAGTAGTGTAGCCTAAGCTAAATAATGTAAATTTTTACATTTGTTATAATATTATTTTCTTGAATTTCTAGTATTCATTTAATGTCAAATGTCAATTTGATTTGTAATTTTTCACTGAGCTGTCTGGCTTTGAGTTTATTGATGTTTTTGTGGACTTCTTGTCTGTCTTTTTTAATTATAAATATAAATGTAACTTATTTATACAATAATTTTGAACAATCTATTGACATTACTTGATTAACTAGTTTTTTATATTTTTAATTTTGCTTATTGTTTTTTTAATCTAAAAATTAGTTTATTGATGGTTTTAAGGACTTCTTTGCATAGTTGTTAAAAATTATTATTTGCAATTATATTCATATTTTAAATGACTAAGCCATATGATTTGATTGCACTATGACAACACTTGCCTTACTAGTTTTCTCAATTTGCAATTTCGCTTATTATTTTGTTATTTAGAAATGAATTCATTAATGTGTTCGGCGACTTCTTTGCATAGTTATTTACAATTGTTTGAATTTATGCGTACTTCTTTATTCATGATTTGAAGCATCAGACAAATTGATTTGATTGCACTTTGGTATCACCTGATTTACTAGTTTTCTCCTTTGCAATTTTGTTCATTATTTTGTTACTCAGAAATGCATTTGAGCTCATCAACTCGCCATGTATTTGTCTCTTAGTTTTAGCTCTATTAATCAACTATCCATGCTGAAGCAATTCAAATAAATAATTGTTGTTTTCCATTATGCTTAACCCTCCTCCAGGCTGGTACATGGCAGCGGGCCGAAGGGACTCAAGCAGCCGTTCGTGCCGGAGCTGCGGCTGCTGGGCTGCGTGGAGATCGACAGGATCTTCGCGCTGCCGCTGCAGAAGGACACGGACCTGGTGCCGGTGCCGCTGAACGTGAAGATCAAGCTGCAGCGGGCCAAGAACATGGAGCAGCTGGAGCACTTCATCGAGTACACGCGCTTCCTGGACAAGGCGCAGCGACTGCTGGCCGATGCGCGCGACCGCCTGCAGATCGTCGATCTCAAGCTGAGCGAGAAGGAGAAGAAGGACTCGAAGTTCAGCAGCCGCAACAGCGGCGGCAACAAGCTGCCCGTCGTCATGCTGCCCTCGGCCGCCGGCGTCGCCAGCGGCCTGGCCGAGAGCGGCTACGTGCTGCGCAAGAGCGCCAGCTGCGACTCGTGGTCCAAGCAGCAGCAGCAGCAGGCGCTGATCAGCAGCGAGATCGCCGAGGAGTACAAGGAGATCGATCACATCTACGACTATGTGCGCGGCCTGACGCCGCTCTCCAAGGGCCTGGCGCGCTTCGAGCCCATCTGCGAGTCGCCCACGCTCAAGTCGCACCACACGGACAGCAGCGGCAACGGCAACTACTGCAGCCTCATCCGTGGGCCCACAGCAGCCGCCCAGCAGCAGCAGCAGTCGCAATCGACGGGCAACAACAACAACTACAGCAGCTTGGAGTCGAACAAGCACAGCAGCAGCAACGGCGGCCATCATCACCATCACCATCATCAGCAGCACCAGCAGCAGCAGCAGCAGCATCAGCAGTACTCGTCGTCGTCGTCGGCGCAGCAGCAGCAGCAGTCGCATCTGCACCACTCGTCGGCGCTGCTGGTCAACCACTATCACCACAGCCATATACAGGAGGACATCAAGCCGGTGCCGCCGCCCATTGAGACGATTCCGGGCAAGAAGCCGGCGGAGAAGCGCCAGCGTCCCACACTACCAAAGCTTTACATCAAGAACGCGAACGCGAACGCGCACAGCGCCGGCAGCAGCAGCAACGGCAACTCCACCGGCGGCACCAGTCACAGCCACAGCCACAGCCACAGCCATAGTCACAACAGTCACAACAGTCACAGCCATTCACAGCAGCAGCAGCAGCAGCAGCAGCAGCAGCAGCTGCAACAGTTGCCGCCCACGCCGGGCAGCAACAACAGCAACGGCAACAACAACAACAACGGCAACGGCGGCCACGCCCATCATCCCCATGGCCATCCGCACCACCATCTGCATGCCCATGCCCACCACCACAGCAAGGTGCTGACGCCCAACAATCATCTGCCCGTCAAGGAGTCCCTCGAGCCGCAGTCGCCGCTCTTCCACATCAGGTGAGTAGCCAGTTGAGGGGGCCACTATCCGACAGGGGAGTAAATGGCTGAATCTCGTTCGCAGATACAAGAGTCTCAGCAGCCTGCAGCTGACCCCGGACAGCAACAACACTGGCGCCATGACGCCGCCGACGATCTCAGCGCACGCCAAGTCAACGCCAGCAGCAGCGGCGGCCGCCGCACAGGCCGCAGCAGCCTCGGCCGCAGCGGCGGCGGCGGCAGCGGCAGCGGCGGCGGCAGCAGCAGCAGCCGGCGGATCGACTGGGTCGCAGTCGCCGCCCGACGTGGTGCTCAAGTGCGGCAGCATACTCAACGCGCACGGCTATCTGGCGCACAGCAGTCACAGCCACAGCCACAGCCACAGTCATAGTCACAGCCACAGCCGCAGCTCGAGCAGCAACAACCACCACAACAATCCGAGGGAGGGCACGCTGGACTCGTCGCGCAGCGGGGGCCGCACTTCGGGCGACTCGCAGAAGCTGCCGGAGAAGAAGACGCGCCGCCTGTCGCGGCCACGCAGCCTCTCCAATCTGGTGTGGGATCTGCGGCCCTCGAAGGAGAAGTCCAAGAAGAAGCTCTACATACACCACTTCGATCAGCGTCAGCAGGCGACGCTCTATCTGTAGACGAGGCAGGCGGATGCGATGCTCGGGTTCGGAGTAGATTCGTTGCCAAATCGTTTCGCTGCCATCAACAGACAACAACAACCACGACAACAACAACAACAACCACGACAATAGACAACCATAGGAAGCAATAGCAACATTTCAAGCGCTGTGTGTGTTCCTGCAGGTGAGCAGGGATGGGGAGGGGGGAACGTGGGAGCAGGGGCGCAGGAGCGTCTAGCGCAGAGCGGGAGGTGTGGCAATGCAAATCGTGCTGCCCTCTGATTGTTTTGCTTATTAAATTCGTGCAGCTAAACTAAATAATTTCCTCTCTACCTCTCCCTTCTCCCTCTCTCTTTCTCACTCTGCCCTCCTACTCTCCTGCTGTCTCTCTCTCTCTCTCCCTTGCAGCTTTCACCAGTTTAGCTTGCAGCAGCAATTTTAATTAACATTGAATTGTGCCTTCCCCTGCGCCTAGAACTATGCTTTAAAATTCCACTGAAATATTTATGAAGAATATTTTGCCTGGATGGACAACGATGAATGAAAGAGAGGGAGAACAGACAGAAGAAGAGGATGAAGATAAAAATGAAGAAAGCAGAAGAACCAAACTAAAAAAACCAATCACATGAAGCGCTGATGACACACACACACATACACACACTCTCACACGTACACAAACACACACGTCAAGTCTATAAAATTGTGATTTAATTTTATGTTTAATTTAATTTAATATTGCGACACTTTTAGTTAATATTTAGTACGAAGCGGCGACGACGCAAAGCAAAAGCGAAAACAAAACAAAAGAAAACCAAGCAAAAACTACAAAATAATCGTAACGAAGAGAAAAAGTAAATAAACAAAAAGCCATTTTTCATTTTGCTGTCGCTTTCTGTTTTCAGTCACATTGCAAATTTATAAACAACACACACATAAAAACAACAACAAACGGCAAATTAACGAAACGGTGTATTAATTAAGCTCGAGTTGCAAAAGCCCGCAGCGAATATCAGAAGACACACACACACACACACTGACACACACACACACACAAAGAAGCATATAAGCAAGAGACACACACGCAAGTGTGCATATCGGTATATACTATATACTATAGATAAGCAATATTACACAGAATAAACAAAATATCGAACATTATTTACCTAGAAGAAGTTATGCAACAGCAGCAAACAACAAGAGCAACAAGCAGTTTAGCAAGCAAGCAACAAGCATATTTAATGATATAACAAATAGTTGAAATGAATTTATTAATTTCTCCTCATAATTTAAATGTTGTGCGTTGTGCATGTTGTGAACGTATTCGTAATTGTATTCGCAATTGTTTCGAATTATGCAATTTAATTACAATTACACTTAACTATTACTCTTATTAGTCTTTAGTTTGCTCAGCGCCAAGCTGCCACGCATCACACAGAGGAGCAGTTGCCGGAGGAGGAGGACAGAGGGGAAGACGTTGGGCAAAGAGCGAGAGATTGAGCTACACACTCATCTCAGCACTTTACTCCAAGCTCCCCGCTCTCTCTCTCGCTCACTCTCTCTCTCTCTCTAGCTCGCTCTCTCGCGCTCAGCCTGTGGCAAACGCATTGTCTTAGTCGTTTAGTATGTACATTTTAGTTATTACAATTATATCGCTTACATAGCATACGAGTATCTAGAGTACATTATTACCTACTATAACTACATTCTATTTGTGTCTAATAAATGTCTCAGAAAATATAAATTGTATATGCAAAAATCTCGTTGTTCTTATTACTTTTTGTTTTTGCCCCTCTTATGGCAGTGGGGCGATAAAGTGTGGGCGCTTAATGTGCACGATCCAACGAAAGCAGAACGGGAATCATTTCTATTGCCCGCTTGGCGTCATCTCAGCTGCATTCTAAATGGAAATGTGGTTCCCAACTTGATCGCGCTATAAATCCACAAACAATTATGTAAGCATTTCAGATACCTTGCATGCAGTTTGAGACAGATAAAGTATTCAATATGTACAACAGAAAATTATATCGAATCAGCTACGATTACCAGCGGATTAGCTCACGTATTTGCTCAACTATAGGGCACACGTTTTTCTAGTATTTACTCAGCTTAGAAGGTTTAATTTATGACATTCGACTACTTAACACTGAGGTTAATTAGTCGTTAGTCAATCATAGTTAATTATAAAACAATATTGTCGATTCTCGCATTCATTTTTGACGATCATGGGAATAGAAATGGACCGAGATCGTAAACTAGAATGCAAGTAAAATAAGCAATAAGCAATAAGCAAAGTAGATAAAGTAAGCAATTTTATTTAGAACTCGTGTGAAAATCACAGCTTATTCTGTCGAGTAGATATCATTGAATTGCTGAACAACAATGACGATGATTAAACACTCGCTGCGTTATTAAACTAGCTTTTGCCAAATTGGGTTCAGCAACAGGTGAAAACTGCGCAATTGCCTGGCATTTAGTCGAACGCAGCGCAGCGCAACGCAAAAGCGAAAATTTCAATAAAGCAAGAGCAACAAACAGTTTGATAATTTATGGACACATGCCGAATGCTTCCTGCCGCGCCGAGGCTCCAACTGAAACTGTGGCGAGACAATGAGGCGAAACACCTGCCAAAAGCGCCCGACACCTGGCAGGAACACAGCTTTGATTGGTCCCATTTGGGCAAAGAATTAAGTCTGAATTGCAACACATTTCAATTTCAATTGAGGCAGGCGAATGCGGAAAGCAAAACTCTGGCGTGTGTGAGAGGAGAGAGGAGGCGCAATTGCGTTAATGCTGGTAATTAGTTGGCAATATCGCAAGATTTCATTGGAGCGGGCGCGCGAACCTAAAACGGTGCAAGGCGATCAAGTTTGTTGCCTAAGTCTTTTGTTTAGTGGCGCGCGCGCAGAGCAACAAATGTGCTATGCAAATAGACGGGGCTGGCGGCAACGAATTGAATAACATGAAAAATGCGCTTACACTGCGATATCATCACGTTTATGACGCTGGCACAATTAATCAGCCGACATGCAAGCGCTAAAAGCTAAAAGCTGAAAGCCAGACTCAGTTCCAGCATCTAGCCGTGGCTTTGGTTCTGGTTCTAGCTGCACAGCGACGCACAGCTGGCCTGGCTGGGGCTCTTGTGGCAAGCACCATAAACGTTTCTCTGCTCATCAAATGCGCAATTTATAACATTTTCCTGAGCGCGCCAGCCGCGGAACCAAAACGCCGACCGCAGACGCCTACGCGAATCCTCTGAGTCTGCACTTTGCGAAATTGCCCAGGCGCATGGCGACAATTTCGCAATGTCGCATGAAAGCAAAATCAGTTGCGCCATAAATTCAGCTGGCAGAATTCTGCGTAGTCTGCGCAACAAACAATTACTCTCAATTAAGAAATAAAGTACATTATATATAAAGTCTTGGCTTACAAACACTTCCTTATTTGCCTGAGTGTAGAGCGCTGCGTATCAATCGCAGTCGCAGTCGCAGTCGCAGTCGCAGTCTCGGTCCCTGTCGCAGTCTGCATGTTGCTTAGCCATTTGCTACAGTTATGGCGCACAGGAAGAGACGGCCAAGACCTGGCAGAACGTTGAACGTTCAACGTTGAACAGCTGCCCCATCCGCTGAGATCGGTTGAGCGGCTCATGTGCCGGCGATTTGTATCGCCGTCTGTTTAAACTGTGTAAATCGCCCTAAACTACGCATCAGTTTCGGTTTCAATCTTGAACTTGCTGGCGATCCCCGCCTTCTCACTCTCCGCGCACTCATGCGTCCCTCAATATGTTTATTTAAACGCTTTGCTCCGCAGCTAAGTTGAACTGAGTTGAATTGAGTTGAGTTGAGTTGAGTCGAGTCGAGTTGAGGAAGTGGTTTCGTTTCGTTTAGCGTGCCTGGCAACTTTATCGCGATATACTCGAGCGCGATACGCGTTCGTAGCGGTAACAAATTGCCCTGGCCGGCTTTATTGGCTTCCTCTCGTTACGCAGCCTCCACTCGCCTCGGCGCAGATCCTGGCCCAGTTCTAAGCCGCTTCCGCGTCACATGCACACAATTAAAAGTGCGCACAGTTCAATTACCTGGGAACCGAGTGAGTGCGCAGCAGCCACTTCCCCTTTTGCTCGCCTAGTTAGGGATTGATCTCGGTCTCCATCTCGATCTTGATCTTCAGCTGAGACTTCGCGTTCGTCTGGGTCTCGGTCACTCTGTGGAGTGATCTGCAATTACGCGGGTCGACGACTTCTGCTCGCTTGGCTGTCTGCCAATTGCGCAACTGTTGCAACTGCCTCGATAATCATTCAAATTTACAAGAAAACAATCAAAAACAAATTCCTAGAACACAAATCGACGAAACTCATTTCATTTCAATTAAAGTTGCACGCCGCCTTCGACTCCGACTCCGACTACGACTTCGACTTCGCTGAGAAAAAGAAACAAGAATTGATGCGCTGCTGGGAAAGCAAAGCGAGGCAGGCAATACCCTGCACAACAGGTGCAAGAGGAGTATAGAACTATGAAAAATCAACTGCAGATTGCAGAAGAAATTAAAGAATTAATCCAAGTTGTTCTGCTATAAATAGTTATCACTTAGAAGGGTGTAGCAAACTGCATTGGAATGCGGCAGTATCCAGCTCAAGGTTAGCTCATGAGGAAGACACGGGTGGCATGAGAGCGTGCAGCAAGCGAGCGAGACGAGTGGCAAGTGGCGGGTGGTGGGTTGCGACGCTGCCGCAGCGAAATCCCAAAGAAAACAAATTTAAATAAGACAAACGTCAACCAATTACCGTCAATCGCGTTTCCCGGCCATGTTGTTGCTGGCAACCTTTTGCAGCAAGTCAGTAAGCAGCCAACGATTGCCGCACGGGATGGCAGCTGAGGCGGGCGAGGGCGTCTGATGCGCGCATGTGCAGTTACGAGTGCAACTGCAACGTCAACAGCGACTGCGACTGCACAGGTCAAGAAACTGAGCGCGGCATTTGAATAAGTTGGGAGCAGCGGGAAGCGGGAGGCGAGAGAGGAGCAGTTGGAGCTGCTATGCTGCTGGTGAAATCAAATCAAATCCAAATCAAACAAAACAAACTGCTAGCAGAGACACACGGAACACGGTCGCCAAGTCGCCAGCAAACAAGAAAGCGACAAGGCATCGAACAAATTTCCATGCTGCTGTGAAATTCCGCGATGTGACGACGACGACGACGACGACGACGACGACGACGACGTCGTTGACGACAACGTGGTCGAAGAGCTGTTCTGCTGCTATGTCTATGGCTTGTTCTATGGGTGTTTTTGGGCTCTGAGCGCAATTATCCATCGCGTATTTGCTTTGGCTGCGACTGTGCTGTGACTTTGGCATTCTGCCATCGATGTTGTTGATGTGCTTGTCGATGCGAATGGGAGTCGGGATGTCGCTGTGGTTGTGCTGCGGCCGAAACCTTTCTTCCACTTCCACTTAAATTGCCCATGACGAGCTGTGCGCAGCTGACAGCTGAGCAACTGCCTGGCTGACACTGACAGTGTGCCCAGCTCCGAGTCCACGAGTCCATCATCAGCATGCGATGCTCATGCGAAAAGGTCAACAACAGCAACAAGTTCGTCTTAGAATTTCAATCATTGACTGCGGCCGAGTGAAATGCGCCAATGATTATTCTTCTCGAATCGATGGCAGCTGTTGCAACTGCTGCTGTTTGTTGATTTGTTTAGTTGGCTGGCAACTGCAAATGCAACTGCAACTGCAACTGTTGCCGCCGCTGCTGTGCGTTGCTATCTGCAACATTGTCGCTGCGCGTTGGCCACTTTGTTCTGGAGCGATATCTTGCAGCTTAAATTGCTGTTAGGCAACCGATCACGTTCGCCGCATGCATACAAAACAGTTGCAGACTCTGTTGCACTGTTGCTGCTTTTGCTGTTGCTGCTGCTGCCGACTGCTTGCAATTGGCCTGGCCATTTCGAACGCCAGTTGATTTTTCATTCGATCCATTTGAAATTGTTTGATGCCAGTTTGATATGCCCATGATAGATGCCAGCTCGTTACGACTGCAGCCACTGCTAGCAGTACTTCAATCATATTCAGTCCCTGACAATGAGATTTGGGCCGCGGGACGCGAATCCATTCGCCGCGGCCTGTCCTATTAAACTGCTGGCCAAAGCCCCGATAAGGCCATAATAGGGAGAGTGGAACAACGAGAACGACATATCATTATCTTTACACAATTGCATTGCTGGTTCTTCATCATCAAGTGCGAAGCAAAAGTGAAACGGTAAGCAGCAATTTTATATACTTTATATTTATATTCGTTAACCAATTATTAATTAACCTTAAGTTGAGTTTATACTTGAATGATTAAATGATAACAACAACAAAACAAAGAAAAAACTAATTTAACTAAAACAATGATGTGAATTTATCATCAAGTGAAACAGTAAGCAGTGATTTTATATATTTTAAAGTTATTTTCGTAGACCAATTATTAGTTTACCTTAAGTTGAGTTTATTCCTAAATGATTAAATAGGAACAACTAATAATTAAATTGCTAAACGAAACTATTACTTAGAAAATAAACTAATTTAACTGAAACAAGGATGTAAATTCTGCACAAAATAAATTCTTCTTAAAATAAAAATATAAAAACCAATTTGCTAAAAGAAAGTATTAGTTAGAAAATCAAACATAAAAAATCTCGTTGATTTCATTAATTTTTAAGTTAAGTTTATACTTAAACAATAATATAAGAATAACTTGAAGTTAAATTGCAAATCGAAAGTATTATGAAGAAAAACAAATATATCAAATCTCTTGATTTCATTCACTAAGTTAAATTTATACTTAAATAATAATATAAGAACTACCAATAATTTAAAGAATTATTAAGAAACACAAAAATACAAAATCTCACTAATTTAACTAAAACACAGATCTTAATTATATTCATCATCAACTGAAATGATAAGCAGCAAGTTGTATACAAATTATTAGTTAACCTTTAGTTGAGTTTATACTTAATTCAAAAATAATATAAGAACAAGCAATAATTAAAAGCATTAATAAGAAAATCAAACATATTGAACCCCGTTGAGTTAAGTTTCTTAAGTTAAGTTCATATAAAATAACTAATAATTATATATGCTAAACGAAGGCATTAATAAGAAAAGGAAATATGCAAAATCTCGTTGATTTTATTCATCACAAAATTGAACATTAATTGAACTGAAACAAGGATGTAAATAATGTTGATACTAATTGCTTGAGCAAAATATGATTGAGCCTTTGTATCGCACTTAATCATGTGAAGAGAATGTGAGCAATTTGTTGCACTGATTTAAGTAATTGTTTAAACAAACACGAAACGTCTGCCCTGCGTTTATATAATTTATAACCTTCGCACTCAATGTAAATATTTATTTACATGCACAAATTGTGATATGGGGATTTCTTAATGGATGCTACGTTGTAAACTTGCCGCATGAGTCAGCGTTATTTGTGCGCAGTGTTTTATTACTTTTTTTTGCCGCTGTCGCCTCCTCCTTGCATCGACTTCTGTGTTTCTGCGAATGATTAAACTGTTTAAATGGAAACTACATTTGGTGCAAGGGCGAAATGAGTTAAAGAGGCAGCAGCATCGATGGATGACGACAACTGCAGGGCGAAACGCGCATAAAATCAATAGCCCAGCGCACACACACACACACATACACATGAGGAAGTGTGTTGGTGTGTGCACAGACATGCACACTCGGCGTGTTGCACTGTCAACAGTCAAGTGGCAGTGCATTAAAATTGTAAACTTCAACAACAAACAAAAGCCACAAACAGACGCTCGACGCTCGCTCGCTCGCTCGCCCGCTCGCCTGGCTGCGTCCTCCTCCTTCCTCCTTCCTGTTGGCAGCTCCGACTCCTGCCCGGCATTGTTGTGCCATGGGTTGTGGTGTGGCCCGCTCGATTGGCCAATTGGTTGGGCCCTGCTGCTGCCCCTCGCACGTCGCCAGCCGCAAGCAGCAGACGCGCGCTGCGAGTTGAAGGTGGAGCTGCAGTTGCACTCCGAGTCGCAGTTAGAGTTGGAGATGGAGACCGATGGCGATGTTGCAATTGTGCACATTGGTCGCCTGGTATCCGGCTTATAAGCTGCCAATTTCAAATTGTGCGTCACGTACACGCATAATGGGCAAAAGTAATGAAAACATATGAACAGACACGCAGGGCGAGCTGGCCAGTAAGCTGGGAACGAGTGTAGATGCGGCAGGGGCAGGGGGACGCGTTGCAGAGTTAGTTGGAATGGCCCTGCACGCACTGGGGGCATGGCTTGCACATTTCCAGTAGGCAGTGGCGGCAATGCGATTGCAAATGCACAAAATAATAATTTGCAATACGCGCAGTTCAATTACAACGGCAGCAGCCACAGCAGCAGCTCCTTCGACTGCTGGTGTGTGTATCATTGTGGCAGCTCGCTCATTTGTGGCGCTTTTATTCTACAATGCATTGCTGCAGCCATATAATTGATATGCTCTAAGTAATTGGCGCTGACCACGCGAGCAACAGCGCTGCAATTGCTGCTGCTCCAGCTCCAGCTGCTGCTGCTGCAAGTGAGAGATCAAGCAAACGATTTGTATATCGCTGCATCGATCTTTCGATTATACGTCGGACACGCTGGCGACACACAGGACCACCCCACTGTACCTGCCAGACATCCATCTCGCGCCTAATTGCATGCCCGCCAGCAACAGCAGCAACAGCAGCAACAACAGCGGCAGCGGCATTGGCAGCGGCAGCAATAACTGCAATGGCAACGGCAGCAACATTAATGCATTGTTACTAAATTTTGTTTATAAATCAAAAGGCATAATGCTTGGCAAGTCGTTGTTGCAGGCGTTCAGTCATGCCGCACATCAAGTGATTGCTGCTGCTGCTGCTGCTGTTGCCGCGGTGTCGCCAGCATGTTGCTGTTGTTACTGCTCTTGATGTTGGCGCGCTGCTGAAAGCTTTACGTTTGATGTCGCCACATTTTGTGCTTTTTGCTGCTGCTGCTGCTATCTACATTGTTGTTGCTGCTACAAAACTGCCATTTATAGGCAATTAGGCTTTGATTTTAGTTGCTGTTTGAATGGTTGCTGCTGTCGTTGCTGCCGCTGCTGCCGCTGCTGCTGATGTTGCTGCGGTCCTGCGAGCGCCATTAATGCAGTGTGTAACAAATCATGGCTGCAATTAGTGCGTGTTTATGACTGGCAGCCAGGACAGGGCAGCACAGGACGGGACAGTGCAGAACTAGCTGCCTACAAGCTGAAGCATCATGAAGCGACGGCGGGGGGCGAGGAGAGGATCGGGTCGGGTAAATAGCCAGCACCATTTCAGCGCTCAATATTTTGTAGTTTCAGCTGTCTGTTAGGCGATTTTTGCATGTTTAGCGCAGCGCACAATTTGCATGCAACAGTGGGGCTGCCGCTGCTGCCGCTGCTGTTGCTGCAACAATGGCCCCTCATGATGCCTGGCAACTGGGCAGCAACTGGACCAGTGTCCAATGTCGAGTGGGTCTAGTGTCGTCGTGGCGTCGAGTGGCGTCAATAATGGCCTGTCGTTTGCCTCCGCTGTCATGGCCATAAACGCCCGCCGGCCATATTGTTAGCCGCATCAGTCGATAGTTGTTTTTACTGCACCAGCAGCTGCCCCGTTTGTTGCCGTTGCCGTTGCCGTTGCCGTCGCTGTGGTTGCCTTCTACGCCTGCTGCACTAATTGCACTATCCATGTGTGCTGCTGCTGTGCAGGTGTATTTGTGTGTATAATTCCTTTAATGACATAGATCATGCTAATATAATTATATGGCAGCCGGACCAACAAAAGTTGCTCCCATATCGTATCATCAAATGCCAAAAGCCAGCAAATAAAACTGCTGCAGCCGCAGATGCGAGTCAACATTAAGTATAAACTTAGTAAAATTACGATACTTCAAGTAGCATTAGGTAATTGAACTGGAACTCTTAAAGTTTCGGCAGAGATCGAGGCAGACTTCATTTGCATGGCGAAATGTGGGTCATTAATGGAGCAGAGAAAGACAGCGAGCGAGATGAAATGCTTGACGCAGCGCTCACGATTTTATCATTTTCTCAAGCAACACAGCACCGACAAAAAAAAAAAAAATAACAGCTTTAAATAATTTCTATATTAAACGAGCATGAGAACAACTTGCAAATTTTTGACAGCCGCAACAACAACTGCGCCCCGAAGCGCCGATGATAAGCTAGGCAGTTGAAAGCAGAATATCAGCAGTGATATATCAAGTGGCATGAGGCATGAGGCATGAGAGAGACAGCGAGAACGGTTGGTGCAAAAAGAGCCCAGCAAATTGTTGCTGGCTGCACTTTATGCTGCTGACGCTTCATCGCTCGCAGCAACAAGGAAAAGAAATGCAGTTTTGGGCAACAACATTGAATAGATATAGAATACATGGCGAAAGCAAAATGCGCAAAATGATATTCGTCTCCGGCGACGACGTTGCTAAAATTGTAAAATTGTAAAATGGTCAAAATGGTAAATGGTAAATGGCAAATGGCGATGCGACGCGACGCGACGGTCGCGCTGCTTAAAATTCCAAAGCAAATTGCGGGCAAGAACGCCAGGCAATAATGTTTGTTGCCGCAGTTGTTGCTGTTGTTGCCGGCAACAACATTCAGCAACATCACAAACATCAATTGACCCTTCGGTGCTTTAGGATCAAGCGTAATAATCGCTAGCATAAAAACGCTTTGCACTCTTGCGCCCAGAACGGAGCAGAACAACAACAATAGACGACGAACGTCTTGCAGGTAAGGGACCTGAGAACCGAGAGCTGCGAACCCCGAGCCATGCCGTATTCCCAGCACATGTGTGCCCTGCTCCAACTGCAGCTCCATCTGCAACTCCAACTCGAGAGTCAGATTCGAGCCAATAGCCAATGGCAATGGCAACGAATGAAGATGAATCGCCAAAGTCTCAGCGCGTTTAATAAAACATTAATTTAAGCATACGTCTTGCATGCGCAGACACAACTACACATATGCACGGGGCAAATTATCTATGGAGATTTCAATTGGGCCGCCAGCGACGCGTCTGCTTGCTGACAACTGTAATATTGCCATTGCGTTGCATTTTGGGCAGCGCAGCACTATCGATACACTGCATAATCGATAAAGCGCTCCAAGGGTGCCTGCTGTGGATGCAACTGTACTACAGTGGCGTCGCGGCATTGGGCATGCCGTCCAATTCGCAAGCAGTTGCTGGTACAATTTGAAAGCACTTTTATTTACAATTAGTAAATAGTTTAATACTGCAGGAATTTATATCTTGAGTTACAGTTTACATATTACAACTGATATGCTGCAGACGATTTTGTCTAGCGCAGCGATCGCCTGTTTTGAGCGTAAAATACTTTTGAGTTGTTTCCTTTTTGTTGTTGCAGTATAACACCCGCCTGAGGGTTCGATTTTGCACGCTGTCATGTGTGCTCTGATCCATGCAACAGGCCACTCAGCCTGCGACTCTCAGTCGAGGTCTCGGCTGCATAGACCACGGCGAAACGAGTGCAACACGAACTATTTAATGGACTTGGCATGCCAAGCGCTCGCTGCCTTGGCCATGTGAGAAGAAGACATTTCACTGCCCCAGACTGCAATCTATATCTGTATACGTGTGTGTGTGTGTGTGTGTGTCTGTGTTGGCCGTTAATCAGCTTTGCTTGCTGGCCTTTCATCAAAGCGGCGCAGAGCGGCACCCACAACAATCCACAGTGGGCCACAAAGAGCGAACAGATTAAGCATACGACGTGTTGTGTGCTGTTATCCCCCTGCCCAAAACTCGATTCGAAAACAGCCGAAATGGTCATCTAACGGCACTGCATGCGTTGACTCCACTTCGACGTCGGCGTCGACTTCCACTTCGACTGGCGGCAGTTTCATAATTTATGATTTGCAGCGCACGGCGTCCAAATGATCTATTGGCTCGGCGTCGCCTTCCAAGACACAGCCTCGCACAGCATCGCAGCGCGTCATCGGCACTTGTTGCATCGCAGCAACATAACAGTTAAAATGATTCTCGCGCATCGCCTCGCATCGCTGGCACTTTGGCAAAAGGGCTTGCAGACAGTTATAAAGTGCGCCCACAAGTCCACAAAGTGTTAGTTGGCGGTCAGGCAAATGCATTTTGAAGTGACCCAGCAACAGCACCAACAATTGCAGGCTGCGTTCCCCACGCGCTGCCCCGTCGCCTTGGGAATGATTAATGGATTTTCAGTGTTGGCATCGATTGCATAGAGCAACGAAAAGAGAACCTCGCGCACTGCTCATAAATAAACAAGAATGCGCCGGCGTATTGGCAAAACAAGCGAAAGGTGGAGCACGACCAAAGGCGCCTCGTCCGTGTGTGTGTGTGTGTGTGTGAGTAGGTGTTGGCCATGGATGCGAGGAGCGCGCAGGAGGAGAAGGGGGGAAGGTGTCCAAGTGATCGATGCGTATTTATCATTGGTAAACTTTATTCTTTACATTTACATTCAATTCGTTTAAAATTATGTGTGTCCAATTCAACATGGATTACCAAGATTAAAGGTCGATTTCCTCTCGCGCAATTGATCGACTCGCATCGAGAATGATGATGATGATAATTATTGTTAGGATCAAGATCAAGAACATCTAGAATTTGACATACCCTCTTGTGGTTCTTCGCTTTTTTCTTTTTCTGTTAGCAATACAATACAAATACATGCTGTGTATGGTACGCGAACTCGTTATTGAGACTGTTTGTTTATATATATATTAATATATATACGTAAATATATATAGAGAAATGATTTGCAATAATATGAACTACGTAAATTTTAAACTAAACTGGCTACTTTAGGTTATGATAGTTGGCGTCGACGTCCTCTCTCAAAGCCATCCACAGAGTCTGCACTCGCTCTCTGCCTCTCTTAATTGATTCTCCGATCAGCTCTTCAAAATTTACAATCGAGCTGCATCTTACATATTTTTTTTGTTTCTCCTTTTTTTTATATGCTTTGTCTGCTTTTCTTGATTCATCTCTGTTTGTGTGTCAATAAAAACTATTACTATTGCTGCTTCTTCTTGTGCTGCAACTGCAACGGTTGCTGCGGCTTATGTTGGTGTTGGTGTTGCTGTTGATGTTGCTGCTGCAGCTGCAGCTGCTGCAGATGATGTGTTGTTGGCTGTGGCAACTGTTCCCGCTTCAGTGTCTGCTGCTCCTGCTGCTGCTGTTGCTGCTGCTGCGGATCCGCATCTGCCTGGGGCAATGACTATAATGGCGGCGGCTCGTAGTGGAAGCCAGGATTGTTGAACTTGAATCGCGCTATCTCGAACTGCAGCGTCTCATAGTTGATGTCCGCCAGCCGCTTCAGCTGGTGCGCAATCTCCTGGGCATCCAGTCCGCTCAGCGCCGCACTCAACGTCGTGCCCTGTCCCTCGTGATGCATCTTTGTGTTGTGCAGCGTGGGCAGCGCGCCACCTGTTTGGATGGTCGTGTAAGACCGCGGCGCGTTTTTGACTGCAAGCAGAGAGAATGTGGCAATTGTAGCAACCATGCGAACATTCCAATTGAGCTCAGTTTACCTTCATAGATGACTTGATCCCGCCGCAGTCGCTTCACAGGCATCTCGCCATTGATGAGTTTGGTGCCACCGCCGCCGCCGCCACCAGAGCCCACCGCATGAATGTTGGGAGTGCATACAAACTTGACCGGCTCGACGGGCGCCTCCTGCTGCTCCTGATCATCGTCCACGTAGGTGGAGTTGTCCACAACAATGGTACGGTAGCCGCCACCACTTGTGTTCACCGCCGTTGTGCCGCCCACGCTGGGGCCATCGATGCCGCCACCCGGCTCGTGCATGTTCTCGTCGGTTAGATCCTCCTGATCGACGTGCTCCTCGACCATTTCGTCGTCGTCGACTTCGTCGTTGATTGCCTCCTCCACGGCCGCTTGCAGCTCTTTCTGGAACGATGCCGACGTCCGCTGGCCCAGCTCCTCCATGTCGTCCTCGTGGTCATCCTTCTCCGACTTGAGGTTCATCAGCGCCTCGCCAGCGCCCGGCACCTTGCCGAACAAATTAAGTGCGCGCGTCTCCAATGATGACATCGATATGTCCTTTTCGCTGGACATCAGGCTGCGTCTGTATTTGCAGCGTGTCGTGTTCTTCCAGTCGTTCAGGCGCTACAATAAAATGTGCGCGTCATTTGCCGCCAAGACTCGCATTACCCCTTCCCCCCACCAGCGATGCCGACAAAAACAACGCAGTTGTCGAGCAGGAGGGGAGGTGTGCACTAAACACTCACCTTGCGCCACTCCTCGGCAGTTAGCGTGGGTCCCGAGCCGCATTTGTTGAGCCTGTCGGAGAGTTCCTTCCATTTCTTGGTCAAATAATTCAGATCATAATCGCGCGGCACGCGTCCGCTGGCAAAAATTGGGTCGCTCTCCATGAGCTCGATGTACATTTGGTATTGCTCCGAGGAGGTACGCTTTTTGCGTCGATCCATTTTGTTATATGTTGAAACTGCACTAAATGGTCAATTGAAACACTTTTTTCCCACCGAAAATTGCACTTAAAACATGAAAAGTGGAAATCGACGCCACCAAATGCAAACAATTTTGACGCGCTACGCGTTTTTTAGCCCATTTCTAATAGCTCACCAGCGTTGCAGTCTATATCGCTTATCGATAGCATTGGTATATTCTGCGCAACATTTGCTCCTTTTTGCGTCTGTTACGTTAAGGGCGCAACGTAAACGATATGCTAACACACTTGCTAACCGATAGATGCGATACGATAGCATTAATTCTAATTTTTTGACAATTCAAAGTATAAATTATTAGAAATAAAATTACCAATTTTGCTGTGATAATTAATTGTCGGCCAATTCACATTGGTGAACTATTTCGATATTTGTTTGAAGACGGCTTCTATTCATTATCGATAGATGGTCATTGGTGGTGTCGACTTGTAGGCATTCCAGTGCTGCCCATAATCATACGGAATCATTATTAATCTGAGTACAGGGAATTATTTTCTGTCATCTTTAAAGGCATTAAATAGGTTGTTTATTGTGAAATAGCCGCATAACGCGTGTGTGAAATTGAAGGTCAGTCCACGGACAAGCAATTGTTGGACATTTGCATTGCAGCTTTGCACATCGTCATAGCAAAAAGCCATGCAGAAAAAGACGCATGTTCATTTTGTGGCTATTCTATTGCGAACAAAACCAGATGATAACTGAGCGAGAGAGAGAGAGCGTGGTCGTCGACTGCGAATGAGTGAGACGGGGAGACGCGAGTAGAGAGAAACCGAAACCCGAAGCAATTCTCCGACTACGACTAAGAATCCGACTCCAAATCCGAGTTCATTCATTTCCAGTTCCAGGAGAACACTATCTCTTCATTTAGTTTCCTTTGTGGCACACAAACCATGGCCGACTCGCTGTTGCTGGGCGAGGCGCCGCCGCCCCTCGCGGAGGACATGGCGTCCTCCGTCATCGTGGAGCTGCCCTCAGCCACAGTCGATGCAGCACTCGGCGGCGGCACACTGCCAGCGGCAGCCATTCACTTTGCAGATCTCACAGAGAGCGGCAGCGAGAGCGGCGACGACCCCAGCACTGATGCCCAGGAGCAGCATCACCAGCTGAACCAGCAGCAACAGCAGCAGCTCGAGACCGGCAGCTCCAGTGTGAACGCTGCCCGCTCCTCGCCGCCCCCCAACTGTGCCATCTGTCTGTCGCGCTGCAGGCGCAAATGCTTCACGGACTCCTGCATGCACCAGTTCTGCTTCAAATGCCTGTGCGAGTGGAGCAAGGTGAGTGCCGAGTGCTCCCAAGCAGTACCCTAATAATGACTCTCACCTCACACAGATCAAGCCGGAGTGCCCGCTCTGCAAGCAGCCCTTCAAAACCATCATACACAATGTGCGCACGCTGGACGACTACGATCGTTATCCGGTGCAGCCCAGCTCGCCAGAGTCCAGCCTCAGTTTCCACATGGTCAACATACGGCGACTGCGCGTCACGGCGGCCGATGGCATCGGCATCAGCGACGGCGACGACATCGACGCGGCGGCCACAGACGAGTCGCAGGATGGCGGCGCGTCGCATGTGCAGCAGCCGTCGCGCGGCTTCTTTGTGCCGCACAATCGCCTGGAGCCGTATCGCATGGAGCTCTTGAACTTCTACCGGCACGACCAGGATGCACGTGGAGCGGGATCGCTGAGCATGTTGTGGCGTCGCTACGTCTACGATCGCAAGCTTTACGCGCTGCCCGTCAGCGACAACTTGACGGGCAACTTTCGGGAGTGGAGCGCACGCTTCTACAGGTGAGTGCAGCGCAAGGTGTTTGGGGAGTAGCTCGAGCTAACTGCCATCTCTTTGCATTCGCAGAGACAATCCCGCACAGATGCATCGCCTGATGCCCTGGATCAACCGGGACATTGTCTGCCTGCTGCGCACCTCGCCACAGAACGTGACCCAGGTGATGCAGATGATGAACAACATTTTGCCCATGATCAACATACCGACCCGCACATTCCGTCGTCGCCTGTCGCCGTTTCTGGGCGAGCGCACCAATCACTTCATCCACGAGCTGTTCAACTTCGCCCGCTCACCCTACGACATGATTGGCTACGATCGCGTCGTGCAGTACTCCGCGCTGGTGGCCGAGGAGGTGGAGGTCGACCTGCTCGACCTCGTGTCCACCAACGAGGGCGGCTCAACACTGGAGCCGTCGGCCAACGGCGGCGCCAACAGCAGCGGCAATGCCAGCGGCGAGTCGAGTGGCAACGGCGCGGGCGGCGGCAGTGAGAATGGTCTGGGCAACAGTGAGGCGACCACGGCCAGCGGGTGGAGCAGCCGCATGCCGCGCCCGTCGACCAGTGTGATTGTGACCAATCCCAGTGCAACACATTCCTTCAGCGTCACCATGGCCACCGACGGCAGCGAGCTGCCCGGCATCTCCATACGTCGCACCACCACTTCGAATGTCGGCTCCCAAACGGTGGCCATCAATCTTAGCATGCGTCGTCCCGCCAACGAGATCATCGAGATCGATGACGGCGACGCCGCCGCCAATGCCGAAGTGGCCGCCATCAATGACGGCAACGGCAGCACCACGGGACGCCGTCAGGCGGGCGCCAGTCTGCCCATCAGCGCTCACATTGAGCTGCAGAGCAGCGACTGCAGCAACAGCAGCGACGACGACGACGAGTGCGTCTTTGTGCTGGAGCGAAAGCCGCCGCACCTGCGCACGCCGGAGCTGGTCAGCCTGGACTCGAACAGCGACTCCGATGTGGTCTTCGTGGACGAGCAGAAGCCGAGTCCGCCGGCCAAGGCGACCAATGACGAGGACAGCGTCAGTGTCAGCATCGATCAGGCGGTGGCCAACGAGCTGTTCATGGGCCCCAGCACCAGCACGGGCGTCTGCTCCACAGCGGGCAAGAACTGGATGCTGGTGCTGGAGCAGGCACGCCGTCAGGATCCCATGTTCCTGCGCAGTCGCACCAAGCGCAATCTGGCACGCGCCCAACGTGCAGCGCCAGCAGCGGCCAGCACCAGCAGCGACGGCACCCGCTGGAACAGCTCCTCCAACAGCAGCAGCAGCAGCAGTGACGAGTCCACGGCGCCGGCCAAGCGGCGAAAAAGACGTGCGGCGCGCAAGCCCAAGCCGAAGGCGCCGAAGCGTCCGGCGAGCAGCAAACCTCCTGCCACACAGCAGTTCAAGAGCAAGCGGCGAAGAAAGCAGGCGCCGGAGGTCGAGCCGGAGCCGGAGCCGGAGCCAGAGCCGGAAGAGCAGCAAGAGGAGGAGGAAAGAGAGGAGGCGGCGACGAAGGAGGAGCGCATGGCGAGCAGCAGCAATAGCAGCAGCAGCAGCAGCAGTAGCAGCGACGACAGCAGCGAGGAAGGAGCTGCCGGCGACAGCACAGATCCTGCAGGTAAGCAGCGCAGCAGCACCCAACGGTATACTTTAAACAATGCGCCACGATGTGTTCTAGGCAACCACAACAACAACGAGGACAGCAGCAGCAGCTCCTCGGATGACGACTTTGGCCCTTTACGCAGCTATTTGCGCAGCACACTGGAAGCCATGGACCCAGGCGGCGAGGACACAAAGCCGCCCAAGAAAGAGCTGGACAGTGCCGGCGAGGAGACCGAGCTGCAGCAGCCAGCCGAAGAGGAGGAGGCGGCAAGCACTGTGGCACGCGCGGTGGTGAAGCGCCGGCGTAGTAACAGCAGCAGCAACCAGTCGTCCAGTCACAGCCACAGCCACAGCAACAGTGCACTCAGCACTTTGGCCAGCCACAACACGACCATGTCCAGCAGCTCATTGCGAAGTCTGTTCAACAACAACAACAACAACAACATGCACACAGGCGGAGATGCCACGGATGCCACAGCGGCGTCGGCGTCGGCGGACAGACCACTCTCGATGGTTGCCACGGCCAATTCGCTGCTCGAGCTGTCCGCCATGAGCGTGGGAGGAGCTGGCAGTGGTTTGTTCAACGAGCAGTCGCTGGGCGTCGACGATGCCATGCGATATCTGCAGAACACGCTGCCCAGCGCCAGTGATGATGCCCAGCTGGGCATCTACTCGGATGCCAGCAACGAGTTGCAGCATTACCCAACGGAGGCTGAGCCGGAGATGGCTATCGATGTGGTTGGCGAGGGAGTCAGCAGCAATGCACAGGGAGAGTCTGCCGATGTAGGCGAAGCAAACGAGATTGAGTCGGAGAATCAACGTGATGAGCCAGACGAAGAAGAGCAAGACGACCAAGACCAGGAGGATGAGGAGGAAGAGGAGGAGGAGGAGGAGAACGATGAGGACTACGAGGATGAGGATGAGGCCGCTGCGGATGAGGCCACGCCCGACTCCGAACAAACTGACTCGGACAACGATCCGGATGCCTATTAGGGACGACGCCTTGCTGCTCCTGCGCTTGCGTTACACACAAATTTGATTTTTTTTATAGATGTTTTTACTATTTGTATGCTATTGCCTAAACGTTGGACTCTGGCTCGCGAAGAGAAATATGTTTGATGTAGGGTATCGATCGATCTTCTTGTTGACTACTAACACACATTTTAATTACTTAGCTCGTATCTGACATCTTAATCACTTGTATTTATACTACGCGCAGACCTAAGCTTAAGCCCATAAGTTGTACATACAAACACATAGAGATTTACTTAAGTATTCATAAACACATACGGATATCGATACAGATAGCAGCTGAGAGACAACTATATACGATTACCAGTAGTTACGCATCATCCATCACCTGTAATACGCAGCAATTGTTTGCATTAATTATTGCCCATAACAAACCCACCCTGTTATCCCAAAAAACGTGAAAAAGAACAAAACAAATTGGCCCCGCAAGATGATATATGCTCGCATTCGGAATGAAAATTCAATTGTAAATTAATGCTATGCTAAATTATGTTATTGTCTAAGTATAACTGCGGATTTACATAATTGTTTATGTATATGATGTAATCTATTGTAAGATTAGTTTAAACAAATGACAAACTATTTTTAACGAAATCCCAGGCCCAGAACGATCGCATGCGTGTACCGAATGCCGAGCATATTCAAAGAATATTTGATTTTATTTTTTTCCGAAACCAATTTTAGTCGGCTAATCAGTTTTTAAGTTACATATATCCCCAAAAAATACAAATGCAATAAATGTAAAGATATCAAGTAAGATAATGCCTGCGAGTTCTTTTGATCTATAACGAGTTTTTATTGAAGTAGGCGGAATCTACAAGCTATACATATACCGAATTCACTTCTAACGATAAGAGAACATATTTTTAGAATTGAGAAACATTTTGCTTCCTTTTCAATACTAAAAGTTCCCAAATCAATAAAGAGAATCAATACTGTGGATTGTCCAATGACGTCTTTTGCTGTACATATGTAAAGTTCTTTGAATTCGAGATGAGTATTTTAATGAATCAGCTTTTTACTTTGCTATTTCGCTTCGCTTATCATAACCAATAAGAGGTTAGTTTATCAAGTGTTCGTTTTACCAGCTTATTGTTTACCTCTCGATCAGGCATATTGTATTACGTCGTGTAAACAATTGTGTGCCTGTGTCTGAGAAAGTTAAGCTTTCGATAATTGTGTTTACACGAGTCCGAATTTATTTAAATAATCAGTTACGAGATCATGTTTGACAGCGGAGAATTCGCTTTACAGCTCGATGAGCATAGCGCTGACTCACAATTCATCAAGCAGTTGAGTAATCAATCTAGTAGGTAGGCTATGATTTGGTCGCACTAGAAAATTTATTTCCTATATCACGAAAAGCAGGTTGAGTAAGCTGACTGCTCACGATAGTAAGCAGGGTATCGCATTTACAAAAGTATCGGTATCATTGTCAAATGATGTCTGCAGGCTGCAGCACTAATGAGTAGAAATCTGGCGTACATAACTGTCGAGAACTCCACTGATTGAAGTTGTCAATTTTGCTCAAATTTCTGTGCAGAGCAGTGCAGCATTTGCTGAGGTTTGGTAAGCGAAGTTAAGAAAAATTGATAATTTTTGCAGTGCTTAACAAATTTATGCAATTCATAACAAACACGAACATGTGTTCTGCGTGTGTGTGCAGGTGTCTATTTTGATTTTGTTTGGAATGAAGTGAAAGTGAAACAGTTGATAAATTGTGCATTGTGCTTAAAAGTCTGGCAGTCATTATCTACTCAAATAAAAAGAGTTTCCCAACATTTTCTCTTGCAGGTATTTATTTTTCTTTTAATTATTTCAAGTGATTTCTTAGTTCTAAGTGTCAAGAATGCTGTCTCGTCAAATGGTCGCCTGGCGTTCCTTTGTTTATGGCCACAATTTGTACTCGATTGTGGGTAATGATTCGATCGTCTTTCGGGACTGCTCCCCAGATGCCTTGAGGTGAGTACTTCGCATAGCAGACACACCATGTATTTAAGCCTGTGAGCTCTTCCATTTCCCACAGACGCTATCCGAGCGCACTGCATCGCATTATGGACTTTGCCAATCGGGATCTCTCCGTGCTCTTCAGCACCGGCAAAAAGGAGTTGGTGGAAGTCTTTGACACGGCGCAGTCGCTGCTGCAGGTCATCGATATTCGGAGCGATGAGTTCCTCTACGAGGTGATGAACCACTTGGGTCCGGCAGCCGATCAGTTTGTACACGAGCTGCGCAGCTTCGCCTGCTCGCCGTACGACAGCCTCATCAGCTACGACTGCAATATGAAGTATCGCGCCAGGAAGCTAACCGAGTTCGAAGTGGTCGATTGCGGCGTCGAAGATGACTTTGAGTTGCTGCCGGGTATATTCACTTTTCCAGAATACGCCAATAGCTTGCAGGACGACGATGAGTTTGACTTTTTCTCTGTGGACATCGAGCTGGAGGACGAGGATGCTGATATGCTGGACAACTATTTCGATATCACCGCATTGCACGCACCGCTGCTCGAGGAGATGCGTCGCACCTTCAAGAATCGCAATCTGAGCGCCCCACGTCAGTTCCAATTGACTAGTCCCACACGCAGTCCGGTTTCCAGTCAAACTGAGACTCCGCCCGTGGTCATGAGTCCGGCCGACGTTGGCCTCGAGATGACAGCGAGCCGCCCGCAACCCGAGCTCCAAACTGCCGAGGTGCAGCAAGTGCCGATGGCCACGGTGGTGACCGCACGCGCCCAACCTGGGCCCAGTCCTCGAGTTCGCATTTCACCGTCGCCGGCTCCTGTGGTTCGAAGTGCGGAGCCAGCGCGCAACGCTCGACAGATGCCGTTCCACCGATCTCCAATTCAGCTGAGATCGCGAACGACCGGAACGAAGAGGCGCTTTCAGACATAGATCACACGTTTGAGACACCTGTGAACGCTGTTGCACGCGGCTGGCAAAGGACAACAACGCTGAGGAGGCTGAGGCATGCGGGACGGTGCTATATTTGAACGCCTGTTGTGTGTGCGTGTGTGTGTGTGTGTGTGTGTGCGTGTGTGTGTGTGCGTGTTATTATGCACATTTATAATAAATAAAACGAGCTGAGCCGAGCTGAACAAAGGAAAGTTTTAAAAGGTTGCCGGCATCAAATATTGATAACCGTTAACGGTTAACGGATAACTGAAAAGGGATCTCTCATCAATAAGGACACGCTGCCTGCCGCTCGAAAATTGCGTGCCAAATATGCCTTTGACGCATATTTCTCGTTGTGTAGTCCTTTGTCTTAATTCACCAGCACCCCCAACCCATCGTCTCGGCTGTCCACGAAAGGTAGCTCTGCCCCAAAAAACCCCTTCGGCCACTTGGCCGCCCCAGCCGCCCAGCCCCCTCTGGTCATGGTGTCGCCTGGCGGCGCATGAAAAATTGAATTACACGCACTTTTGCGCAAAAACGAGAACCAAATAAAATTGAACAACAAGCGCAGCAACAGCAACAAAATGTCGAGTGAAAAATGCGGCATCAGAATGCGACAGCGGCAGGGGCATGGGGCATGGGGCAGGCCGCTTGTGGTAGCAAATTTATGGGCAGCAAATTGAGTTAAGTTTTTTTCTCTGCGCCCGCTGCTGCTACACAAAAAAAAGGGATAATATAATTGTCCCCGGGTACACAATGTAATTCAATGCATATTTGATTTTATGATTTCGCAGGTGTAGGCTGCAGAGGCGGGGCGGGCGGAGAGCCTGCCTGGAGGCCATTAATGCATATCAATGTGGCTCGCGTCCAATTCGTGGGAACCAGAGATGTTGGCCGAAAAGTGGATTTAAATCTCGCCGGTTCATGTCCCAATCAGGGGGAGACAAACCAGATACTTGGCTTCAATCCTGGCCCATCAGCTTCATCATCTCACTTAGCCCCAACTTTGAGGGAGTCGTCCTTCTGGTCGCCACTGAAACTTAGCCCTTGGCTACAAGGCATTAGAGCCTCGTCATCGCTATAGCCATCGCCATCGCCATCACCATCGTCGTTGCCTTCGTCATTGCCATCGTCATTTGCCATCGCTCTGCACTCGCAGACGTCTTCAGCATCAACTTGGCCTGCATTTGCTGCTCGGCTGGCAAACTAATTTGCGTAATGTTGACGAAAAACTTTCTATTTGACTTGCTGACTCGCCCAGCTGACAGCCATTCAAATGGCGGACGGAGCGGCAGACAACCGCGCCAAGTTGCCAGCCAAGAAATAAAAGCGAAACGCTTCAAACTTTCTCGATACCCTGTAGTTGAGGCTGCCACAGGGTTACCTAGTTTCACAATAAAATAGATCTTGTGCAGCCGCCGCGACTGCTTTGCATGTGTTATTGTTTTTTATTTTTACAGGGTAGGCAACAGTCTAGCAACGCTTGGCCCTGCTTTTTTCTGAAGTTTCCATTGCATTTGGAGGCTGCAGCTGCAGGTTAGCGCAGCTTAGGCGACATCCTAGAGGGTTGGACTTAAGGATGGGGGTGTTTTGTTGGTTGTCGGTTTGACAATTTGATTGCCAAGTCAGAAAGTTGGCCAGATTTAAGTTTGAGTTGTAAATTACGCCGCCAAGAGAATTAAACGAGCCAGATATCAAGTATACGCATCGTTTGATTCAGTCGGCCACACAGATACAGCGATACACACACACACACAGCCACGCACAGAGGCGCCACTACTAATGCAATAATCAGCGCTTTTATGTGAGTTTTATGAAAATGCGTAGCGAAAACACTCAACGAACTATGGCTGAGACTGATGAGGATATGAGATACGCGAGGCTTTTTTCGAGTGCTAGAATTATGGCACGCATAAATGTTTAATTTTCGGGCTTATCTCAAATGGTGCGCGAGGCGAGGAGAAAAATTAAAATAATTGCCACATTTGCCGCAGCGGGCAATTAATCAAAAGCCGCAAATGATATGCCGCAATTCGGCAATTATGCTCGTAAAGCAAGATAGTATTAAATATATACTCGTATATGTATGTGTGTGCATGTGTATGTGTGGCAATGCGGGAGTTATCCTTCGTCGAGTGGAAACCGCATTTTGGTAGCCGGTTAACATTAAACATTAATGAAGGCAGCGTTTGTTGTTATTATCAATGCTGTCGTTGCCGCTTGTCGCGTGCTTTTGATTTGATTTATGTGCTGGCATCTTTTTTCACCTGCACAAATTCGAAGCCTTCCACGCCGATATCCTGCTGTTCCCTTCAGATGCTATCTTGCCGTATACACCTTTTATTCCATCTGCTTCGCCTTCGCCTACAGCTTCTGCTTCTGCTTCTGTGTCACTTTCATTTCTGCTTAGATTTCCGTTCGCGACACTTTTTTTCGCTTGCAGTTGCCATTTGCCATTTGCTATAATGTTGCCGCACAGCGTGTGGCGCAAAGTGTGGCGCGTTTCGCGACTCGACTGGGTTTCCATTACATTGCAACGGATGCCGGATGTTGAATGTTGAAATTGTTGAGGTTCTCCAGCGCTTGAAGCGCTCTCGTCGCAAGCGTAAGCTGCTTACCGAGCGCCCAGTGTTGTTGCCTGTTGTTGGCTGTTGGTTGTTGGTTGTTGGCTTGGCAACATCATGATGAAACTTGCTATGGATACAAAACGCGGCGCCCCGGACGCGACGCAGCATGGGAAACCCAATCGCGGCATGCCTTAAATGCTCAATCAAACCTTAAGTGGAGCAGCAATGACTCAATTTACGCACTCGAAATCCAAAAGTTTAACCCGCCAGCCAGCTGAGCGAAAACTTTCTAAACGCATTGAGCTATCGAGTGTGTGCGTGTGCAACATGAAGGATGAATCGCGCTGAATTCGCAAAACTAGTTTCGCCAGGGTCATAAAATGCGTCCGCCATCCAGCCGTCCATGGGAGCGAGCAAGCGAGTAGGTGCAAGGACAATGCGTGGCACTAGCAGCAGCAGCACTTAAAAACTTGCGGTCGTTACAAATGCCAAGTGAAATGACAATGTTCGTGTCACGAACTGCTTGGCGAAGGGCATGCAGCATGACAGTTGGGGCAGGGCAGTGCACTAAGCTGGCCAATCGTTATGTTCAGTCTTATCGTAAATCGAAATTGATAAGCAAGAGCATTAAAATCGAACTTACGACGTCAAGGGCAAATGCATTCGCCATTAAAGTGCAAGCTCTGAGAACGTTGAACTGCTTTCACAAGCTATAAATAAAGACTAAGCTAGTTTCGAAAACAGCTCAGAGTTCAGCATTACTTCTAATTTCAATGTCTCATCACTAGCTTTGGCGTGGGCTTAACAATCGAACAACGCATGCGATAACTGATATCGATTTCTGATAGATGTTCATGGCTGACAAAAAGCTGTTTGCTATACAGCTTTCTTTGTAACGAAACTAATTTAACTTTCCGAGATAACTGAGTTAAAATAACAATCAGAAGACGATTAAAAGTAAATGGGAGTTTAACATAGGCAATTTATTCAATTTAACATTTAATCTTCAGCTAACTAATTTCAAAACGTTTTCCGCAGTTGCCAAGCAAGGCATATGAAATTGCGCTTAAGAATGAATAAATTGCATTTGGAAATGAAATTGAAATTATATTCATTACATTGAGCTGTCATTAAAATTGAAATTCAATCATAAACTGTGAAAAACCATCCAAATTCAGAATCAATTCGCATTTCTGCCGCGACTCCGATCCGCACTCCACCATCCGTCCCTTTGCCCTCACTCCACATGTTTTCTTTTCATTTTGGACGACGATTGGGGGGCGTGCGGGAGGTGGGGCGGCGATTCAGCCGCTAGCAACGACTTTTGGGGCTTATAAATGTGTGTCATAAATCTACACATGGAATTTTTTGGCATTGCTGTTAAAAATCATGCTTCATATTTATCAGTAGGCGGCAACAGAGTCATGAGCTTGCTGATGTTTGGGGCCCTTATCAACAACAACATCATCATCATCATCATCATCGCCGCCATCATCATCAGCATCGTCAGGTGCAGGAGCAGCAGCTGCCTCTCAGCGAAGCGACTACGCAGCTGCTTCACGCTGGCTTTTATAGGTCTGTCTTCCTCAGAGCTCAACTTTTTGGCAACAAATGCCTTGTGGCAAACAAAGTTTTCCTTGACATGTGCGTGTGTGTGTGTGTACGTGTGTGTCACTTGGGGGCGACAAAAATGCGGTAATTTGTGCCTCAAGGTTAAATGTTAATGTCCACCATTACAACACATTTGACGTTTGTTTTATAACCAAGCAACAGCCAGAGCAAGAGCAAGAGCAGCAGGTCTGCGAACGGGTTGCGAGACACTATGCTTGCCGGCTCGCCTAATGGTGCGTATACGTAATTTTTACGGTCTTGCTAATTTGCCGGCCCCAAAGGTGCGAGTTATTTTGTAGTTGTCGCTTTCGCAAACAAACGGCAACAAAAGCAAAAACAAAAACAACGAGGAAAACACGTTGAAAGTTGCGCATTATGTTCAAGAAGCAGCCATGAAAAACTGAGCCACTGTGGACAATGTCCTTGCCTCGAGCTGTGGCCACAACTGAAATGGCTCAAAAGCAAACACACAGCCCTCTATATAACTGTCTCTGTGTGTGTGTGTGTGTAGTGTTGCCTGGGCAATATTTACGCATGTTGTTGGCCATTAAACAAAAAGGCAACAGCAGCAACTCCAAGTCGCATTCTGCGGCCAGGCAATGGGTTCGTCTTAATGGCGGCTGCAAATGCTGCTAATGTTAATTTAAGAAAATATTTGAAGCAACCAACCCAATGCACATACACACACATGAGCATGTGTGTGTGTGTGTGTGCGTTGTGTGGCTGGCAACATTTGTGCAATATTATTTGCGGTCAATGAGGTTCGCTTGGCTCTTGTGTTCTCTCCAGCTTCAGCTATGCGGTCGAGGCCTTTTAGTTTGCGGCGACTGCTGTTGCTGCTCCTGCTGCTGGTGCTGCCCGAAGCCAATTAATTGTTTGAGCTAGTAGCTGAAGTCACCTCGAGGCGCCGTTTAGCCGGGCTACAACTAATTAAAGAAATATTCGTTTAAAAATATCTTTGTAGCTCGAACACGCACACAAGCACTGTTTTGATCCCAGCGAACGGGAGAGGAGGAACGCGGCGCCTGCTCATGTGGCTTGTGACGTGCAAAGCAATCAATTATGGCAGTCAAGGAGAAGCCGTTTCATCACCAGCTCCCCCTGCACCGCCCCCCCCCCCCGTCGCTGTTGCCGCGTCGAGTGCCAGATGAGTTAAGTTTTGTTGCGAAAAGCATTGCCTACTTACAGGCGCTGGCGCGCGTGTCGACCAAACAAGCCGAGGAAAACAGCAGCGGCAACGGCAACGGCAACAGCAACAAGCACAATTAATTATGTACATGGTCCTTTGTAGAGTATTTCGGCTGCTGTTTTGTTACATTCTCCCGCCCGCCGTCGCCTCCCTCCCTCTGTGTGTGTGTGTGTATTTGTGTTTTCCTGTGTGTCTGTGTCGTGTTTGCCCAGGCCAGCACAAGCGGCTGAGCCTTGAGCCTGAAGCGCAGACGACAGCATATGCTTATGCATGCCTAATTACATGCCTTGTCCCTCTTTTAACCCCGCCCGAGCATCGCAACAAGCGCGAGCAAATGAAGCACAACGAACACTATACACACACAGCTAGACGGGGAAGCACTCGACGCTTAGGCGTTCATAATTATGGCCGTATTTGGAGAAATTGGTTATTATGTGCCTAACGCCATTTGTCTGACGGACATAGTTTTGTTTCTGCCGCCGCGAGGTGCGCTCCACGAGTTGCGCGCTCTTGAGGCGTCGCCAGGTGTTGAAGTGTTGTGGCCACTCTCGCGTTTCGCTCTTGTCTTCAAATTGTTTGCTAATTCGTTATTATTGCCACACTCTCTAGTATGCCAGTTAACTGTTCCATTCACAACAAGGATACACAAGGATCTCCCGTAGCCGCAGCCCTGCAGCAATTAGCCAAGCACACTCTGTCCAAGTATCTCTGTGTATGTGTCTGTGTGTGTGTGGGGGCCTATAGATGTCCATTAATAATGCTGGTTGGTGGCCCCTCGTTATGCCAATTGGCCATCCATCAATTGTAATTAATCATGCTTCAGCCTAACGATTCCCACTTCAAATACGAAGCGTTCGATGCAGGCAAATTGATGCCGCAATTAGCATCGATATAAAATTCCAACTAAACCATGTGAGAAACTCTCACATGTTGCAAGGCTCTTGGCGGCACTCACGAGTGTGCGAGTGCCAAAGGCCACAAATTGAGGCAAACACATGAGTGAGTGTGAGTGGCGGACGACCTAGTCCATCATGGGGAAGACTGTCCGCCTTGACGACGCAACGCGGACATCATTTGCGACGCGTTGACGTCTTGTTGACTAGCACGAGAAGTTTGCATTGCTGTCATAAATTGCGGCAGCAACAACGTCCGCAGCCATGCGTTTCACATGCAGCTTTTGTCTATGGCCGGCGGAAAAATCACAACATAAATTCATCAACGCAGATTGACAACAGCCTGACAGTCTGGCTGCAGTCGCAGTTGCTGGCTGGGCATGGTTGCAAGGGGGCGTTAAACAAAAGACAAACAGTCTAATAGCAACGCAAATGAAGTCCAGCCAACAGGCAGAGGCCAATGCCACACAAGTACACAGATCATTAACCACTCACCAATACACATGCAGCGCTGCTATTGCGTTGCAAGCATTGCAGTCTCTTCGCCGCTTTTGTTGCTGTGCCGCAAGCGTAGCAGCTGGTCGAAGGCTTTTAGCATTCATAATGCGTCTCTCTATGGAATAAAACGAAAATTATAGAAGTTATGGCCAGCAGACGCACAAACTAACAAACTTGCCTCTTAGAGTGCGGCCAAGACTGCAGGGTATCGATGGGTATTAACATCAGCGAATTGCGTTCTTTTCTCGCCGCGCCGCGCCGAGCAGAACGAAATAACAAACAGCTTTATTTTATGGCAATCGCAATAAAAGCAAGGAAACGCAGAAGAATTCAACTCGTTGCAGGCGCAGATTTTTATCTATGCTGCAAATAAATCGCATGTTTTCTACAGATTTCATTTTTATTGCAGTCGAAAAGTCATCTATTTTATTTTCATTATGTTGTCCAGTCCACAATTAAGTTTATATTTTCGGTAATTGCTTTTCGTTAGTTTAAAGCTTTAACTTGCTTGTGTGCTGTTGGTTTGCTATTCAACATTTAAGGGTATTGCAACGGCGACCTCGCAGTTGTTGACTGCTACTTACCAATAGCCTTGCTGTATTTTAGCATTCAAATTTAATGAGTTTGCAAATTGAAATGAAATGTTTTTTGCGCAGACAATTTGGGCAACGAGTACTCGCAGCCGAACTCACACTCGAACTCGTACTATGTACATGCATTTCGCATTCAAAGAACCTACTTGTAGATGTACTTTGGCGATGCGGGCAGGGCATATCAATAAATATGAATACTCTTTTATAAATACCCAGCAAATGATTCATGGTTTTGGGCTAAATGCGTGGGCGACTGGACGCAGGCGAATCGGTCGTGGGGAGGCGCAGAGAATGTGGGCGTTCCAAGAAGCGAACTGCGAAATATGCAAAAGAATGAAAATATAAATAATTGAAAGCTCTATATAATATCAATTAAAGCAACAGCTACAGCTACAGCTACAGCTACAGCTACTAGCCGCAGTATATGTGTGTACATTATGACAGCCTTGGGCCAGGCGACAATGAAAATGCAATGTCCATTGTAGAAAGAATGCAGAAATGAGCCGAGTGACTGAAGATCTCCAACGGAGGTTCGGCGAGCGAGAAGAGAGACGACGGAGACGCGCTCTTTTTTGTGGGCTGTGAAAGTGGACAGGCGAACGAAATTCTTTCTATCAATTTGTTATTGTTGTTGCACGTTTTATTTTTATAAAATTCACCTCAAAACGGCTGATCATCAAAGCTGTTGCCGCTGGCTGGCGAGGTGCTGAGAGCATCGCGCTACATTCATTTTCATTTGAAGCACGCTCGCGAGTGGACGTGTCGCAGTTCCCAGTTTGTTCGCTATATAGCACAAATACCTATATATAGTATATACATATATGTATTGAGCATATCGAGTATATATATAGTGGATCATACACCTGCCGCGCAGCGCGTAGGGTGCGAAACACACCAGTGCCTATCGAAGCAGGCTTCGAAAAGTGTTTGTGCCACAAAACGCGACTCGACTCGACTCGACTCGCAACTCGTGCAACGGAACGTGCCGCCAAGGCATGCGAATAAGTGTGCTAAAGTTAAGCAAATTCAAATTGCCAAACTGCAGTGCTGCCCCCAAGTGAGTGCCTCGAAGTTGCAACATAATTACAATTACCATTCCGAGACCCGAGAAACTGAAGCAAACGAATTGCGTTCAATGCGCGCTGATTATGTAAATTCTGATTGAGGAAAAAATTGGTGAAAATTTCTGAAAGCTGAAAATGTCACCTGGCTGGGCAGACAGAAGAGCGCCTCGCCGCCACGTCGCACCGTCGCACCACCGCACCGCTACGTCCCGCCCACAGCTGGCGGAGCTGTCAAAAATATTTTCATCTCGTTTTGTCGCTGATGAAATTGATGCATATATATCTCTTGCGTTTTATTAACACATTTTAGCATAATCACATTAAAAATACATATAAATGGTGTATCTGCTTTTTTATGAGCTTGTATTTAGTTAGCCACGGTACACGGCAGATTGCTCATACGCCGCGTTAACGCTTTATTTTTAGTTCTATTCAATCAGCGACATTTTACGCTGCTTTTTTCAAATTATTTTTCTTTTTCGCTCCTATGTTATTTTGTGCTGTGCTGTGCTGCTTTGGCTCTCATCTCTCTCGCCACTCTCAGCTGTCTGTCTCTGCTTTTCGGTTTCGTTTATTAGTTTTCCCTTTTCTTTTTTGTTTTTGGCTTTTGTTTAGCAAATTTCGCGCACCAAAAATTCCTTTGTCTCTTTGCGCACTTTTATGGCTCTTTTCAATTTCTTCTCTTTTCTTTCTTTTCTATTTGCATCCACACCTGATTGTTTATGTTGCGAATTTGTTGTTTGCTTTATCACATTTTCACATTTTTTGCGTTCAACTTTTATTTTTATTGTTATTTCGCTTTTTTTTTATTTGTGTTTTCATTTGGCATTTCGTGTTCATTGTTTTGCACGAGGCGCTAAATAAATACGCCGATTAAATGCCACTCAATTTATGGAGAGCGCTTTTCACGTATGGTTCGTTAAACCGCCAGCCCAAAAGTATGCAACAGATTTGCGCAACAATAACAAAACGTGAGCGATGCAGGCACATGGCGTACCTCACGGCGTATGCGTGATGTCGAAGTTCAAGGTCGCTTGCAGCGTAATTAGAACACATTAAACATATTCAGCGACGCACTCGAAAGGGATAATCGCTGATTGTTAGTGCAGTCGCAGCAAAACTAATATGCCAAGTGTTGCCTCCAAATATTCGCAATTTTCGCTTCACTAGTTATTCGAATGCCAGCTGTGCGCCTTCAGGTTGACTGCGTTTTATCAGTGACGAGCACTGGCAATATTGAGATGATATTGCCTCGGTGGCAGTTCGTGCCGCTGCAACGCGTTAATTAAGCAAAACATTTGCAAACAGCTTGCATATGAAATGCTGTTGCTCGTGGCAACTGCTGCTGCGCCCTCGATGTCCAAAGTGGCAACATTCTGTTGCTGCGGTTCTTTTGACGAAATGCATTTTAATGCGACATCCACGTACGACTTGGACACATAATGTTAATGAGCGGGCAAACAATGCCTGCCACATGTGGCATATGAATGCAATATCGTTTCCAATCGATGGCCAAACGGCGAAATTCATCAATTCGTGTACGCAGACTATTTGATGTGGTCATCGTGCATGCTGCTCACCTCGACTAAGCAGCGCCGTGCGAGGTGGTGCAGTGGTGCCGTAGGTGGTGCATGTGGGTGCGATGTGGCGGCGTTGCTATCCCGTCTAATTGCAGTTGAATGGCGGCCAAAACTCAAGTGATTAATCATGCGATTTGGCAGCTATACACATACACGTTGAATCCCATGCTCATCTCTCTCACTTTCTCGCCGTGTCTGCCTCGTTGTCTGTTTGGCTCTTTCTGACTCTCATTGTCTTTGTCTTGCATTTGCAGCCAGCACAGTTAACGGCCACGCAACAGGGCCCCAACGGGCGCCTCGGATAAACAACAGGAACAGGAAGTCGAAGCGGAGCGGAAGAAGCAAACAACAAAAGCCAGGGGAAGAAGCAGCAGTCGCTGTAAGTAAACAGTATACAGCATAGTTAATAGTTGAAGTAGACTGAGCTCGACTACATTTTCATTCACAAATTGTGTTATGAATGTGACTTATTTAATTTCGGGGAAATTTATGAGCAATAAACATTTAAATGAAACGTGTTATAAACGCGCAATAAATTTAATTAAGTATGAGGTGAGACAATTAGCAGCGCAATTAAAAGCAAATCGAGAACTGCTCATATTTTTCTATTTTGATTAAATATATGAACACATTAAACTGATGTATTCTCATTTAATGTGTTTCAAATTGCTCCAAACCATAAATTGGAATTTTAATTGGCGTACTATTTTTTCAATTCTGCATTCTGTTCAAGAGCTTAAACTAAGAATTATCTGAATATATTAAATAGTTGAAGAGACGATAATATTATTAAGTTGAAGTTTGCCAGCGTCTTGCCGAACAAGTTTTATAGTTGAAATATGCAAACAAGTCTTTCTCACTCACTTCTCGCACTCTCTCCACAACTCTCGGCTGTAGTCTGCGAAGTTTCGGCTGCTGCAATTGTGGGTTGCTCTGTGTCTGGCTTCTATTTATAGCCCTTGAATATGCAGTGCTATCTTTAGGTCTATAGTCTACACTCTACAATCTTTGCCGCCAGCCGCCTGCCGTCTGTCGTTGAATTCCGGGCAATCGCATTATTATTTTTAGCGCCTCTCGCGCACTCCTCCAAGGGTCTCGCACGGATGCGACCTTGAGCTGTGTGTTTTCGTCTGTGCGCAAAGTTGCCAACTCATCGTGGCGACGAATCCCTTGGCTTTGCTCGGCAAATTGCAGAAGCGTCGCACAGCTAATGGACCCCATGGCAAGCTAATTTGCCTCTGTGCCGTTCCCTTTGTTTGCCGTCGATGCGTGTTAATATTTTATATGAGGAAGCAATGACACGAATTCGAGTTGTTCATCTTCTGTTTACGCGTGAAATGAATGCTGAGGTATTTGCGAAGTTGCAACAGGCGCAACTAGAGCGCAATTCAAATAGCCCAATGTGCGTTCCAGTTTTCAATGGAGTTTATTTATAGGCCCATAATACTTACTTACCTACACCGACACACACGCAGCCAGGCACGCACACCAAGACACTTAAGATGCTAACGGCAAATGCCGGCAGCTTTATTAATAGTCAGTCATTTGATGACGTCAACGCCAGGCGAGATCTCTGCCTCTCACTCTCCGTCGCTGGGTGTGTGTGCGTGTGTGTGTGTGTGTGCGATGTGTTAGATAGGCAAATTACATTGTTGCTGTAGGCCGCAATTAGCAGCGCTTTCTTGTGGTCTGAAGTCAAAGGAAAACAATGTGAAAACTTCATTTCGATTCACACACGTGCAACAAATGTAACTCATTAATGAGCTGAGCGCATAGCTATAGCTATAGATACGACTACGCAGCATACATACGCAACTAGCTCACAGATACGCACGCACACACTGACGTCGACGACGACGTCGACGACGACGACGCCGACGATGTTGATGCCAAGAATATCTTTTGGCGTTTGTATTTCGATCGCGCGTTTGTTTGTTTGTCTCTCGCCGCTCTCCGCGTTCTGCTGCAGATACAGATACAGATGCTTATATATAGATACACACACAGCGCTGATTTTTGTATATATATTTAAAATATAATACAGTGCTCTTGTTTTTTTTTTAATTTCTGCTTCGCCTTTATGCCGTTGTTGCCTCATGTGCTTGGCAATTTTCAGCTGCCTTCAGTCAGTTTTTACATTTCCAATCGAATTATACGAGGCGCGTTGCGAAAAACTAGCAACGCATCGAGTCCAATGAAAATTCTATGAGCTTCTCTAACGCAATTCGAAACGATTATTGATGCATATACGTAATTAAAATTGAAAATAATACAAACCCGAAATTTGAAAGTGCTTGAGTACGATTCGATGAGCGATTCGATGCCTCGCGTTTAGCTGAAAAAATATTCCAACTATTTGCCATCGCAATCAATTGCATAAACGAACGGTCCACTTACCAGCCACTTACTGCCCGCTGCCCGTTTACCCGTTACCCGTTCACCCGTTTACCCGTTACGCTCTTTTATCTAGTCAAGTTTCAAACCAATTGCATTTTATGATTGCCTCTGAGTGCCGCTTTGACACAACAGCAGCATCAGCAGCAGTGGCATCAACACCAACACCAACACAAACAACAACAACAACTTCAACCAATATAAGAGCAAAAACTGTTTCCGATATCTACTGGTGAGTTATTTGTGGGGGGGGGGGGGCGAGGGGGCATCAAATAGCGGGTGTTTTTGGTTTTTGGGTTGCGGTTTTGCATTTCGCTGGCCCTGCCAAATGTGTGACCCAAATTGTAGTTTGTGTGTGCAATTCAATTTCTATTCGTATTCGTATTCGTATTCGTATTCCGTATTCTGTATTGCGAATTTCGTGCGAGTATTTTGTGTTGCGCGTCTCGTATTTGCTTTCAATGTTTCAATCTTTGTGCGCTGCGTGCGGTTTGTTCTTGTACTTGTGACAGGCAATCGCTTTATATCCATCATCGAACCGTCGATTTTTGTCACTTGCGACAGCTGGCGAATAGCCTGACCCATATACGAGGGAGCGCAAATTGATGTATTGCCACGCGAAATGAGAATATATTGCAACAGCAAGCGGCATGCTGCAAACTGCAAACTGCAGCTGGCAAGAGTCCAGGGTCAATAGCTCTGCGAGTCTTTGAACTCGTTTCTGTAATGAACTCAAACTATGAAGCATTTCCGTTTCCGCCGGCCATGCGTCTTTTGCCGCACAAGTTGCTAATTTTAAGAATCAAGGTTAATGCTTTTGCCATATTATATATATGTATCGTATATATAGACAGATTTTGTTGTTGCACAGAATAACAAAACATTGAGCAACTGTCCCCATCAATCTTGCCCACACTGTGCGCACTCGGCGGATAAACAACAAAGAGAAGGCTGGCAAAATAAATAACAAATGTATTTGCTGGCTCATTGATAATTCAATTCACTGGCTGCTCATCAATGGGGGCTAGCATTTATTAGTTTAATAATTGAATCGATTGAAATTTCGCCTCCGAGCTTTCGAGTTTGATCGGCTTAATGAAGATGGCAATCGCTTGCTTAAATATTCGTGAGATACTCGTCTGCATTTCTGTTTATTAAACAATTCAAATTTCAATTTGAAAGCAGCGTCGAGCGTCGAGCCTCGCCTTTGGCAGCCTAACCAAATTATAATAGCCTCGGCGAATGCTGTCAAAAGCCAGCTCGTTGTGTAATTGATTTCACTGAGCTCGGATTTCGGGCGTATTATTTTTAATGCATTTGTTTATGGAAGTGCAAATTAAAGCGCTGCCATTGCGCTCAAGGACATAAACATATTCTCAAATTACTTTCAGCCTTGCTGCTGCTACTTCTGCTTCTGCGGCTGCTGCTGCTGCTCTTGGCTTCTATTTTGCGTCCCAATGGTTGAGGCTGCCCCACAAAGTTGCCGCTTTCTATGGCCATTCAAATTGTGCATTGAATGTGCTTTGAAGTCGGGCAAAAGGACCCGCCCCAGCTCTTGCTGCTGTCCAAATTTAACTAAGAATCCATATGAGCGCGGGCGAGTGGAATTTCGCATGCAAAAAGGGGAAGGACGCGCTGCTTGATGGCTCCCATTATGCCCGGGCGTGCCTTTCATTTTAATCCTTTCAGCGCCAATTCAGAAATGCAATTGCAAAATTAGTTTCGCCGCACACATGTGGCTCTGTTGCCACGCCTCCGACCATTCAAAGCGGACTCGCAGCACTCTTTTGCACTCCACTCGCGTTGCGAGTACGCACAATTTGAGCGGACGACAAAATTTCTATTCAATTTGATTTTAAGCGTGTTTTCCACTTAATTGCACGCCATTCGCATGAGTTTTTTCAGCAACTGGCGAACGCCTGTTGCGATGCGGGGCGACTGCATACAATGTGAACTTTTGGCCGCATTAAAGCAACGCTTTAAATATTCCACGCGATAATGGCAAACAGGCGCACGACAATTAGTGGTGCACCTCGATGTTTATTTATTGGCGCAGGAAGTGCGCATTGCACACACGCACACAGAGAGAGAGAAGTGTACAGGGGCGTAACGAGGCGTGGCTGTAACGTATCTCGCTGCTGCCTGCTGTCCATGCCGGCTGCTGACGTGGCGTATACGCAATATGCGCGACAACAGCGCCAGCAGATTGCACGTTATTGCATTTATTTATACATACTATACTCGTGCTATACGCCAGCGAGCGGCAAATATTTTTGGGCTTGATGGGGAGAATGTGTGTCATTTTTATTATTAAAAGCACAGCGCATTTTTTGCCTATTTTCTGTTCGCACTCGTTGCCAGCTTGCTCGCCAGTTGGACTGCTTGAATTACTTTTCACTTTCGCCCGAATCCCTTTGCGTAACGTGCAAATCTAATTTTGTGCACTCTGGCAGATGAATGCGCAACGCTTTAAAGCTGAAAATGCCACAATTAAGCATTGAGTTGTTCTCAATTTAGGTTCTTTAATGCGCAATGCAACTGGAATGCCTTTCGCATTCATAATGGTCTCGCTTCGAAAATGGCTTCACAAAGCTGCGCATGAAACCAAGATTTGCATCTGCAATTCCATGCAGAACTGAACTTTCTATTGAGTTTTCAGGTATTTGCAATTCATTTTTCCATTCATCTGATTGCTGTTGCAGTTTCCAGTTCGCAGTTTGCAGTTTGCAGTTTGCAGTTTGCTGTGTGCTGTTTGTGTTGAGCTTTCAATGAGTTCTTTGGCGCACAACTGCAGACGACCAAATCGATTTTCGGCAAATGAAACGAGGTGCAAACAACAGTTTGCCGTATTCATATTCGAATTACTGCTGTATAGAATAACTATTTGCTCCATGATTTGATTGCATTGCCAGCTAAACGCATCACGCATTGTGTGGTCAAATTACTCGTTTCGAGCACACTCGAGTTCACTCTCCGTGCGCCGGCTGTTTGGGGCTCACCTCAAGTGTGCTCAAAATTAAGCTGAGTTATTGGCAATTAAATTGCAATGATGCCACGCCCCCTTCACCCTTCTCTCGACCCCAAACTGAGCCGCATCCGCATTCGCATTTCGCTTTGGCAGCCGTGATGTCTATTTACATTTGCCTGCCGCATTTTTGTGTGAGCCGCATTGAGTACTTTTAAATAAACCGCTTTTAATGAAGCCAGGCTGTAAGCAGATTTGTGGCTTAGAATATTTGCCAAGGCTAAATGAACCCCCAACGTAGTCAGGACAGCAAGCGAAACTGATGCCGAGACTCCCGATTTACGACAATGGCGCTGAAATGGTCAATTTATTGTATGCCTGCCTCTGCTTTTTGTTTCTTTTGCACTTCTTTTGTTTCTGCACTTTCGTGGGTCTGTCCTTGTGCTTATTCGAATGTAAGGACTCGTAATGTAGCAATCCGATTTGGCGGGGCCGGCTTACGGCAGAGGCAGCGGGCGGCGGGCGGCGGGCGGCGGTTGTCGGGAACATCTTATGACGAGCTTAACGGCGGGCGGCACGCGAATTTATAATGATATGAATATCAAATTGACAGGACTTTGTCTCGTGCCATCTAATCAAATCAAATCAAGTCAAGTCTAATGATGCACCTCTCTTCCCTTGCAGTGAGCCATGGAACAGTTCGAACAGTTGCTGACGTGCTGCGTCTGCCTGGACAGGTATCGCATACCGAAGCTGCTGCCATGCCAGCACTCCTTCTGCATGGAGCCGTGCATGGAGGGACTGGTCGACTATGTGCGACGTCAGGTAAGATTACTTATTTGTCACATACGGCCTGGCCTCTCTCTCTCTTGCTTTCACTCTCACTCTCTGCGTGTGTCTCTGTGGTATATAAATTTGTATCAGGAAAAGAAGTCATAAATCATAATCACAGCAAATGCATAAGCCAATGGCTTGGGTGATGTGTGAGTGTGAGTGTGTGTGTGTGTGTGTGTGTGTGTGTGTGTGCGGCGTGTGTGAGGCAATCTTTGGTAAATGCGGCGTATTTATTCAGCGGCTACGTCACATGCCAAAAGCTGCTTAATAAATCGCTCGGCAAAAGCCCGAAAAATCGCATGAGGGAAATGAAAACAAAATGTGTCCAAAGGCAACTCAACATTGAAACGAAATGAGTTGGGTTTTTCTTTTTTGTTTTTCTTGTACGTAATTTCTTCGCTCTGTTCGCCGCCCTCCCCCCCCTGTTGTCGCTTGCGGCGCATTTGCGTCGATTTGGCTTTCCTTTCTTTCTTGCTTATTTGCTGCTTGTTCGTGTCTTTGTTGCTGCTGTGTTTTCCGCCGCTGAAAAATTATAAAATTTACATATAAACCAGGCAGCCATACACGTACTTGTCTATACGTACTATATATAAAAATGAATATGTGTCTACTTCGCTACTTATAGACCCCACTTCCCGCCTCCCTCTCGCGATCTCTTGCGTTCATTGTGTTGTGTTGTGTGTGTGTGTATTTATAAATTTGTGCTGGCCTAATGCCAGCAACACGCAAATAATTGGTAAGCATTTTGCCATTGTGCAGCGCATCCGTTGTGTTTTGGCCAAATGGGCGCATCGCCAACAACTGTTACCAATAACTGTCCGAAGCCTGCCCGAAGCCCCAGAGCATAGCTCTAGCTCTGGGAGCCAGGCAATAAACGCGGACAGAGATCAAAGTACGCTCAAGATGCCTCCGCAGAACGAGTACTCGATGTATGTGGCGAGGTTTTTAACGCGTGCTACATTTGCTGTTGCAGTTAACAATTAATATGCGATATTGATAGTTTGATAGTTTGTTGGTCTGGCTGGCAACGTTTACTCACAGCTTAATTACACTCTTGCAGGTGAAGTGTCCCGAGTGCCGCGCCGAACATCGCATACCCTACAATGGAGTGCAGGCGTTTCCCACCAACGTCACGCTGCAGCGTTTTCTGGAGCTGCATATTGAAATAACCGGCGAGCTGCCGGATCCCACCTCAGGTGAGTGTGTGTCCCCCTTGCCACTGGAATCGTCAGTCACTCTGCCAACTAAATGAATATTCATTGGCAAAGATAAACAGAGCGAGAGCGAGAGCGTTTCAATGGAATTTTGTTATTGCATAGTTAAGTAGAGCTGAAAAATTGAAAACTGTATCTGACATTTTGTCGATCCAACTGCTTTCGTCTATTCGTATTTGCCCGGCTGTCCATCAGTCTGTCCGCCTGTCCGTCTGTCCGTCCGTCCGACTGTTTGGCTATCCTTTTGTCGGCATCGTGTATGAAATTGCTGTGCAAAAGGCCATGAAAGATGAAATTGCAATTGGCATTTGCACATTGAAAATGGATTTTCACAGCGTTTTGTTTGCATAAAATATTTTTAATATGCATTGTTAAAGGCATTGTTGCGCTGTGCACTGCCATAATTGCAACTTTTTGGCCATGCACAGAAAGTCGTCAAAACAATTCATATTAATATACATTTTTGCTTTGAAATAATTTGTGCGTTACTTTAATTAAATTTCCAACACAAAGACACACAAAGGAATCAAAAATACCAACCAAAAAAAAAGGGCGTTGAAAGCAAAAAGCAAATGCCAGGGCCATAATATTTGGTTTCCAATTAAAAATCGACAGCTTTTTATGTGTTTTGTCGCCGTTTCAATACCGCCCTCCGCCCCCTTGCCGCCCGCCAATCTCTTGTTTCTGGTGGCGCTGCGAGCAATTACAACTAAGCAAAACGTAAATTGATTTTGGTTCGCTCTGCGTCTCGGTGTGTTTGAATAATTCACGTTGCGGCCATGCTGAGGATCAGGTTGTAACCATGACTATGCAAATAACTTGAAAGTTGATAGTCGAGGCAAATTGCAAACGACAATGGGAACGACACTCATCAGTGAATGCAAATAGTAGCTGTTAGTAGAGTGTATTCGCAATCAGCATGAAGCAGTTAATAAGCAGACAAAGCATCAAGTATTTTTGACAATTTTCAGCAATTGCCATGCAAATGTCTCTGCTGCAGACAAAGAGCAAAAGTTGCAGCTTGGATGGTCGGGGGGCGGAGGGGTGGGGCAAATCCCTTCAAGCCGCCGCTGTGTTATGGATAACTGGATGCCATGATACAAGCACTCGCAATCTCATGTAGTATTTGCAAATTCACTTTTCCATATGATTACACAAGAAAATACAGCCAACTATTGGCGCAGCACACTTTTCAGGGCGACTTTATTGTCGAGATTGCAGTGCGCTGGGGCCGAGAGGGGGAAGGGAATTGGCAGCAGCGCGGCGGCGGCGGAGAGGGGCAGCAATTCATGCAGAAAAGTTTACTCTGCTAGCACTGTGACTGTGACTGTGACTGCGATTCCTACTGTGCCTGCTGCGCATTGTTGTCGACGACGGAGGCGGAGGCGACTGCTCGTTATTTGCATTTGGCAGAGCCAAGACATCGGCATGTCCTGGCAGGATGTGCCTGCCAACGACACATAAACATCTAGAACACATAGAATAACGCTTAGGTGCAGTTGATTTCTTGCATTTGGCGACACTCTTGAAATCGCATTAGTTCCCTCCGCTCTCTCCCTCTCCCTCTCCCTCTCTCTCTCGCCCCTCGCATGATTCCTGTTGCTGTGTTATGCGTTTTGTAAGTGCAGCTGCAGTTGCAAGTTGTTGTTGCCAACTCTGCAAATTGATGGCTTAGCGGCCTGTCAGCGGCCCCCGCCTGGCATTTGATTGCACCGTTTTACATTTTACAGTGAGTGCGAGAAGTCAGCGCACGGTTAACATGACTTTGACTTTTCGCTGCTTATTTGGCAATGCTAAACAAGCTGCAGCCGAATGCCAATTGATTGCACGTTCCCTGGAATGGCAATTGCCAAAAAACACTGCAGCACCATTGACAGCTTGTTGGCTGCCACTGTTTGACACTGGCTGACAGTTGTTTGTGGCCACAGGGAACGGCCTGGGATTGGGATTTGACACGCTATGTGCATATTGGACACTTGGCAAAAGCAATTTTGTTGCAGTTTCCATTCTGGAATGTATGCGAAGCGTTTTATTTCCAACAGTTGCACTTTATGAGCATTTTTCTCGCACTCGATTGCTGCTGTTTTATATCTTCTGCTCCTCGATCGTAATCTCGGACTTTCTTGCCAACTTCTCCGCGAGCAACACTCGGAAATAAAGCGGTTTATGACGGGCCTCAGATTTCTCTATTTCACTTCAGTCTTTTGAGTTAGAAGCCACTCAATTTCCTCTTAGTGGTTGGCAAGTAGTTGAGTTAAATGTTGAAATTTAGGTAAAACTCAAGTTCCTGTATTCCACTTAAAGTCTTTACTTTTGCGCTTTCCCTTATGGGTTGGTTAGTGTTTCACTTAGATGCTAAAATTAAATTTAATTTAAAATTTATCTACTCCATTTGCATTATTTCAATTCAGTCTTTTAAGTTGTAAGCTATTTAAGTGTTGACATTCTAATGGTATACTTCAACTTTATACTTCCTTTAGTTAGTTAGTGCTTCATTTAAGTGCTAACATTTAGTTAAATCTAAAATTTCTCCATTCTACTTAAATATTTATAATGATGCGTCTAAACTTCTTCATTTTCCAATTTTCGTTGGTTTGAGTTTCAGTTAAATGCTAAAACTTAGATTTCTCTATTCTATTTGCACCAAATCTCTTGAGCTTATATAGTTAGTAGCTTTTTATAACTTAAGCTCTTCTTAAGCTCTTCATCTTAAGCTCTTAATTATTGGTTGATTGGATCTGAAATTTAATTAAGTCTAAAATCTCGCTATTCCACTTAAATGTTAATATTCTAATAATGCATATAAACTCTTCATGTTGCCAATATTGGTTGTCTAAAATTAAATTACAATTTTAATGGCAGTGATGCATTCAAACGATTTTATGGTTCCATTCTTGTTTGGCCAGTGTTTCTTTTCAAGTCTTCGTTGACAGCAAGTTTAACTAGCATTACTCATTATTCATTTTAATGGCTCTGTTTTATCCTCTTCGACAATTATAAGAGGCTGTTTGGAGTGTCCTACAAATACCACAATTTAGAAGATTTACTTATTAGTTAGTTTAATTCTTAAGTTTTGCTTACTAGCTATACCTGCAAATGTTTAATTGATCACATTTATAACCCTCCCGCCAATCGTCTCACTTGCAGGTCAAATCATGGAGCGCTGCGGCGTCTGCTCCGAGAAGGCCTACCTCTCACACTGCGCGCACTGCGAGAAGAAGATCTGCGAGGACTGCAAGAGCGCCCACATGGACATACTGCGTCGCGAGATCACCCGCTTCAACTCACAGGTAAGCGGCAAGTGCTAATCGTGGCCAACCGTGCGCTAATCCACAGTTGTTGCTCTGACAGATTCGTCGCAGTTTGCACCGGCTGCAGGACTCGCTGGCCATCATCGAGAAGAACACGCTGAGCCTGCAGACGAACGCGATCAGTGTGACGGAGGAGATCGACGAGATCTACAGACGCATCACGAAGGCCATCAAGGACAGATCGGATCAGCTGAAGGGCGAGATCGATCGTTATTTGGCCGTCGAGCTGCGCAACCTGCTGACGCTGAAGGAGAACCTCGACCTGGAGATCACCAACATCACGAGCAACTGCGACATCGTGGACAAGTACATGAACGAGACCGTCGAGTGGGACGACTGCGAGCTGATGGACACCAAGGAGATATTCCTGAAGACCGTCGAGTTCCTGCGCCACTTCGAGTACGAGAACAACGACTACAGTCGTCGCGTGCGCTTCCTCGTCTCCATCGATCCCAACCAGCTGGTCATGAACCTGACCACCTTCGGCGACCTCAACATTGCGCCGCACTCGACGCCCGGCGGCTCCGTCAGCAGCTCCCATCTTGCGCCGCCCAGCGCTCTCCAGCCGGGCCTGATGCGCTCCAAGAGCGACCACCGGCTGGCCACGCAGTTCCGCCAGCAGGAGGAGCGCGGCGGCTACAACGACGAGCCCGTGCTCGGCGGACGCAAGTTCGGCGAGCGGCCACAGCGCAGCGCCAACAACAACAACAGCGATCGCTACGGCGATCGCTACGGACGCTCCGAGTACGACTACGACAACGACTACGAGAACGAGCCGGCGAGTCGTGCCGGCAAATCGTCGCGATTCCGCTCGCGCTTCGTGCGCTCGCACCAGAACGAGGACTCGGACAGCGAGCAGCAGCAGCAGCAGCGCCAGCAGGAGATCGAGAAGCGCAAGGATCGCGTGCTCGACAGCGAGGACGTCTCCCGCGGCCAGCTGAGCGGCATCATACGCCTCAGCGACTGCTCGCGCGTCGTCCAGCGCCTGGCGGATATTGGCAAGGAGAAGAAGGAGAAGAAGTCGGATGCCGCAGTCGCGGCACAGGCTGCCGTGCAAGCTGCCATCCAAGCCCAGAAGGCGGCCATGCAGCGCCAGCAGCAGAAGAATCAACAGGCTGCCGCAGCCGCCGACGACGATGAGTTGGCGCGCCAGAAGCGCAAGACTGCCGGCTCCTCCGGGGCGGCAAGCTCAGCGGCAGCGGACTCCAGCAGCGAGCAGCGACCCAACACGGAGCGCGTGGCGGCGCTGAAGCGCGGCGGCCAGGGCGGCAGCGAGGAGAGCGACAACCAGCAGGCGGCGGCATCTCCAGTGCGTACTGCGGCGACGACAGCACGAGCCGAGGTAAGTGTGAGTGGGGCAAATGAAGAAGCAGAACAAGACGTCAACGACGACGACCACGACGACGAGGACAGTGACAGCGAGAGTGACAGTGGCAGCAGCGAGACTGAGAGCGAGACTGCAAGCGAGAGCGAGGCAGCGCAGCAGCCGCAGGTTGAAGAGCCGAAGCGACAGCCAGATTTGCTGACTGTGCCCACGGCGGGTGAGGACGAGGGCGACTCCTCGTCGGAGTATGAGTACATCGAGGTGACAGCCAGCGAGAGCGAGGAGAGCGACGAGCGGGTAGAGCGGGAGCCGCCAGTGATTAATGTGGTGCCGCCCGAGACGGAGACAGAAGCAGAAACAGAGACAGAGACAGGGGCAGAGCAGAAGGCGGCGGCTGAGCTCATTAGCGATAGTCGCAAGGCCGAGCCGGAGAGATCAGTTGAGGCAGCAGTCGTTGCTGAAGAGGACGAAGACGAGTACACTGAGGAGGAGTACGAGGTGACCGACGACGAGTCCGACTCTGACTCCGAGCACACAGCTGAGGGGGAGCCTCAGCGTGCTCCGCGTGAGGACGACGAGTAGAAGGATTAGTTTCAATCAGTAGTCAGTCAGTTAGTCAGTCAGTCGGTCGGTCGGTCGGGTAGTCAGCTTTTAGTCTGTAAGCTGCCACGTGTCACGCAGCTGCTGCACAGTATTCGGTCGTTCGTGTTACGTATACGCCATGTTTGCCAACTGTGTTTTTGTCCAACCAAAGTCTTCTTTATTTGTGTTCACCGTTCACACTTCCCCCCGCTCCGTAAGTCTGTAACGCACAAAAGCAACAAATTACTTACTGTTAACCGTTAACTATTTACCAATTTACCTGTTACCCTGTTACCCGTTACCTGTTCACCTGTTCACCTGTTCACCTTTATACCTTTTACCTCCTCTCTGCGCGCCCTAACAAATGTTTTGTTTTATGTGTACGTTAAGTTTCTCATTCGTTTATTTATTTGTTTCACGTTCCGTTTTCGTTCTTTTTTGTTGTCTTGTGAGCGCTTTTCATTTTATTTTAATGCTGTTTTGGGTCCAACCTTTTCAACAACAATAACAATAATACCAACCTAATCGACTAATGGCCCGAATGCACTCCGGCATAACCGAACTCTCACTACACTTGCAAAGCAACCAAATATAATATGAATGGTATCTACCCATTGTTGTTATTGTGTTGAAGCGCGTCGGCCCAAAGCAGGGACATCAGAAATTATGAATTGTACAAAATTTGTAGACATACTCGTAATCGTAAACATTTGAATCATCATAGTACTTTAACATCTATTACCTTGTCGTTTTATGCTTAGTTAGAGACTGCAAAAAGTTACAAATAAAACGAAATTTTATATGTGAAAACCATAAAAAAACAACAACGCAACCAACTGACTTGAAGATCAACTTCTATCTGTATCTATATCTCTCTCTCTTTTATTTCTTTGATTTCGCAAGTGGACAAACGATGTGGTAGTGATGTTAATTTGCTTAAACCTTACTAAATATCTCTATTCGATTTTGGCCAACACCAGAACCAGCTAAATAAACCGCCAAAAGCGCCAAGCGAAAGCCCGACTCGCATTTATCTTTGCCTCTTTTCCATTCTTTGTATGTGTATGTGTTTTTTTTTATATATATATCTTTTTTTGTTGTTTCATTGTCACAAATTTCTGATGTCCGCTGTATATATACACACATGTCTATTTGCTGTGCGTGCGCGTGTGTGTGTGGGAGTCGCCCCCCCCCGCACTCTCCCCCGTGCACCACATTGTTGGCCCTACACAAAGCGCAGCTCAATGGGAACATTTCAATCATGTCTGTCACCGTTGCTGCTTCCTGTCTGTGTGTGTGTGTGTGTGTGTGTGTGTGTTTGTGACGTATGCGCACTCGTTGCATATTTGTCTTGTTTTGTTATCAAGTATTTTTGGCGTTTTTCAATGTGCAGACTGCGCACAAAAAGGTCGCTCGATACCTTCCGGAAACATTGATAGCCAGCAATGCTTGCAACGCCAATTTGCTGGCAACATTCCCTCTCTATACTCGCCGCGGCCAACAGTTATATTTAGTGTTTAAAGAATGAGTTTGCTGAAATGTTTCGAGTCACTCTCGCGCTCGCTGGCGAAACGAAACAATAACTGCGGCCGGCGTTTAGCGGCGTGCGTCATATTCGTTCAGTGGCTGCAACTGACAACTGCCACGCTCCCCGCCCACACACACACACACACACGCGCACACACGCACACCTCGTTGTCCACTGCACGCGCATTCACGCATTCATCTATACGCATTTCGATTCGTTTCTCTCTACTTGCATTTCGTTACGTTTTGCTCGCTTGCCACCCAACAACAACAACAATGTCGACGAAAACAACAACAACAAACCACTAACAGGCTGACAGCGCCACAGACTCTGATGCAACTCCCACTCCTACCCAACAGTCCAAACCGGCCGTCTCCGCCCAGGTGGCAGCGGTGAAGAAGACCCAGCGCTCCGGCAGCAGCGACAGCAGCGCCTCCACCGAAAGCTCGGCCAGCTCCGCGGCCGCAGCAGCTGCCCAGGCTACGAGTGCAGCGCCCAGCAGCAGCGGCAGCAGCGCACAGCAGAAGGCGCCCAGCACAGCGCGGTACTCGACAACGCGCGAGACGACAGCGACGGCGACGCCCGAGAAGAAGCCCTTCGTCAGTCGCTTCCTGCCGCAGCACAGCACGCCGGCCAGCAGCACGAATGGCGCGGCCGACAAGATGAAGGCCGAGTCCGACTCGAGCACCGAGGAGGAGACCAGCTCCGAGTCGGAGTCCGAGTCGGAGGCGGAGAGCAAGCCCAAGACGAGCGCGGCGACCAGCAGCAGCAGCGCCGCAAAGTCGACGCCCAGCAGCGCAGCCAGCTCCACCACAGCGGCGGCAACGTCGTCGGGCAGCTCGTACCGCGACCGCTTGGAGGCGCGTCGTGCCTCGCGCGACGACACGGCGGCCACCTCGCGCAGCAGCTACGCCACGCCCAGCTCGACCAGCAGCAGCGGCTACGGCGGCAGCAGCAGCTCGACACGCACACGGCCCGTGCCTGCCCCGCATCACCTGAGCGAGAACGAGGATCGCTATGGCAGCGGCAGCGGCAGCAGCAGGTATTTCCATCCGAATTTCCAGATACGCAGTAATCTGACTGAATGTACTCAAGTTGCTGGCTAATCTGTGCATGCGAATTACGTTAACCATTTTGGTATTGAATTTAAAGTAGCATAATTATTAATTATCTATCACATATCTGGCAGCATGGGAGGGACGAGCATGGAATATAAATGAACTGTCATTTGCGGCAGTCTGCGGGGACTGCAGCTTGTTGCAGCTGTAATTGAAAATATTTAATTAAATGATAATATTTTATTGGCTGCCTAAGGGCATTAATCGCTCGTCTAGTTGATTTATTACAACGTGTTCGAGTTTGACTTTTAAAGACGGTATTTGTGCAATTTAAATCAAATGCCAGCTCAAATAGTGGTCGATTCGACGAGGGTATTTTCATGCTCGTAATTCCAATTGCTCGAATTGTTTTTTATTTGTTAATTGTCGCTTCACACGCATTAATCAATTTGCATTAATGCATCTAGAACAACAAAGCGCGCGCGATGCATTTAAATTGCAATTAGCAACGCACACGAAACTAACGCAAACAATTGCCATTAAATTGATATGAATAATGCGATTAATTGATTTCTATTTAGTGCTCAATATGCCGTTGCAGTTGCTGCTATTATGACTATTGTTGTTGTTAACATATGTATATGTACCTATGTTTTGTTTGTCATCTCTCTCTCTCTGCTGCAGCTTTGTTTTACTGCGTGACATTGGCATTAGCATCGCAGTGGCCATACTATTGCTCATACGCCTCGTGTGGCGTCTAATTGTCAAGTTCATAACCTTTACATAATCGTCGCCAGCGCAGCCTTCGCCTTCGCCTCAGCCACAGCCAGCTATAGGTAAACTTGCTCGTAGGCAGTTTCTCCCTCCCAACTCCCCTCAACCCTCCCCCCACGTTCCACACAATATATATACTTGTACTTGTATCTCACACTGTTTGCTGTATCTGTGTTCGTCTTTGCAGCGCACTGCCCCTTAGCATACCGTACATAAGCAGACCCTACCGGGCCCGCTACCGAAAGCGACTTGCGGATGTTACACGTCAAATTACATAATTACAAACTCGTAGATGCAGAGATGCCCCACACGCTCCCCTGTTTCCCTTGTTTTCTTCTTTTTTTTTAATTTTGAGTGATGTCTTCATAATTGTTGTGCCATTAAATGTGCAACTACTGCATTCACCAAATCGACTGTTTATTCAATTCTCCAGCCAGCCATTGTACCATACTTCAATCAGCCATTCATTAAAGCCATTCGAAAGTTAACTGGCAACTAACAAACACAGCAGCATTCACTTAACCCCAGGGTATGCAAATAGAATGATGGCGATTTCATTTTCACAAAGCAGCAAAATAGCTCAAGCCTACAGAAAGATTTTTAATTCTTAATTTGATTAAAATTAGCTTAGCACTTGGAGCTGACATTACATTGTTTCGTTGCGCTTCGCTTCGAGCACTTGAAATGAAAAGGAATTCATGCGGCTTTGTGTGGCAGGGATTTTTGCGTAGAAGCCAGCCGGATTCCTGCGAAAAGAAATATTCTTAAATTTCGTCATGTTGCAGCATTTTCGAGCTGCCAGCAAGGGGTTAAAGCCAAGCAGAGACAGGCAGAGTGCGAGGCGGCAACTTAACTAGAACTTGAAGTAAGTTGGCGCACATGCCGATGTGCTGTTGCTGTTGCTGTTGCTGTTGGCGAAGGCCAGAGATGATGGCGCTGCTGAAAGCACCACTCAGTGGCTGGAAGTAACTTCAATTCAATTCACAGCTGAGGCAGCAAACAGCAGCAGCACTTCACTGACCCTTCGAAGTTCGGGCAGCAGCAAAAGCCGAAGGGTCCTCTGTCTTTGTCTGTACTTTTGCCAATTCGGTGCGACGAGTAGAGCATTGAAACCTTTCGGTCAGTTCTGGTTCTGGGTGCGAATTGATCGGTAATATAATTAAAACTTGCTGCCATCAAGAAGTGTCCCGTTGTTGCGCCACCAATTGTTCAGACATAATGGCGTCGATTTGCCATTGTTTTACGCTTTAAGCGACATTCCCGACATAACAATAAAATATGCTCGAGTGAGCTTATATATACAAATATATATATATATATATTGTGTGTGCTTGTAATACGAGTATGTGAGGAATTTGGTTTCGCAGCTTGCCCGCATTTCACGGTTTTTTTCCCCTCATTGATTGCATGCCACTGAATGCTGCAGCAGCAGTTTTGTGTATTTTTTTGTGTTATTTGTTAAGTTGTAAACAAGTGCGAAGCAATTAACCAACTCAAACATACCACGAGAATCAGTTGTTTCGCATCCATTTCACCAACTCGCCATTTCACCGTTTTTTGCGCCTCTTCGCTTCATTGTTTTGGCCGCGCTGCAAGGGCATATTGAATGTAATCGATGAGCAATGCAGAAAGCAAAAGAACAAAAACAAAAACAAAAAGAAAAAAACGATGAGCAGAGAATCAACAAAAAGCCATTGCTTACTTTTATGCGCTGTCACAGAGAGGAAGCGCGTCACAGCTGCTGCCGCAAAAGCATTTAAGCCACAGCCTCGATATAATACTCAACTAATGAGCTTTTTTGTGTGCTCTTTTTTACAGTGTTTTTGAGTAGCATTAAATATGATAAGTGTCTCCTTTTGTTGTTGCTTTCCTTGTAGTACTTGCACTCGTAGTTGCTCACCGTGTAATTTCTGTGTTGCTTTTGCCGAAACTACCAAACTACCAAACTACCACACTACCTTGTACCTTGTACCTTGTGTCTTGTACCTATCCACCTACTTAGCTATCCACACTCCTATCCTGCTGCCATCCAGCTGTGCCAATTGGCGACATAATTTCTCGTACTTAACTTTCTTGCTACTTTTGTGTAACTTTTCGATAATGCGAAATGTGAATTTAATTAGAAAGTTTTGCGAGCGCATTGTTGGTTTTTTATTTCGTTTGTATTTTAATTGAATTTGGTTGCCTGATAAATGAGCCGAAAAGCAAGAGCAAGAGAGAACAAGGGTTGTAGCAGCGTAGTAGCAGTAGCTGCCTAGACTCCGACATCGACGTCGACTGCAACTCGTACTCAGCCGCTTTCAACTTGAACTGCGACCCGAACTTGAACTCGTTACACGGATTTAAGCTAGTTAAAAGTTAGTTCATTAAGCGGTCGCGGATTTGTCGAAGTGCGAGGGGCTTGCAAACTTTTGAGCCAGGTGCGAGGCGACACTGAACACCGCACACCGAACACCGAACACCAAACACCGCACACCGAACACTCCACACTGAACACGCCACACACTGGCAGCAAGGCAACAAGGCAGGCACAACAATGCAAATACAACAAGGGCAACAACAAAATAGAGAACTGTACAAGCAAATAGAAACCAAAAACGAATCAACAACAAACAACATTTTTCTAGCTACACAAGCCGCTTCCTAAACAAAAGCAAGAGCAGCGCCATTGTGGCGCAACCCTCGCTCTCCACGCCCACCGCCTCCTTCGATGAGGACGCCAATGGCACCGGCGACGACTCGGACAGCCGCTACGGCACGGGACGCTCCCGTTACCTGGCCATGAAGGAGCGTCGCACTCGACTAGCGCGCAGTCGCTCCTCCCATCAGTTCGGCAACGACGACGACGATCTGGATGAGCCCGTGTCCCCCACCACCGTCTCGCCATCCGCTTACTTGGCCTCAAGGTGCGCAGAGTAACCACAACCAAAAAACAAAAACAAAATCAAATCGAATCCAATTCCACATCGAAATCTGAGAAAACTGATTGCAAAAGAAATCCCGAACCAAAATTCAAAGTTGTATATAGGCTGCTATCGGTTGTACATATATTATATATATCTTAAGTATCTGTGTCTGTATCTGGGCGCTTTCATTGTGCGTGTGCTCGTCCTTGTCCCCGCCTATCGCCCCTGCCACGCCCCGCCACGCCCTGCCCACTCTCTCTCTGTCTCTGTCTCGCTCGATAGTCACGAGCGATTTGTTGTCACATTTTTTTACGAGTTTTATTTTATAATTTTTAACGAGTTTCTCTGCGTGCTGGTCCCACACGTTTCTCCGTTCTCGTTCTCGTTTATGTTGCACTCTACACACACACACACACACACACACACACACACACACTAATTCCAAGTTATGATTATAATTTTGATTTCGTTTTGAGTTGTCTTCAGTTTGTAAATTTTTGATTTTTTATGTGGAATACCAAAGAATAAACAGAACAAATTGTTACTTAGCGCGTTACAAATTAACCGAAATTAACTGGCACAAGCCACATTCGTGCAGTTCTCGGACTGCGTCTCTCTCTCTTCGCCCACTCTCTCTGTACAAATCTCATGCAGTCTCACGACAGCTCCATCTCATTCACGCAGTTCCATCTCAGTCAACGTTGCAGTAGTGCGCGCCTCATGCCTCATCGATCAGCCGACACTCCATTCGAAAGCACCCGACCACACTCTCCAGCGAGCACGCTGCGTGCTCGGCCTGCTGTGATTCCGAAAGAATGCAGCAAGCCGAGCTGCTGATGTGCTCCAGCTAATCCTGCGCTTGTGTCTTGCAGGTACAGCGGCTATGGCGGCAGTGACTTGTCGCGCAGCCGCTCGACGCACGCGCTCAAGTCGCGCGACAACTCGCCGATCACGGACCGCAGCGTGGGAACGTCGCGCAGCGGCCTGACCAGCAGCGCCACGGACAGCAAGGACGGCGAGGCGCTGAGCTCGTGGGCGCGCTACCTCAAGAGCAAGTACGGCAACAAGAGCGCCAAGGATGCGCCGAGCAGCAGCAGCAGCAGCGCACGCGACAGCCACGCCTCTGGCTCGACGGGCGCCGGCAGCAGCCGGAGCACGGCCAGCGATGTGTCGCGCCGCCTCAGCCTGGGCCTGCCGTTGCGACAGGCCAACGAGCTGGCCTCGTCTGATGATGACGGGTCAAAAAACGGGCAAGGCTCCCCTACGTCCCCTACGGTAGCAGCAGCAGCAGCCGGTATAACCGGAGTGGCAGGTACTATCCCTAAGCAGGTGTACCTCCGCAAGCGCCAGCAGCTGTTCCAATTGGGGGGCCGGGGGAGCGAGCCCGGATCCTTTACGTGGCCGCGCGGCCTAGCCGTCGGCCCCGACAATAGCATCGTCGTCGCCGACTCCAGCAACCATCGCGTCCAGGTCTTCGACTCCAACGGCATCTTCGTCAAGGAGTTCGGCGAGTACGGCAACGGCGAGGGCGAGTTCGATTGCCTCGCCGGCGTGGCCGTCAATCGCATTGGCCAGTACATCATAGCCGATAGGTGAGTCCAACTCCAGTCAGCCAGTCAGTCAGTCGACTGTTCGACTGCTCAGCTGCATTTTAATTAAGTCGGAACAATAGTCCGTGATTAATTCTCGGACTTAGCCGGCGTGCTTTTGGGGGGACCCAGCTGCATGTGGCTGGTCTGGAGCTCGTGTCGTGGACCGAGTCCGAGGCCGCGTCCGGGTCCTGGTAATTGGCACGGCTAAGCGCATAATAGCCGCGTTAATGAGAAACATGTGCGCTGCGTCTCCTGTTCCAGTTCCAGCCACTGCTCGCAGTTTAAGCCTCATGTTCACAGCTAACCTTTTTTTGTTGCTTTGTTTATTCCCAGCTTTTTTTGTTTTTTGTTTTTTGTTTTTTTGTTTTTCGTATACTCTCACATACGTGTAGTATCTGGGCAGCCAATCTTCATGCTTCATCCGGGCTGTCATTGTCTGACGAAAAATCTCGTTAAGCACCATCGTTGTGCACGGCTCGGCTCATTGTGTGCCTCAACTTTGATTTTGCACGTTAAGCGGCTTAGCCTAAGCCCAACACCCCAACAGCCAAAACCAGCATACGAAATGCGTCACAGTCTGTCGTCCTTTCCCCCGCCCTTTCCCACACACACTCCCACCCACCCACACACACACACCTAAAGTTCCGGCGTAGTAATGAGCTCGACTACGGCCATTTTGTAATTAATGACAGTCAGAAGAGTTTTCACATTTTGTTGCTCAGCCAACTCTATTAAAGTAACGTCTTTTAGATAGCGTGTCAAGGATTTAAAGTCTGCCAAAACATTATGCGATTTCCAGCTGATTTAAATTGTCTTTGCGAAAACTTCTGTGACACTCGCAAAACAACTTTTAATTGAGATAACGAAATTCTTTCTGCCACCAATTCAAATGTTTAGTAAATCACAAGATTTGCAGTTTTAAATTAATAGTAAATTATTGCTTGACTTAGAAACTTAATATTGAGGTAGAGCAACATTCATTGTTCATTAAGCGATTTCCAGTTGACTTTAATTGCTTTGCAAAAACTTCGGAGAATTTAAATGACACTGGCAAAATAGCTTTTAATTAAGAATTGAAATTTATTCCGCTATCCGAACAAATATTTAGTAAATCATAAGATTTGCAGCATATTACTAGAACTATTTAACTAGGTTTAAGTACTAAAAATTGAGTTACCAAAAATTAATGTTGCTGTTGTGCGCTCATTGTCCAGCTTAAACATTCATATTTAACATGATTTAAAGTGTCTATACAAAGTGTCTGTGAAATGTTAAATGATATTGGCAAAGCTACAGCATTTAATTTGCTCTTAATTTAATTCTGCTACCAGTTCAAATGTTATTGTTATTAGTTACAAGCCGTGAAATTTGCGTCACAGCAATATTCATTGTCCATTTTAAGCATTGATGATTAACATGATTTAAATTGTTCTGGCGAGACCGACAACTCTTCATTAACAAACGAAATATATTCCGCCACCAGTTCATATATTTAGTACATCAAAATATTTTAAATTAATTGAAAATTATTGCTAGATTTAAAAACTGAAATTTGAGGTAGAGCCACTTTCATTTTCTAGCTTAAACATACATGATTAACATGATGATAAATGATATTGGCAAACTACTGCAGTTCAACTTATGCTACCAGTTAAAACATTTAGTAAATCTAAAGATAGGCAGTGTTAAATAAGTATAATTAATTACTAGAATTAACACTGAAAATTGAGGCACAGCAACATTCATTGTCCAGCTTAAACATTCGTTCCAAGATTACTAGCTGCAATTTGCTTAAACTAGAAGCAACCAGATCCCTTTACTCAGATTTCTGCACTGTTGCTGAGTGTCTCAACTGGCTGCTAGCTGTAATTTAATCAAGAGCTTCTGCGAAGGCGAACTTGGCAAGCACATTAAGCAGCATATTTAATGGTATTTATTTAAAAAGGGGACTGCGACGCTTTAAATGCGAAGTTCTGTCGCTGTTTGCGATTATGTGTGTATTGAGTTTGAAGTTTGCATTATGTTGTCACATGGCGTTTGCACGGGCTGCCTCTCAACTGTCTACTGTGTTGCAGATACAATCATCGCATACAAGTGCTCGATCCACAAGGACGCTTCCTGCGCGCCTTCGGTTCGCAGGGCACCGCAGATGGCAAATTCAATTATCCTTGGGGCGTAACAACCGATGCACTCGGCTTCATTTACGTTTGCGATAAGGAGAACCACAGAGTGCAGGTAATGGCTGCTTCTTTCCATTTGCATGCAAATATTTATAATCATCAGCAGCAGCAGCTCCAGCAGCAGTCTGAGGCTCAGCAGAGGACTAGGGTGTCTTGCCCAATTTGTCACACTTGAACTACGGCAGGCAGAGGGCAACCTCAGACTGCGCGCTTCAGCCTCCGACACGCCCTCCATGAGCCGGCGCAATTTTCATGCGCTTAACTGCAATATACATGCAGTTGTGGATACACACAGCACACTGATGGACTCTGGGTTGAGCTTTGTGTGGCACTGTGGAGCGTGGATTGACTCGACTGCGAGCTGGACTTGCTTGCCCTGCTACTGCTGCTGCTGCTGCTTCTGTTGCAAAAGTTGTTTTGCATTTCAATTGCCACAAAAAAAAACTTATGAATACGTTTCTTTTCGTTGCACGCTGTTGCTGTTGCTGTTGCTCTTGGTGTGGTGGTCAGGTTTTCCAATCCGATGGTTCCTTCGTTGGTAAATTCGGTTCCTGCGGCCGTGGCGAGGGCCAGCTTGAGCATCCGCATTACATAGCCGTGTCGAATACGAATCGTGTTATTGTTTCCGATTCGAATAACCACAGAATTCAGGTAAGCTGTCAGTTCACATGAGCATTTTTAATTAAAATATGCTCCAGATTTTCCTCTCTCTCTCTCTGTCTCTGTCTCCTCTGACGCCCATCCAATTATGTGAAATTACTTTAACCGCCTTTTGCTTAACACAGATATTCGACGTTAATGGCAAGGTGCTGTCCACAGTGGGCGGCGAGGGCTCCGACGACGGACAATTCAAGTTTCCACGGTGAGAGCTTCGAGTTACACGGTTTTAAATCGCTTTTAACAACTACGACCTCGTTGTCGTTGTCTGCTTACAGTGGCGTCGCTGTGGATGATCAGGGCTACATATTTGTGGCCGACTCGGGCAACAATCGCATACAGATCTTCAATCCGGATGGCAGTTTTCTGAAGACCTTCGGCTCGTGGGGCTCCGGCGACTCGGAGTTCAAAGGACTCGAGGGCGTGGCCATCATGTCGAACGGCAATATTTTGGTATGCGATCGCGAGAATCACCGTGTGCAGGTATTCTAGGCCACGCCCACGCCCACGCCCACACCCAGTGCATTACTTGATTTATTTTCTATGATTTGTAATTATAATTTGACTACAATTTTTAATTTGAGTTTCCTGAAGAAAGTGAGTGCGAACTAATTGAATGTCGACATTTCTAGGCCTAGAAAGCAATCAATCATTTAAGTAGCCAGCTCGGAAAAAGCAAAAAACAAAAAAAAAAAATCGAAAAACTTGTTAAAACGAAAGAGAAGAAGAAAGGAAACTGCAATATATAAATGTATACTATACGTACACACATAAATATTTATTGAATAAAAAAAGCAAAGCGAAAACTCGTCAGAGTTGGAGTGAAAGAGCACTTGGTCCAATCATTTAGCACACATAATGAATTCACTGCAGTCAGCTTGGCCTAATTGAGATTTATTTGCTGGGCTGCTCCACCCCCCACCCCTTACCCCCCCAGCAAATTTCCACAGAGCAAATTTGCTGCCCGGCTGCCTGCCACTTTATTAAATTAAGATGTTTTCGGCTGCAAAATGAAAGTTTTTGGTACGTTCCACATAAACTATATGGTTTAGCAGCTGTGTGTGAGCACAACATCACTGGAGCCAACAACGACAACAACAACAACAAGAACTCGACAACAACAAGCACTGAAAGCAGCTGCAGATTTATGTGTAATCGCATAAATTTGTTTGCCAGCAAATGTTGAGCATACGCCACGTAGTGCCAGAACAAATACCAAAAAATGCCGCTGGGAGCAACTCGCACCATTGATACACTTTCGAGCCAATCAAGTGATTGCTCTAATTACAAAAATATTCTAAATTGACAACCCAAAAAGATAAATTTAAATTAAAGATAGTTATGAATATGAAGTTAAAGTGCATGACATATAAAAAGTGCATATAAATTTTGTCTCAATTCGCACAACTTTGGCGCAGTGGATTAACAACTTGCTGCTGAAGCTATAATATCCCTGGCAGAGTGAAACAAAACGACAACGATTGCCACATAGACTAAGACGCACACACACACACACATTTGCTGGCTCATACAAATAACACAAAATGTTGCCAATGTAAGTGAGTTTTATGTGATTAAAATGCATGTGAGTGCGTGAATGAATGAATGTTGAGTGCTGCGTTCAGTGTACAAGTTTATGGCCCACCTACTGCTTCCCATCGCCGCTTACATTCACTTGACTCGACGCATCGACGCCTGATTACGTAATAAAGTTCGTTGATTTGCAAGCGGCGCAATTAACCTTTGATTGGCAGCAGTTGAGGCCCACAAATTACAGGCCCACTGTCTTTTGAGATTAAGCTGCTCTCGCACATGCAGTTGGTTATCTAATTGAATCAAATGCGCGTATTTTGCATGTCACGCAACGGCCACGCCTCTCAATTAGCACATTAAGAGCGAGAGGCGTGGAAGGCCGCACATGGAATGCAACAATTTAATCAACTTGGCGAATTAAAAAGAACCCACACAGAGAGCGAGAAAGAGAGACGGGGTTCAATGGAAAGTTGTGCAAAATTAAAGCGCACAATTTGCCAAAGTGCCGTCGCTTTCATTTTTTATTCGCCGCTTTTTCCATCATCTTTTTTTTTTCTTGTTGGGCTGCCTTTTTATTTTTATGGGCTGCACATGCGAGTTGTGGGCGTGGCTGAAGTGAAATAAAAGCAGCTACAAGTTGCGCTCTCACTCCACAGCGCAGCTCCATAAATTACAGTTTTTTGCAGACCTCCCCCTCCCCACCGGAGCCTTTTAGATGTCTAGCGACTTCAGCGACCACAACAACAACAACGACAACAACAACAACAACAGGAGCAACTCAAACAACTGAACACGATTCGATTTTTTTATGAGTTGTAATTTTTATTTGCCATATTTGCATGTATCACGTGCGACGTTGCGAATTTCATTTAAATTAACTACAGCAAGCGGGGGGCGGGAGGCGTGGCGTGGCGTGGCGTTTAATTGGAACACGTTCCGCATCAACAGTAACAACAAACGTTTGCGCTTGTTGTTGTTTTATGACCTCACAATTTGCCAGCCAAATTGCAAGTGATAAAAAATTATAAAACATTGTGAACTGCGCTTAAAAGTATGCTACACAAACTTACGCTGCCCCACTGCGTGCTCGTTCCAAGGGGGTGGGGAGGGGGTCACATCTGGTGTTGGGCAGCAATCTAAGCAGTGGCAAGTTTAATCTTTTTACAGCCGCCGTCAAAGTGCCGTAACTTTTGATTTTCATCGTTTGCCGCTTCGATTTTCATTTGTTTGCACAAAACGCTCTGCACTTGCAACTGCCACAAGTGCGCACACACACAAACACACACACATACAAACACGCGCGCAAACACACTCAGTTGGACCCTAACACACACATCGTCTCGCAGTTTCACTTTGGCCTTGCTTGTTTGCGCTTTCAATAAACGCACGAAATCAATCCGTGCCCCATCTGACTGTGTGCCGCAGTCGCTGCCCCAGCTGACCTCCTGCCCATCTACCATTCACCCCCCCCCCCCCCCCAAAAAAAAGGGAAAAGAACAGAACTGAAATCTTACCCTCAACTCGCAACTGACCCCCCGGTGCAATTTTGATGTGCGTTCGATTTCGCTGCGCTTGTTTCTGAGCGTTTTATGAGCTGGTAAAACTTTATGTTGCAAGCGTCCCCCGCCTGCACTCCTCAGACACAGTGAATTTCCCCAGTGCGCTTTAAGCGCAAAGTTGCATAAAAGCAAAATTGTTGAAGTGCGCGCTCGAGTTTTCGCATTTGTTGGCCCATTTTTGGCAGCTGCCACAACTTGCCTTTGCTAGCAACTTGGCTGACAGGTAAGCAAAGCTGTGAACTTCGGGTGCCGCAATTACCGAACAACTGCCTCCAAATTAGTTACACACCTTTGTCAGTGCCTGACTCTGCGACTGTATCTGTGTTGTTTGCCGTTTCGATTTCGCTCTCGTTTGGGTTTTAATTCCTCTAAGCGCTGCGCTGGCCCAGCTGTGTGGCGAACCCTTTTTGCTTATTACTTTTATGTTGCTGCAGCGCTTCAGTTGCTTCCTTGCTGCTTTTATTTCCATTTTTCCACTCAGCGCACAATAAAACACCGTCTGAGCCTGGCCAGCGCTCGGCGTTGCCCGATTCTATGGTCAGAAGCAACAGCTGGCAGAGTCACCTTTTTTTTTATATATATATACTTGTATACTTTTGCTGTATTTTCGGTGTGTGGCAGTTAAGTGTAAAAAATGCTTAATGCCTTCGACAGCCGCACTCTCCAAATAAACAAGCTTTGGGGTCAACTGCTGCACAAAGAGCGCTGGAGAGGGGCTGAAGTTGTGTGAGATGGACGAAAAAAAAAAAGGTAAAGCCACTCAGTTTCAATCAAAAATTACGCGCCAACGCAAAAAGAAAAAGTCAATTCCGAAAAACCGATCAAATTGGTCTGGATTTGTTCTATTTGCAATACTTTAACTTACAGCTGGGCATATGAATGTTTCTCGCTAGCCCCGCTGCAACTTGAACAGAGTTTCGCAAATTGAATGTCTGCAATTAATTGCAGCTGAGTGCATTTATTTTAACTGCCACAATAAATGCAGTTATTTAATGCCGCTGCAAGAGCATCAGTTGAGTTGATGACTTCTTCTGCTCCTTGCAGCTGGAATTTTTCTATTATTGTTGCCGTTGTCGTTGTCGTTGTGAGCTGCCCAGTCAGTTGGCTGGGAATGTGGAAAATGCGACCTAATACTCACATGGCGAATGCTCAGCCACAAGTGTAGGCAGCATTAACCTTTGCTGTGTGTGTGTGTGTGTGTGAGGGGGGAGGGAGGTGAGCTGGAGCCATCTCTGGAGTTCCATTGGGTTTCCGTTTCCGTTTTGCTGCTCGCCCGTTGCACTTGGCGGTACGTTTAATACCACTTCAGTGACTTTTTATGGGCCCATACATATGTGGGCCTCTTCGGCATGTGTGTGGGGCGGGTGGGCGTGGCACTTCACTTGCTGTTTTTGTGTTCATTTGGACTTAGCCTTGCCATTTGTCTGCTACTGCTGCTGCTGCTGCTGCTGCCTGTGCTTGTGTTTTTGTTTAGTTTTTGCAACGTGTCAGACATTTTTATATGCAGACCGCGCAGCAGCGAGAACAACGAGAACAACGAGAGCAACAAGAACAACACGAACAACTTTTCAGTTTTATTATTTCCATTCGCCAGGCAGCTTTTGTTTTCATTGCTGGCGGCGTCATGAAAACATTTGCGACAGCATCTGCATGCATTTAAATAAATATTTTAATAAATAAAATGGTCAGCTCAAGTCGTGGCCACAGCTGTGCAATTTGCCAGCAGCCAACCATCCTGTCATCCTCCAGGGGTCGTCGTCACTCAGCAGCAGCAGCAACAACAACAACAACACCCAGCATCGACTGAGTGACCTTTTCAATGGCTTTAAGTGGCGAGCAAGCGGATGTGCAATCGCACACTAGAGCAGACACATGCAAGTTGACTCCAGCTCTGCCCTCGCTTTAATTTCAATAAAAATCGAATGCTCAGCTACTTTGCAACCTTGTCCAGTCGAGGCAGGCGAGGCGGGGGATTGCGAATTGCCGTTTGTGTTTTCGATTTTTGCCAAGCACCAAAAAATGCTGAATTATAAACCAAATTTCGAGCTGCTGCAGTTAACATACAATGGACAGCAGCAGCTCGAGCAAGAAATGTTTTCCGAGCTTGGCCACGGTCAACAGATGGAACTTCTGCTCCTCTTACCTGCACTGCTCTCTTTCCGCCTCGCTCCCTCTCCCAAGGGGCGGCAACTGTGTGAAACCTGTGTAAATACAACTGCAATAGATAATACTGTTGCCTCTTGAGAGCTTGTGTGTGTCCCCCTCTCTCTCTCTCTCTCTCTCTCTCTCTCTGTTTGTGTGTGCCAGGTTGCACGTGCAACTTACAATGGGTTCTCAACGCTCAGAGTCACCTTCAGTTGCAGCATAAAGGAGGGGTGCATTGTGAAGTACTTTTTAGTTTGCGTAAATCAAAGTGAGGGAAAATTAAACTTCAAACTAAAAGCTGCTTACAGTTTCGAGCATTAAATGGATTTTGACAAATTGTGGGTGCGAGTGTCTGCTCTTCGAATTAGAGATGCGCACTGAGTCGAGACGATGCTCTGACTGAGAGCATAATTGGCACCGAAATGGCTATAAATAGATTGGCATGTTTCACTTCTTTGTTTTCGTTTCATTTTGTTTCTTAAAATCATTATACTACTGCAATTACTTTTGAACGCTTAAATGACTCGACACATTAATTTTGTTATAATTACTTGGTTATCTATTATAGATCTATTTAAAATCATTACTACAACAATTTGTTTTAATGGAATAAATGACTTTAACAATTTAGTGAACTTTAATGATAGCACATTTCTTTCTATTTTAGAACTAGTTTTTCGTTCAATTTGCCTATTGAAATCATTGCTACTATAATTTGTTCTGAAGACTTAAATGGCTGTCAAAATTAAATGAATCTTATTAAGAGCTCAGTGCTTTCTATTATAGATATCTATTTTCATTGAATTTGTTTGTTAAAATTCAATGAATTTTATTAAGAGCATATTAACTTTATTATAAATCTCTCTTTTCGTTTAATTTACTTATAAAAATCATTGTAACCAACATTATTTTTGAAGTCCTGAACAACTCAAAATGAAATGAATTTTATAATAAGCACATTGCTTTCTATTAAAGATCTCTGCTTTCGTTCAATTAATTTGACTTCAATAACTGTAAAAATTGATTGCTTTCATTTATAGATTTCTGCTTTCGTTCAATTTGAAACTATTACTACTACAATTAGTTTTGAAAGTTTCAACTATTCAACGAATTGAGAATATTGCCTTTTAAAGACTTGAATGACTGCAAAAATTCAAGTTAATTTTATTACAACTTCAGTTATTTTGGAAAGTTTAAATGGCTGTCAAAATGCAATTAATTTTAGCATAATCATTGTCTATTTACTATTTATTTACAATTTTCGACAAATCTCTTAACAACACATTAAACACGTTTTCCATTCGCATTTTATAACACACAATTTGGCCAGTAATTTGTAGTTTTTCTTTGATTTGCAAATTCAGTAGTTTTCAATTCAGTCCAAATTCTTTTCGTTCATTAAAAGTTTATTTCGAACTGCCACTAGACAAGCTGAATGCAACATTTTGTAGCTGACTACAACTGTTGCACTTTTATTTGCGCCATTTAATTACTCACGCTGCATTCTATGATTGCGATTTATCACGAGCTCAATAAAACAGTTGCTAGTTTGCTTTGCAGCTGCAATCTCTTTTCACTCGTACCTTGTCAGTTACTTTGGCTGCCTGGCTCGTTGCTGGCGTTCAATTGATTGTCTGCACCATGGCTTTCGTAACGCCCCCATCATTATAATTGCATCTACTCGTTCAGTGCTGTATGCGCCCCTCGCCGTGGGCAAATGGCTGAATGGTCTCATCTCTGGCTGAAAGGCTGCTGCTGCTGCTGCTCGCTTGCTGAAGTTGCAACTGAAGCTGCGCTGCAATTACGTAAGGCCGGCGCAATGGCGCTGCTGTTGGTTTGGCCAGCATTAAGCAATTATATTGATTGTTTCTGACTGCGGACGGCAGTGCAATGTGGATGCAATGAGCTTACGTATGCCTGCTGAGTGTGTTCGTAGTTGCTGAAATGAGCTCTTAACACTGCGAAAGTCGCTTCACTACGTCACCTCGCAGCAGGAGCAATGCGGCTGTTGTTGCTGTTCTTGTTGTTGTCGTTGTTGCTGCTGGCAAATTAACATTTATCATGCGCCACGTGAAACCCATTTATCACACAACCGGTTGGCCGCCTTTGCACAAAAACAAAGAAATGCCCTGGCCATTTATACGACTTGAATTCGGATGTGGATGCGGATACGACAACGACAACGACAACGACAACGAAGGCGATTCAAATTCAGATTTGCAGACGTATTGGTATTTGTTTGTGCTGCCGCGATTCATCAAATCGAGCCACGCTCCCCCCGTAATGCTTGTGTTAATAAAAGCCAGATGGACAGATAGATATCAGCAGACGGCTGGGGAAGCGGCTACGCAACAGGAAGACAACAACGAAATTACCACACACAAATCTCAACGCATTGACCTTGGCCAGGAGTCGCAGTCGTTGGCACAACATGCCGGCTACGTTATGCTGTCCTTTGCTGCGCCTTGTCGTGTCCTGTCTTGTCTTGTCCGCCGTCCATGGGGTTTATTTCGAGCATTTGATTTATATTTAAATGCCTATTGAGGTCAAGTCGTGTTCATAACTCTTTGTATCGACGCACCCGCTGCCACCCGCCATTTATCATAGCCCGTCCTGGGCAGCGCGCTCAGAGCCCAGGGCCCAGGGCCCAGATCCTGGCTGCGTGTTAAATTGAAATTCCCCTTTGTGGGCGCTGCTTGAGAGCGATTTCACGCCGCAGGCGCCTTTGCTTAATAAAATCAATGTGAAGGCTCGCATAAATGCGAGTATATAAGTATGTCCATAAGACAGCTCGCCCTCTCTCCCTCTCTCTTACTGTTTTTCTTTCTGTCTGCGTCTCGTTTTCTTGCTGCAGAAGCGCTTTAGCCATAGACAATCCTTTCGAGCTGCGGCCGCATGTTAATCATGTTTCTGGCAACGTTATTTATTGCCTTTGTAAAACGAATTTACGTTAAGGTAGCAAACTTTGCTCTCTCTCTCGCTCTCTCCTTCGCCTTACTTTGTGCGTCAGCTCACGTGCGAGCTTATTGAAAGGATGCTCATAGTTGTCGCTGAAGGTGGCATCTATTACAGATTTATGGGCAACTTTGACACCAGACCTGGCTGCTGCCGACTGCCTCTGATTCGCTCTGATTCTGCTTGTTGCAATTTGTATGCAAAGCGAGCTATTATCGTTGCATGCTTGCAACTTCTGCTTGCATCTATACCACACACATGACCACATAAAGAGCGCATTTAAATTTATAGAAAAATGTTTTAAAATGCAAATGGCCAGGCGAACAATTGGAGCAGACATTGTGCTGGCCAAGCGACTAGCAACTAGCGACTGCGATTAGCCACACGAAATGTGCATAAAGAATTTAGCGCACGGTGTCGCGGTGCAACAAAGTGTGTGCCACATTAGCTGGCACTGCAACTGTACTCGTAACCACATAGCCCGGCGATTAGTGCGATCACGCCAGCACTTGACTTGGCTCGTTGCTAATTCCAAATGTGCCACGACACACTCTCTTGCTGCTTGCCACAAAGCCTTGGACGTCCGAATGCGCGCCGGCCTTTCCGGTTCATGTTACGCGGCGGCAACGACTGTTGCATGTTCCAGCTGAAAATTGATATTAAATGCTTTGGCATAAAAACATAAAATGATTTCGTTACCGCGTCGCTCCGCTCACGTGCCGTGCATAATGAAGGTATTTCAGCCCCAGCTCTGTATCCATTTCGGGGGCGACTCTGATATATGCAGTGCCATTTGTTAGGCCTGCTGATTGTGCAAGAAATCCAACACTTGGCCACACTTGGCCAGGGGTTACTGCCAGCTTGAGCCCTCGCCTCACCTCCCACACTCGAGCCGAGTCGAGTCGAGTCGAGTTGAGTGTAGTCTGACCTGCCCGATTGGTCAGCCGCTGCAAATTAATTTGGGATTTTGCGTCTATTTGTTTGCCACACACACACACACACAGACGCGCACACACATGATACATGTCTGCCCCCCGCTCTGCCGCTCTGCCGCTCTGCCGCTCTGCCGCTCGCCGGCATTCATCACAATCACACGGCCCTGGCTCGGCCGCTTGCAGATAAAATTTATGTGTCCTGGCGGGCCGCATGCAGCCGTGGGCCGTGGCCACTGCCTGCTGTCTGGACACGGTCGTGGACTGGCACGTGGACATTTCAAATGCTGCCAAAGCTCAACTGACATTTGATATATTGGGCCAGGGACACGATGGAGCGCTTCGTATTTTCGGGCTCCTCTTTCGCCAGTTTGCAACATGCGAATTCGTTTTGTAACCGTAGCCCGCTCACCCCCTCTCCCGCTCTGCTTTGCATGTGTAATTGCTGTGCTGAGAGCTCGGTAAGTGGAGCTGTAAGAACCGTGTTTGCCGCTGTTATTTAATTGATGACTGCCAACTGTCAAGTGCTGGGGTCATTGCGGCCAGTCGAGGCTGTCTTTAAATTCATGCGGATTATTAAGCGCAACGCTTAGCAGCGATATGCCGCCGTCTGCTGGGGTAGAGGAGCGACCATTAGTCACATCGTATCTCACACTTAATGGAGTCGAGGCGAATAGACGCGTTGCTGGCCGGGCCGGGAACATGTTGCCAAGTATAAAGAGATAACTGCAACGAGCAGCGAGGGCACACAAAAGTGACGCCAACTCGGAACGTGCCAAAAATTAACAAGCGCGTCTGGACAAGACACAGATACACAAGCCAAGGACGGACGGCAAGAGCAGCAAACAGCAAACAGTCAACGACGAACGGCCAGCAGCTGGGGCAGGAAATGGCAAAACAGATGGCGGGGCAAGAGCTAGGGGGGAGCTGGGCTAACTATCATAGGCGAGTGTCAAAGCATTTAGCATGCGCTGAATTTTAATTTCACACTTTGCACTGCAATCAAAAGGAATTAAGGCAACAGCACGAGCCGCGCTCCGAACACGCCCCGTTCTCACTCATTTCGGGGCCGAGGTGTCAACTCAGTGTTGCATGCCACGCGCCACGCCCAGCCACAGCGTTGTGCTGTGCTGTGCTGTTGACTGTAATTAGCACACTCTGATTTGTATTTGGCTAACAATAAAATGACAGCTTTTGGCTAAATGGCACGCAACGCAACGGCGTTACGGGCAACAGCGCCGCTCAACTGACCTGCCGCGTCCGGAATGGCGTCCGGAAATGCCAGCGCAGTTTGGCGTGCGCTCATTTCGATTGCATGTTGACTGGAGCCAGCAGCGAAAGCAACAACTGGAGCGACTGTGACAGCCAGCAGCTGGCAGCTAAAAGCGAATAGCTAAAAGCGAATAGCTGCCAGCTAGCACCAAACTGTTGGCCCACGGCCGTGCGCAATAAATTCCAATAAACGAGTGCAGCCTTGGCCACACACACACACACACGCGCGTCCGCCGCGGCGCCTCCGAGTTGCCCTCAACAGGTTTGGGTTGCGCTGCAGTCGCCCAGAAATATGATAGCCGCTAATTAACGCCCACGACTAGTGGCCAGGCGCCGGAAGCAGCGAAAGAACTAGAACAGGGCAGGGCGAGGGGCGAGGGGCGAGGTGAGAGGGAGGCGCGCAGTTTCGCGGTTCATTAAAAGGCTGTGTTATGTGCTGCATTTAAAGCGAACTCTGCACATCTTTTTCTGCTGTGTTTTGTGCTTCCCCCTATATTTTTTTTTGGTCTGTCTTGCCAGTGGCAGCTGGCGTTTTATTCCATTTCATCTGACTGCAAATTAGTGAGGGCATTTTTAATGCTGCCAGCAAAAAGATAAACGAGCTGGCCGCGCTCATTGCAATGGAGTTCATTATAAAGCAAACTTGTTACAGTGCGCCAAGTGTGCGCCTGTGTGTGTGCCGGTAAATGCAATCAAATTGGCTATGATAAGGCAAAGCTGCGTATACGTCACATGGCGTAGAAGAGTGAAACGTTGGCGTATAAGAGTTGCGCTTAGCGGTTTGTGTAGACTGCGAGCGAGAGAGACAGCTGCAGCGAGGGAGACAGCAAGTGTGGGGGATATGCAGGGCAGTTATCAGTGTTTTCACTTTCAAAGGTAAACACACACCTCACACACACACACGCACACAGGCAAGAACAACAAATGTGCGTGTAGAGTTTTTAGGGCAGCAAGCCGAAGCGAAACAAAATGTGAACAAAAAGTGTAACAAACGGGCCAGCACAGCAGGCGGGCAACTGAGAGCGGGGGGTGAGAGGTGGTGGGTAAGGCAAAAGGCCAAAAGCAAAAGGCGGTGCGAAAGGTGCGAAAAAGGCGTGGAATGCGGGGAGAATGTTTAAATGTTGCCGGGACATGCGAGGCGCACAAACCGAATCTGGCATCTAAAAAGTCAGCGACAGATAAGACCAGCTTGAAAAATGAAAGTAAGCACAATGAGCACGCTCAATTGTTGCGGCCCCGACTGACGAATGCCCTGTACAAACTACAGCATATACTATGACTGCTATCGAGCTCTTTTGTGTGCTTTGCCTTTTTCTAGCAGCTGCTTTTAGAGGGTGCCTAAAACATTGTTAGCAAGCACAAAGTTTGGGCTCGACTCTGATTATCGTGCTGTGATTTCATATTTTGCTGGCATTTCTCCAAGTCGTTTATTAAACTGCTTTAAGCTGTCTTTCATAGACTCTTGTTTTGTGCAATTGAAATTTCACATTTTGCTAAACGCTTCAATTAGAAGCGCATTGAATTCAAGTGAGTTTGCTGCACGTTTGTTGCAAGTTGCAATCGCTGGCTTTTCTGCACTTCCGTCGGTGCATTGTGGCAAAGTGTATTGCCGCAGCAGCTGTTGGGCTGGGCAACTACTGCTGTGCAAATCATTCATAGTGCATGCGGCTGCGCTGCATTAAATTTCAATTTCATGTTCATCTATCGCGACCCGAGAGAACGCGAAAGGGCGGAGGAATGCAAGAGCATTGTGCAGCGATTCGGGCTGGCTGCGGAAGTCACAATGTCAGTGGCTGAACTTAGCCAAGGCCGCAGCTAGGCAAGAAACTTTTTTGGCCAAGTGCACACAACAGCTCCAGGGGGGGCAGACAGACTGCGCTTATACGCAAGTGTTTGCCAAGTAAATATGTAAAACCAACAAGCGCAATAACTGCTGCACACACACACACATGCATGCTGCATAAAAATTAAGCAAACTGCACTTGTGGCAGTGGCAGTGGCAGCAACAACGCGCCGAAAATGCAACAGTCGACAGGAACTTCCGCTATGCGTTGAACGCCAACGTCACGCCGGCTGCACATCCTACTTGAGCAACACCAAGACAACGACAACGAGAATGTCGGGAGCAGCAGCAGCACTACGCCTGGACGCCCTTCGAAGTAGAAGGAGAAAGACTTGCAGCAACAACTGTTAAAAGTTTTGCAGCAAGTTTTATTTTAGTTGCAGTAGTTGCTGCTTAGCCCACGGCTCGAGGATGTGCAAGTTGGCCAGCTGAAACTCTAAGCCCGAAACGTTGTCGCTGCTGCTGCTGCTGCTGGTGCTGCTGCTGTTGCGTACGTGTTGGTGTTCATTACGTACGTGTCCTTTTTGGTATTTCGCTCGAGTTGTCGGCACGCCACGAGCTGGACACGTTCTTGGCTACAGTTGCCGCTGGTGCCGGGCCCGGGCGCAGATAAGATTTGACGCATTCTGCAATTTGATTAGACTCAACTTGTAGTAACTACTGTAGTTGCAGCTGACAGGTGGCAAGTGGCAAGTGGCAAGTCGCCTGGCCGTCTTTAATATTTTTTCTTAATTAACGTTGCAAAAAATGCGGTGTAAGTGCTCTAATTGATTGCCATCTTCTATGGCGGCGCTTTCAACGCTGCACAATGCGGCGCCCGCTTGTGCAAAGGCAATGCCGAAGTGCACTTGACCGAAATCTGCAGAGACTTTGCTTTGTATACAGTTGTGGATGGTGGGGGGAAAGAGAGTGGGGGTGGCTGCCACCAGCGGCAGCGAGTGGTGTCAACAACTTTAAAATGAGTTTGTTGCCGTGCATAAGTCGTAAATGTATATTTTATATTTGCAGCGTTTTACGAGCTGTTTTACCTGCTGCGCTTTAATAAACACAACTTGTTCGCATCACTGTTATGTCCTTCTCAACTATATGGCATATATATAGCATATACTTTGTGTACAACACGCTATTGTGGCTGCAGCGCGCTTAAGCTCAGTCAGTGTCGCTGGAGGTGACTTTAATTTGCCTGGTCGATCGGCAGGTGTTCTTAATTGCCATGTCTAAGTCGCTTTGGTCCTTGAACTAATGCTGCGCTATAAGCTCTTAATCATTTCAAGCAATTTACGCACGTTCGTTGCAATTCAATTACAACTTTCTGTGTAACACACAACGAGTGGGGAAAGTGAAAGATTGAGAGGGAATCAGGGACAGCCATCCCACCATCTCATGTACTTACAGTTGTGGAAGCGTTCGAGTGTTATTTGCCCACACACACACACACACACACAGGCACACACGCACATAGGGATAGATAGGGTGGGAGCTCTGGTGAGTGGCTTTAAGTATGTCTGTTAAGAGTAGCTGATAGATACCAAGCAGAAGACGCACTCGAAGTTTGGGCTGCCAGCCCGTGTTTATAATCACCCGTTTCTCTTTAATACTTTTAATACCTTTCGAATTGCTTTCGAAAGTTTTTTATACCACTCTGCTCCCACACTCGAGCAGAGATCGTAGGCCCGAGCAAGCAGCGCGGCTTGTTAACTGCACAGCCATCAGCCATCAGCCATCGTCTAGCTGCCACTTGAGTATGTACTTTGCGAGTGCCACTTGTGCGGCACTGGGAATGTTTATTCGATTTATGGAATTCGGGCGAAGACATTTTTTAATAAAAACCAACTTTATTGACTTTATCCTGCGGTTATTATGATGCCGCATCGACCGGCAAAGGACGAACGGAAATTAATATTGTGTGCGAGTAGTAGCTAATAACGGCACGCATATTTACATACACTCATATGCAATTGTGTATAAACAAACAAACGCACACACACACGCACGCAGTCACGCACAGCACGTGGTGGGAAAGTGATGTTGCATATTTGAAGTATTCGCTTTGTGGGCTCATGTCCTGCGGTTGTGGCTTATGACGCGGCTTATTGGATCCACCCGAAATCGACAAGAGCAACAACACAAAAAAAAACGAAGGTCGCGCTATTGATTGATTTTTCACATTCATGCCGCATATCTGGCCGACTATTTGAACTATGCACCTGCCAATTTTTTATTTATACAAATTGTAAATTGCCCACAAATAAAACAGCCTGCATATTTGACGGCTTTAAAGGGCTGAGCTGGGCTCAAAGTGCTCGACCAGCGCGTAAGCTGCTTGAAGCGTTTATCATTTCGAAAGTCCGTTTCTAATTACAATTGTTTTTTTATTAAAGCGTGTTGTAATTGAAATTTGTATCATTTTTACCCAGTCTATTAGCAAGTTTGAAATGTAATTAATTTAATCGAATCCAGCTGGTGTGTGCTTAATTATTTATTGTGGCGCATGCAAAGTGTTTGTTGCAGTCGTCAATCTTTGGCACGTCAACCTGTCGAGCTTGAGGCTGCAGAGGCAGCAAATTAAATGTGTTTGGCAAATATTTGCAGCACGGCTGCTCCTTGGGGACTGCTGCTGCAACCTGATAAGCTTACCGCCCGCAACTGCAGCTGCAACTGCAACAATGCAACAATGCGCGCAGCCTCCGCGACAACAGTGTTGTCGATGTGAGAGCGATACACGAGCTGTGTTGGCCCTGCTGGTAATGTGAGTGTTGCATGATGTATTGATTTTCGGCTGTTGTCGTTGCTGTTGCTTCTGCGAGTCGTTTGTCAGTGGAAGCACAGCCATTTCTGGGCCATTTGTCGACTGCCGCCCGCTCCGCTGTGCCGTGTTGTAGAGCAATGCGTAATCCATCTCTATGCCGTGCCTGCACAGTTGCCACACTTGCCACGCTGCCACACTCGTCGTAGCAGTCGTCAGGCGCGTGCCCGGATCCGACAGCGACTCCGACTCCGAATCCGAATCCGCATCCGAAGCGAGATCCGACACTCGACGTGTGCACTTGAACCTTGGCATTTACGTGCGTGCGGTCGGCATGCGGCATGCGGCATGCAAAAGTTTGTCAATTTCGAGTTGAGAGCAAACACTTTCCGCACTGGGCTGGGCCGGCGCAAACACAAATAAAACACTAGAGTTTTTGATAAAACACAATTTTAATAACTTTGACATCAAGTACACATCGAGAAATTGCAATAATACACTCACACACACACACAGACACACAAGTTGAGTTAACACACAGACGATACATCTAATGAATGCTCTCCTCTATGTCGCCTAGCACATACACTGTATATATATATAGTTAGGTATATTGAAGCGTATTCGTATTAGCCACTCACACACATACACACACAGACGGCGGCAACTTGCAGTTGCACGGCTATTTACTCTAAGGCTTGAAGTCCATTTACACTGAAAATTATCTGTAAATACGCATTGTTAAAACCTGAATGCTGCATAAAAGTGCGGTTGCTGCTGTTGCTGCTGTGGTTGCGCTTTGTTGCCAGCAGTTTAAAGTGTAGCATACTCGTATAATAAACAAAAGTTTGACTTCTGCTCTGTTTGCTCGCCACACACATTCTGCCTCAAATGAAATGTAAAAATATGTTCATTTGCATGTTTAGCTAATCAAATGCGAGTGCGCTCTTGCAGTCTGCTTGTTAGTCTTGCAGCGTGGAATAACAGACATCTGTATTGTATTGTAATTGGATATTTGTTTAAACTGTTTTCGACTGCTGAAATTTTGAATATGCTGCTCTTGGCTTACTGCTATGTTATGCTTGCTAATTGTTATTAACTCTATGTAGTACAAGTTAGTGAGTTTGGTTTGAATGCTTGTGCGTTACACATTCAATTAGTAGACCCGCTTCAAGTAGTTCGCTTAAATTTTAACTTAATTTACGCTAATTAATTGAACGCGAAACGTAAATGCTGAATACTTATGCTAAGGTCACGCAACACATGGAACTAACACAGTTTTTCTTTTGGTTTTGGTTTTTGTTTTAGGAAAGCGTACAAAGTTTTGGACCCAGCCTTTAAAACTATTTACAGGGCTTTGTTGTTCCCGTCTCCACTTTCCTTGCTGCTGGCGTTGATATGAGGAATGTTCTCGTGAGACCGAGTAAAAATCGTGTTGAAATCGAGGTGGTGAAAGTGGAGAGAGTAACATTAATTGTTCTGACCTCTTTAAGACACAGGGAAGACATTAGAAACGTTTATGTTATAAAATACACGCATACATAACTATCGACTACACTACGAATATATAATTAAGCGTTTCGCAATTCTATATACAAACATCGAGAGCTGTGTGCTAATAGCTTATCAAAATCGTTTGTAGGTTGTTCGCCATCGCATCTGGTTGTTGTTGTTGTTGTTGTTGTTGTTCGGGGCACGTGTGTGGTGGTAGTTTAAGGTAGGCAAGGAATTACTTAAGAGTACATGTACTTGGGATTGTCACTGCTAAAACATCGTTAAACGCACTACAGCTAGGTTTACATCTAGATACTTAAACATATTAATCTAATGCAATGCAATGTCAATTTCAATTCCATTTCCATTTCCGTTTCCGCTTCCTTCAGCGTATTTACATACCATTTCGCCTTTGCTGTCCGTAGTAACTTTCGCTTTCACCTGCTGCTGTTTGCTGCTTGATGGGGACTTACAGATACTGGTCCTCGTTTCCCTTCAGTTGAAATCAAATTTTCGCGCTGCGGGCACGTGCCGCATGCTTGCGGCCGAAGAGTATGCGCTTGAAGGCGCGCCGGAACTCAGGATTGAATATGGTGTAGATGACCTGCGAGGCGAAACAGAAAGGCGAACACAAAGAGGCTCTCGATCAGTCAGTCTAATTGGCTCGACGAATCGGATTTGCGCTCTGCGTCTACGCACCGGATTGAGTGTGGAGTTGAAGTAGCCCAGCCAGAGGAAGAGCGATGCAACTGCCGGGTGGATTTCGCAAGCCTTGCACAGACTCATCGTCAGCGCCATCACAAAGAAGGGCAGCCAGCAGATGACAAAGGCGCCGGTGATGATGGCCAACGTTTGAGCCGCCTTCCGCTCGCGCTTCGCCTCCAGCAGCTGCCGCCGCTTGGCCAGCTTCTGATGCGGATTCGCAATGCTCGCCAGCACGCCCTTGCCGCCGCCCATCGGACTGCTGCCACCTGCTTGGGCCGACGTCTGATTGCTGCTCGTTGCGCCGCCCATGGCGATGGACTGCGCCAGCGGGGTTATGGCATTCAAATGGGAGGCTATCAGATGCTGCTGCGTGGCACTGGCCACCTGCTGCGACAGCGTAATGATTTCGTTCGCATTGCTCGTGCGATACTGCAAGGCAGCGCAAGAGTTGGCCGAACAAACAACAATGAGCTGAATGAGCTAAAAGAAAACAAGGTGATGAGGCGGCACTTACGTCGTCCGCATCGCTGGATATGGTGGTCAGCTCGGTGCCCGCGTGGCTCTTGTTGTCGTAGTTGCTGGTGCTGAACTCGGTCTCCTCGCGCGTTATCGCCAGGCTGGCGAAGTCAACGGCAATGGCGGCCACCGAGCGGGCCACGGCTCCCTCGGAGCCAGCCACAATGTTGGCCGTGTTCGACTTGCGCCCGAAGCAGATCTTCATGCGTTTGCGTGTGCGTCGCTGCAGCTGCCCGTTCTCCTCGACGTCCTGCTCGCGGCTGCCCGGCTCCTGCTTGGCCAGCCGCCGCTTGCTCCTCTGCTCCTTTTGCAGCTCGCGCGCCGTCGAATCGTACTGCGAGAGCAGTTGCAAAAATATTAAAATAATAGCCGGCTGCGTTAGTGAACGATTTGCATAAAATCATAATTAAAAGCAGAGCTGGGCGCTCTTTAATTAAGCGTTTAATCAAATATTTAGTCAGGACGCTGGCTCGACTATTGGCGCGTTGGATTCACAAATGAAATCCATGTCGTAGCTGTGCGTAAGTGATGTTAGTCGCACCCCAGAGGCGCATTTCGTTCGCTCCATATATATTTAGCCAATTCAGCGGAGGCGGGGCATAAATCGTGGTTGTGGCAGTGCTGGGGCTTCAAGTGCTCGCTGGGGCCGCATGCTAATGGGCGGCAAAGGATTCGCGTTATTGTTTTGCTTAATGGCACGTTCATTGTGCCCGCCAGATGGGTTATCGCCTCAAATTTCATTAGCCGGCACTCGCTGCGTATGCGTAACAAACTCGCGCTATTGTCGAGCATGCCGCAAAAACGTATCGCTTCAACTGTGTATCGATTACTCACCTCTGTCTCGGTGAGTCGCACATTGAACGACTTCTGTGTGCGTCGCTGGATGCGCTTCCTGGCGATTAGGTAGATCTTCCAGTAGAGGAACAGGATAACCAGCAGCGGCACGTAGAAGGTGCAGCATGTGGCGAATATCTGCGGCGGAATAACGACATTGATAGACGGCTGACACATTGGCCTACTAATTGGCAATGCTACCTGATAGGCCACGTCCTGCGACACCATGCACTGCTGCTCCTCGATGCGACTCATGTAGTCGGGATCCTTCCAGCCGAACTGCGGCGCCAGCGACACAATTAGCGCGGCAAACCACACGCAGAAGATCATGAGGAAGACGCGCTTGGGTGTGCGCAGATTGTTGTAATCAATATTCGTGACGGTCCAGTACCTGCAGGCAATGGGGCGTATGCGTGATGTGGTGATGTGAGCCATTGCTTTGTCTGCTACTCACCTGTCTGCCGCAATGGCCACCAGATGGAGTATGGATGCTGTGCAGCAGAGCACATCGCAGGACGTCCAGATGTCACAGAGCTCGGGTCCCAATATCCAGCCGTTGCTTATCTGTAACAGATTCGGGTGATTTGCAGCACCGAGATTCGAGTGTTTTTGCAATTAAATTATGTCATTGCCTCCGACTACTGCCGCGATGACGCAAGTTAAACAATTAACAGCGCGCAATGGTTCATTACCCACACACAGAGCGCTCAGCTGGAGTATATCTGTGTATCTGTGTGTCTGTGTGTGTGTGTGTGTGTGTGTGTGGCAGAGTCAACTCTTTGCGCTTAATTTCATTTGCACGCTCTTCGCTCCAAGTTTCCATTAGGGTAATGAAGTTTGTGCTGTAGCGACGCTGGCGACAACAAAGAGGCAGCAGCAACGTCTACATTTACAATAATAACAACTCACCTCGTAGACGGCGCCGAGTGGCATGACGAGACAGGCAACGAATAAATCAGCCACTGCCAGAGATGCCACCAAATAATTAGCAACATTTTGCAAGTTGCGCTCCAGAATGATCGCGGCGATAACGAAGACGTTTCCTTTTTGTGTGAAATTAAACAAGTGCAATCAATTAAAAATATCTCAAATATGTTTTTACTTTGACAATCGCATGCGAAATGCAAAAGATTATGTCAATTAGCAGCACATCCTTTGAGCTGGACGACCCATTAAATAGAGAGCTACCTGCTGAATGCCAATTGATAGTGTAATGCCAGTGTGGCAGCAACAAAGCTATGCCACATATGTACGAGTCAATGCAAATTTAATCAAGCATTGCAAATGAGGCGAGACTGCCATTTATTGAATTGTGCAAATTGAAATTAAACTCTCTCAATAAATCTTGGCAGCTGGCGTTTAAGCATTGAGCAATTGACTTTGAGGTGGACGTGACTTGCAGCAGGCACCTCTGACCTTCGACCTTATTAGAATGCCAGCAATGCAATTGGGTCAACTGCTTAACTATGCTGAAATCAATCAACAGCCGGTGGAGTACTGCCAGGCACCTGTCCTAAAGTTCGCCCTAATTGCCGGCAATCGTGCAGCGCATGGCTTGCGCTTAGCGGCTGTGCCGCACGTGCTGCATGCTGCGGCAAGGTGCTCGCTGTCAATTTCTGTGTGATGCAAATGAGACGCAGAGGCTGCCTGCCTGATGGACTCACTAACTGCCTGGCTGCTTGCCGTCGCACGCTTTGATTAAGCGCCAGCAACTTGGCAAATTGTAATTGCCACAGCACGGCACCCCAAAAACACTGCACCCAGCCCCCATTCTGGCCATTGTCTGTCTGTCTGTCTGTCTGTCTGTCTGTCTGTGTTGTTGTTGCTATTGTCACTGCTGAGAGTCTGCGCTTGTCTGCAAGTTATCAAAACGTTTTGTCCTCGCTTGGCTCGTGCCAGAAATGCATTTGCATATGACGCTCACACTGTCTCCGTCTCCGTCTCTCTGTAGCTTTGCCCAGGATGTTGCACATACGCCGCGTGTGCCAGGCTGAGTGCCTGCTTGTGTGTGTGTGTGTGTGTGTGCTAGTGCTTGTGCTTGTGTAATTTCCATTTGACGCCTTGGCGCGCTTTTAATAGCTTTTCACGTGTCGATGCCAACAACAACAACGGCGCAAAAAAAACGACAAACATTTTGAAACTTTGTTTGCCGTTGTTCGCCGCGCGTTGTGTTCGTTGTGCGTTGTCGCTTGTCGCATGTCGCATGTCGTTGTCGTTTGTGCGCCGTTCTTGGCATGGCCTCCCTGGCGAATCTCTCAACTCCCGCTGCTCCTCCTCCCGCTCCATCTCAGTCCCAGTCGCAGTCGCAGTCGCAGTCGCAGGCTAAGTGCGGCGTTTAACACAAAGCTTTTTAACGCGACTCTGCGCAAAAAGTTGCCACGCTTACTTGCCACATTCCAACCACCCGACCCGACCCCGTCCCCGGCCCCAGCCCCAGCTCTGCTGGCGGGCAGAGCAGCAGCAAATCATCTTTGTAAGCCGAAAATCAATAAAATTTTCAAGGGGCGCAATAAAAATCTTCTGCATCATAAATTTCACTTCATTTACAGTTCACTTTGGCGGCGATATGGAAACTTTTGCACCAAATTCCCCGGCGGCATAAATTCGAGAATAATTTAACGCCTAAATCTGGCAACACGCCCACTCCCCCAGCCAAGGCGCGAAGCGGCCGTCCTGCTCTCAAATTGCCAGCTGCTGCGCGCTGCGGAAGCGAGGGCGACTCCAATGTGCTTTTGATAAACTTTTACCCCCCCCCCCCCCCCACACTGACTACGAGTATATCTATGGTACTTGCCTATAACGGTGACGAGTATCATTAGGCCGAGCACAACGGTCATGGTTATCATCTTGACCAGCAGCCAGAACTCGGCTGCAGCCCGCTCGTCGGCCACCCGCTGCCGCTCCGCCTCGGCCAGCTGTGTGAGGTGGCCGCTTGCATTGCTGCCGCCGCTGGCGTTGACACCGATGCCGCTGCCGCCGACGACGATGTTGCTGGCGCTGCTGCCGCTGATGGCGCTGGCATTGAGGCCGCTGCTGCTGGTGCTGATGATGTTGTTGCTAATGTTCCAGCTGGCCTGGCCGATGCCACTGGCGTCCAGCTGCGCCACGCTGCCGTTCAGCTCAATGTAGAGGCTCTCGTTGAACAATATTGCTGGCAGTTCTATTTCCAAAATGCTCGGCACATCACCGATGGCCCCGAACTCCAGCAATGTTGCTGGCGTTGTCGTTGCGCCAAGCATAATGTACACGAATATTTCAGCTGTGTTGTGTTGTGTGGTGTTGTGTTCTGCCGCTTCTACTTACACGCCCACTCCTTGCCAATGGGCGTGGCAATGTATATGCGAGTGCTTAAAACAGTTCTTGTTGCCGTTGCCGTTGCTGTTGCTGTTGCTGTTGCGACAAGGCGCGCCTTTGTTGCTGGCGTCGCAGCTGTTGCTGTTGATTTTGTTTCAGTTGTTGTTGCTGCCGCTGATGCTGTCGTTCGTGTTGGTGCCGTTGTTGCGGGCGATAATGCGCCTTAATCGGGCTTGCCAAGCAATTAACACGTACACTGAAATGACGAGAACGTGAACGAAAGAGACAGCGAGTGAGCGAGAGTGATAGCTGGAGAAATACACTGGCAGACTGGTGAATGGAGAACACAAAGCGACCAACAACAACTAAATGCCACCAAAAATAAATCATTTGATTTGCCACCAAATCCGAGCACAGACAGCGACAACAACAGCAACTACAACAACAACAACGTAATCATAACATGTCGCCAAATCGCCAACTAAACATGAAAGTTCAACTAATATGATTCATTTATCTGCCAGCCCCGCAACTTGGGCCCAAGTTTGTTGTACAGTGTAGAGTGTAATGTATATTGTATATTGTATATAGTCGTACTTTCGCGGAAATTTCCCCTTCATAATCTAAATTGATCGCATTGATATGACTCAATAATTCGCTGTGTTCGAACTCAGTCAGCGCCTCAGTCTATTTTAAAATGTGGAAGCCACTAGAACGATTGCTGCTGTGGTTTATGGTGAAGATGATGATCTTTATAATACCTCAAATTGTGCCAGCGGCGGAGGGACGAAGACGCCGCGATTCGGACAACGAGAAAGGGATGGAAGCCGCGATTCTAAAAGTACTGAGAGAGGAGGAAAAAAAAATTTGGAATAAATAAAGCTCGCTGCACCTTTGTGCGCAGACCTTTGGTTTCATAATCAGTTAATACGTGCACGAGACTCGGAGACGGGCAGGCGAGTGGGTAGCTAGCTGTTGGTGGCGCCACTTGCCCTTTTGTATGCATGAGAATGCAACACATTAGGTGACCTTTGTTTGTCTCTGTCAAGGCAGTCAGCGAGGCAGCAATCTAACAAACACTATCACAACACCAGCACTAAGCGACCAGCAGCGGCTTCATTTGCATGTGTGCATGTGTGTGCCTCTGTGTGTGTGTGTGTGTCTGAGCATACACATTAACAAATGTGTGTGGTTGCAGGCGAAGAAAGATACACACAGAGAGCGAGCCAACTGCCTTGACTAGCAGCGAGGGCTGCTCGCAGAGTTCGCTGAACTATGCAGCACGCTTTCGCATTTGCATACGAACTTTTGGAGCTAACCTCGCTGTGTAGCTGAGTCTGGCATGCTGCTGTGCTGCTGAGCTGAAACTGTTTCATACGTGTCTTTTGGGTTTTTTTCATGGACTGGCTAAAATGTTAATGCCGCTAAGCGCTGTGGGCGTGCCAGGGCGATGCGCCCAAGCAGCTCATGTGTGAGCGAATTGTCATAGTCAAGGTAAACCAGCCACATCTCCTGCCTGCCTCCCGCCTGCCGCCAGCCGCCTGCCGCTCGCCTGCTTGGCTTTACTTTGCCTCTGTCGCTGTCTCAGCTTGCTTTACCTATTAATAAATGCACTAAATGTTTGTCAGCTGCGCAGGGTTAACGGTTTTTTTTCCTATTCTGCTTTTGCAACTTTTATCTGTGCTCTTTATTTGCTTGCTACTTTTCGTGCATTTTGCGAATCGCTTTTAATTATGAATGCGAGTGGTTTTGGGCATGTTGTTGTTGCTGTTGCTGTTGTTGCAGTGTTGTTCATGTTGCTGCTTGCTCTACGCTAAGGCTGCGCTGTGTACAGCAATTTTTTCTGACAAATTCCAGGCGAAGGTAACTGACTAACAACTGTAACGGGAGCCACAACATGTAAAAAACAAAAACAAAAAAAAAAACGACAACGTCAGAGAAATATAAAAACAAGTTGCTGACGTTTGCAACAAACTCGCTTTGGGGCATGCTACCCCGACGAGCAGCAGCGAGCTTGCTTAACAACCGCAGTCAGGGATATGGAATCCTTTTACGCTGTACAGAATGCAGTATACTACATATACCACACACACACACACACGCACACACTCACATTCGCTCACACTTGAATTAATTCATACTCTAATAAATATACAAAAAGTTTTTTTTTTTTGTGTGTGTTGCCTGAAACTGGCAGCGTCGGCTCCCACTCCTCCCCAGCCCTCGGCTTGCCGTTGTGTCAGCATAATCTTTATCAGCCTCAACTCTTGCTCTGCCCTCTCCCACATCTATTCTCTCTCTCTCCCTCCCTATCTCTCTCTCTCTCTCTCTCTCTCTCTCGGTCTGCCTCTGATTTTTCACTGGCTCTTGTGTGGACATTTGAAAATGTGTAGCACACATTTTAATTCTATTTGCTGTGTCCATTGCCTAGAACTTTTGTGTGCCTCGCCTTGCAGCCTGCCCCTGCGTCTGTCTCTGTCTCTGGCAGTTGCACAATGTGCCAATTAGCAGTGGCTTTTTATTGAGCAAATGTTTTAATCAAATATGTATATGCTAGTTGCTAAATGCCGCACAATAAGCCAGCACAAAGCTGGCGATTGTCGAGCGCTGCTTTAAAGCCATTGCCACAGGCAACTTGAATTGAAAATCAAAGGACATCGTGGCAAAAGTTTCAAATGACGAGTGCAGAGTGCAACTACAATCTGCACTCAACGTTGCGCTGCCCCCATAAACTTGCAGCACATCGGCAAAGTTTCTAATGCCGCGATACTAATTGCACTTGGCCAGTGCCGTTGCTGTGCAGCTGTCTGTCAGTCTGGTCCATTTGCTGTGAAGTTAGTTATTGAACTAATCAAGTGAAGCGGACGAGCCATAAAAACTTGTGCTCCATCGTACGATTGACCTGCGGCCAAGTTGCCCCTCAAACAAGAATGCAATCGAAAGTGCAGAGCAACAGCAACTGCTACAGCTACAGCTACAGCCATCTTGCACTAACGAAAAATAAATATAAAATATTTGCTTATATTTTTCTCCAGCGATTTCTGATTGCCGCAGCAGCAGCAGTGCTGAGTTATTGGTATTCTCGGTGGATTTATGGTCTGACGATGACGAATGTTGGCAGTTGGCAGATGATTGACCTTGGCGAACGTTAAAAAAATGCAAAATAAAAAAATGAAAACGAAAACGAAAAAACGACACAAACGGAAAATAAAAAAATGTATAAGTATTCATTATACTCACACATAAGCATAATTATGTCCTTTCACATTCATTTTGTTCGCTTCATTAGCGACGCTCCGCCGCAGGTAAATTCGTCAACATAAATATTTATACCGAGTGTCACGGGGCGACAACCGACAGACGACGGCAGACAGACGACGGCCGACAGACGGCACACGACAGACGACAGGACGACGGGACAACGGGACGATGGGACGACCGTTGACGATGGCAAGGGGCAGGCAACCTCAACAATGCCCCAACCTCGCTGGCACTTGACTCACAGCCGCAATCTCTGCATCTGCATGTGTATCTGTGTGTCTGCCTCGGTGTGTGTGTGTGCGTGTCAACGGCTGATTTTGTATTTGATTTCACTGCTTTTTTTTTGTTGTGTGTGTGTTGTATTTTGTATTCGTCCTAATTATGCGGGTCTTTCGCGTTTCGTTATTTCATTACGCGCACTCTGAACTTTGACTTTAATTTCAATTTCCATTTGATTCTCAATTTCGGTTTAAAACTTTACTCGATTTCGCACTCGCTTGCAACTGGAGTTTTGGCATTTGCACTTCGCAGTGTTTGTGCGCTCAAGTGTGCTGTCAGTCTTGTTGAAGCTGGGCACTGTTTTGGTCTTTAATGTCCTGTTGCTGGCGGTTCAGCACATGCGTCTTTAACCTATACCCAAGCATAACTATTGACAAACTGCCTCAATGTGGCCGTTTCTGGCGAAGGCTCTGAACGCGACCAGCTGATTTCCTGTAGACTTTGCCGACGCACGCGCCTGCCACATGCCGCACTCTTATACTGCGTGCCAAGTCTCCAGTCTCTCTCCAATTTAAGAGACTGCGTTTCGAACTCGAAAAACGCTTTGCCACTCTTAATTATGCGGCTGCCTGTTGAGGGCTGTTCCGCGTAATTTGTTGCGCCTCCAATTTACTGCAATTAAATCATTCAAGTGCAAGCTGAGCTGCAGCAGCTGCGGATTTCTGCCAAGCCAATTTTTTTCGGCCAGCTCCATTTGCATGTTGCTCGACGACGCTCCAGGCAACTTTGAACAATGCCGCGATTTTCGTTAGTTTGCGTTCGTTGGCCGGGATTTGCATTTAAGCAGTTTTTAATACGACTAATGCAACTTGGACCCGGTTTCAAGCAGCTTCCGCCGCAACCAATCACTTACCACAAACATTGGCTTGACTCTGCAGCTGCGTCGGTGTCTGTGTGTTTGCTTTTTTGTTGCTCTGCCCATTGCCGGAACGTCCTTCATCTAATGCGCATTAAGCTTAGTCTACTATGCGGCGTTATTGGCATTTTCGATATTTGCGTCCATTTTGAAGGCCATTTCTATGCAGTCGCCGTAACGTGCCACCCAGCAGCCAGGCATCAGCTCTCGAAGCGAAGTGGCCAAGTGGCTGCTGCTTAGGCAGCTGCTTCGTTTGCCATTTGATTTCTGCCGCCATTGCCGAGCTTTGTTATTGGCCCAGTCCAAGTCCGGGGGCCATCGTAAATTAGCAGCGGTTTATTGCCAGTACGTGACATTTTGGACGCGTCCCGGCGTCTGCAATTATTACGACGTCCATTCATTTGCTGGTCAGCAAGCACCTCCACTCCACTCCTCTCTCTTTGTCTCTGTCTGTCGGCCTTTTGTGATTGTCTTTTAAGTTAGCAGCGCCTTTGTGGCTTATGTGGGGTCACGACCCATTCTCTCGCCGCCACTTTAACATTTCCTTATTCAATATTTGAACAACAATAAAACTTTGATTGTTGCATTCGTGCCTTGTTCTATAAAATATGCGCCACTCCCACTCCCAACTCTGTTGTCATTCGTCGCTGCCCCACATAAAACACTGCCCACAATTTGGTCAAAATTGAGCAAGGCGCGCATTACGTATACGACGCGTGGCGCTGATTTAAGTTAATGCCTTTGTGGGCCCAACAAAAGCGGCACTACAAATGGAATACTTGAAGTTTAATGGCAATCAACACGATTGCGACTTTGATTATTGAGTTGCACTCTAGTTGTTGATGCTCTCAAAACGACAATAGCCTTTGTAACTCGTCTTTTGAGCGTCTTGAATTTCATTGTAATTGGTAATTAACATTAACATTATTAACATCGAGCCGCTCTATTTGAAAGACTCTTTATTCAAAACACCGGACGCTCAACTCTCAATGCCAGTCATATTTGAAATATATATTAACAGATAAAAATAGCAAATTAGATAAAATATAACTCAACTCAAGTTTCTCGTTCACTCTTCAAAGACAAAGTCTTGCAGAAAAATATCTTCTTTTGCGTTGAAGTCTTATTCTTGCAACGTGCACTGTTTTATTTGCGAAAACTAAATGAGTCATGGAGCATTGCGATGACTTCTATGAGGACTTAGCTGCCGCAGGGGCAGCCAAAGCAAATTCGCGACATAGAGAGGAATTTTAATTAAATGCGTAGTCGTTGCTGTTGATATTGTTGTTGTCGCCATTGTAGTTGTTGCTGCTGCTGCTGCTGCTGCTGCTGCAATGAGCAATCTGCTTGCTGCAATGAGCCATTTTCAATGCACACCCGATGGCAGTTTTAACCTACACATTTAATAAGTGTGCACATCATCCTAATGAGCCAGAAAGTTAAAGCTGTAATGCAATCGCAACACTCACGACTGACAAAACCCCTGCAGCGTGCTACGTGTGGCAGTTGAGAGCTATCTGCGAGTGCGTGTGTGTATGGATGTGTGTTGTGTGTGCTGTATGCTGTGCGCTGGGGAGCATTAAGAGCAAACGCAAGCTTTTCCATTGCAAGAGTGCGTGACATAAAATCAACTTTCCCCCAGCCATTAAACGTGCTGCACTTTAGTGTTGCTGCCACAGCGACTGCTACTGCTGCTGCTGCTGACGCTGATGCAAGGCCAATTGCAGCAGAAGTTTGTTGACTTTGTGCCATTGTTTCGAATGGCTGCAAAGTTAAGCAAAAAGCTTAATAATTTGCTCTTATAAGCGGGCGACAGATAAGCAAACTGACAACCGAAAATGAGCTGAAATTTAATGTTTTAATGTGCGGGGCAAGGCATGGAAACGATAGCGGAGGAATCATCAGTTCATTTTCAACTTTATATACGCCGCCAATAAAGCCTGCTGCTGCACACTCGCACACTCACACTCACACTCATGCACAACACAATAATTACATATAATAAAAACAATTTTGGCCATTTTACGAGCTCATAAAACTTTAGCATATTTTCAGGCGGCGCACTAAATTATTTGCAGTTGTGCGACAGAAACAAGAATCAGAGCAGAGCAAAGCAGAGCAACAACAACAGCAACTGCTATCGACCCGTTCACGGGGCCAACAAAATGAATTTACTGATGAATTGCGGTTTAGTTTTACGAGATGCCCTGCGACAACATACACTAAAAATGTATATTTTCTATATATGATCTCTCGCTCGTTCGTCGCTCTCTCGCCCTATGCTATGAGTCTCTGGTGCTCCCTCTCTGTGTAATACTTTTTTATGAGCAGCGGAAAACAAAGCTACGCATCGCAGCGTCAACGTTTTATGTGTCTTTAATGTTTGTTTGTTAATAAAATCGAGACATAATAACAACATCAACGCAAAGACAAAGCCGGGACTAAGAGCGATGCGAAGTCGAAGCCAGGGCTGGAGCCGAAAGGCAGCCGAGCCAAGGACGTGGGCAAGGATCTGTTAGAGTTTTATATGATATTTTAATGTGCGCACTTTGACACTTTTAATGAATGCCTAGCATTAATTTTCTTAATGAGCGCGCTCATTTAAACCTTACTAAGTGTGACGAGAAGGCGGTGGGAAAAAAGCGAAATACAAGTTAAGTTAAATTAAATAAAAAGCAAAACAAAAGCGCAGCCAACAAAACGTAAGCGAAGACGAAACCGAAACCGAAAATGAAAATGAAAAGATTGACAAATGCGTGTGGCATCAACGGCGAAAATGCTTGCGCTCTTTTGAGGCGAGTGACTTTGCGAATGACAATGGCCCAAACAATTTCCTCTTCATCATTGCTACATAATGAAGTTTGAACAAAAAGCCATTGCCGCACACACACGCACACACACATAGATGGGGGAAACTACACACATGACTGACGTTGGTCGGACTGGGAAGGACATGGAAACGTGGCCCGGTCAGCTTAATGAGCCGCACTAAATTCACACGAAAACTTTTGGCCAAATGCTCTAGAGAGACGCTCATCGGGCTTAGGGAGCAGCAGCAGCAGCTGGCAGGGGAGGGGGGCGTGGTGTGGCAACTATTTATCGCTGATGCCCGGACAAATGTTCTGCACTCGGGCGACTGGCAGGAATTTATTGACACACTCAATCGAACGCTTTGATCGTAATCCCTTTGCTTTCTTTTGCCCAGCGCTCATCTCAGCGTCAGCCAATAAACAACAACAGCAACAGCAACACCCAGAGAGATTGGACAGCAGCTAGCAAAGTTAGTTAAGTTTCTCTTCATTTGGCTGTTTGCCTGCCCGTCTGTTTGCCAGTTTGTTTTGTTGCCACAACTTTTGGCTTTTCCGATAAGTACATTAATTTGCCAGCAAATAATTGAAGGCCGAACACGAAATTCTGCAATGATGCGACAACTAGTCGCTGGTCTTTTTATTGTCAGACATCAGAATGCCTCAAAAAACTTAACAAATTTTTACAATATAGTCTGTATGTATATATTTTTGTATACAGGTATGTAAGTCAGTGCATCAGGTGAGCAAGCTCGCATTTGGAACGATTGGCTAGGTTTGTGACACAAAATTTACAGTTTGATTGCCCCCATTGTTCAACAATTTCAAAATACTAGAGTTGTACATGTTCGAAAATTTGTGCAGGAATGTTAAGTATTGTTCTGTGCTATCTACATTAGTCTAATTGTCTAATTATCGTCGTCGCTGCCGTCTTCAGCCTGATGAAAGTCAAAGCTGGTGACCTTTTGATCCACGCAGTCCACAACAAACGTCTTGGCATTTGGCTGCTCCGCATTTGTGGCAGCAGCTTTGTCCATTAAGTCAACCATTTGAATGTCCCGGGGATCATCATTATTGTCCTGCACAGTGCGTCGCTTGACCAAAGTCATCCGTCTGCCCCTCTGGGGCAGATATATGTAAACCAGCATAATGACCACAAACGACATAATCACATAGACTGTTCGAGAGAGACGTCGCGAGAGGGAGATACGTAATGGATTACTGTAGTAGTTTAGTTGCGCAACATTGAGCGCCAAATACGCACTTTCCATAACAATATTGACCATTTGGTACGTTGAACCGCGTCTGTCCAGTCGACTGCCCCTCGTATGGTCGTAGAGCTTGGGCAGAAACCAGAGCAGCGTCAAAGAGAGCCAGACCAGAATGGCCAGACGATCTCTCTTGCGCAGCCCCAAGAAGAGAAACACATTGAGCAAGAGGTTGAATGTATAAACAGCTAGCCAAACAAATGTCTCATTGTCTATGGAAAGTAAAACATCTGGTTAAAATTAGGTATAATTGCGAGTGTAAATTGAATGAAACATGAGTCCACACTATCTTACCGTCCTCGTATTCATGCTGCAGCTCCACACACCACATTAAGAAATATGATAACGAGTAGTACACATTGATTAGGGAAATGCCAAGGCCCAAGTCCAAAAATTTACTCATCTTGGCGTGCAGCGTGTGGCGTGCGGCGTGTGGCGTGTGGCGTGCTGAGTGCAGCGAGTGCCGTTCCTTTACTTTCGGCTGTAGCTGTGCCTAGGGGTTCGCTCTTACCACATAAACAAACGTGAATCCGAACCCGAGACCGCTCGCCCAGAACGAGGGTTCAGCGTAGACTGGCGAACGTATTGCTGGTCAGCCCCTCAAGAGAGAGCGAGAGAGCGCTTAATTGCGAGAGCACCGAACACCAAAGAGAATCCAATGACAGCGAGCACGTGCTGTGGAACTTATTCACCCAACCGACAAAAGTTGAACTCCATTGCTTCTGCTTGAATACCCTTTCCCAACAAACAATTAATTCATTAGCCTTTACATCCCAACTTATCTATTTCTTGTTATGGCATACACGCATATGTGGTTGGAAGAAACACGTTTTAAAATATTCGATTTCGTTTTGTTGCAAGTATCGCATTTAAGACTGTTACCTGAGATATGTTTATGAGTTGATCGCATGTAGAGCGTCTGTCAGTCAGTTCGGAAATTATGCTAGTTAATTGCGAAATTAATCACAGCTGAGATTGAGGTAGTACTTGAGTATTGATATATAGTTCGTTTCATTTCGAGTTTATATTATCTGTGTCATTATTGTCATTGTCAACTCCAATAACATTATTATCGCAACATTTGATATTTTGCCAGTCATGCATACGTATATTAGTTTCGTTAGCATCGAGGTTCTCTGTTGCCTTTGATCTTCACAATGTCACTATCATCAATGCAAAAGCTATTCTTTGAACGTTCCTTATCACATTATTTGATTACGTTAAGTATTTAAGTATTGCTATCAGTACCAATTATTATTATTTTATGATTTTGTGATCCGACAAGACTTATCATAATTGCAACTTGGCGGAGGATTCACCTCTCTCTCTGGCGTTCAGGTCAATAAGTGATTTTATTCTATTCTCAAATTCATCGGAACTGTGTCGATGGTTTGGGCCTATAATACAACCCCTGACATATGGATTACTCTCGTCATATGGGGAAATAGTCATACATTCAGGACTTTCACTCCTATCTCTACTAGTATCTTTTTTCCAACTGAAACAGCTCGTAATGTCTGCCTTTGGGTTATCCAAGTAGTAGCCTACAAAGCCCATAACAACAAATGAAATTACAATGTACACTGTGAAGAAATGTTTGCATATTAATTTCTTGCCTTTAAATATAAACAACTGATTCACTGACTTACCATTTACGCACGCTGAGAGTATCAAGAATCCCATTTCCAAAATTTTATAGTTAGTCCACAGCAGTCGAACGACCAATAAAATAAATGTGATACAAAACCATAATGTTATCTCCCTCTTACCCCAATCGTCTAATTTTTTCATAAGGAACAGGTTTAGCAATGTATTCACCAAATAGAGTATGATCCACATCGCCGTCATCACGACTAAAAAACATGAACGTCATTCATATGCATCTGAAATTGTGGATGATATGTGTGACTAACCGCCTGCATTATAAATCCATAAATTACTGATTTCAATTGCCATGTAGACCAGCGAATAGGCCACATTGATGCACGCAATGTAAATTCCCAACAACTTTATTTTACTTGATTCTTCAGCCATCATCGACTTAAAGCGATTTGAGTATTATTGGAAATTTTTTGTTAACTTTTGACATTAACGATAGCTGACACTATTGAAAAGCAGCCAACCTGAACGAGGGTTCTTCGTAGACTGGTTGTCGAGCGCATTGTTTCTCTGTATCGGAAGTTAGAGACTAATAAAATCAACAACACAAGACGGAAAGAGTGCGAGAGTGAATGAGAGTGAGATAAAGTGGGGAACCATTCTAAGCGAATAAAGTGAGTGCATGCTGTGGAAGCTATTCGCATAACAAAGAAAGATTGCATAAACATTTTATTGGAATTTCAAATACCCTTGCAATAAGTGCGTTTTGCATGCATACTTTAATCTTATTTCTTATTAATATACAATTCAAAAGTAATCGCATTTTATATTTGACAAGCAGTTTGATCTGCGCTATGTATAATTATAATGATTATTTGGGTTATGAACCTATAATTCTTTGAATATTTTATTATTATAAAATTTGCTTTCATATAACGTGCAATACCTTAAATGGTATATTTAATATATATATATTGAGGTTTACTAGGCGAATATGTAATATTAATATTCATAACAATATTTACATATATTATGTCATTTGATATAAATATAACAAAATGACTCGGAATAGCTTGAACATAATTTTTATTTATCGTAACAGAAGTAGAGCGCATGATAGAGAGGGTTCAACATAAAGACCGATGACATCATCTGTGGGGGAGAGTTCTGAAAAGTGGACCTTACACTCGGCAATGAGTCATGGCGCTTATTGCGAACCGAAGTCACAATTTTTACATTTTTACACATTACTTAATTTAAATTAATTTAAATGTTAGTAAGCAGCGACTCCCTTAAGCATATTTAATTATTTCTATTACACTAATTTTACATCACAATAAGCAATAATTTCTGCATGAATTTGAGGGTTTGGTTTTGTTATTATACAAACTCTAAGGTGTCTTGGGCTTGGTGAGAAAGCAAACGACAATAAAAAAGACTTCGATTTAGATCAAGTGTTAATATAATAAATAATAATGTGTGACTATTAAATATACAAACGGTTAAACGAGTAGGGCATATTCCATATATTAATTGACAATTTCAAGAATAATGCTCATGCTCAGTGATGGGCAAAAGTGTTAATAAATATATACCATTTCAACGTTGACAAAAACAGCCGGTTCGAGCGAGAGCTCTAGATAGACTGTTGACCAAGCTAACTGTAGGTCAGTAAGAGTCAGAGTGCTTCATAGAGAGGGAGAGGAATTGGACGATTGCACGAGAGCGAAAGAGCATGAGAGCGTAAAACTAGCAATGCGAGCGGGACGGAGAACAGTCGAGTGAAAAGACAAGCAATTGAGTGGGAATGTAGGCTATTGCCGTCAACACGTGCGTTGGAAATTTTTCGCATTAAAAACAAATAGCAAGCAGCAACATTTTGTAGCCGACTTAAAAATACCCTTTCTTATAAACGAGTTTATTTGAATAAAATTATTGTAATGCAAAAAAGGTTTACCATGAACATATAAAAATATATATTATTATATGACAAAAAATTGTGGATAAAAATTCCACTATTTACTAGAAAAAAAAACATCTTTTTGTTGACTTTACGGCTCACTACAAGAGTATGCCTCTACTATAATAATGCTATAATAATTGGATTTGAAAGAAATTTATTAAGAAAGGCAACCGCAAAAAATATAGATTAGATTAGATTAGGGAAGAATGTAAATTTAATTCTCTCAATACTAATTTCTCTTCTTTTTAATCGTACACACAATATCTACACATATCCATAATTTGGAATTGGAATAGAAATAGAAATATCCAAGGTACATTAACTGAAAAACAGTACTCAATATTTTGAACATAGACTTTGATGAATATATCGAATATGATACATATATATGGATATTCAAGATTGTATCTATTCTAACTAGTGGCTTTCACAATGTACATTGCAATGAGTGGATATTGAGGCTGATGAGAACAATCGCATATGTCTAAAGGGATCCCATACACTTCTCACGCACATCTAAATGCGCAATGTGGAATTTAAGTGAGTTCTATAAATATATCGAGTAATCTCTTACAATTGGCGTCTGAAGAGAATTGATGATGTTTTCATTCATAAACATGTAATTCTTAAATAATAAAACAAATGTATTTATCATTTCGATAACATATAAAGAAGTAGCTGAGCGAGCTTATTATTGGTCAGTGTCGGGAGAGCACATTGAAGAGAGAAATGTGGCAAGTGGGAGAACAAAAGAGTGGAAATATCAACAAGTGACGAAGCGTTTGGGAGAACACATGCATAAAAGAGCGTGGGCTATTGCCCTGAGCACATTGTCACTCGTTCAGATTGAACTTTCTAATCGACTCGCAATACTCTTAAAACGCAAATTCGTAATTTCACCTACAATGTTTGTGAATTTTCAAAAGTATAACAAGTCAGGGGTGTTCGTTGAGTTGTTTAAATTCATAATTGATATATATATATATAACAATATACCATGTTTTTTAATGAAATCCACTTTCTTCATCGCCGCGGCTGCCTTCGTCGCCTCCATATGAATTGACACTTTCCTTTGGATTTCATGTGCAAACTTCCGAGTAAAGTCAATTGTTGGTTGCAGAAGACATGATGGCAAGCTAATGTACTCACCCTTAAAGAGTATAGCTCGCATTCAGTTTATCATTATCGACCACATGCTATATCAAACAAGAGAAAGCCTATAAACATAAATATATGGAATTAACATTCCGCATTTTAATATGGATATAAGCAAGTTTGTTGACTCACATGATTCCCCATTCTCATTTTATAATCAAGCCATTGGATAAAATGTAATTGTGTACATAGAAATTGAGAATGTATTCTTAAGTCACATTGTCAATTTAATAGATTTATTAACTACACCTACAATTTACAATATGTTTCAGCTCTACAATAAAATGTGGGCATTGAATGTGTAGCACAAAGTGATGACGCAATTGCTAGTTGCGCAAAAGAGCTCCAGACAGTGGAACCTATTGTGGATTGCGTGCTTAGAGTTAATACAAAATCAAATTATCTGCAAAAATAACAATACATATACATACTTAGCATATTTCGGCAGATGACCGAATTTTCTTTGATAGCAGCAATCAATAGATTATAAATTCGCATTCGAATATAAAATGACTTAATTGAATATGACTACTAGAATGAGGGTTCGACAATATTGGGTGAAAGATAATATGAAATAAATTTTTAAAATAGTCAATAGTTAATCTGAGGTAGTTTGTAACTATTTTATGAGTTCAGTGAGATTTTAACTTAATCATCGTTACAACCGCAGCTCGCATCATCGCCTCCACAGTCATAGGATTGAGGATCATCGGCCCCACAGTCTCCACAATTGAAATCCGCCGAATCATCTGCTATATTGTTATCATCATTGGCTCCACAATCGTTATAGGCCGAATCATCTGCAACATTGTTATCATTGCATCCTTCTGAATTTTTCTGGCTATTGGAATCATCGCAGTTTATGCGATCTGATTCAAACAAGTTATCCGATATGTTACTGAAGACGAAATTTTTGGGAAAATCACTTTCGAATTGAAAGGTGTCTAAAAACTCGCCATTATCAGTATGAACAGATCGATGGTAACTGTGATAGCTTTTAGGAGCACTTCGAAACGTGCTCGTCGTGTATGTTGTATGTACTTTTGCTGATTTTCTAGGTGTTGGTTTGGGCTTATTGGGCTGAGTTGAATCTGACACATTATTTTCAGTTCGTAACTTCAATTCATATAAGGCCATTATTACAGTTGCAATTATAAGATGCACTGCAGAGTCGAAATTTAGTAGTTAGTACAAATCGAATCGAATATAAGCTATGTTATAGTACTTACAGGAAAAAATACATAACAATAAGTTGACATTATCAGAGAATATCTTCCGGGTGATTGCAAAGATGAGCAGAAAAGCAAGAATAATTGATACACATATCCAGGCTATAACTACTGATCGATCGTTTTTCAATATGCGATAATAAACAAATATATTAAATATAATATTTAGGACGAAAGCCAACAGCCAGCCAAAATATTCATCAACTGTAAATAAATACAAATATTTATAAATGAAAAGGGGAAATAGCAATATATATGATAGGAAATAGTACCACAATTTCCATTTTTGCATTTCTCTTCCTCAATGAACACACCGCCCATAATCACTAACGAAAAGATAATAGTGATGATGGTCACAGTGATTTTAAATGCCTTCGACATGTTGAACGAGAGTTTCGCAAATTCGCTTTCAAAAATGACGAACGCGACTTGCCTATAGTCTGAAGTATTGTTCAAGGTACACTGTCGGTCGCATAGCCGAGCATACGCACAAAACCCGAGAGCAGCAAAAACTCTCTAAATGTGGAACTTGACTCAGCTCTTCCACAATAAACGAATTTCAGACTGAGAGCGTTCTCTTAGCCCTATACTCATACACAAGTAGTAAAAATGAGCTTTTTTCATCATAGACCCGAAATTAAACAAAAAGAATTGTTGAGAATATTATGCTTTACAAGGATTTCTTTTTTTATATTTAGGTAAACGAAATAATTGTTAAGTGGTGTATATATATATATTTATATAATTAACGTTGTTTTCCCCCACTCGCAAGTTATAAATAAAACACTATTACTTATTTTTTCCTGAGTTCATTACGTATTGAATTTAAATATACATTAAAATGTAATCCTCCGGCAAAAAATTATTATGGCCAGCTTTAGGTGCTGTTAATTTCATTTTTAATCGACGGATCGTCTTGCCGCTTAAGATTCCTTTGAAGAAAAGCCATTATGGTAATTGAAATTAAGAGGTAAACTGGCAACGAAATGAAAAAAATTAAATATTCAAAAAAAATTGTAAACAATCAAATATTACTCACCAGCAAAAATAAAAATGAATAACTTCGCAATTTCGGAAAACATATTTTTGTAAATGGCCAAAATGATTAGCGAAACAAAAATGATGGAGAAGGAGAGCCAAATTATAATTGCGACGTGATCTTTCTTGACGATGCGTGCAAAAACGTACATATTAAGCAGAACATTAATGTAGAAACCAGCAATCCATAGCCAAGGCACATAAGCTGAAAGACAATTATGCATTTACCAATATTATATTTTCTAGTGTACTTGAAATGCATGTTGAATATCTCACCATAATTAGGCAGATTCCAATGGTTCAATTTATCAATGTATATTGCCGCAATTATGAGATTCGAGAAGCAAACATTGATAATGGTGATAGCAATCCCACTTGCTCGAATGCAACCCATAATGAGATAGTATGCAAAAGCTCACTCACAAAAATATACAATGTGAGTGTCTTGATAGATAGTTTAGCACACACTGTCGATCGAATGACCGAGCACAGAGACAGACTGCCAGCCAGATTATTAGACGCGATAGACACACAATGTGGAACTTGTGCTAACTGAAAAACGAATTCCATTTGAGAGCAATCTCTTATTTCTGGCATCCGAAGAGAACTGTGTCGTTCGAAATTTTGAATATGCACTAGGAATGCGAAATTAAAATAAATTCAAATCGCTGATAGCTAAAAACTCAACAGTTATTCATCGTTAAAGTGTGTCTAAAGAACAACGTACCAAATTGAAAGTAGCTAATCAATCTATTTTCTAGTGAATTTATAAGTTTTGCATTTGTTTTTACTTCGACAGTCAAGTGTAGACAAATATATACTTTGATGTCTAGTTTTTTCTATGCCATCATATCGTGTTGCAGCTTTACGAATTTTACAACACCGGTTGCGGGCAACGCAGTTGAAAATTGGTGTACAATATTTAAGCTTGATATGAAAATGTAAAACCACAGCCAGCAACAACAGTTGGCAGATGCGAGTGCACGGGTTGTGTGTGAAAAGTTTAGTTGAGTTCACTTTAGTTAACTGTGAAAGCCGAATCAACGGTCCTAGTTGATTGCTATGCTTGGGCTCGCTGGTTGGTTGCATGGAGTGCGGCGTGTGCCGCAAACCAATGAACCACATAATGTGGTATGCCCGCCCACATGCACGTATATGTATGTACATATATGTAGAGACGCACACACGCACAAGCGGTGCCAGCAAACGTTTAAGTAAGCGTGTAAATTATTTGAATTATTTATGAGCTACAACAACTTCAATGGCGACGACAACCGCAGGCGAAACATGCAAAAAGCTTAAAGCCATCTGAATGCACAACTCGCCATGTGCAACTGAATTTCACGAGCACGAGTGTGTGTTTGTATCTGCCGTCGCTCCCCGCACAGCATCCCCAGCAATGTCATCCCTTTGGCCCATTTGGAAACCCCAATTCCCGGCGCTGGCGACCAACTAAACATGCAGAATACTTACGACAACAGCGACAAAATCAAAATCTCTCACATTTAGCAGAACACACAGAAAATGTTGGACAGATTCCAGCTACAGCAGTTACTCCTAGATGGCCATCAGGCTACCGCGCTGTGGCAACATTTGATTCCCTCGACGGCGCTTAAACAACGCCGAGCTCGGCCATTTGCTCAGCATCGTCATGCCGGCTGATAAATGCGACGCAATTCGGACTGAAGAGCTCAAAGTTTTGGTCAGCTGACTTTAAGTGGTAATTCCCAGATGAAAAATTTATTAATAGGCCCAGTCCCAGGCGTCTCCACAACGGCACGGGCGACTTCAACGAATGGAGCCCAACCAGAAGTAGCGACGGCATCACACATTTAAGTTTCGGTCGAGTTAAAACATCAAGGAAATTGAGCTGGGAAAGTTCATCTGAAATATGATTTAAAGTCATCAAAAAGCGGCATGAAATTTCACAATTAAATTTATTCACTTTCCGTTGCTAGAGTGAAGGCGAGAAAAAGAGACATCGTGGCGCAAGTTGACTTGCTATTTTAAATATACAGTTGGCTTGTACGTGTGTATCTTTTAGATTGCTGCCGCTGGCTGCTGTTTTGTAGGCAAATGTGCGCACATCACGCATACGACCCCTCGACTTATGGCCACAAAATCTATCGCTGAGCGGGGGCAAAGGGGAAGATGGGTGCCGACTGGAGCAGCCTGCTTGCCAATTGCACGCACTTTTGTCGTTCAATTTACTTGGTATTGCCGCTGCCACAGCCACAGCCAGTGGCAATAGGGCTGCCAATGGTAATGGAAATGGCAATGGCAATGGCAATGGCAATGGGAATGGCAATGGCATTTTTGTGCTCCTAAGTGGCTCGGCGACTTGTCTAAGCCATGGCAAGTAGCAAGTAGCAAGCGGCAAACGGCAAGCGGGAGGCGGCAAGTGTGCTGCTGTTGCACGTGTGTTTGTTTGTAGGTTTGCAATAATTTGGTCTATTTGTTGCCTGGCATTGAGTTTATTGAATTTGGCATTTGCATGCTATACGAGTTGAGCATGTGGAGCACCAAAACAGAAGCCAGCTGAGCGGAGCCTGCCCCAACCGTGGCCCCGATGTGCCATCATCTTTGCGTTCTATTTCTTGTTTTTGTCGCTGCTGGAAGCTATTCAATTATCTGGTAGTAAATTTGCCAAATGAAGTTGTTTATTGCGCACGATGTTATGCCAATTGAATTTGCTGCCTAAAATCCACCAACCCACGCCGGCACGCAACCACCCTGCCCCCACAGTGTAGCACCACCTGCAGTGCGTTTGCGTTTGCGTTTGCTGCTCGCCGTTGTGGGGATCTTAGGCATCGTCAGGTGTGCGTTGGGCGCAATTTAATTTCACAGCCAATTAAAAATGTCACACAGTGCGTATGATGAATTTGTTTCTCGCTGCCAACAGCTGCGGCTTTTGTGCCTCACGTGCGCCACTTGGCAACTTGGCAGCTTAATTGGCCATCCCTCCCACTGCCAGCGCAGCGCCGCTCTCCAGGTACTTTTGACTGAAAGCTGAATTTGAATACCCGTGTCGACAGCTCACTTCAATTTGATTTATGCTCGGACCAACCAAACAACTAAAACAACGGCGCGAACAGCGGCAACAATGACATCGACAATAAACAAAAAGCGAGGGGCACAACAACGAAAACAAAGAGAAAAAAAAAAAAAAAAAAAAAAAACAAAACAAGAGCACGAAACGAAACAAAATGAAGGCTCAGCAAAGTGCAAAAGCAAATTAATTATGCACATTAACTTTTGTCGCTTAATGCGCGTTGCAAGTTCGACGCTCGGAGGTGATCAGAATAAGCCAAAAGCTGAGGCTGACCCAAAAGCCATGTCCCTTGTCCATGTGCCTTAAGTGAGCCAAGGACTTTTTGAAAAATGGTCGACGCCGCCGTAGAAGCCGCTTAATTAGTGCGTAATTTGTAAGTCTGCGCGCAGTGAGCAGGAAACAAACAACAACAACAACAACAACAACGACGACGGCAACAGCAACGGCGAAAAAATCACAAAAGTTTTGCCACCGACCGAAAATTCAACAATGAGAGGTAAATATTAATTACGTAAATGGCAAATTTCAGCCTGAGAGCGCGAGATGGAGCGAAAGGACAGCACCAGGATAATGACTGGACGGGCCGGAGACTGGGATGCATCAAGTAACTATACTCTATACGTATATGTTTAATCAAAAGTCTCAGTCATATCAATGTCAACTAAATTCTTAAATCCCAAAAGAATCCCTTTCAAATGAGCAGCAGCTGCTGCTTGATGCTGAGGCTGTTTCTCTTTCACGTCCTTTCGCCATGCTCATTGCTGTTGTTGTTGCTGCGCATACAAATTTGTTTATTTTTAATTTCTGACACCGCTTTGAAGGCATTTTCACATTTTTTACATTTTCCCTATGCTTGATTGAGGTGCCCAGACCGCAGCGGTATTTTCATTATATTTTCTTTCGTTTGTTTAGGCCCTGCTTTGCTCCTTCTCCCCCACTCTCGCGGCTGCCCAGTTTCATCAACGTGGGTGTCACAGGTGTCAATTAGTGTATCCAATTTGCCACGCACTGACCGCAGCTTTAAATCGTGGCTCCCCAGCCAGCATACACACACACACACACACACACACACACACACACACACACACACATACGCGCACGCAAAGTGCACTAAACTTTCGCGAAACTTGCATAGTTTTGGCTGCATGCTGCACATTTTACAGGCACCCGCCAAAAAGTTGTATTATGCGACGCGAAAGTTCCTGTACACTTGCAGCACATTCACGGGCGCCGCGCAAATTGAAAACTTAATCGATGCCCCCTTTAAGTTCATGTGGCAGCCACTACTATGTGTAATTAAAATGCTGCACACCCAATTTGGCATATTTCACAAGTTAGTACTTGTATTGCAGCGTATCTAAGTGGTCGATCATAGTTTATGCCTCAAATACTGCAGTTAACCGTCTACATTTTTTAAATGGCTTCAGCAGGGAAAGGGACTGGGACTTTAACAAGCGGCTTGTTAACGGCCACCGCGCAATTACACTCGAAACGCTTTAAATTTTAAGTGCTCGGCCCGAGTATGTGCAGACTGCAGTCAACCTGCTGCCACCGACTGCCCGAGTTACAGTCTGTGGCCGAGTAAAGGAGAGAGTTACTTTAGAAAATGAGACTTTAGATAAATGGAAGAATAAACCGAATTGTTTACTTTGGAGTGCAAAATAAGACTGAACATTTATTATGAAATGTGTACGAATGTATGTTGTTCGTCAGAGTCGCCTTCTGGAGTGTTTGGAGTTGTTGACCTGTGGGCGGGGAGAGGGGATCTCATTACAAACACATATTTACACATAATCACATTAAATCACACAGCGATGGATTATCTGTCAACGGATCCTTAACTTGTGTTTAATGCAAAGTTTGTATGCGATTACCCTGATTATAGTTGAAATTTTCGAATATTGCAGCTTTCCACAATCGCAGTTTAGCAGCTGTCTTAAAATAAAATAAAGCTAGCAATAAATACAGCTAGTTAATTACGAAATTCACAATGTCTAAAATCTCAATTTATTATAGTTTATTAATAAATAGATTGATCTAAATAATATTGTATTAGTTTCGTAAATCCATAAATTAATATATTATTTAGTTCATCTTTGCTCTTTTAGCTTTGGAACACCTTTGGGCCGGGCATGGTTGCCAGTGAGGGAAAGACATAAAGTTAGCAGCAATAATTAGAGCCAAGGACAGGCTTATAAATTTGATGTATTATGCATTTGTACTCGGACTACACTTACAATAACTTAAATATATGAAGTTAGTACTTAAATTTGTAGTGCACGCATATTGGCAATACCATCGCTTGCGACATCTTTATCTCACTTGTTCTTCTCGATAATATTTATATCGTTGGCATCCCAATCGGCTTCCTGACCGCCACTGCAAGCGACAATAGGAGGCGGTCGGTATGGTACGCCAGTGCACATGGGACAGCTGAATCAAGTGGGAAAGTCGTGGCTAAAAATCAGATAAGTTGATGCCCATCACTTACCCCTCATTGCCGTAAATGTAAATGATTGTCTTGACGGGAGATGGTCGATAAAGGCAGATAAGTTTATGTGCCACAAATAGCAGGGGCAGAAACAGGAGCGAACTCAACAGCAGTGCGATCCAGAACCCATTCTGGAAAATTAAATAGATTATTAAAACTATAGAGATTATGGATGGACGGATGACTTGCAATTGGATCGACTAGTTGACGACAAGCGGATATAGTGCCACGGTTTAGATGATCATGTATAACGTTGCAGTGTCCAACTTTACTACTAATTTCTGTTTGAGTGTGGGCGCGAAATTCCTCAATACGTTGCTTTAATGATTCGGTTAGATTATTGCCTATTGTATTGATATAGTTCGAGCCGCGTCCCCTGATGAATTTTTCACAGCGTTTAAGTTTGATAGTTATCAGGTGCATAGTGTCGCCAAAATTAAGATTCTTGACCAAAATGCGACTATCTATTTCTTTTGTCATTTCTCTAATGGCATCAATGTACCGTATAATATGCACGTCCTGCCTTCGTGCAATTCTCATATCGATTGCCACCATGTTGGTGCTAAGGCATATTGGATAATCACGGTTTGGGCATTCGCTAGGTTTCAGCTTATAAAACTTATCGGTAAGAAAATCATGTATATTTTGAGCAGTGTCCTGATCAATGGGCGGCCGTCTTAAGTCTTTGCATAAAACTTTCGTATATAGCTTTCCAGTATAGGGATATAGGTCAAATAGCGTATGATTGATCTCTGTTGCGTCTTTCAAACTAAAAACTACAAATGTTGATAGATCAACCTGAAATGTGCGCCATTTCATTTCTTCGGGATTGATTGCGTTTTCGGAATGGTTGCTCAATATACGGTCAACATCATACATATTATGTCTTTTCAGCAAATCAAATATATTCTCATTTGGTCTACATGAACTTTGCCCATCCACCGTGTGAATCAATATCGAATCGTAGTCATCCCAATAATCGAGGCGTCGACAAACCGCTTGATAAGTCACCGTTCCAAGCACATAATAGAATAGCCCCATAAGTATTATGAACGTGAATACGCAAAAGATTAATATGATCGCTCTGAAAAAATACAGAGAATAGAGGAAGTAGACATTAAGTGGTGCTAGATCAAAATCATGCTCGACTCACAGTAACAGACAAAAAGATCCAGCGCTGCTTTGACGAGAACACAAACCAAAGATTAAGCCAAATAGCAATAGGATTATTATCTGTGAATGAAAGTATTAAAATATTGAGAAGGTACGAGTTCAATCAATACGTCCATCTCGCCGTATATAATCTCTATGCTATCCATGCAGTTTTTGTATGTACTTAGTGCCTTGGCTTTGTTTTCATTTATACACAGAGGAAAAAATCAAATAAATTTTTGGTCTATTTTTTAAAAACTTAGTATTCAGGGATTCTCAATCTATCTGTAAAACTGTAGAATAGTCAAAGTTTCAATCTCAAAATTAATCGGAGTCCACTATGCAACCTAATAAAATAATGTGTTTTTGGAAGCAAAGTTCTCTAAGTTATTATCTGATACATGTTATCACGCATTAATTACAAATGACTTACCAGAAACAATGCAATGCAGGCAGCGATATTATATAAACCACGATTAGTTCCAAACTTTTCCTCAATGTCATCAAATGTATTTGCTGCAGCTACGTCTTTCAAATGAATTTCGGAAATGGTAGAATCGATAATATCATTTAGAAATGCATATTCATCTTGCATATTGCTAGCTCCTTTGACTAATATTTCCTCTATTACTGGCACAATTCTTTTGATTGCTTTTTTAATAAGTAATTTAATATGTTTTAAACGATTAAGACCCTCTGTTACCTTTGTTTCTAATTTAGAACGGATGACGTCTTCTACAACAGTTAAGTATGCTGTTGTGTTTGGCATCTGTGAAAAGTTGAATGAGCATATTTCAATTTTATGGTAATGAAATGATGAAATGGTAGATTTAATTACTTCATCTAAGTGCAGGCAAGTTGAAGTATCCAATCTCTGGAATTCCTGTAACTTTCGATAACATTTGGCTAATCCACACACAGAAGCAAGATTGAAAACAAGATCACGTTTGATCCCTCGCCAAGCTATTGATCATAGTAACTTAATGAGTGTCTCTTATTTTTATCAGAATTAGAGTTGATCACTTACTATCTCGGAAAACAGACGCACGGAAACGCAATTGTTTTTCGGTTCGTTCAAGTTTCCTAAATAATTCCAGCGACGCACCCAATTTTTTCAATAAATTCTCTAATTCTGACAGGGCACTTGCACCACTTGCATCGGCTAAATCTACCGCCACATGGGTATGAGCGACTTGAAAACAGAAAGTTATGTAAGAAGTCAAATGTATTAATGAGAAGTTAAACGCCATTTTTTAAAGTGAATTAGGAGGAAAACGTGAGTTGTTGAAAACAAAGAGAGAGAGATAGAGATAGAGAGAGAGAGAGAGAGAGAGAGAGTATAGTATAGTATATAGCTAATTTGACCATTTTAAAAGTCAATGATATGGAATACCTAGATCTTCCACCTCTGTGATTCTATTGAGATCAAACGGCCAACGACGAAATAACTATATGGGACTTAACGCAAACATTAGTTCACAAATTCACAGGGCACCATAAGTGCAGAGAAACTTAAGTTTGGCATGGCGAATACTTGAATAACATCAGTGGCGTGCAAAACTGTGGAGGTATATCAGACCTTGGCGGAATAGCAGGCATACAGCAGAAATTTTTGGGTTTTTTATATAAAACGGATGAGTATTTTCAACCTATACAGAAGGCCGCTGATCGATTCACATTTATATCAACAAAGCCACTCTAAGAAATTGATAACAAATATATCTGCATACATGAACGGTGTTGGTAAGATCTAGGTGTTCATATGGACAGACGGAAGGTTTTCAAATAATAACAGTTTCCATACCACTTAGCTCTGCAAAAATACTTTCTTGTAATACTTGAAAATTAGAAATCATCAAAAAATACAGATGATCCGAGATATCTTTTAAAAAGATGCAAGTATCTATGGTATTTTCACGCAATCTCTCTTTAGTATATCCCTCATTTCGGCTCATCCGCTTGATGCTGACCAGCGCTAGAACAGCTGTCAACCTACGAACAGTTGAGTTAAATCATGCAACGTTATACAGTATGACCAAGACTTACAGAAGTGCAAGAATAAGCAAAAACAATAGCAAACTGCACAATAATCGTTGGAAATCGGACGATTTCCTGCAAGGTTCACAAGTTGCTTTACAACGCCAGCAGCAGAAACAGCAATAAATGACCCTATCAAATAAGTGTAAGAGTTTAAGAGTTTGATAATAATTGCAACTATCTTTTGCGATAATCTATATTACTTTTAAATGGTGTATTAAGCCGACTTTCGAAGCCAGCTGCACATCGATATAACCAAATGTCATATATTTTATACCTACATGTTGTACAAATATTTTGAATATATTTTTAATCATATGTACTTACGCAACGAATGGCATTATTATTGCTAGAAAGAGCATGGGAAGTATAAAAAGGACAACTAAAGCCAGATTCTTATTTAGCAGACTCACCCAATCGTTCTCTTCATATTTGACGCCCATATTAAAAGCGGTTCTGTTTCTATACGAAACATAATCTACCGAAAGTTCGGCATTAACGATTTGGGCTACGGCATTAACGATTTGGGTTTGGCAGAAGTACAGTCTCATTTGGCCTACCTGGTAATATGTACGACCCATTGTGAGGATGGAAAAAATTTGACACACTGTGTGTGAAATTAAATACTGAGTCCATGCCCATTGAGGGGAATTCACGTTGAGTTGAGTACTGAGCTGTGGACACATAATCATCATAAACTATCTCGGGGAAATGGGCTTGACCCAACTTTTCGTGAACTGTGCCATCGCTTTGTGCGCCAGGGCGCCACATCCCTGTCAAATCAACTTTATCGTCTTCATCGGCATTGGATAAAGCAATTAAAGTGATCAGGATTATGCCACAGGTCCATGACCAACACGACAACTGGCTGCTGCACATCCCTTGGCATTGCATCGGGATTTGTTTTCATTACTCTTTCACGAAAAAGTCTAAAGGAAAAGTGTCTAGGATGCACATTCCGACTGCTCAACGAAGATTGAGAATTAACTCACCTCGTTGTATCTATATAGGCTTAACCGTCGTTACGTCTTCAAATGTAAAATACTCACTGTCATTAAAACGATTTTGCAATTATTTTTTTGAGAAATATTTTTTTTTTTTTTTTTTTTTTTTTAGGTTTTGTATATATTATAAATATTGTATGTCGGGCTTTTGCTTGATGTTTAATCTAAAAATTAACAATAAAATCGGAAACTACCTCGATGAATTGGGACGAGCAACTTGAGTAGAGTTGAAAGGGTTAAAGCTTAGTATTACGCGAATTTGTTTTACTTTGGCCACAGATGATCTAAAGTTCTTCATGGATATTGTGAAAATATTTAAGCAGATGGGCGAACCTATATTATTGTAACAGCGTGAGGATATATTCCACGATTCTTCACAAAAACTTATCGCTAGTGGAGAACTTCCGGAAAAGCAACGACGGAGTTGGCTAGAATGTTTAAAGTTTATTAACCTTAGTAAAGAACTGGAGCCGACCTTTGTTCTAACGTTTGAAAATAAAGGTTTATCAATAAATGCTTGTTTGCCGTATTTGATGGAAGGGAAATAAATGGCGTCATTGTCAGACAAAAATTCACTCAAATGCAATTAAATCGTATCCTATCATTGATCTCGTCTTTGTATAGTAAGCGAATAAATTTTGAAAATCCAGCTTTATCGCTATATATACAAATATACGTATCTATTCTACTTTGATTTAAGTTTTGAATTGTTATCTATTTAAAGTGCAAACTAGACAAATTTGCTTAGACAATGTATGTTTATCTCTTTTTAATACTATTCAAATTTCTTTCTTTCTCGCACTGATAATAATTTCGTGGCTTGTTGAACGTTGTTATCAGACAGCGACAAGCTTTGCAATGTTTATTAATTTTTTTGTATTATCTTATATGTTATATTATAAATGAGTCATGCGAAACAGCTGTGTTTGAGTGCCTTAACTTAGGTGGCTGGAAGAACAATAAATCGGGTTTCAAGCAACGCGAAAACGCGTACAAAATGTTTGCAAACAATTAATCTTAAATATCTGAAATTAGATTCCTCAGTTAGTAGGAATGATCCGGATAAATGTGAAATCAACTGCTGAAAGAGCCACCCAGCAAGGTAGCGAAAATGGGCGTAGGAATGAGATTCCATTTTGACCTATTAGGAAGACTTTTTGTACCATGCACCTCTAGGTACAAAGGTATATTAAGTTCGTTCGAATATATGTAACAGGTTGAAGGAGACGTCGCAGACCATATGTTGTTACAACCAAAATGTTCAGAATCGAAAATAAAAGCGATTTGGCCATGTATGTTTGTCTGTCCGTCCGTCTGTTCGTATGAACACCTAGATCTCAGAGATGGTAAGAGCTAGAGCAACCAAACTTTGCATTTAGATGTAATATGCAACTACGCAGATCAAGTTTATGTTTTTTCCTCCCTCGCCTTTCCCTTGCCCATAAACCGCAAGAAACACAGGGATCCTTAGAGCTAGAAAGACATTTTAAAGTGAAATATGGAGATATTTATAAAATGAACCGAAATCCAAAAGATGGTTAAAATCGGATAAAAACTAGCTTCGTTATAAGCAAAAGAAGCTTGACATTCGCAATGCAAGCGCAAGTGGCGGGCGCAACAACAACAACAAGCATTAGCTTTCTAGTGTATTCGTACGCATGCAAGTTAAAGAATATACCGGAATGTTATTCAAAAAAATATATTTTATTTGTGGGAGCACGAGTGCGTCCGCTTTTGCCGTTTGTCAAATTAGAACTAAAGTACAAAAGTGGACTGCAAAAGCTTCTTGCTCAAGCCTAAAGTGTGAAAGGCAATTGTGTTTACAAAGGGTGATCTTGACGCTTGCGTCAAGTGACCGCTGTTATATTTACGTTAAGCGTGGCGCGGATGATCTTGGCTTTTACGTTAAGTGGTGACATTTCTATGTTTATATTAAGAATGGCGCTATTCAATCTGGGTTGTTACGTTAAGTGATCGCGCTGTTATGTGTGTGTTAAGAGTGGCGCAGAAGAATCAGGGCTTTTACGTTAAGTGGCCACGCTAGTACAATCGCACCCAAGTCAGCAGTTGGAATTGAAATTAGGAAGTTGTTTATATTTATTATAAGATTGCTTTGGTGAGCTAGGCGATAACTTGCATACACACATACTGGTTTTCTTGTATGTGTGTGTATGCATGCGTATTCTGACAACAGAGCTGAACTGCTGCTTTCCAATGAAATGATATGATTGTCGTTTGATGTGATCTCTTTTATATTGGCTTTATTTTAGTATTCGCTGTGTTTCAGGCATTTTTATTTTAGTTGGAAGTAAATTAGGACCACGACAATTTTACTTACGTTTGTTTTAAATTTTATTTTGTCAAATGGTACATGGTATATCACAGTCGGGCTAGCTCGACTGTAGCCGTTCTCACTTGTTTTAATTGTTTACTTAAGAATCGAATAATCTTGACTGCCTGCGTGTTTACTCAATTTCTTAGGATAAAATAATAATTGTGGCCGCCAGCGTCAATGGACGCCGTTTCCGGCTCGTCAGTTTGTTTTTCCTTACAGCTTCCTTTGGCAGCTTTTGCCGCTGCCTCCGTCTCCGCCGCCTAGTCTCTCATATTTGTACACTGCACTGCAAGTTTTGCTGTGTAATTTTAATTTTTGAACGTCAATGCTGCGGCTTGTTAACGGCCACCGTGCAATTACAACCGAAACGCTTTAAATTTTAAGTGCTCGGCCCGAGTATGTGCAGACTGCAGTCAGCCTGCTGCCACCGACTGGCTGAGGTTGGGACACCTGTTGACTGCCCGAGACTTTAGATAAATGGAAGAATAAAACGAACTGTTTACTTTGGAGTACAAAATAAGACTGAACATTTATTTTGAAATGTGTACGAATGTATGTTGTTCGTTAGAGTCGCCTATTGGCGTGTTTAGAGTTGTTGACTTGTGGGGAGAGGGGATCTCATTACATATACATATTTACACATATTGAGTCACACAGCGATGGATTATCTGTCAACAGATCCTTAACTTGATAGATTTTCGTGGTTTATGCAAAGTTTGTATGCGATTACCCTGATGATAGTTGAAATTTTCGAATATTGCAGCTTTCCACAATCGCAGTTTAGCAGCTGTCTTAAAGTAAAACAAGTGAGAACGGCTACAGTCGAACTAGCCCGACTGTAATATACCATGTACCATTTGACAAAATAAAATTAAAAACAAACGTAAGTAAAATTGTCGTGGTCCTAATTTACTTCCAACTAAAATGAAAATGCCTGAAACACAGCGAATACTAAAATAAAGCCAATATAAAAGAGATCACATCAAACGACAATCATATCATTTCATTGGAAAGCAGCAGTTCAGCTCTGTTGTTTTAATACGCATGCACACGCACACATACAAGCAAACCTGTATGTGTGTATGCATGCGTACGATTCCGCTAGAATACGAATGTTTGCTCTTGTTGTTGTTGCGCCCGCCTCTTGCGCTTGCTTTGCGTATGTCAAACTTCTTTCGCTTATACCAAAGCTAGATTTTATCCGATTTGAACCATATTTTGGATTTCGGTTAATATGATAAATATCCATATATTGCACTTTAAATTAACTTTCTAGCGCACAGGATTCCAAAGTCGCTTGCGGTTTGAAGGTAAGGGCAAGGGCGGGAGAGGAAAAAAACATAAACTTGATCTGCGTAGTTGCATATTACACCTAAATCCAAAGTTTGGTTACTCTAGCTCTTACCATGTCTGAGATCTAGGTGTTCATACGGACAGACGGACAGACGGACATGGCTAAATCGATATTATTTTCGATTCTGATCATTTTGGTTGTATCAACATGTGTTTTACGACGTCTCCTTCACCCTGTTACATACATTCGAACGAACTTAATATACCTTTGTACCTATAGGTACATGGTATAATAAAGGTAGCAATAAATACAGCTAGTTAATTACGAAATTCACAACAATAAAATCTCAATTTCAATAGTTTCTATTAATAAATAGATTGATCTTAATAATATTGTATTAATTTCGTAAATCCATAAATCAATATATTATTTAGTTCATCTTTGCTCTTTTAGCTTTGGAACACCTTTGGGCCGGGCATGGTTGCCAGTGAGGGAAAGACATAAAGTTAGCAGCAATAATTAGAGCCAAGGACAGGCTTATAAATTTGATGTATTATGCATTTGTACTCGGACTACACTTACAATAACTTAAATATATGAAGTTAGTACTTAAATTTGTAGTGCACGCATATCGGCAATACCATCGCTTGCGACATCTTTATCTCACTTGTTCTTCTCGATAATATTTATATCGTTGGCATCCCAATCGGCTTCCTGACCGCCACTGCAAGCGACAATAGGAGGCGGTCGGTATGGTACGCCAGTGCACATGGGACAGCTGAATCAAGTGGGAAAGTCGTGGCTAAAAATCAGATAAGTTGATGCCCATCACTTACCCCTCATTGCCGTAAAGGTAAACGATTGTCTTGACGGGAGATGGTCGATAAAGGCAGATAAGTTTATGTGCCACAAATAGCAGGGGCAGAAACAGGAGCGAACTCAACAGCAGTGCGATCCAGAACCCATTCTGGAAAATTAAATAGATTATTAAAACTATAGAGATTATGGATGGACGGATGACTTGCAATTGGATCGACTAGTTGACGACAAGCGGATATAGTGCCACGGTTTAGATGATCATGTATAATGTTGCAGTGCCCAACTTTACTACTAATTTCTGTTTGAGTGTGGGCGCGAAATTCCTCAATACGTTGCTTTAATGATTCGGTTAGATTATTGCCTATTGTATTGATATAGTTCGAGCCGCGTCCCCTGATGAATTTTTCACAGCGTTTAAGTTTGATATTTATCAGGTGCATAGTGTCGCCAAAATTAAGATTCTTGACCAAAATGCGACTATCTATTTCTTTTGTCATTTCTCTAATGGCATCAATGCAACGTATAATATGCACATCCTGCCTTTGTGCGACTCTGACATCGATTGCCACCGCGTTGGTACTAGTGCATATTGGGTAATCACGGTTTGGGCATTCGCTAGGATTCAGTATATAAAATTTTCTGTAAAGAAAATTATATATATTTTGAGCAGTGTCCTGATCAATGGGCGGCCGTCTTAAGTCTTTGCATAAAACTTTCGTATATAGATTTCCAATATAGGGATATAGGTCATATAGCGTATGATTGATCTCCGTCGCGTCTTTCAAACTAAAAACTACAAATGTTGATAGATCAACCTGAAATGTGCGCCATTTCATTTCATTGGTATTGATTGCGTTTTCGGAATGGTTGCTCAATATACGGTCAACATCATACATATTATGTCTTTTCAGCAAATCAAATATATTCTCATTTGGTCTACATGAACTTTGCCCATCCACCGTGTGAATCAATATCGAATCGTAGTCATCCCAATAATCGAGGCGTCGACAAACCGCTTGATAAGTCACCGTTCCAAGCACATAATAGAATAGCCCCATAAGTATTATGAACGTGAATACGCAAAAGATTAATATGATCGCTCTGAAAAAATACAGAGAATAGAGGAAGTAGACATTAAGTGGTGCTAGATCAAAATCATGCTCGACTCACAGTAATACAAAATAAGATCCAGCTCTGCTATGACGAGAACACAAACCAAAGATTAAGCCAAATAGCAATAGGATTATTATCTGTGATAGAAAGTATTAAAATATTGAGAAGGTACGAGTTCAATCAATACGTCCATCTCGCCGTATATAATCTCTATGCTATCCATGCAGTTTTTGTATGTACTTAGTGCCTTGGCTTTGTTTTCATTAATACACAGAGGAAAAAATCAAATAAATTTTTGGTCTATTTTTTAAAAAATTAGTATTCAGGGATTCTCAATCTATCTGTAAAACTGTAGAATAGTCAAAGTTTCAATCTCAAAATTAATCGGAGTCCACTATGCAACCTAATAAAATAATGTGTTTTTGGAAGCAAAGTTCTCTAAGTTATTATCTGATATATGTTATCACGCATTAATTACAAATGACTTACCAGAAACAATGCAATGCAGGCAGCGATATTATATAAACCACGATTAGTTCCAAACTTTTCCTCAATGTCATCAAATGTATTTGCTGCAGCTACGTCTTTCAAATGAATTTCGGAAATGGTAGAATCGATAATATCATTTAGAAATGCATATTCATCTTGCATATTGCTAGCTCCTTTGACTAATATTTCCTCTATTACTGGCACAATTCTTTTGATTGCTTTTTTAATAAGTAATTTAATATGTTTTAAACGATTAAGACCCTCTGTTACCTTTGTTTCTAATTTAGAACGGATGACGTCTTCTACAACAGTTAAGTATGCTGTTGTGTTTGGCATCTGTGAAAAGTTGAATGAGCATATTTCAATTTTATGGTAATGAAATGATGAAATGGTAGATTTAATTACTTCATCTAAGTGCAGGCAAGTTGAAGTATCCAATCTCTGGAATTCCTGTAACTTTCGATAACATTTGGCTAATCCACACACAGAAGCAAGATTGAAAACAAGATCACGTTTGATCCCTCGCCAAGCTATTGATCATAGTAACTTAATGAGTGTCTCTTATTTTTATCAGAATTAGAGTTGATCACTTACTATCTCGGAAAACAGACGCACGGAAACGCAATTGTTTTTCGGTTCGTTCAAGTTTCCTAAATAATTCCAGCGACGCACCCAAGTTTAACAATAATTTTTCTAATTCTGACAGGGCATTTGCACCACTTGCATCGGCTAAATCTACCGCCACATGGTTATGAGCGACTTGAAAACAGAAAGTTATGTAAGAAGTCAAATGTATTAATGAGAAGTTAAACGCCATTTTTTAAAGTGAATTAGGAGGAAAACGTGAGTTGTTGAAAACAAAGAGAGAGAGAGAGAGAGAGAGAGAGAGAGAGTATAGTATAGTATATAGCTAATTTGACCATTTTAAAAGTCAATGATATGGAATACCTAGATCTTCCACCTCTGTGATTCTATTGAGATCAAACGGCCAACGACGAAATAACTATATGGGACTTAACGCAAACATTAGTTCACAAATTCACAGGGCACCATAAGTGCAGAGAAACTTAAGTTTGGCATGGCGAATACTTGAATAACATCAGTGGCGTGCAAAACTGTGGAGGTATATCAGACCTTGGCGGAATAGCAGGCATAGAGCAGAAATTTTTGGGTTTTTTATATAAAACGGATGAGTATTTTCAACCTATGCAGAAGTCCGCTGATCGATTCACATTTATATCAACAAAGCCACTCTAAGAAATTGATAACAAATATATCTGCATACATGAACGGTGTTGGTAAGATCTAGGTGTTCATATGGACAGACGGAAGGATTTCAAATAATAACAGTTTCCATACCACTTAGCTCTGCAAAAATACTTTCTTGTAATACTTGAAAATTAGAAATCATCAAAAAATACAGATGATCCGAGATATCTTTTAAAAAGATGCAAGTATCTATGGTATTTTCACGCAATCTCTCTTTAGTATATCCCTCATTTCGGCTCATCCGCTTGATGCTGACCAGCGCTAGAACAGCTGTCAACCTACGAACAGTTGAGTTAAATCATGCAACGTTATACAGTATGACCAAGACTTACAGAAGTGCAAGAATAAGCAAAAACAATAGAAAACTGCACAATAATCGTTGGAAATCGGACGATTTCCTGCAAGGTTCACAAGTTGCTTTACAACGCCAGCAGCAGAAACAGCAATAAATGACCCTATCAAATAAGTGTAAGAGTTTAAGAGTTTGATAATAATTGCAACTATCTTTTGCGATAATCTATATTACTTTTAAATGGTGTATTAAGCCGACTTTCGAAGCCAGCTGCACATCGATATAACCAAATGTCATATATTTTATACCTACATGTTGTACAAATATTTTGAATATATTTTTAATCATATGTACTTACGCAACGAATGGCATAATAATTGCTAGAAAGAGCATGGGAAGTATAAAAAGGACAACTAAAGCCAGATTCTTATTTAGCAGACTAACCCAATCGTTCTCTTCATATTTGACGCCCATATTAAAAGCGGTTCTGTTTCTATACGAAACATAATCTACCGAAAGTTCGGCATTAACGATTTGGGCTACGGCATTAACGATTTGGGTTTGGCAGAAGTACAGTCTCATTTGGCCTACCTGGTAATATGTACGACCCATTGTGAGGATGGAAAAAATTTGACACACTGTGTGTGAAATTAAATACTGAGTCCATGCCCATTGAGGGGAATTCACGTTGAGTTGAGTACTGAGCTGTGGACACATAATCATCATAAACTATCTCGGGGAAATGGGCTTGACCCAACTTTTCGTGAACTGTGCCATCGCTTTGTGCGCCAGGGCGCCACATCCCTGTCAAATCAACTTTATCGTCTTCATCGGCATTGGATAAAGCAATTAATGTGATCAGGATTATGCCACAGGTCCATGACCAACACGACAACTGGCTGCTGCACATCCCTTGGCATTGCATCGGGATTTGTTTTCATTACTCTTTCACGAAAAAGTCTAAAGGAAAAGTGTCTAGGATTCCGACTGCTCAACGAAGATTGAGAATGTGACTCACCTCGTTGTATCTATATAGGCTTAACCGTCGTTACGTCTTCAAATGTAAAATACTCACTGTCATTAAAACGATTTTGCTATTATTTTTTTGAAATATATATTTTTTTTTTTTTTTTTTAGGTTTTTTGTATATATTACATATATTGTATGTCTGGCTTTTGCTTGATGTTTAATCTAAAAATTAACAATAAAATCGGAAACTACCTCGATGAATTGGGGAGATGCAACTTGAGTAGAGATGAAGGGGTTAAAGCTGAATTTTACGCGAATTTGTTTGACTTTGGCTACAGATGATCTAAAGTTCTTCATGGATATTGTGAAAATATTTAAGCAGATGGGCGAACCTATATTATTGTAACAGCGTGAGGATATATTCCACGATTCTTCACAAAAACTTATCGCTAGTGGAGAACTTCCGGAAAAGCGACGGAGTTGGCTAGAATGTTTAAAGTTTATTAACCTTAGTAAAGAACTGGAGCCGACCTTTGTTCTAACGTTTGAAAATAAAGGTTTATCAATAAATGCTTGTTTGCCGTATTTGATGGAAGGGAAATAAATGGCGTCATTGTCAGACAAAAATTCACTCAAATGCAATTAAATCGTATCCTATCATTGATCTCGTCTTTGTATAGTAAGCGAATAAATTTTGAAAATCCAGCTTTATCGCTATATATACAAATATACGTATCTATTCTACTTTGATTTAAGTTTTGAATTGTTATCTATTTAAAGTGCAAACTAGACAAATTTGCTTAGACAATGTATCACTACCATTTTGTTTATCTCTTTTTAATACTCTTCAAATTTCTTTCTTTCTCGCACTGATAATAATTTCGTGGCTTGTTGAACGTTGTTATCAGACAGCGACAAGCTCTGCAATGTTTATTAATTTTTTTGCATTATCTTATATGTTATATTATAAATGAGTCATGCGAAACAGCTGTGTTTGAGTGCCTTAACTTAGGTGGCTGGAAGAACAATAAATCGGGTTTCAAGCAATTAATTAATCTTAAATATCTGAAATTAGATTCCTCAGTTAGTAGGAATGATCCGGATAAATGTGAAATCAACTGCTGAAAGAGCCACCCAGCAAGGTAGCGAAAATGGGCGTGGTAATGAGATTCCATTTTGACCTATTAGGAAGACTTTTTATACCATGCACCTCTAGGTACAAAGGTATATTAAGTTCGTTCGAATATATGTAACAGGTTGAAGAAGACGTCGCAGACCATATGTTGTTACAACCAAAATGTTCAGAATCGAAAATAAAAGCGATTTGGCCATGTATGTTTGTCTGTCCGTCCGTCTGTTCGTATGAACACCTAGATCTCAGAGATGGTAAGAGCTAGAGTTACCAAACTTTGCATTAAGATGTAATATGCAACTACGCAGATCAAGTTTATGTTTTTTCCTCCCTCGCCTTTCCCTTTGTCCATAAACCGCAAGGAACACAGGGATCCTTAGAGCTAGAAAGACATTTTGAAGTGAAATATGGAGATATTTATAAAATGAACCGAAATCCAAAAGATGGTTCAAATCGGATAAAAACTAGCTTCGTTATAAGCAAAAGAAGCTTGACATTCGCAATGCAAGCGCAAGTGGCGGGCGCAACAACAACAACAAGCATTAGCTTTCTAGTGTATTCGTACGCATGCAAGTTAAAGAATATACCGGAATGTTATTCAAAAAAATATATTTTATTTGTGGGAGCACGAGTGCGTCCGCTTTTGCCGTTTGTCAAATTAGAACTAAAGTACAAAAATGGACTTATGCTGCAAATCAGCTATGATATGCAAAAGCTTCTTGCTCAAGCCTAAAGTGTGAAAGGCAATTGTGTTTACAAAGGGTGATCTTGACGCTTGCGTCAAGTGACCGCTGTTATATTTACGTTAAGCGTGGCGCGGAAGATCTTGGCTTTTACGTTAAGTGGTGACATTTCTATGTTTATATTAAGAATGGCGCTATTCAATCTGGGTTGTTACGTTAAGTGATCGCGCTGTTATGTGTATGTTAAGAGTGGCGCAGAAGAATCAGGGCTTTTACGTTAAGTGGCCACGCTAGTACAATCGCACCCAAGTCAGCAGTTGGAATTGAAATTAGGAAGTTGTTTATATTTTTTTATAAGATTGCTTTGGTGAGCTAGGCGATAACTTGTATACACACACATGCTTTCCAATGAAATGATATGATTGTCGTTTGATGTGATCTCTTTTATATTGGCTTTATTTTAGTATTCGCTGTGTTTCAGGCATTTTTATTTTAGTTGGAAGTAAATTAGGACCACGACAATTTTACTTACGTTTGTTTTAAATTTTATTTTGTCAAATGGTACATGGTATATCACAGTCGGGCTAGCTCGACTGTAGCCGTTCTCACTTGTTTTAATTGTTTACTTAAGAATCGAATAATCTTGACTGCCTGCGTGTTTACTCAATTTCTTAGGATAAAATAATAATTGTGGCCGCCAGCGTCAATGGACGCCGTTTCCGGCTCGTCAGTTTGTTTTTCCTTACAGCTTCCTTTGGCAGCTTTTGCCGCTGCCTCCGTCTCCGCCGCCTAGTCTCTCATATTTGTACACTGCACTGCAAGTTTTGCTGTGTAATTTTAATTTTTGAACGTCAACGCTTTGCCCGAGGCAAGCGGCCGCTCTATGACGGCCAAGAGGGGTGCCGCAGGATGAAAGCGGCAGATCGTTATTGCAAGTCGGTTTCGGGCTTGGGTTTGAAGGATTGGTTTTTGGGTTGGCTCGCAAGGACTGTCATGGACGTACGCATGCCCCCCAACTGCCATTTATTGCTCATATTTCATGTTTGCCACATTTTTGCGATTCTGCCATTTTCCCATTTTCGTATTTTCGCATTTTCGCGCTGCAAATGAAAACGAAATTTTTAATAAAAACGATTCACTTTGCTTTCATTGCGTCAATGCTGCGGCTTGTTAACGGCCACCGTGCAATTACAACCGAAACGCTTTAAATTTTAAGTGCTCGGCCCGAGTATGTGCAGACTGCAGTCAGCCTGCTGCCACCGACTGGCTGAGGTTGGGACACCTGTTGACTGCCCGAGTTACAGTTTGTGGCCGAGTAAAGGAGAGAGTGACTTTAGAAAATGAGACTTTAGATAAATGGAAGAATAAAACGAACTGTTTACTTTGGAGTACAAAATAAGACTGAACATTTATTTTGAAATGTGTACGAATGTATGTTGTTCGTTAGAGTCGCCTATTGGCGTGTTTAGAGTTGTTGACTTGTGGGGAGAGGGGATCTCATTACATATACATATTTACACATATTGAGTCACACAGCGATGGATTATCTGTCAACAGATCCCTAACTTGATAGATTTTCGTGTTTAATGCAAAGTTTGTATGCGAATACCCTGATGGTAGTTGAAATTTTCGAATATTGCAGCTTTCCACAATCGCAGTTTAGCAGCTGTCTTAAAGTAAAACAAGTGACAACGGCTACAGTCGAGCTAGCCCGACTGTAATATACCATGTACCATTTGACAAAATAAAATTTAAAATTATTTAAAATTTACTTCTAATTAAAATAATAACACATGAAACCCAGCGAATACTAAAATTCAGCCAATGTAAAAGAAATCACATCAAATGACATTGTCCATATCATTTCATTGGAAAGCAGCAGTTCAGCTCTGTTGTTTTAATACGCATGCACACGCACACATACAAGCAAACCTGTATGTGTGTATGCATGCGTACGATTCCGCTAGAATACGAATGTTTGCTCTTGTTGTTGTTGCGCCCGCCTCTTGCGCTTGCTTTGCGTATGTCAAACTTCTTTCGCTTATACCAAAGCTAGATTTTATCCGATTTGAACCATATTTTGGATTTCGGATAATATGATAAATATCCATATATTGCACTTTAAATTAACTTTCTAGCGCACAGGATTTGAAGGTAAGGGCAAGGGCGGGAGAGGAAAAAAACATAAACTTGATCTGCGTAGTTGCATATTACACCTAAATCCAAAGTTTGGTTACTCTAGCTCTTACCATGTCTGAGATCTAGGTGTTCATACGGACAGACGGACAGACGGACATGGCTAAATCGATATTATTTTCGATTCTGATCATTTTGGTTGTATCAACATGTGTTTTACGACGTCTCCTTCACCCTGTTACATACATTCGAACGAACTTAATATACCTTTGTACCTATAGGTACATGGTATAATAAAGGTAGCAATAAATACAGCTAGTTAATTACGAAATTCACAACAATAAAATCTCAATTTCAATAGTTTCTATTAATAAATAGATTGATCTTAATAATATTGTATTAATTTCGTAAATCCATAAATCAATATATTATTTAGTTCATCTTTGCTCTTTTAGCTTTGGAACACCTTTGGGCCGGGCATGGTTGCCAGTGAGGGAAAGACATAAAGTTAGCAGCAATAATTAGAGCCAAGGACAGGCTTATAAATTTGATGTATTATGCATTTGTACTCGGACTACACTTACAATAACTTAAATATATGAAGTTAGTACTTAAATTTGTAGTGCACGCATATTGGCAATACCATCGCTTGCGACATCTTTATCTCACTTGTTCTTCTCGATAATATTTATATCGTTGGCATCCCAATCGGCTTCCTGACCGCCACTGCAAGTGACAATAGGAGGCGGTCGGTATGGTACGCCAGTGCATGTGGGACAGCTGAATCAAGTGGGTAAGTCGTGGCTAAAAATCAGATAAGTTGATGCCCATCACTTACCCCTCATCTCTGTAAAGGTAAATGATTGTCTTGACGGGAGATGGTCGATAAAGGCAGATAAGTTTATGTGCCACAAATAGCAGGGGCAGAAACAGGAGCGAACTCAACAGCAGTGCGATCCAGAACCCATTCTGGAAAATTAAATAGATTATTAAAACTATAGAGATTATGGATGGACGGATGACTTGCAATTGGATCGACTAGTTGACGACAAGCGGATACAGTGCCACGGTTTAGATGATCATGTATAACGTTGCAGTGTCCAACTTTACTACTAATTTCTGATTGAGTGTGGGCGCGAAATTCCTCAATACGTTGCTTTAATGATTCGGTTAGATTATTGCCTATTGTATTGATATAGTTCGAGCCGCGTCCCCTGATGAATTTTTCACAGCGTTTAAGTTTGATATTTATCAGGTGCATAGTGTCGCCAAAATTAAGATTCTTGACCAAAATGCGACTATCTATTTCTTTTGTCATTTCTGTAATGGCATTAATGCAACGTATAATATGCACGTCCTGCCTTTGTGCGACTTTAACATCGATTGCCACCGCGTTGGTACTAGTGCATACTGCGAAATTACCCGTTGGGCATTCGCTAGGTTTCATTATATAAAATTTTCTGTAAAGAAAATTATATATATTTTGAGCAGTGTCCTGATCAATGGGCGGCCGTCTTAAGTCTTTGCATAAAACTTTCGTATATAGATTTCCAATATAGGGATATAGGTCAAATAGCGTATGATTGATCTCCGTCGCTTCTTTCAAATCAAAAACTACAAATGTTGATAGATCAACCTCAAATTTGCGCCATTTGAATTCTTCGGGATTGATTGCGTTTTCGGAATGGTTGCTCAATATACGGTCAACATCATACATATTATGTCTTTTCAGCAAATCAAATATATTCTCATTTGGTCTACATGAACTTTGCCCATCCACCGTGTGAATCAATATCGAATCGTAGTCATCCCAATAATCGAGGCGTCGACAAACCGCTTGATAAGTCACCGTTCCAAGCACATAATAGAATAGCCCCATAAGTATTATGAACGTGAATGCGCAAAAGATTAATATGATCGCTCTGAAAAAATACAGAGAATAGAGGAAGTAGACATTAAGTGGTGCTAGATCAAATTCATGCTCGACTCACGTTAACAGACAATGAGATCCAGCGCTGCTTTGACGAGAACACAAACCAAAGATTAAGCCAAATAGCAATAGGATTATTATCTGTGATAGAAAGTATTAAAATATTGAGAAGGTACGAGTTCAATCAATACGTCCATCTCGCCGTATATAATCTCTATGCTATGCATGCAGTTTTTGTATGTACTTAGTGCCTTGGCTTTGTTTTCATTAATACACAGAGGAAAAAATCAAATAAATTTTTGGTCTATTTTTTAAAAACTTAGTATTCAGGGATTCTCAATCTATCTGTAAAACTGTAGAATAGTAAAAGTTTCAATCTCAAAACAAGTGAGAACGTCTACAGTCGACCTAACCCGACTGTAGTATACCATGTACCATTTGACAAAATAAAATTTAAAACAAACATATGTAAAATTGTAATCGCCTAAATTTACTTATAATTAAAATAATAATACATGAAACCCAGCGAATACTAAAATTCAGCCAATGCAAAAGAAATCACATCAAATGACATTGTTCATATCATTTCATTGGAAAAGCAGCAGTCCAGCTCTTTCTTTGAAATACGCATGCATACTCACACATACAAGCAAACCTGTATGTGTGTATGCATGCGCACGAATACGCTAGAATACTAATGTTTGTTATTGTTGTTGCGCCCGCCTCTTGCGATTGCTTTGCGTATGTCAAACTTTTTTCGCTTACACCAAAGCTAGATTTTATCCGATTTGAACCATATTTTGGATTTCGGTGAATATCATAAATATCTACATACTGCGCTTTGAATTAACTTTCTAGCTCAAAGGATTCCAGAGTAGCTTGCGGTTTGTGGGCAAGGGGAAAGGCGGGGGAGGAAAAAAACATAAACATGATTTGCGTAGTTGCATATTACACCTAAATCCAAAGTTTAGTTACTCTAGCTCTTACCATCTCTGAGATCTAGGTGTTCATACGGACAGACGGACAGACGGACGGACGGACAGACGGACATGGCTAAATCGATTTTATTTTCGGTTCTGATCATTTTGGTTGTAACAACATGTGGTCTGCGACGTCTCCTTCACCCTGTTACATATATTCGAACGAACTTAATATACCTTTGTACCTATAGGTACATGGTATAATTAATCGGAGTCCACTATGCAACCTAATAAAATAATGTGTTTTTGGAAGCAAAGTTCTCTAAGTTATTATCTGATACATGTTATCACGCATTAATTACAAATGACTTACCAGAAACAATGCAATGCAGGCAACGATATTATATAAACCACGATTAGTTCCAAACTTTTCCTCAATGTCATCAAATGTATTTGCTGCAGCTACGTCTTTCAAATGAATTTCGGAAATGGTAGAATCGATAATATCATTTAGAAATGTATATTCATCTTGCATATTGCTAGCTCCTTTGACTAATATTTCCTCTATTACTGGCACAATTTTTTTGATTGCTTTTTTAATAAGTAATTTAATATGTTTTAAACGATTAAGACCCTCTGTTGCCTTTGTTTCTAATTTAGAACGGACGACGTCTTCTACAACAGTTAAGTATGCTGTTGTGTTTGGCATCTGTGAAAAGTTGAATGAGCATATTTCAATTTTATGGTAATGAAATGATAAAATGGTAGATTTGATTACTTCATCTAAGTGCAGGCAAGTTGAAGTATCCAATCTCTGGAATTCCTGTAACTTTCGATAACATTTGGCTAATCCACACACAGAAGCAAGATTGAAAACAAGATCACGTTTGATCCCTCGCCAAGCTATTGATCATAGTAACTTAATGAGTGTCTCTTATTTTTATCAGAATTAGAGTTGATCACTTACTATCTCGGAAAACAGACGCACGGAAACGCAATTGTTTTTCGGTTCGTTCAAGTTTCCTAAATAATTCCAGCGACGCACCCAAGTTTAACAATAATTTTTCTAATTCTGACAGGGCACTTGCACCACTTGCATCGGCTAAATCTACCGCCACATGGTTATGAGCGACTTGAAAACAGAAAGTTATGTAAGAAGTCAAATGTATTAATGAAAAGTTAAACTCCATTTTTTAAAGTGAATTAGGAGGAAAACGTGAGTTGTTGAAAACAAAGAGAGAGAGAGAGAGAGAGAGTTTAGTATAGTATATAGCTAATTTGACCATATTAATAGTCAATGATATGGAATACCTAGATCTTCCACCTCTGTGATTCTATTGAGATCAAACGGCCAATGACGAAATAACTATATGGGACTTAACGTAAACATTAATTAACTAATTCACCGGGCACCATAAGTGCAGAGAAACTTAAGTTTGGCATGGCGAATACTTGAATAACATCAGTGGCGTGCAAAACTGTGGAGGTATATCAGACCTTGGCGGAATAGCAGGCATAGAGCAGAAATTTTTGGGTTTTTTATATAAAACGGATGAGTATTTTCAACCTATACAGAAGTCCGCTGATCGATTCACATTTATATCAACAAAGCCACTCTAAGAAATTGATAACAAATATATCTGCATACATGAACGGTGTTGGTAAGATCTAGGTGTTCATATGGACAGACGGAAGGTTTTCAAATAATAACAGTTTCCATACCACTTAGCTCTGCAAAAATACTTTCTTGTAATACTTGAAAATTAGAAATCATCAAAAAATACAGATGATCCGAGATATCTTTTAAAAAGATGCAAGTATCTATGGTATTTTCACGCAATCTCTCTTTAGTATATCCCTCATTTCGGCTCATCCGCTTGATGCTGACCAGCGCTAGAACAGCTGTCAACCTACGAACAGTTGAGTTAAATCATGCAACGTTATACAGTATGACCAAGACTTACAGAAGTGCAAGAATAAGCAAAAACAATAGCAAACTGCACAATAATCGTTGGAAATCGGACGATTTCCTGCAAGGTTCACAAGTTGCTTTACAACGCCAGCAGCAGAAACAGCAATAAATGACCCTATCAAATAAGTGTAAGAGTTTAAGAGTTTGATAATAATTGCAACTATCTTTTGCGATAATCTATATTACTTTTAAATGGTGTATTAAGCCGACTTTCGAAGCCAGCTGCACATCGATATAACCAAATGTCATATATTTTATACCTACATGTTGTACAAATATTTTGAATATATTTTTAATCATATGTACTTACGCAACGAATGGCATAATAATTGCTAGAAAGAGCACGGGAAGTATAAAAAGGACAACTAAAGCCAGATTCTTTTTTAGCAGACTAACCCAATCGTTCTCTTCATATTTGACGCCCATATTAAAAGCGGTTCTGTTTCTATACGAAACATAATCTACCGAAAGTTCGGCATTAACGATTTGGGCTACGGCATTAACGATTTGGGCTACAGTACAGTCTCATTTGGCCTACCTGGTAATATGTACGACCCATTGTGAGGATGGAAAAAATTTGACACACTGTGTGTGAAATTAAATACTGAGTCCATGCCCATTGAGGGGAATTCACGTTGAGTTGAGTACTGAGCTGTGGACACATAATCATCATAAACTATCTCGGGGAAATGGGCTTGACCCAACTTTTCGTGAACTGTGCCATCGCTTTGTGCGCCAGGGCGCCACATCCCTGTCAAATCAACTTTATCGTCTTCATCGGCATTGGATAAAGCAATTAATGTGATCAGGATTATGCCACAGGTCCATGACCAACACGACAACTGGCTGCTGCACATCCCTTGGCATTGCATCGGGATTTGTTTTCATTACTCTTTCACGAAAAAGTCTAAAGGAAAAGTGTCTAGGATGCACATTCCGACTGCTCAACGAAGATTGAGAATTAACTCACCTCGTTGTATCTATATAGGCTTAACCGTCGTTACGTCTTCAAATGTAAAATACTCACTGTCATTAAAACGATTTTGCTATTATTTTTTTGAGAAATATTTTTTTTTTTTTTTTTTTTTTTTAGGTTTTGTATATATTATAAATATTGTATGTCGGGCTTTTGCTTGATGTTTAATCTAAAAATTAACAATAAAATCGGAAACTACCTCGATGAATTGGGACGAGCAACTTGAGTAGAGATGAAGGGGTTAAAGCTGAATTTTACGCGAATTTGTTTGACTTTGGCTACAGATGATCTTAAGTTCTTCATGGATATTGTGAAAATATTTAAGCAGATGGGCGAACCTATATTATTGTAACAGCGTGAGGATATATTCCACGATTCTTCACAAAAACTTATCGCTAGTGGAGAACTTCCGGAAAAGCAACGACGGAGTTGGCTAGAATGTTTAAAGTTTATTAACCTTAGTAAAGAACTGGAGCCGACCTTTGTTCTAACGTTTGAAAATAAAGGTTTATCAATAAATGCTTGTTTGCCGTATTTGATGGAAGGGAAATAAATGGCGTCATTGTCAGACAAAAATTCACTCAAATGCAATTAAATCGTATCCTATCATTGATCGCGTCTTTGTATAGTAAGCGAATAAATTTTGAAAATCCAGCTTTATCGCTATATATACAAATATAAGTATCTATTCTACTTTGATTTAAGTTTTGAATTGTTATCCATTTTAAAGTGCAAACCAGACAAATTTGCTTAGACAATGTATCACTACCATTTTGTTTATCTCTTTTTAATACTATTCAAATTTCTTTCTTTCTCGCACTGATAATAATTTCGTGGCTTGTTGAACGTTGTTATCAGACAGCGACAAGCTCTGCAATGTTTATTAATTTTTTTGCGTTATCTTATATGTTATATTATAAATGAGTCATGCGAAACAGCTGTGTTAGAGTGCCTTAACTTAGGTGGCTGGAAGAACAATAAATCGGGTTTCAAGCAACGCGAAAACGCGTACAAAATGTTTGGAAACAATTAATCTTAAGTATCTGAAATTAGATTCCTCAGTTAGTAGGAATGATCCGGATAAATGTGAAATCAACTGCTGAAAGAGCCACCCAGCAAGGTAGCGAAAATGGGCGTGGGAATGAGATTCCATTTTGGGCTATTAGGAAGACTTTTTATACCATGCACCTCTAGGTACAAAGGTATATTAAGTTCGTTCGAATATATGTAACAGGTTGAAGGAGACGTCGCAGACCATATGTTGTTACAACCAAAATGTTCAGAATCGAAAATAAAAGCGATTTGGCCATGTATGTCTGTCTGTTCGTCCGTCTGTCCGTATGAACACCTAGATCTCAGAGATGGTAAGAGCTAGAGTCACCAAACTTTGCATTTAGATGTAATATGCAACTACGCAGATTAAGTTTACGTTTTTTCCACCCCCGATTTTCCCTTTGTCCATAAACCGCAAGAAACACAGGGATCCTTAGAGCTAGAAAGACATTTTGAAGTGAAATATGGAGATATTTATAAAATGAACCGAAATCCAAAAGATGGTTCAAATCGGATAAAAACTAGCTTCGTTATAAGCAAAAGAAGCTTGACATTCGCAATGCAAGCGCAAGTGGCGGGCGCAACAACAACAACAAGCATTAGCTTTCTAGTGTATTCGTACGCATGCAAGTTAAAGAATATACCGGAATGTTATTCAAAAAAATATATTTTATTTGTGGGAGCACGAGTGCGTCCGCTTTTGCCGTTTGTCAAATTAGAACTAAAGTACAAAAATGGACTTATGCTGCAAATCAGCTATGATATGCAAAAGCTTCTTGCTCAAGCCTAAAGTGTGAAAGGCAATTGTGTTTACAAAGGGTGATCTTGACGCTTGCGTCAAGTGACCGCTGTTATATTTACGTTAAGCGTGGCGCGGAAGATCTTGGCTTTTACGTTAAGTGGTGACATTTCTATGTTTATATTAAGAATGGCGCTATTGAATCTGGGTTGTTACGTTAAGTGATCGCGCTGTTATGTGTATGTTAAGAGTGGCGCAGAAGAATCAGGGCTTTTACGTTAAGTGGCCACGCTAGTACAATCGCACCCAAGTCAGCAGTTGGAATTGAAATTAGGAAGTTGTTTATATTTTTTTATAAGATTGCTTTGGTGAGCTAGGCGATAACTTGTATACACACACATGCTTTCCAATGAAATGATATGATTGTCGTTTGATGTGATCTCTTTTATATTGGCTTTATTTTAGTATTCGCTGTGTTTCAGGCATTTTTATTTTAGTTGGAAGTAAATTAGGACCACGACAATTTTACTTACGTTTGTTTTAAATTTTATTTTGTCAAATGGTACATGGTATATCACAGTCGGGCTAGCTCGACTGTAGCCGTTCTCACTTGTTTTAATTGTTTACTTAAGAATCGAATAATCTTGACTGCCTGCGTGTTTACTCAATTTCTTAGGATAAAATAATAATTGTGGCCGCCAGCGTCAATGGACGCCGTTTCCGGCTCGTCAGTTTGTTTTTCCTTACAGCTTCCTTTGGCAGCTTTTGCCGCTGCCTCCGTCTCCGCCGCCTAGTCTCTCATATTTGTACACTGCACTGCAAGTTTTGCTGTGTAATTTTAATTTTTGAACGTCAACGCTTTGCCCGAGGCAAGCGGCCGCTCTATGACGGCCAAGAGGGGTGCCGCAGGATGAAAGCGGCAGATCGTTATTGCAAGTCGGTTTCGGGCTTGGGTTTGAAGGATTGGTTTTTGGGTTGGCTCGCAAGGACTGTCATGGACGTACGCATGCCCCCCAACTGCCATTTATTGCTCATATTTCATGTTTGCCACATTTTTGCGATTCTGCCATTTTCCCATTTTCGTATTTTCGCATTTTCGCGCTGCAAATGAAAACGAAATTTTTAATAAAAACGATTCACTTTGCTTTCATTGCGTCAATGCTGCGGCTTGTTAACGGCCACCGTGCAATTACAACCGAAACGCTTTAAATTTTAAGTGCTCGGCCCGAGTATGTGCAGACTGCAGTCAGCCTGCTGCCACCGACTGGCTGAGGTTGGGACACCTGTTGACTGCCCGAGTTACAGTTTGTGGCCGAGTAAAGGAGAGAGTGACTTTAGAAAATGAGACTTTAGATAAATGGAAGAATAAAACGAACTGTTTACTTTGGAGTACAAAATAAGACTGAACATTTATTTTGAAATGTGTACGAATGTATGTTGTTCGTTAGAGTCGCCTATTGGCGTGTTTAGAGTTGTTGACTTGTGGGGAGAGGGGATCTCATTACATATACATATTTACACATATTGAGTCACACAGCGATGGATTATCTGTCAACAGATCCTTAACTTGATAGATTTTCGTGTTTAATGCAAAGTTTGTATGCGAATACCCTGATGGTAGTTGAAATTTTCGAATATTGCAGCTTTCCACAATCGCAGTTTAGCAGCTGTCTTAAAGTAAAACAAGTGACAACGGCTACAGTCGAGCTAGCCCGACTGTAATATACCATGTACCATTTGACAAAATAAAATTTAAAATTATTTAAAATTTACTTCTAATTAAAATAATAACACATGAAACCCAGCGAATACTAAAATTCAGCCAATGTAAAAGAAATCACATCAAATGACATTGTCCATATCATTTCATTGGAAAGCAGCAGTTCAGCTCTGTTGTTTTAATACGCATGCACACGCACACATACAAGCAAACCTGTATGTGTGTATGCATGCGTACGATTCCGCTAGAATACGAATGTTTGCTCTTGTTGTTGTTGCGCCCGCCTCTTGCGCTTGCTTTGCGTATGTCAAACTTCTTTCGCTTATACCAAAGCTAGATTTTATCCGATTTGAACCATATTTTGGATTTCGGATAATATGATAAATATCCATATATTGCACTTTAAATTAACTTTCTAGCGCACAGGATTTGAAGGTAAGGGCAAGGGCGGGAGAGGAAAAAAACATAAACTTGATCTGCGTAGTTGCATATTACACCTAAATCCAAAGTTTGGTTACTCTAGCTCTTACCATGTCTGAGATCTAGGTGTTCATACGGACAGACGGACAGACGGACATGGCTAAATCGATATTATTTTCGATTCTGATCATTTTGGTTGTATCAACATGTGTTTTACGACGTCTCCTTCACCCTGTTACATACATTCGAACGAACTTAATATACCTTTGTAACTATAGGTACATGGTATAATAAAGGTAGCAATAAATACAGCTAGTTAATTACGAAATTCACAACAATAATATCTCAATTTATTATAGTTTCTATTAATAAATAGATTGATCTTAATAATATTGTATTAATTTCGTAAATCCATAAATCAATATATTATTTAGTTCATCTTTGCTCTTTTAGCTTTGGAACACCTTTGGGCCGGGCATGGTTGCCAGTGAGGGAAAGACATAAAGTTAGCAGCAATAATTAGAGCCAAGGACAGGCTTATAAATTTGATGTATTATGCATTTGTACTCGGACTACACTTACAATAACTTAAATATATGAAGTTAGTACTTAAATTTGTAGTGCACGCATATTGGCAATACCATCGCTTGCGACATCTTTATCTCACTTGTTCTTCTCGATAATATTTATATCGTTGGCATCCCAATCGGCTTCCTGACCGCCACTGCAAGTGACAATGGGAGGCGGTCGGTATGGTACGCCAGTGCATGTGGGACAGCTGAATCAAGTGGGTAAGTCGTGGCTAAAAATCAGATAAGTTGATGCCCATCACTTACCCCTCATTGCCGTAAATGTAAATGATTGTCTTGACGGGAGATGGTCGATAAAGGCAGATAAGTTTATGTGCCACAAATAGCAGGGGCAGAAACAGGAGCGAACTCAACAGCAGTGCGATCCAGAACCCATTCTGGAAAATTAAATAGATTATTAAAACTATAGAGATTATGGATGGACGGATGACTTGCAATTGGATCGACTAGTTGACGACAAGCGGATATAGTGCCACGGTTTAGATGATCATGTATAACGTTGCAGTGTCCAACTTTACTACTAATTTCTGATTGAGTGTGGGCGCGAAATTCCTCAATACGTTGCTTTAATGATTCGGTTAGATTATTGCCTATTGTATTGATATAGTTCGAGCCGCGTCCCCTGATGAATTTTTCACAGCGTTTAAGTTTGATAGTTATCAGGTGCATAGTGTCGCCAAAATTAAGATTCTTGACCAAAATGCGACTATCTATTTCTTTTGTCATTTCTGTAATGGCATTAATGCACCGTATAATATGCACATCCTGCCTTCGTGCAATTCTCATATCGATTGCCACCATGTTGGTGCTAAGGCATATTGGGAAATCACGGTTTGGGCATTCGCTAGGTTTCAGTACATAAAACTTTCTGTAAAGAAAATCATATATATTTTGAGCAGTGTCCTGATCAATGGGCGGCCGTCTTAAGTCTTTGCATAAAACTTTCGTATATAGATTTCCAATATAGGGATATAGGTCAAATAGCGTATGATTGATCTCCGTCGCGTCTTTCAAACTAAAAACTACAAATGTTGATAGATCAACCTGAAATGTGCGCCATTTCATTTCTTCGGGATTGATTGCGTTTGCGGTATGGTTGCTCAATATACGGTCAACATCATACATATTATGTCTTTTCAGCAAATCAAATATATTCTCATTTGGTCTACATGAACTTTGCCCATCCACCGTGTGAATCAATATCGAATCGTAGTCATCCCAATAATCGAGGCGTCGACAAACCGCTTGATAAGTCACCGTTCCAAGCACATAATAGAATAGCCCCATAAGTATTATGAACGTGAATACGCAAAAGATTAATATGATCGCTCTGAAAAAATACAGAGAATAGAGGAAGTAGACATTAAGTGGTGCTAGATTAAAATCATGCTCGACTCACAGTAACAGACAAAAAGATCCAGTGCTGCTTTGACGAGAACACAAACCAAAGATTAAGCCAAATAGCAATAGGATTATTATCTGTGATAGAAAGTATTAAAATATTGAGAAGGTACGAGTTCAATCAATACGTCCATCTCGCCGTATATAATCTCTATGCTATGCATGCAGTTTTTGTATGTACTTAGTGCCTTGGCATTGTTTTCATTTATACACAGAGGAAAAAATCAAATAAATTGTTGGTATATTTTTCAAACTTAGTATTTAAGTATTTCAAACTTAGTATTCGGAATCTATCTGCAAAACTGTAGAATAGGCAAAGTTTCAATGTCAAGATTAATCGGAGTCCACTATGCAGCCTAATAAAACAAGTAAGAACAATAGAGCTAGCCCGACTGTAATATACCATGTTCCATTTGACAAAATGCAATTTAAAACAAACATATGTAAAATTGTAGGCGTCCTAATATACTTCCAATTAAGATAATAATACATGAAATCCGCAATACTAAAATACAGCCAATATAAAAGAGATTACATCAAACGACATTCAAATCATTTCATTGGAAAAACAGCAGTTCAGCTCTGTTATTCGAATACGCATGCATACACACACATACAAGAAAACCTCCATATGTGTATGCATGCATACGAATACACTGAAGACTAATGCTTGTTCTTATTGTTGTTGTTGCGCCCACCACTTGCGCTTGCTTTGCGTATGTCAAACTTTTTTAGTATATAACAAAGCTAGTTTTTATCCGATTTGAACCATATTGGATTTTGATTAATATGATTAATATCTACACATTGCACTTTAACTTAACTTTCTAGCTCCAAGCTTAGCTTTCTAGCTTTCTTTCTGCCAAGGCATGTGGGCAAAGGAAAGGGGGGGGGGGTAAACATTAACATGATCTGCGTACTTGCATATTACACCTAAATCCAAAGTTTGGTTACTCTAGCTCTTACCAACTCTGAAATCTAGGTGTTCATACGGACAGACGGACGGACGGACGGACAGACAGACAGACATACGGACATGGCTACATTGATTTTATTTTCAATTTTGAACATTTTTGGTTGTAACAACATATGGTCTGCAACGTCTTCTTCAACCTCCTACATACATTGGAACGAACTTAATATACTCGGTACCTATAGGTACATGGAATAAAAATGTGTTTTTGGCAGCAAAGTTCTCTAGGTTATTATCTGATATATGTTATCACGCATTAATTACAAATGACTTACCAGAAACAATGCAATGCAGGCAGCGATATTATATAAACCACGATTAGTTCCAAACTTTTCCTCAATGTCATCAAATGTATTTGCTGCAGCTACGTCTTTCAAATGAATTTCGGAAATGGTAGAATCGATAATATCATTTAGAAATGCATATTCATCTTGCATATTGCTAGCTCCTTTGACTAATATTTCCTCTATTACTGGCACAATTCTTTTGATTGCTTTTTTAATAAGTAATTTAATATGTTTTAAACGATTAAGACCCTCTGTTACCTTTGTTTCTAATTTAGAACGGATGACGTCTTCTACAACAGTTAAGTATGCTGTTGTGTTTGGCATCTGTGAAAAGTTGAATGAGCATATTTCAATTTTATGGTAATGAAATGATGAAATGGTCGATTTGATTACTTCATCTAAGTGCAGGCAAGTTGAAGTATCCAATCTCTGGAATTCCTGTAACTTTCGATAACATTTGGCTAATCCACACACAGAAGCAAGATTGAAAACAAGATCACGTTTGATCCCTCGCCAAGCTATTGATCATAGTAACTTAATGAGTGTCTCTTATTTTTTATCAGAATTAGAGTTGATCACTTACTATCTCGGAAAACAGACGCACGGAAACGCAATTGTTTTTCGGTTCGTTCAAGTTTCCTAAATAATTCCAGCGACGCACCCAATTTTTTCAATAAATTCTCTAATTCTGACAGGGCACTTGCACCACTTGCATCGGCTAAATCTACCGCCACATGGTTATGAGCGACTTGAAAACAGAAAGTTATGTAAGAAGTCAAATGTATTAATGAAAAGTTAAACTCCATTTTTTAAAGTGAATTAGGAGGAAAACGTGAGTTGTTGAAAACAAAGAGAGAGAGAGAGAGAGTTTAGTATAGTATATAGCTAATTTGACCATATTAAAAGTCAATGATATGGAATACCTAGATCTTCCACCTCTGTGATTCTATTGAGATCAAACGGCCAATGACGAAATAACTATATGGGACTTAACGCAAACATTAGTTCACAAATTCACAGGGCACCATAAGTGCAGAGAAACTTAAGTTTGGCATGGCGAATACTTGAATAACATCAGTGGCGTGCAAAACTGTGGAGGTATATCAGACCTTGGCGGAATAGCAGGCATAGAGCAGAAATTTTTGGGGTTTTTATATAAAACGGATGAGTATTTTCAACCTATACAGAAGTCCGCTGATCGATTCACATTTATATCAACAAACCCTCTCTAAGAAATTGATAACAAATATATCTGCATACATGAACGGTGTTGGTAAGATCTAGGTGTTCATATGGACAGACGGAAGGATTTCAAATAATAACAGTTTCCATACCACTTAGCTCTGCAAAAATACTTTCTTGTAATACTTGAAAATTAGAAATCATCAAAAAATACAGATGATCCGAGATATCTTTTAAAAAGATGCAAGTATCTATGGTATTTTCACGCAATCTCTCTTTAGTATATCCCTCATTTCGGCTCATCCGCTTGATGCTGACCAGCGCTAGAACAGCTGTCAACCTACGAACAGTTGAGTTAAATCATGCAACGTTATACAGTATGACCAAGACTTACAGAAGTGCAAGAATAAGCAAAAACAATAGCAAACTGCACAATAATCGTTGGAAATCGGACGATTTCCTGCAAGGTTCACAAGTTGCTTTACAACGCCAGCAGCAGAAACAGCAATAAATGACCCTATCAAATAAGTGTAAGAGTTTAAGAGTTTGATAATAATTGCAACTATCTTTTGCGATAATCTATATTACTTTTAAATGGTGTATTAAGCCGACTTTCGAAGCCAGCTGCACATCGATATAACCAAATGTCATATATTTTATACCTACATGTTGTACAAATATTTTGAATATATTTTTAATCATATGTACTTACGCAACGAATGGCATAATAATTGCTAGAAAGAGCACGGGAAGTATAAAAAGGACAACTAAAGCCAGATTCTTTTTTAGCAGACTAACCCAATCGTTCTCTTCATATTTGACGCCCATATTAAAAGCGGTTCTGTTTCTATACGAAACATAATCTACCGAAAGTTCGGCATTAACGATTTGGGCTACGGCATTAACGATTTGGGCTACAGTACAGTCTCATTTGGCCTACCTGGTAATATGTACGACCCATTGTGAGGATGGAAAAAATTTGACACACTGTGTGTGAAATTAAATACTGAGTCCATGCCCATTGAGGGGAATTCACGTTGAGTTGAGTACTGAGCTGTGGACACATAATCATCATAAACTATCTCGGGGAAATGGGCTTGACCCAACTTTTCGTGAACTGTGCCATCGCTTTGTGCGCCAGGGCGCCACATCCCTGTCAAATCAACTTTATCGTCTTCATCGGCATTGGATAAAGCAATTAATGTGATCAGGATTATGCCACAGGTCCATGACCAACACGACAACTGGCTGCTGCACATCCCTTGGCATTGCATCGGGATTTGTTTTCATTACTCTTTCACGAAAAAGTCTAAAGGAAAAGTGTCTGGGATGCACATTCCGACTGCTCAACGAAGATTGAGAATTAACTCACCTCGTTGTATCTATATAGGCTTAACCGCCGTTACGTCTTCAAATGTAAAATACTCACTGTCATTAAAAGGATTTTGCTATTATTTTTTTGAGAAATATTTTTTTTTTTTTTTTTTTTATGTTTTTTGTATATTTTATATATATTGTATGTCTGGCTTTTGCTTGATGCTTAATCTAAAAATTAACAATAAAATCGTAAACTACCTCGATGAATTGGGACGAGCAACTTGAGTAGAGTTGAAAGGGTTAAAGCTTAGTATTACGCGAATTTGTTTTACTTTGGCCAAAGATGATCTAAAGTTCTTCATGGATATTGTGAAAATATTTAAGCAGATGGGCGAACCTATATTATTGTAACAGCATGAGGATATATTCCACGATTCTTCACAAAAACTTATCGCTAGTGGAGAACTTCCGGAAAAGCAACGACGGAGTTGGCTAGAATGTTTAAAGTTTATTAACCTTAGTAAAGAACTGGAGCCGACCTTTGTTCTAACGTTTGAAAATAAAGGTTTATCAATAAATGCTTGTTTGCCGTATTTGATGGAAGGGAAATAAATGGCGTCATTGTCAGACAAAAATTCACTCAAATGCAATTAAATCGTATCCTATCATTGATCTCGTCTTTGTATAGTAAGCGAATAAATTTTGAAAATCCAGCTTTATCGCTATATATACAAATATACGTATCTATTCTACTTTGATTTAAGTTTTGAATTGTTATCTATTTAAAGTGCAAACTAGACAAATTTGCTTAGACAATGTATGTTTATCTCTTTTTAATACTATTCAAATTTCTTTCTTTCTCGCACTGATAATAATTTCGTGGCTTGTTGAACGTTGTTATCAGACAGCGACAAGCTTTGCAATGTTTATTAATTTTTTTGTATTATCTTATATGTTATATTATAAGTGACTCATGCGAAACAGCTGCGTTAGAGTGCCTTAACTTAGGTGGCTGGAAGAACAATAAATCGGGTTTCAAGCAACGCGAAAACGCGTACAAAATGTTTGGAAACAATTAATCTTAAGTATCTGAAATTAGATTCCTCAGTTAGTAGGAATGATCCGGATAAATGTGAAATCAACTGCTGAAAGAGCCACCCAGCAAGGTAGCGAAAATGGGCGTGGGAATGAGATTCCATTTTGGGCTATTAGGAAGACTTTTTATACCATGCACCTCTAGGTACAAAGGTATATTAAGTTCGTTCGAATATATGTAACAGGTTGAAGGAGACGTCGCAGACCATATGTTGTTACAACCAAAATGTTCAGAATCGAAAATAAAAGCGATTTGGCCATGTATGTTTGTCTGTCCGTCCGTCTGTCCGTATGAACACCTAGATCTCAGAGATGGTAAGAGCTAGAGTCACCAAACTTTGCATTTAGATGTAATATGCAACTACGCAGATTAAGTTTACGTTTTTTCCACCCCCGATTTTCCCTTTGTCCATAAACCGCAAGGAACACAGGGATCCTTAGAGCTAGAAAGACATTTTGAAGTGAAATATGGAGATATTTATAAAATGAACCGAAATCCAAAAGATGGTTCAAATCGGATAAAAACTAGCTTCGTTATAAGCAAAAGAAGCTTGACATTCGCAATGCAAGCGCAAGTGGCGGGCGCAACAACAACAACAAGCATTAGCTTTCTAGTGTATTCGTACGCATGCAAGTTAAAGAATATACCGGAATGTTATTCAAAAAAATATATTTTATTTGTGGGAGCACGAGTGCGTCCGCTTTTGCCGTTTGTCAAATTAGAACTAAAGTACAAAAATGGACTTATGCTGCAAATCAGCTATGATATGCAAAAGCTTCTTGCTCAAGCCTAAAGTGTGAAAGGCAATTGTGTTTACAAAGGGTGATCTTGACGCTTGCGTCAAGTGACCGCTGTTATATTTACGTTAAGCGTGGCGCGGAAGATCTTGGCTTTTACGTTAAGTGGTGACATTTCTATGTTTATATTAAGAATGGCGCTATTGAATCTGGGTTGTTACGTTAAGTGATCGCGCTGTTATGTGTATGTTAAGAGTGGCGCAGAAGAATCAGGGCTTTTACGTTAAGTGGCCACGCTAGTACAATCGCACCCAAGTCAGCAGTTGGAATTGAAATTAGGAAGTTGTTTATATTTTTTTATAAGATTGCTTTGGTGAGCTAGGCGATAACTTGTATACACACACATGCTTTCCAATGAAATGATATGATTGTCGTTTGATGTGATCTCTTTTATATTGGCTTTATTTTAGTATTCGCTGTGTTTCAGGCATTTTTATTTTAGTTGGAAGTAAATTAGGACCACGACAATTTTACTTACGTTTGTTTTAAATTTTATTTTGTCAAATGGTACATGGTATATCACAGTCGGGCTAGCTCGACTGTAGCCGTTCTCACTTGTTTTAATTGTTTACTTAAGAATCGAATAATCTTGACTGCCTGCGTGTTTACTCAATTTCTTAGGATAAAATAATAATTGTGGCCGCCAGCGTCAATGGACGCCGTTTCCGGCTCGTCAGTTTGTTTTTCCTTACAGCTTCCTTTGGCAGCTTTTGCCGCTGCCTCCGTCTCCGCCGCCTAGTCTCTCATATTTGTACACTGCACTGCAAGTTTTGCTGTGTAATTTTAATTTTTGAACGTCAACGCTTTGCCCGAGGCAAGCGGCCGCTCTATGACGGCCAAGAGGGGTGCCGCAGGATGAAAGCGGCAGATCGTTATTGCAAGTCGGTTTCGGGCTTGGGTTTGAAGGATTGGTTTTTGGGTTGGCTCGCAAGGACTGTCATGGACGTACGCATGCCCCCCAACTGCCATTTATTGCTCATATTTCATGTTTGCCACATTTTTGCGATTCTGCCATTTTCCCATTTTCGTATTTTCGCATTTTCGCGCTGCAAATGAAGACGAAATTTGTAATAAAAACGATTCATTTTGCTTTCATTGCGCCAATGCTGCTGATGTGTTATACTTCATACTTATCGGATGCAGGACATGCGGGTGCAACCTCGGATTACCATTTCATATTAATACTCCTCCAAACTATCAAATCACAACACACATCTTGCCAGGTTGAAGTAGACACTCGCATCAGTTTATATTATTTGCCAATGTGGGTAGGGTACAGGGTATATACTTTTCATGAAAAATTCCGATAATCGGGAGATTCAGTAGATTAAGTAGAATATTAAAATTAGAATATAAGTATGAAAATTCATAAACGCAACAAATAATCCAATAACATTATTAGCATTTAAGAAGAATTTGCATTTCAATTTTATTTCAATATTTAAAAGCTTTCATTTTCGTTGTATGCACTTTATTTTTGGCCAGTTAGTAATGGATTAAATAATTTCAGAATTCGATGAAAACTTTTGGTATTTCGCAACCAGGTATTCATTCGAAATGTCATTTATTTATTTAATGTAACGAGCAATTTTTGGAAATCGGATTCATAGGGCGGAGGTTGTTTTACTTCTTCGAGCTGCACGGCGCACTGGGTGAGCTCTACGTACTCCTTGTATATGATGTTCATTAGATAGGCAACTCCAGCTGCAATCGTTTATTTACAGAAAGCAGCTTTGCAATATTAAAAGCACATACTCACCAGATGCCAAAAGAGGTATTACTGTAGCAAACCAAAAATCAGAGCGATAATATCTGAAGCCGTAATACGATAATTCTTGAAGAGAAAGATTAATCAGCATGATACAGAATAACGACGAGCTGCCCAGCCAGAAGAGTAGCATTTTTGGCTTGTGAGCCGCATGAGCTTTTCGAAGTGCGAATATCAGAATTGCAGTTGCAAAAACTTGCAATGAACAAAAAATTCCAAGCAATTCTGTGGAGACTGCTGCGTCAATAAAATTGGATTTTAGAACAGGCAAATGTGCAATTCATTTTATACTTACAACGATATCCTAGCATACACGTAGACAGGCTTAAGCCCATCACAACGAGCCCAATTAGTATTTGTTTGTTTTGCTTGTTCATTTCACCACAACGATTGAAGAGCAACTGATTCTGCTCTTTTCCGTTTGCTGTAGCTATTGTATTTACGAACAATAACTGATAAACAGAGAGAGAGAGAGAGAGAGAGAGGTACGATAGAAGGAGAGCGAGAAAACCAGATAAAGTGAGATAGAGACAGCGAAGAGCCACATTGCTAAAGTTGCAAGAGAATTATTTGCCAAACAATAATAATGATGTTGTCAACAAGTTGTCCGTGATTCACATTTGTTTAGAATGCTATATTTTGAAAGTAATTATTTCACAAAGAAATGAAAATAAACTGATAGAAACAATTTCTACTCAACCAGAAGAGCAGCAGATTTTCATAGAGAGAGAGAGAGAGAGAGAGAGAGAGTAAGAGAAATAATTACAAAAAAAGAGAAGAGAAGGAGAGTGAGCTCTGTAAGAGCAACATTACTAGGGTCAAAAGTAAATTATTATGATATTTTGAATGCGTACTCAATATAATAAATAAACAAATTAAAAAATAAACAAGCGAGACCAATTTATATTTGGAAGTTTACTTGATGATTAACATTTGGCAGCAACAAATTCAGCGAAGTCGCAATTCGTATTCTGTATCTGTTCAGTTGAGCTGTATAAGAGCCAAACGAGGGAGAAAGAGCGAATTTGTAGATTTGTTTTGTTAACGAAAGTGGGCAGTTTGAACTTTGCGTGCATGACTGTTAAACACGCTACTATTTTCAAATTTGTCTTTTACAAATGTTTGATAGTTTTTATACGTAATTAAGCTTGTACGTTTTATATATGATCTTTATTGTTCAAGAGCTGTACTTCAAGTCAGCACAGTTTTTATTTAAAATTCAATTATTATAATGTTATCTTATTTGCCGTGTCATATGCCCATTACAGTGACTGCACAGTGACTGTTGCGCTTATCTCACCGCAGATACATACGTATGTATGTATATATTTTTAGAGTATTGGTTGATGTTCACATGTGCCACTCTTGTCTCTCTCTATCTCTGCTATCCGAACTCACAACTTTAATTTATAATTGTTTACATTTGGGTTTCACAAAATCAATCGTAAAATCAACATGAAATAAAACACAACTTATCACAGATACGTTTTACATCACAGATTTCATTAATTATAAACGAATTCGGTAATATAAATACTATATGGAGTAAATTTAATTGTTATTAGTCATTGGCTTAAAATATCTGGGCGAATTCGAAATTGCGAGTTCGTGGAATTAGCCCACAAATAACTCAGAAAATAAACAATACAGACAAATATCCAAATATCTCGCAATAAACAAATTGTTCAATTATGTGCTTAATACAAAGGTGGAACTGTGTGTTTTATACATACATATCTTCATTTGCTAAATAAACGAAATTCACTTAGCACCTCAATTTTGGCATTGGTGCTTTCAACTTTTGTAAAAGTAGTGCAGAAATGCAATGAACCGAGCCAAGGATTCCGTTCGCTTTCAGCTTTGAGTCAATTTTCGCACAAAGTACTCAAACACACACACATACCACACAGCATTGTCCCTTGGCTTATGCAACAGTTTCTGTTGCCTGCAACGTCAGCAGCATCGACAACATCATCGATTGCGCTCCCTTGAGGGATCCGCAATCAGCATACAGTTGCATGCGGCAAGAGGAGCTAGCACTTGAAATAGAGGGACGCAGCAGATTCCGGGGCCGCAAGAGCATATTATATGGCACATTTGCTCATCAAGATGCAACAACTTCTGGTAATTGAATGTCATATGAGTGACACAATGTCAGTTTGCTGCCCAACCTGATATTGGCGTCCCTTTACCTTGGCCCCCCTCGTGCCAGTTGGCTGCCATGTCGACTTAGTCACGTGTGAAATTAATTTGTAATGACTACGACTATGTGTAGCAGCGAGCAGCATCATTTGCATCATCGCCAACGCCTTATGCAAAACAAAAGATGAAACTGCAAGCACAACAGTCCATCTAAAGGACACGCCAATCAGCGTGGCCAGCTCTGAGTCATTGAGTGCTCGAAGGGGCTGGGCCTTCAATGCGATGTTGAGCGCTGATAAGTTTCCATTTCGTGGTGACTACAGATGCCTTATACTCAACCCATCACTCAGATCAAAATTGCCAGCTGACTTGTCTTTGTTTTGCCTCCACTCTGTCTCCATTGCGGAGTTTGCGCAAGCCGGGAGCGTGTTTTGAAACTTTAGCGAACTTAATTTCGTAAATTGTTCGCAAATTTGGGAAATTGCAATTACTTCGTGATTTTCGAAAGTGGCAAAAAGTTTGGAACGGCAAATGCGATTTGAAGGTGCATTGAAAGTGTAACGAAGTTAAATTGGAATTGCATTAAAAGCGCGCCGCGACTCGACTCGACTCGACTGCAGTTCATTTCCGACTTTGACGTTGCCGCAGAGCCTATGGCAAAAAGTTTTGGGCCCGCAAATCGAAATCGAAGTTGAACTCCCAAGTCAACAACTTCAAAGCCAAGCCAAGCCAAGCGATGTCAACTGAGTCCAAAGCGCGAATGGCAACAGGTTAAATTGGCGCAATCTGTAAACCGCATGCTGAGGCAACAGCCAAAGTACTGAGAGCCAATGGACAGCTGCGAGCCAGCAGGAGCAGCAGGAGTTGGGCCAGCTGCTCTGTCAAGGACACGCCAAGAAGGATAGAGTGAAAGGGACGGCAACGAGCAGGGGCAGGCATCCGAATCCGAGTCGGGTGACACAAATTGCTGCAAACACCTTGGCAGGCTGAGCACAGGCAGCGCAAAAAATTGGAACTGAGTAGACAACTTGGAGCGCAAAAGGCAAAAAACAGAATGATGTGGGCGGAAATGGAGGCGAAAGGTTTGTGGGGGCGACTGGGGAGACTGGGCTTGGCCACGTTGCATGTCTACTTAAAAGTTTTTCAAAGCACTGCTTATGGCACGTGCTGTCAGTAGGACCACGGCATATTGGGAATGGGGGGAGAGTGAACGAGTGGAGGGGGCAGGCAGATGGGAGATGCTGTGAAGCAAGCAAAGCGTATTAAAATACAAAGCAGCATCATTAAATGTTAAAAGTTGCCTTTGGGCAAAATGGCAGCACGGAAAGCAGGTAAAAATAATAAAGAAAAACTACAAGTGCCTGGACTGGCAGAAAAAACCACTTAAAACAACTACAACGAAGCGAGCAGGCAGCCAGGCAGCCAGGCAACGAGGGCAACGTCAACGGCAACGACAACGACGCGCAAGGACAATGCAGTGCATTGCAAGGCGCACGGCCAGGAAATTATGCAAGCATCAAGTGCATTGCTCAGGTGAGTTAAAATTCCCCAATGCACACAAAAGCAAAAATGCATTTGCAAGCTGTTAATAATTATAATTGAAAATGCGCAGCAACAATAACCAGCAAGCAAACAGTAGCAGCAGCAGCAGCACTTACAAAGACAATGAGCGAAAAAGACGAATTGCAGCCACATGGGATAATGCGATCCGAGTGTGCATATTGCGTATACGCCGCGTGTGTGCATGTGTGCGCCTCAATGCCTCACAGGTATGGCCAACGGCATTGGCATTGTCTTTACACTTGCAGCCCGGTTTCGGTTAATGCAACCACAAAGCAAACTGCAATCAGCAATCAGCTGGAAATCACACAAGTAACAGACAGACCAAAAAGCATTTTTGGCTGCATGCCAACTGGAAGGTGCCAAGCGAAGAGGCGACGAAGGGGAGATGCGGGGAGAAAGGATAGCTAGACGCCATTGTTTTGACCAAGGACTGGTCTAGTTTCGGTTGCACTTGCGGATATAGGTAATGAAGGTAGCTCACTTGGATGGGAATAATTTGTTGGTTTGACGGATGCGCAATGCGTCGCTCGACTGCATGTGGCAAGTGGCAAGTGCCTGAGGTGGCTGCGCCCGATCAACCGCTGAAAAATACGATTTCGGTGTTCTCGCCTTTTGTGCGTGCTAACTACCAGCACCAGCACCAGCACCAGTAAATCCACCATCAACCGCACGCAGCCCCGCACTCTCCTGATGCGAGGAAGACCTTCGAGTTGGCTGACAATAAAACCCGCGCAGTGGCAAGTGGATTTACGCTGAGCGCAGACGGCAGCATCATAAAATTTGTATGCCACTGAAAGCCATGGACAGTCTGCATAGTCCAAGGACAGAGCCAGGTGTCCAGCAGGCAGCTCTCTCTACTCTATTACCCAGAAATATAACAAAAGGAAACGCAAACTGTAGCTTGCGCAAATTTAAGAACAACTTCGACTCAATGATGAAATGATTATTTGATAGACTTTACAAATGGACTTGACACAATGCGCTAATATTTGGTAGAGTATTTGTGCGCTGGTCTGCGGTGTCGCTTTATCGCTTAGACTTTCATATTTTGCTTGGGGCTGTGGGAGGAGCGGGGCTAATTTGAATTCAATGCAGCTGCTTAATATTAAAAGGCACTAAAAAGGCAACGAACCAAAAATTGTTTCACTTTGCCAGCCCGACTGCTACGTATCATAAATTGGAAAATAAAATTTTTCATTTGAAATCGTTGTAATTATGTTGACGCTGCTTTATGGCTGATGCACACGCACATTGATCTATATGTGTGTGTGTGTGTGTAACGTTTTATAGCAAATTAAATTTTATTAGCGCACAATGTGCGTTGACATAGCCCCGCCCCCTTCTGGCCCTTGGCTGGATTAAGGCTGCTAGCTCCACTGTGTGTATGGCAAGGTTTTAAAGGTACAACTTTTAACATAGCTATTGTTTGGCAGGGTTGCGGGTTGCGGGTTGCGGGATCCGATTGGCATGGGCAGCGGGGGGGGGAGTGCCGAGTGTGGTGTGGTTGCAGGTGAGCTGTTGTGGGTGCTCAGCGTGCTGTCGTTTCGAGTAGTTGTCATTGTCATTGTCCTTATCAACGGCGACAACAGAAAAGTTTTTCAAAACATCTTACAAGTGCCAGGACATGCGTACCTACATTCAACTCCATGCCAGGTTAAGCATCTATGCGTGTACCTCTCTCTCTCTCTCTCTCTCTCTCTCTTTCTCTATATATATACGTGTGTGTGTGTGTTGGATGTGTAACCTTTTGCTGCTGTTGCTGCTATTTGCTGGCACTGCTGCCGGCATTATGATGAGTTTTGCTTTTGCCAGACTAAGGCTAAACTCGTAAATACCTTCATTATCGTTAAATCATGCTGAGAGCTGAACTCGTACTCCATTGAACTGAGTCGAGTTGAGTTGAGGCCGTGCCTTTGTCCCGTCCGCCTTTGCCTCTGCCCTGCCGTGCCTTGCCTTGCCTTTTATTTGCCCTTTATTTTTTGCTCAGCCAGTAGAAGGACTGTTGTCTCTTCGGCTTTGTGCCCGGCTCATGTGGAATTTTAAATAGATTTAAATGCGCATTTAAATGAAATAAATGAGCAGCATTTCAAGACCCACTCTGCACTACTTCATTCTACTTCTATTCCATTCCGTTTCAGCTCTCACTCACATCTCGCAACTTTGAATGGCAGCTGATATTTTAACCGCAGCCCCTGTTGGGCCTCCACTGACTTTACATTTCTTTGGCGAACTGCAATGGACTCATTTATCAGGCAGACAGCTGTGAGGCACCCCCACGTGCCAGGGGTGCCATTTATTCCTTTTATTCAGCCCTAAACCGCACACCTTTGGCTCACGCTGGGCAGGCTAGTGCCGCACTGCTAATGGCAAAACTTTTGCTTAATTCTAGCATTCACGCCTAATAAACCGACTGGCGAATTAATAAACAATGGCACAAATTGAACAACAAATCAAAATACGAAATACAAAAAGAAGGCTTAAAGCAATAACAAACGAAACACAAATAACACATCAAAGTTTTACTCTTCCTTTTTCTGCCTACACAAAAGCGAAAGGACTACTAAAATCACTTGGCAACAAGTTGAAATACCTGCATGTAGTCTATAAACTATTATACGAATTTGTAAAAGGCTTAACTACAAAATTTGTGCCAATCAATTCACTCAATAACTATAGCAAACAAATAACAGAATTGCACATATTTGTCGGTCATTTATTTAAGTATTATAAAGAATTGTGATACATTTAAAGCTGCGCATGCTGCATGAGTTATTATAATGCAGTGAGATCATTGAAAAACGTGACTCGTAACTTTCAGGCAGTTAGCTATGAAAAAAAACACTGCCGCCGTCAATAGTAAGCATCATTGTTTTTAAGAAAACTCTCTAGTTACCTGCACAAAATGGCGTTTTCTGCCCACGTCCGCAAAGAAAACTTTAAATGGGCTGTCGTTGCTGTCGAGCCTGCTTTGGGTTTATTTATGGACATTCTCGTTGCGAGGGGAAAAAAACAACAATTTGAACATCATAAAAATGCAATTAGATGAAATTTATGATGATTTTGGCGGGATGTTAATTACAAATATTCATAAATTACGCATACCAGTGACGACAGAGTGCTGCCAAAATTTGTATAATGGCTTATAAGAACCACACACAGACACACTTAATGCAGCCTGCATGGCTGTCTGTGTGTGTGTGTGTGTGTGTGTGTGTGTGTGTGTGAAGAAAACAAATTTTAATTAAAAAGTCAATTCGTTGAAAAGTTGCGATCAACTTTCGCTGCCTGCTTGAAATGGGAAACTTGAAAAAGTTTCGCCTTTAAGCTTATTTGCATGCACATCCTGCACCTGTTTATATAGAAGGCTGGCTGGCAGTCAGGCTGGTAGGCAGGCGGACGATTTAAGAACTCTGCCTCTCGCTAAATGTAAAAATAATTGCCACTAAAAACCCAAAAACAAAAGTTTTCTATGCGCAAATAGCAAAAACAAAAGTTTTCTATGCACAAATAGCAAAACTTCAGCTATCAAATGAACATGAATGCACAATGTGCTAAACACACACACACACACACACACGCACACTCTCTGTTTTATGGTATGTGTGTGTCTGATTTAGTTATGCATTCATTTTGCTTTATGAACTTTTCATGGCTTCGGCATCAACTGAGGAGCCAAAGTGTGTGACCAATTGGATTTCTAATGAATGCAACTTTTGGCTCTCTGGTCAAATGACTTGCCGAAAACTTAATGTGCTCCAGGCAGCAGAAGCAAGAGCATGCATTTTAGATTGCCTCGCAACACTCGACAGAGCAACAAAGACTAAAAACCGAATTTGACCGATACGCTCGATAACAAGAACTTTTCTAAATTCCACTCGAAATTATTTCGCGATTACAGCTTAAACAATTGTCAACATACGAAATTATACAGCTCACTAAATACTACATTGCTCCCATAAAGCTTAAAGCGTCAAATACGTTAAAGAGCAGTCGATCAGTTTGTTTACGTCATACAATGAAACAAATGTGAGCTTTTGAGCGAGATTACCATCAGTATTTGCTATTGATAGACACTTGCGACATGATTGTACATGATTCCCAGAACGCTGCTCGCCAAGTTGATAAGATTATGGAAAATTGCGGTGGAGAGTAAACCAATCGAGAGTAGCTAGACAATGGCAATATTTCGCCATATCGCGCAAAGCAATTTGCCAGCTCAGTTGTATTTGAACCGCCGAATCGAGATGTTGCTCAACAAAACGCACAAACTATGCGCGATTGCCGCGATTACCATGGGCGTGGCATTGCTCACATTTATCTACGGCGGCTACCGTAAGTAATTAAATCTTCTGCGCATATTCTGCCCATGCTAATGCTACATAAATGGCCAGAATTCGAGGTGTTCTTGATGGTTGTGCGCTCTCTGCAAGTGGTGGCTACAGCTGCGCTGCTCTTTGCTGTGTTTAAGAAGGAACCGCTGCATAAGGATAAACTCATGCTCTTCTGGATGGGCATCACTACATTCATGGAAATCGCAGTAGTGATCTTAAGCTTTGAGTTTATTAGTAGAGAATTCAGTTCGTACGATTTCGGAGACTTCATTGTTTCAGTTTTGGCAGTCTTGGGCATATACCTGGCAATAGGTAAGTGCTTTATCGATCGTTCGAATGCGCTTGTAATACGTTGATTTATTGCAGCTATTGTTGGCTATGCGATTTACTTAATCTACAACGAATACGCTGAGTTGAGCCAAGTCAATAGCGCCGGTCTAACCCTACCGCCAATGGCCAGCGGCATTAATCAGATCTATGAGACAAAGGAGGTGCCACCACCATATATTGCTCCCACCTCTGAGCACCTGACGGTGTCAGTGCAGAGCTAAGATAAACGATTATCTTCTGAATGTTGTGTCCAATGCAGCACTAGAACAAAGAAAGAAATAATTAAGCAACGCATTAAACTCTTCAGTTATTAACAATAATCGCGAGTTTTTTATTGTGATTATCAAGGGAATTAATTACTATATAAATCGATAAGAGAGTCAGATAAGAAGTGCAAGTATTCGCTGTTAATGCCAAACGTGGCCTTTTAGTGTTATTGATTCTACGCTGAGATATGTTGTCGAGCAAACCACGGAAACATTGTGCAATTGGCCTGGCTGTGATGGGGCTGGCACTTGTCACGTTTGCATATCCTTATGGCTATAATTGCGATAGTAAGCAGTACATTAAGTACATTTTTGGACAGTTAAACTATAGTTATGCATTGCACAGATATGGACATATTCCTGAGCATCGTCAGAGGATTGCAGGTAGTAGCCACAGCAGCGCTGCTCTTTGGCGTACTCAAGCAGTATCGCCTTCACAAGGATAAGCTGTTGCTCTTCTGGCTGGGTCTCACAGCACTCTTCTTTTTCGCCCTCATTATCTGCAGCTTCGAATTCATAGTCGAAGACTTTAAATACGACTATTGGGATAACTTGATATTATCATTGCTCGCTCTGCTGTGCGAGTGGGCAGCTCCAGGTGAGTCGCAGAGTATCTTTCGCGTAGTGCAGCTAATGACAAACAACGATCGATACTTCAGCTGCTGTGGGCTACATGATGCACATCATTTACCAGGAGTATGTGGAGTTGACGCTCGATAGCCGAGTTGAAGCGACTCGTCCGTCAGTTGGTGAGATTAATCCAGGCTTTGGGACAAAGGAGATGCCGCCACCATATATTCCCACGTCAGTGTCGATACAAAGCTAGGCTAAATTCAAATAAATAGATTTTCAATGGGAGCAGAGAAACAATAGCAGTTCACACACAAGTGTAAAATGGGCATGCGCTGACGCCACAAACAACCACGTCATACCGAAGTTCGATCAAGCAAAAACAAACAGATCATTTGCAGTCGTGTTTGCTTGAAATGTTGCAAAGCAGCGAACGATTGAACATGTATGAAGCGTTGTGGTCAACTGGTTCGATTCTTCAGTTCTGCTTGGGCTTTCGACTAGCCATGTGGCTGAGTAATCGCAATGCGCAAATCGCCATTGGCCTAATAGTTTTTGGCCTCGCCTTGACTACACACACGCTGCCCTATCCTTGTAAGTGCAAACCAGAAAATTGACTGTTTGCTGATGGCGCTTCTTACAGGGCACCAGAATCTGGACACAATGCGTGATCTTCAGTTTGTGGCGACTGCGAGTCTTCTCTTTGGCATTTTCAAGGCCCATGCGAGGCACAAGGCTAAGTTTATGCTCCTCTGGCTGGTGATAACCGTCTACTGTTGCCTCTCAATGCTCAATGCGGGCGCTATGCTCTTGTGTCCACGCGTCGACATTGGCCGAATCTCGTTTCTCTGGATCCTGTTCGTCTGGAGCCTTGCAGGTTCGCTGCACTTGTTTCGCCCAACTTGCGGTTGGTCAAAGTTAACTTTAACTTTACATTTTGTGCAGCCGCTGTGGCCTATTTGTGGAACATCATGTACAATGAGTATGTGGAGTTGACTATCGAAGTTGCCCCGCCCGCCCCGCAGCTCAAGCGCCAACTAAGCACAGCTCGAAATATCCCAATACTGAGGGACTCACAGTTCTGGTGCATGGCAAAAAGATGGATATATAGTATAACATTTGAATGCTTTAAGTTTAGTTGCCAACTAACAATTTGAGTGGCAAATGCCACGAAATGCAGCAGCGGCGAAGTGGCACACGAGACTGCAAGCTGCTTGTTGCAGCAATTGATTTCAGCGCAGTGATGAGTGGCAGAGAGGGAGGAGTGTGACGCGCGCAATGATTAAGCGTAATTGTTGGTAAAAGTTGAGCTGCTAATTAGAGAGGAAACTACTTGCGGCAATGTGGCATCAACAACGCATTCGCCTTATGTGATCATTTTAATTAAAAAAAAACACAAAAAAAAAACAGTTGTGAAGACAAATCGTCAGTTTCCATATGCTGCCTGCCACTTGACGCTGAAAAGTTGCCCGAACTTTGTACGCTTTTGAACTGCTACAATTTGCATTTGCCACTTGCCGCTTGGTGATTACTGTTTGCCGCTTGCCTCTTGCCAATTGCCTTGTGCTGCATTTAATTAGCTTAAACCAGAAGCAAAGGCCCAAAGCCAAACCGGAATTTATGTACTCAAATTAAATGTTGTATAAATGTGACAGTTGAATTGTATGAACTACTAAAACTTCGCGCCCAAATCGCATTTATAATTCTCGCATTCTCAAAAAACTCTAAAAAAAAATGTCAATTACTCCCGTGAGCACGCGAAGTCGACTTCTCTTTAAATGCTCCTAATTATTATGCCTAAATTCTGAACATGCTTAAAGATTAAAAAATGGATTTTCTTTGTTATCCACTTGAACTTTGCTAAAACGAATATGAAAATTGAAATGAATTTGGCAGACAAAAATAAAATACCTGTGAAGTAAACATAAACAATGACGGAACCACTCAATTCTTGCCCAACTCAAATACTGTAGCTTGTGCTCAGCATTTGTTTATCAATAATACGCAATTGTCTAGTATTTAATAGCGCTCGCAACAGCTCTTTTCGCACTCTCTCGCTGGCGGGAGCGAGCTTTATTTATCTGTCTAATAAGCAGAGCAAGTGGATCGATATTTGGTTTTAATATTGCCGAATGATATGGCGCCATTTTGGCCAGCGGCTCTGTGTGAATATGTCAAATCATTGATTCGAAATAATGCTCGGTATTTGTGGGGCATTTGGGCACGTACTTATATGGCTAAGCGATGCATAAAAATTGTATTAAAGTGGCATTAAAATCATGTCTAATGCGATGACACTGGCAAGAACAACACACAATCGACACAGTAAAATGCCCATTATGCCGCAGTCCCAGCAATGAACTCAACTCGAGCCGACGACATCGACAGCAACTTGGTGGGCATCGGAAGCGACATTCAGAAGTACTTATGCAAATAATTTAGATGCTCCAAGACAGGAGCCGTGCTTAGTGGCCAGTGCACACCTCTCAACTAAGCAGTTGCTGCTCGCTTTTCGGTTGGCCACATTGGCTTAAAGTGAGCACGCCTAATGGACTTTAACGTTTCGGCGTGGGTGGCTAATAACATAAAGTGACACGGCTACTCAGTGCTCACAGTGCTTGGTGATTAGCTGGGGCGACAATCAATTCATTAGCTGTCAATTTGAACCCATTGGCGAGCCACTCAAAATATGGCCAGCTGTCAAAATGCCCCAACACGGCTCGACCCGATGAGCTGGCAATATTGTCGCCGAGCATTTAACCTGATTGGCAACCATTAACAGCTAGGCGTTGACGCACCAGAGCTGACTGCGTGCCCGGCCTGTTGTTATGGGGCACGAACGGTGCACACGACACGTGAGCAGCGCTGAGCACTGAATGAATGATCAATGTGGTTGCCAAGTGCGAGTTTCAATTAACGACAAGTTTCATAAACGCGGCAAGTGATTGCCGTCAAATTAAAGCCATTTTGAGGCTTCTGCTGGGGAGTTTCACGGCATCGCTTGTCAGTCTGCTCCTGTCGACGTCGCTTAGAAGGTGGCCATAAATTATGCGGCAGGCAGCTGACAGTTAATAGGCTAACAGCAACGGCAACAGCAGAAGCAACAACGTGGCCATGACAGACTAACATACTGAGCAGAATGCCCGCGATTATCTTAATTTATGCACAAGTCCAGTTGCCGGACTCCGTGTAAGCGTGTGTGTGTGTGTGTGTGTGTGTGCGCGTGTGTGTGTGTGCGATGTTTGCAGCTGGCAAAATAAATATAAATTGCAAAAACTGTCAAAGCCATGGCAAAAAGCGGGAATGCAATGAAAAGCGTTCAAAGTCGAGAGTCGATTCCTCTACTGTGTAGTTCCCCATCTGCCTTCACTTCCTTAGCAGCCCTTCTCACACACACACACACACACATACACTCAGCGCGTATGTGTGTTGGCACAATAAAGAAATTTTTATCGTTGCCGCGTTTGACATTTGAAGTATGCGCTGCAAAATTTATTGTTACCCCATCGCTTGTTTCAATAAGAACCGATAAACCTGGTTAAAATGAAAAACTTTTCTCTCCTGCATTTGCCTTTGCCTTTGCGCCCAGAATTTCAATTTCCATTTCAATTTCGGCTTTAATTTCCATTGAATCTACTATTTAAAACACTCAGCAAATATGGCAAACAAAGGCCGCAAACATTCAAGTGACGAAAGTATTTGCCAAGCACTGCCAACCAACCGTCCAGCTGAAAACGACAACAGTGGGCTGGGGTCGCAGCTGGGCCGGAGGGACGCAGGGGCCGCTTCAAGTGAGGAAGTGAGGCCGTTTTACCTGTTGAAAAATAGTTTTCCCATACCAATTTTCTAAATGCACGCAAACGTCAAAAGCAACAAATGATGCCGCAGCGCAGCAATGGCCCTGAAGGGACTGCAATACACAGAGAGCGAGAGCAATGAAGAGACCGAGTGCGAGAGAGAGAGAGAGAGAGAGCGGGAGTGGGTGCGGGACAAGGTTGATGAGCGGAATGGCATTGGAGGCGAATCGAGTGACAGGAAGCTGGGCGACAGAACTGTCATTGATTGTCACACATTGTCGAGCCAAGGAAAGCGAGCTTTCCACCAAGTGTGTGTGTGTGTGTGAGTTTGAATGTTGGCAATCCTGATTGGCACCGCACACTGATTCCCACTGCTCAGAACACATTGCTGAAATGATGTTAATTGCATTATTTCTTAAACCAACTGCACTTTGTTCAAATCACATTTTGTATTAAGAAGTTAATCATTTAGTTGCCGAACTTAACAAAAGAAAAAGTGTCGTAATGAGGCAGATTCGATTTCGCGCCTTTTCTCGCAAAACGCGCCACTGTACGATGCTGTAATTGTGCGATGTGCGTTCGCCGTCGTTGGTTATGCCAGCTGGCAGCAATCGGCTTATAAATATTGCATGGGCTCTACGGTAAAACGATTGAAAAACAATGCGTTCGCTGACACTAAAGTGGTTCAATAATGCAAACGAAACGCGTTGCAAAACAAAGCCAACAAAACTCGCACACTCTCGCGCTCGCTCTCTTTTCTTCGCTTAATGGCGAGTCCTTGCTCCGTCGCATTTTATTGTGAGCAATAACAATACACTGAGCCGCCATCTGTAGCAACTTCAAATCAACGCAGCTGCCACATCTGGCTCACCTGCAGTCAGCAGTCTACAGTCTACAGTCGACGGTCCAGAGTATGCGGTTGGCCAGGTGACGTCAATGCAAATTGTGCCTCGATTGCAACGTTGCGTATACGCAACGCACTATGCCGAAAAATTGTATTCGCCAGCAATTTGCATAACAATGGCTTAGCTTAGACTGCACACTGGCCCTCCTGCGCATTTATCCACACCACGCATGCCCACTCTCGTTAAGTGTGACAATAAATTGCTGTCAAGTTTTATTTGTCTATGGCTTTGGCCATTTCCTGTGCGCCACGTGTCCAAGAACTTTGTTAGACCCAAGCAGAGTAATAATGTGAGCCACAGAAGCTATCGTGAAGCACATTGAGATGCTCTGTGAAATGGAGATCATGTGAGCACAAGTTGTCTTCGAATTGTGACTTAATGTTTCTAAACTGTTGTTGTTGTATAATACAATTAAGTTAAGCTATAGACTAGTTTTTGCTTTATTGTTATTATAACATGTTTGATGAGCAATTCAATAATCAAAATGTTTTTGAGGTATTCTAGAATTGCGACTGTTAACTATTAATAAGAAAGAAGTTTTTTTATGCATGCATTTCGAAGTTTTCTTTTAACTCTTGCTTGCAATAATATTATTTTTAATAAGTAAAATGTTTGCTAAACACATCAAGTGTTTTAGAGACAATCTAGAATTGCGGCTCATAAAATGATGTTAAACTAGAGACTGGAAATACGTTTAGCTATTAACTATTTATAATAAAATCCATGCATTTTGGAGTTGTCTTTTAAGTCTTGCATTATTATAATTCTAACATTTTTTTGCTAAGCAAACTATGCGTTTTTTATAAGTATTATTAGTATTACTAAAAAATTAGTGATTTGTGCGCATTTTTAAGTTTTCCAAACTCTTGCTTTAGTGTAATTAGAGCATCTTTAATGATTAGTTTATTTGCTAAGCAATTCAGTAATCAGAGTGGATCAGAGGCAGTCTGGAAATGCGACTTTAAAGAGAGTACAGGGTATACGTAACAGCAACTGGCACTTCATCTGCCGCCCGCCATTTGAGCTCCGCAGCTGCGGTCAAAATGGCGCTGGCGAGTGCGCTTTATTACCTTTTTTCACTTGTACAAGGCAAATACGTTTTTGTTTCTTGTTGTTGGCCGTTTCCTTTTTTTTCGCCTTTGTTGATTCTCTCTCTGTTTTGTCGGGTTCATTGTCTTTTTGACCAGACACCAAAGTGCTAACCAACGTCTGCCATGCGCGCGTGTGTGTGTACGAATCCTTTGGCGTGGAGTGTGTGTGTGTGTGTGTGTGTGTGTGTGTGTGTGTTGAATTTGTATGCCTCGCGTGTGCGTGGCAAACAAATAACACACAAAAGGGCAAAGCCAATGGCAGTGGCAATGGCAACACACGCTCGCCTCCCGCTCATCCATCTCTGGGGCATAATTTGCGTTTAATGAATTGTGCAAAAAGATTTTTATTCACTTAGCTGCACACACACACACACACAGAAACACATACGTAGTTGAAGAGGGACACCTCGCTCGTGGGTAGCAGGAATGTAAGCCGCTTAGCGGCATTTCGGTCTAGCAAATTGAAATGCGCCGCATATTGGCCTGGCCCCCCACATATTTGACAACGGAGCTAATTCCTCTTTATTCCCGATTGCTTTTCGATCAATTATTTAGTCATTAATGTTGCTTGGAGTGCGTCTCCAATTCCTGGAAGCGTTCCCAGCCCCGCAGTTTGATCGATGAAGTTTTTCGCTTGAAAAATGCCGGGAATCTTAATAATGCCGCTCCATTAGATCAAAACAAAAGCAGCCATATTACACGTAACAAACTAAAAAGAAATCGTTTTTCATATAGACTGCTAATTGCGCGAGCTGCCAGCATGAAAAGTCATTTTAAATTGCTGCGCTTGCCTTACTGTGGAAGTGGAAGATCTTAAAGCATACTTTGCGGTCCTTATTGGCGTGGCAACTTGAGGCGTTCGTTTAACACTTGAGGCTGGCCATCAGTCGCACATAAACACACACACGCAGACGCAAGCTGACAGTTCATGATTTGAAGTGCAGCAACAACTACGAGACGAGAGAAGTGGAGAGCACACTTAACACCACATCAACTTAAGATGATGGCCGGCGTGACAACAACACACGCGAACTTTTCAAGATATGCGAACAGCAACAAAGGCAGCCGAAAACACAAGCGCATAAATAAATAAGAAAAAACCGAATATGGCGGGCGAGAGTGACACAAGAGAGACAGTGAGAATTGGGGGGCGGGGGGGCGCACGGAGAGCGGAAGCTGTAATTTACACAGCCGCTTCACGCTCAATATGAACGTCAGAAACGTTTTGCTGATATCGGCCGCATTGGACACGCCCATTGCACGCCTTTATCTCTGGTCTGTGGATGCGAGCCGCCGTTGCGAATACCCTGTACGGCCTACCACACCGGGTATATGTAAATGTACTGCAGACAAGCAAAGTGCTTTCACTATGCAACACATTTAAGCAGCTTACCAAGTGCTTTGCTGGTGCAACGAATTACAGGGTATTTGCTGCGCGTTCACAGCAGAGTTGCAGCCTGGCTTTTGTAGCACTTTGATACGCATTTCAATGCCGCTGTGGCACTTCGTTGTCTTTGGCTCGTGTCGATTGTCGCCTTCCGTTGGCTCAATCATTTTACGTCCCATAAAACATAAATAGAAATCGATGCTCGTGCCTCCACATCGCATCCCCCGCTCCCTTCAGCCACGTTCACATTCTTGTGCCGCCAAATTCGAGCTCATGCCCATTCAGTTTCCACAACCATTGGCAGTTTCATTGCCGTTTCGATTGTCATTGTTTCGTCTGCCCAGCGACAATTTGAATTACCAGCAGGAAAGAAACAACAAAAAAAGCCAAAAAATGAAGAAAAACAGAAGGAAAATCGTTGGCAAAGGTTTGTTTGAGTGGATCTTAGGGGGTGCAAGAGGGGGGCACTGATGGCATTGAGGCACTTGGCGTATGTCGCACGTATCTGTAGCTGTATCTGTCTGTCGTTTCGTCTGCTGCGCTCCGGCGATTGTTGCCGCTGTCCTTGTCTCGGCATCGTAACGCGCTCCCCAGGGCAACATTTGGCGGTTTTTGCCTGAGGCGAGCAAGTCTATAATGCAGCATTATTTTATGTCGAGCCAAGCAATTTATTGAATTTTCTCGTTCGTTGCTGCCGCCGTCGCTGCCGCGGCTCCCAGGTCTTGCCTTGTCTGCTTCGCCATCGCCGTCGCCGTCGCCGTCTTGATCTCTGTCTGCCATGTTTCATTTCGGGGTTTTAGCTTTACAGTTTGAGTTTTGTGCTGAAGTATTTTATGGCACTTTTGGGTGAATATCAATAAATTTTTAATACATATGATAAAGTGCGTCAAATGATGATTGAAATTGAGCTTCAAGTTGGAGCAACTTTGTGCGATACGCGCACTCAATCCACTCTATCATTTTGTATTTGGTTTCATGTGCTAATGTTGTTGCAACACCACTCGGACTTGCCACCCACTCACACTCGCTGCACGTTTTCAAAAGGTTTGTGCTCAATACCGGGCTCAGTGCAGCAAATTCAATTCACTTTTTGCCTTTGTACTCCGACTATCCTTTACACTCGACTTTGCCATTTGCTATTTGCCTTTTGCCACTTGCCACTTGCCGCTGCTTGCCGCTCGCAGCTTGACACTTGCTTGCCACTTTGCAGCTTCGCTCGGCCAGTGGCAGCGATAAGAAAAATGCAATTTTCAGCAGCGCACATGTGACAAAAGTTGAGGAGTGCATGGAGCGAGCTAGGCATGGTGGAAAGCAGAAGAGGAGCGAGAGTCTTGTACCAGCTAAGCTGCTTAGCAACAGCTGCCTGCTGTCTGCTGTCTGCTGCCAGTCGAAGCAGTGCCCAATTCAATTGGTCCAATCAAATCAGCGCCACTAAATTTGTGATTTTTATGCAAATTTAAACGAAATATTTGCGTAGAGTCAGCGGCGAATGCTGGCAACCATTGATTGAAGCGCTGCCAGTCTCTGACGGCAGCCAAATTTAATTGCTTCGCATGTGTGTATGCGAATCAGCTCGACTCACACAGACACATACACATTTAATTACAACACCGATGGCAATAATTTATAATACTAATTAAAATTTTGAACACGCATTCGATCTCCACATCACACATACACACACACACACACACACACGCACCGATGAACGCACACAAATAATCAAGGGTAGAACACAAGCCGCTGGCATTGAAAATTTCCATTTGCATGCAGACTACGACATCAGTTAGACAGTCACGTCTCCAACTGTGTGCGTGTGCATGTGTGTGTGTTTGACCTTTATCAATCAAATGTTAATTAAGTTTCGAGTCTGGCAAAGGCAGCCAAAAGGCCGCAGCCAACTAACAGTCCTCAAAATTGCTCCGATCCGTGTCCTTCCCTGCAGGCCTGGGGCAGAGGCGGGGCAGCTAGTTAAAAATTATGGCGCATACGCCATGTGGTGCGAGTAGTGCAAAAGTAATGCGTGCAAATAAAATTAGAGACTCGCCACACAGGTCTGCCGCGGCGCAGATAGAAAAGCGCAACCGGAAACGGAAATGCTCTGCAGCACATGTCATCCGTTTTCATTCTTGCCGTGCGTCGTGCTGTCTCCGCCCCTGTAGTGGGCCTGACATTGTCTAGCTTGTTGGTAATGGTTTTTTGGTTAACATGCGCACAGATTGATGCGTGGCCAAATTGTACACAGCCGCAAATTGTGGCAATTTCGGTTGCCGTCAACGACACACACACACACCCACACACAAGTGGAAGGGGCACGTTTTTATGCCGGGCAATAGAACTGGCCAACTTGCCACAGGCAGCAAGCTGAGACAAAGCCAAACTCTGAGTCGTTGCTGCAGGTATTGCTGTGGCTTGCCAGCTCTGCACTTGTCACTCTGTTGCTCTGTCAGTCAGTCAGTCAGTCAGTCTGTCGGCCTGTTTCGGTTTATGCATCGGGCTGCATCGAAGCAATTTGAGCAGTTTATGAAAGCGTATTAAAAACCAATAAATTGTGTTTGTCTATGACATAAATGTCTCTCACTTAAGTGCTATACTTGGGCCACAAACACACTTTACAGTTCATCAGATTTTGTGCTTGAATTCCGTGATACTGAAGAGTTTATTTGCCGCAATTAGCCAAGCTGGCGTGGCTCTGCTTTGTTCTAATCTTTTGCAATGTCCAAGCGTTGCACTTGTGCGTTTAACGCCACGTTTATTTATCACCTGCGCGTTTAAATTTACGCTCTCGCCTGTTTCGCAGCTGACACATTGCGTATACGCCACGTATCGGCGACAAGTGCATTGTGTGTGAGAGCAAAGTGACAAGCGCAGCAAAGCGAAAGGTCATCGCATGCACCTTGGCATTTGTCTCCATTCTCGCTTCCATCCACCTACCCACCTACCCACCTCTGCCCCCCTCTTCGTGTGTGTTTCCTGTTACTGTTACTATCTGCCAACCGCTTCGCTTGGCAGTTGTAAATGACAGACGTCAGAATGGCACAAAAGACAGCCAGCTGCCATGTGAATGCGTTGCATTGGGATGCAGTAACCTGCAACGGCGGCCACATCGCACACCGCAACGAAGAAAAAACATCAGTTGCCATTGCGTTGCAACTTTTTAGCGTCACTTTCGGACTAGCAGCGAGATATTCGATTGTCAAGCACATGCCCCAAAGATCTGTCAACAAAACTAACAATGGCTGACTTCCATTGATTGCACACACTTTGCACCTCACGCAATTGACCATTAGTCGTTGTGGCTAATCAGCTTAAAGCTCGCTTTCCATAACTGCATTTGCAATGCTCCCAAATTGCTTGGAAAAGCTCGCTATCCCCTTCGTCTGGGTCGACAGGGTAATTGCTCGCGAAGCGACTATGAAAAATTGCATTTAAATTCGGGTTTGCTGGTCCAACTGCGCCGGCAAACGAGGGGGGCATGTGTAGGAGGGTTGGAGAGTCGTAGAGGGGCAAAAAATAGAGGCCAGGCCAGGCCAGGCCAGGCCAGGGCGAGTGAAATGCAATTTGGTTAAAGCGACATGTTGCATGCATAGTGAATGCAACACAGTTGAATTGGAACCGTGCTGCCAGTTAGCTTAATTCACTCAACTTTTTGCAGAGTTTCGCACACGAATAAAATGAAACAAATAAACGGCAACAACTGCTAAAAATGTATGAGCATAAAATGGCGAGAGAGAGAGAGAGAGAGAGAGAGAGAAAGGGGCGAGCAGAAGGTGGAGCAAATCGCAAGCGAAATAATTGAATTTTCATTTCCGTTTTATGTGTTTACTTCCGCTGCGTGCTGCAGGCAGCCAGGCAGGCTGGCAGGCAGGCACATTTCACGATTCTGACGGCCCTCGGCAGCGGCCTTATAAATGAGGTACGGCCCTCTCCAACTCGCCCCTATCTCTCTGCCCGCCTCCCAGTTCTGCGTCTGATTTCAGCCTATTTGTATACAAAAGCACTCAATTTTTGGCAGGCTTGAAAACTTTTTAAGTCAATTGTCAAAAAGTTTTTAACGTATTTTCAGCCAGAGCCCACACGCGTCCCGCTTGCCCCCTGCCCGCCCGCCCGCCATTGCCTGCAACTGTGCCGCGTCGACTGTTTCTTTATCGTTTTGTTGCGCTGCGAAATTGAAATATAATTCGGTAAAGTTTTGTGCCGTACGTGGCCATAAATCAATGGCAGCCAACTCAAATTGATTTAAGCCTCCGCATGCTGTGCTGTGGGCGTGGCCGGCAATCAAATGAGACACTGTCACAAAATGTGGTCAGCATCAGCTTGCAGTGAACTGATTAAATTCGCCTTAAATTCGACATTTGTGCGCATGCATTATACAGTTAATAGCGCAGAGAAATGAAGACATAAAATGCATATCAAATAATCCACTATTTTGCCAGTTGTCAGTCTTCGTTTGAGTCGGATAATCTCGAGTTGCGCTCAAACGCGCAACAGACACGCCATTGCAATGCCATTCAAACTGAAATGACATTAACCCCGCCACCGCTTGCCCCCTCGCACGAGTCGCCACCGCCGTTGTGGATGGTGCATAGCTCATATCTCATTTTGATGGGAATCTCTCTCGCGTAGAGCTCATAATATTTGCATAAACTAAACATGCAACCTTCAGTTTCTGGTTGTAAACTTCACTTCTAGCCATAAAAACATAAAGAGCAATGGCAAAAGAGACAAGAGTATTAAACATAAACTAACGCAGTCGCTCAACCGCAAATCGCGCTTTTTTATGTGCAGACAGCGCCATCTGCTTTTGTCCAAGTATTCGCAATCATCTCTTGCAGTCTTCAAATTAAAAAAAAAAAAAAAAGTGGTTAGCTAAAAAGCGAGTGAGTATACGCCATGTTGGCTCATCAAACTAGTTGTCGTGTCCCGTGTCTGCTGTCGCCCGCTTGTGCTGTCTGTATCTAGTTGCTTGTTGTCTTTGTCACATGTCAAAGGACTCGTACTTCAAACTGTGCTTATTGCTGCTTCATTTTGTGCTGCTCAGTCGCGTCACTTGCACATTTAATTAAGTTTACGGCACGCTGCACACGTAAAGGACGCAGATCGCAGGTCGCAGGAGGCAGGACGTGTCGGCGGCGGAGCACGGGGAGTGAAGGACGCTATTAATTAAATTGCTTTATACAGTTAAGTCGCCAAGCCGAAAAGTTTGTGTGTCAACAATTGGAATATTAACGAGCCAACTAATGAGAGTTCACAAGAGGCAGCCTCTTTCTCTCTCTCTCTCTCTCTCTCTATTTCACTTCCTTGGCGCGTGTGTGTATGTGTGTGTGTGCGCGGCTGCCACCTTGGCAACGGCAACTAACTGAAATTCTTATTAAATGTTTGCTGTAAGCGACACGCCACCACCTGAACAGCCATAAGATCAAAGTCAAGTCCTGGCCACGACAAATCCTGCACCCAAATCCTGTCTGGCTGCCGCCGAAGCCGACCAACAAAACGCAGGCACAGACAGGCAGACAGACAGATAGACAGATAGACAGACAGACCCAAGAGCTTGCCCAATTATTGCTCAACTCTTTGTTTACTTACTCGCCTCGTCTGCGCTGCCAAATCCCAGCAAATATGGCAATGTGGGACTACTGGACTAACGTCGCTGCCGTCTTTCGACTAGAACATGGGTTGCCCTAATAAAAATCGACAGGGCAATCGAACGAGTGGCTTTCAGGTTGACGCCTTTTGAAGTGTATTCAACTAACGAACAAAGCTCATGCGAGGGTCTCTCCAACTATATTTGCAAGTTCCTTAACATGAAATGGGCTTAATAATATTTAAAGTGGGCCAAGTGTTGATTGTGCTCGTTAGACGCGACGCGCTCTGCTTTCTGCTGCTCTTTAATCTTGGCAAGAGCGTGGAACTGGTCAAGCTGCCCCTCTGTTGTACTTATTAAGCGTATGGCAGAGTGCTTTGGCTGCACAACATATGGAGAAGGGCGTTTTAAATATTTAAGCTGCTTGTCGAGCGCAAATCCAGCAGGCGAATCGACTTATATTAAATACACTCGAGCAGCAGCGGCGGCAACAGCATCGACAACAACAGCAGACAGTTCGAGATAAGCAGCAGCGAGCGTGCGAAGAGCCAGAGGGCGTACAATGTGCAAATCCCAGTGCAGCAGCAGCAGCAGCAGTTGCTTCAATTCCAATCGCAATCCCAATGACACGGACCAAGTTCGAGATTCTCCCCCAGCCACCCTCCGGCTGGCAATCGCCTTGGCATTTACATATAAGCTGATAAGCAAAGTGCTTCCGCCTCCAACGGTGAGACAGTTCACCTCCACGCAACACACACACTCCTACACTTCAACCTCCTTCAGCTCATTCGGCGCGTCACCTGCGCCGCGAAGTATGCAACAAAATGTAGGTGTGTTGTGTGTTTGTGTCAATATGAAAATGTCGCCAGTTTATGAAATCGCGAGCGTTGAAATTTACATTTGAGGCACGCACTTTACATTATTAATGCCAGACGCTGAAGGCGCAACAACAACAAATTAGTCGCCCAGCGGATGTAGCAATGTCTGCGGCAGCCATATTGCTTAACCGTGTGCGTGTCCGTGTGTGCGTGTGTGCGTGTGTGCGTGCGTTAGTAACTGCGTACGTATGTGTGCTGGTAAATGCTTCTGCCATTTCGCAAATGTATCGCATTTCGTTTGTGTGTTTGCATTTTTACGCCTCGCTGAGAATTTTCCAATTTTGCTGCTAATATTTATTAATCAAGTAATAGCAACACACACACACATACATACATTTTAGCTTACACACACACACACACACACACACACAGATGCGGCAAGCAAAAGCGCTTATGAATATGTGAGTGGGGCACTTGTGTGTGTTGTTTGATTTTTGCACAAAAATTGATTGGAAATTTATAAGCTAAACTTTTTCACAGCACTTTTTTTGTGTTCTGGTTTTTGGATTTTGTTTTGCGGCTGAATCAGAAGCAAACTTTTTGCCATTTGCTTCTGTTCTTGTTGCTTTTTGTAACCGCTGCCATTCGCAGCACTTGAAAAGGTCGCACATGTGTGTGTGTGTGTGTGTGTGTGTGTGTCTTCTGTGTGTGTGCGTTTGGCTATTGACTTTTGAATATTGCCAGCCATATGATGAATTATAAGTGGAAACTTTAGCGTGCGAACCAAACAGGAAAAACTTCAACGGATTTCCATATAAAAATCATTTGATATATGGGTGTGAATGTGAATAGGAGTATGTGTGCTGCAGCAATAGAGCGTAGAGAGCAGGCTCTGCCGCTCTCCAAAAACTCGCTGTCAAAGTGCGGCTGAGAAGCTGAAAAAAAGTATCACAAATCAAATCATTCAATGTACAAACCTCGTAACGTGCACATCACAAACGTGAGTCGAAAAAACACAGAACAATAAATATAAAAGTGAGTTGTGCTTTCGCCACACAGCCGAGATTCATTTATTGTTTTTCAAAAACAAATTGAATAAACTTTTGATTGATGGCATTTAAATATACCATATATATATTTTTTTTTTTTTTGGATTGCAGCCCTTCCGAGTTCTCATTCAAGCATACAAATTCTGAAGATCGGGATAAGCTGCAACTATGGACAATTTGTGGGTTAACTTTTTGCTCATCATCTGTTGTAAGTTGCCCGTCAGATGCCAGTTAGCCCAATATTTAATTGTCTATCATTAGGCGGCTTTTTGATGCTGCCGCAGTCCATCCACACGCTGCGCATCAAGCGTGCTGATAACTTGACCAATGTCGCGGCCGGAGAAGCCGTCAAGGCTCCGTCGATTCCAGTGGTCTTGGCCAAGTCGCAGGTGGAGATCGCCAAGGTAAAGCCAACTGATGCAGCTGCTGCAGTCTCAGCTGCAAATGCAAGTGTAGTTCGCGTGCCGCTTGCTGCAGCAGTCGATGAGTTGCTGCCGGAAAAGAAACTGGAGCTGCAAGAGGATATGCCGCAGCCGCTCGATTTGACCGACCGCATGTTTCGCACCAAGCGTCGCATGACGCCCAAGGACGAGTTCTTGTTGCCGAAGCCGGTGCACCACGCTGCACACGTTCCTCACGTTGCTGCCCCACCTTTCGTCTACTACAATAAGATGATTTCGCCCGATGGCAAGCAGGAAGTCAAGGAGTTCCAGCTGCTCGCGCCCAACGTGCTTATCGAGAGTCTGCAGCATGATATGAACTATGGTCCCGTGCCTGAGGTGGGCGGTGTGCTGGTGCTGAATGCCGACAATGGTCTAACTGGTCATATGCATGGTTTGATGAAGCCCAAGCACCATCACAAGCACAAGCCATCGCTGTCGGCGCTGCCGCCCTTTCTGTACATGCTGCAGCAGATGCTGCAGCCGAACTTGAATTTGGACATGGAACTGTCGCAGAGTCCACGCAATCGCATCGATGCACCGATCTATCAAATGCTTGACACCGCCGT